>CM074971.1:15434648-15465772 GCA_037577455.1 Pangasius macronema | reverse complement strand
CAGCTATGTTAATATTTAAAAAATTTGCACACATAGAATAGTCAGAATCCTGTCAGCCGTCTGCCATTCAGAATTCAGGCGTAAAGAAAGACCTCTTCTAAGACGTATACATGTGTGTGTGTGTGTGTGTGTGTGTGTGTGTGTGTGTGTGTGTGTGAGACGTCTTGGAAAAGCCCTTCATATTTTTGCCATTTTCTATTATTCTCTTACTGTTAGTTGTTGAGGCATTCCTGAACTGAAATCACAAAAGAGAAGTCCTAAATTGAGCTCGTCTGGATCGTGAAATTTGAGACTTTGTACTTTTCTTTCTTTTCATTATATTTGAACTTTTTTGAACTTTCCTGTTGCAAACCTCTCATTATCATTCTTCACAGTTAGTCAGTAAGCATCCGATTAGGTTATGTAAATGTAGAAGTGCACAGTGTCTTTCTGTGAAATTGAAATCTACAGATATGATTTTATTTTCCCGTTACTTAGTTACCTGTAGCTCTGTTTATGCCAAACTGTGGCTGCATTTCTGTTCTGTTTTTCTTGCATGAGATAATACTTTGCCAACAATTATAGACTCAGCTCTTGGTTCCGTGCTAAAAAGAGTCGTTTGGCCTGTCAGTGGTGGCGTTTAGATTAAAACCGAACAAAAATAAAGGGAGCTTTAGCGGGCGTCCTTTGTTTTATGAGCTGCTGAGAACGAAGTATTCGAAGCCCCTGTGGCTCAGGGGGCACCTATAAAAAGAAGCCTCTCTAAGCCGAGGCTTTACTCTGTGAAACACACACACACACACACACACACACACACACACACATAAACCTTCACTTACCTCGCTGTCCATCTTTCTCATGTCATGTGTGTACAAACACACACATGACTGAACCCATAATTTCACTCTGCTCATTACATTTGGACTGGAAGGGTCTCATGTTTCTGCCATATTTCTGTGTGTGTGTGTGTGTGTGTGCATGTGTGTGTGTGTGTGTAATAGTAGTTAACTTCTGTGATTGATTTGACCTTAATGTGTTCTCACGTTTTACCTGCTCAGCACCCACTGACACAAGTGGATATGAATGAATGTGTGGGTATTGCAGCCATTTTCACACACACACACACGCACACACACACACACACAAGGAAACCTGAGAATTTTTCTCCATTTACTTTAACCATCAGACTGTTTGTATCAACCTCATCCTCGCAACAGCAGCAACACACACACACACACACACACACACACACACACACAGACTCACTGTGTCCTGCTGTTTGACCTGCAATTTTAGGATAAACATTGAAATGTTTTCAGAGTTTGTCTCTTTGTCACCCACCCACACTCTCAGCAGTGCAGCAGTGTGAGTGAGTGGCGTGGTTTGAATAAGAACAGGTGTTTATAGAACAGATGCTTGATACCCAATCTGGTGCACAAAGATGACATCACAACAGAGGACCTCGTACACACTCGCCAAGTTTCAGCACTGTTGCCCAGAAACATACACACTAGCCAGTTTTTTTTCCCCCTTTTCTTCCTTTGAGAAACTTTATCACTTTTTCTCCCTGCCCTTTACCGGTTTTCTGAGATCCCAAAATCTAACTCGCGTACAATCTGATAAATTGCATACAGATAGTGGATGTTTTGTGGGTAATTTACGATGAAGAATTGCTTAAATTACGTCAAGTACAAAGTGTAGACGAAACAATGTTAAAATTTTACATGGGTAAAATCTGTGTGGTTCTTATCTTAAACAGAGTGAAACAAGTGTAACGCTGATTAAAGGCAATGAGATGCCTTGAATAACTTTAAAAATAACATGTATGTTGTGTTCATAAGGTAAATATGAATGAAATCCTTTTTTTTTTTATACAGATTCTTTCAATGCTGTTGAAAGTCAAGGAATGCAGTGTGCTTCAAATATCCATCATATAATGTATTATATTATAAAATTTTATATATAACAGTATATATACTTCAGTAAGAGTGTCATGATTACAAAAAAAAGTTTTTATTTTGTGATCTTTGCAATCCTGAGACATAATATCCAGTAACAAAATTTATTACCTGTCCTTCAGTTGTATTACTTTGTGTGCGCCATTGACACCCCAGAATTGAATTTCAGGCTTAGTAAGTCACACTGCAGAATTATTCTCCCATCAGACGACCAAATATTCACGCTTGTATTACATAAATCATGGAAACTGGTGGTTTATATGATGAAATTCCAAGCAGTTTCCACACTGGACTGTTCAGGTAATCAGATTTAATTTACTAGCTGTAATGTTAAGGCTTTTCAGCAGTTTGTCAGTGGCTATCCTAGCGAGCAGGAAATATGGTGGTAAGCAGTAACAGGGTCATTCGGGTCATTATGGAAACACGTTCCTATAGATTAGTGTACTATAGAAAGTAATGATCATGGAAGTAGAGAAGGGATACCGTGATATTTTGATGTCCACTGTTGGTGTAGGTTTGTTGAAGATCACGTCCAGAGCAGGTTTAATTTGAAAGATGACTATAATAGCAGGACCATTGTCTTGCTAGCTAACTATCCCCATCACATGACAGCTACCAACCAGGGAGAATGAAGGCTAACACATGCTTCCCCCGAAACACTTGAATCCAACCTCCACGTTTTTTCAAATTACTCCTTATGCTGCATCACAGGGCAGCATAACATACTCGAGAAAAAAGCGCTATTTGCCCTCTTCCACATACCACTCGAGTATCTACGGACACTAACCAATCACAACTAAATGTCCCCTCACTCTTATACGGTAGGGAGAGAGTATCTCTGCACGGCCAATTTCGGCCCTTGACACATGGCCATGGATGGCTGTGGCATCATCAAGAGTCAAACTCGACTTTTCTGTTGTGCCACTCGGGACCCCAAGATTTTCTGACAAGTCACAATGGAGGATGAGTAAATCTATACTGACTGGAAGGAGATACAGGAGGTTGTGTAGCTCATCTCTGAAGCTTCCTGGATCAGGGGTTCTCAGGTTATTTTGTAGCCGGGGGCCCCTTTATCAGAAACATAAATTCCAGGAATCCTCTTAGTACAAAAATTTATTTAATTGAACTTTTCACTGAAAAAAAACACATTAGGTCCAATTTGACATTATTTATAGTCCTACTTGTTTTTGAGTTACAGAGGTCTGGATTAAGTCAAATCAATTCAAGTGACCAATCAAACAGGCTAATAGCTATAATAATTGAGTAAGAAATATAATAACCTAAATTGATTAGGTGGCTTGTTTTCCAAAACTATCTACATTTTTAAAAAGAAAAATAAAACCCTGGTTATGCGTCGAGGACCCCGCTTGGCGAACCGCTTGGCGATCCCTAGAGGACCAGGAAAAAATACTATGGAGGTTAGTAGGAAAGGTTATGGAAACAGCATGATATTCATCTGATGAGATATTAGGATGTGAAAGACATGAGGGGTGAGAAGCTCCACTTCTGGGCTATAAGCAGACCCCTGCCAATCCATCATTGAGAGTGAGAGAATGCAGAGACAGAGGACGACAGAGCAGCTGGTGTTGCCGAGTTCTCTGTAGTGATCCATTTCCCTGTCAGAGCCAGGAAGTGGAGTGCATGGAACAAAGCCAAGGCTGAGATGAAGTCAACTTTGTGGACAGATTGATAGTTCCAGAGCCCACCTACAACTACTGCCTGAGATTGTTACGAGATTATTGGCATTGCTATTTCTGAGATGTGAGAAGAAAGAGGTGCATGTCGGAAGAAAAGGAAACAGTGGCTAAAGTGGTTTGCGAGATACTTAGAGTACCTGAGAACAAAGATGAGGAAGGAGTAGCTAAAAAGGACTGAGAAACACAAAAAAAGAATGTTTAGCTAAGTTTCCAGCTTAGAGCCTGATTATATTTGGTCAATGGTGGTCCCGTATTGGTGCCTGAGTGAAGAGGTGGTCCCAGGAGTTCAGGATGACTATTTATTTATTTAGAAACATTATATTTACAGTGTACATATTTTCTCTTCCAATTTGACCCACTTTCATTCCACTAGGGCTATCACTCACACTTCTGCAGTGTGTTATGATTTCTGGAATTAAACAAGCCATCTCCATCAAAGCAACTGTTGAAACTGTCAAGGGTTCTTTATCCTTAGCAACAGGATTCCAGGCGGGTCATCTTCAACTGCCAAAGAGGGATCAACTGTGTGTGGTGTGTGTTTGCAGCAGCTGTGGAAATAGTAAACAGTTGAACAGTAGTTATTTAGATAATGCAACTATTATATATTACACATTGTTCCTGTGTGTGTGTGTGTGTGTGTGTGTGTGTGTGTGTGTGTGCGCGCACACAGGTACGACAGAGCGTGTGTGTTTAATCCAGGGTACGGTGGAGGCGCTGAATGGAGTTCATAACTTCATCGCAGAGAAAGTGCGCGAGATGCCACAAAGCAGCCAGAAAAGTGAACCAGTCAGCATCCTGCAGCCCCAAACCACTGTTAACCCGGACCGAGTCAAACAGGTCAGTCATGCACATACACACATTCTACTTGAATGGCCAAACAATTAAGATTTAATCACAGATTAAGCTGCTATCACATGAAGAACAGCCTGGATGCTGAGAGCAGTGAGGCAGTGTGTTATATTAAAGCCTGGAGTGTTGTAGAGATGACATGCTGGGGTGTTCCCCAGGGGGAAAGAGACAGACTGGGCCTGAACAGAGCGAGAGCACTGGGTTATTTTTACCTGTGTGTTCCAGCGAAAGAGAGGGGGCAGCTGCACGGTAAGCCCCAGGATCAACAAATGGCTGAGATAAGCAATGACTGGTCAGTGAGACGTTATAAACCAAACCTCTTCTCTCTTTCTCACTCACACACACACACACACACACACACAGCAAGCTGTATATAGTAGCTGTGGGTGCCAGTCATTCAACCTGCGCATCAGACTGCAGACTGATTTTCTGGAACCAGGTCTAGAGTGGTTTAGAGCAGGCAATGGTGAACCAATCTCCTGAGACTTTACCACCTGTGTCTGAGTGAGTGACAGGTATCTGTAATGTGGCTTGCCAGTGACATCTCACCCTGCCTTCATGCCTGTAAGGGAAAAAGTAACAAGCAACCAATAAGATTGGACCAGTCTTTTAGTGCAGGAAATATGACTCTCCCTAATTCTCTACTCTCAGAATTTTTTCCTTTTACTTTTGTTTAGATTTGGATTTAAATTCAAACCTTCTTCAGGAATTCATTACAAAATTTTAACAAAAATAAATCTCTGATGAATATAAAGAATTTCTATCTTCAGTTTGCAGAGTGCAGATTTTTTAACACTTGTGTTATTGTTGAGAAACTCAATGCTGTTCCTTAAGGCTTCTAACCTTCTCTGATGCAGGCTAAACTGATCGTGCCCAACAGCACAGCTGGGCTGATCATTGGTAAGGGTGGAGCAACGGTGAAGTCAGTGATGGAGCAATCAGGTGCGTGGGTGCAGCTCTCACAGAAGCCAGAGGGCATCAACCTGCAGGAGAGAGTGGTGACAGTGAGTGGCGAGCCCGAGCAGAACCGCAAGGCTGTAGAGATTATTGTGCAGAAGATCCAGGAGGACCCACAGAGCAGTAGCTGTCTCAACATCAGCTACTCCAATGTCACAGGACCTGTGGCCAACTCCAACCCCACAGGCTCACCATATGCCAACAGTGCTGAGGTTCTGCCTAGTGCTGCTGCTGCTGCCGCTGCCACTGCGTCCACTCTGCTGGGCCAGGCAGGCCTTGCCAGCTTCCCCTCTGCAATGTCTGGCTTCTCCGGCAACGACCTGCTGGCCATCACCTCCGCCCTGAACACACTCGCCAGTTATGGCTACAACACCAACACTCTGGGGCTTGGCCTGAACCCTGCAGCCGCCTCTGGGGTGTTAGCCGCCGTTGCTGCTAGTGCTAATCCTGCAGCCGCTGCTGCAGCTAACCTCTTAGCATCGTACGCCAGCGAGGCATCCGGAGGAGCAGCTCACCCGGCTGCACCTGGGCTTGCTGGCTTCTCGCTGGGTTCTCTGGCAGCCGCCACGGGAGCTTCCAACGGCTACCTTAACCCGGCCTCCTCCCCGCTGGTGGCCTCCTCACTGCTGGGGACTGAGAAACTTGCTGAGGGTGGCAAGGAGGTGCTGGAGATTGCCGTGCCCGAGAACCTGGTGGGCGCAATTTTAGGGAAAGGGGGGAAGACGTTGGTGGAGTACCAGGAGCTGACAGGGGCACGCATCCAGATCTCCAAGAAGGGCGAGTTCATCCCAGGCACGCGCAACCGCAAAGTGACCATCACAGGGTCGCCGGCAGCAACGCAGGCCGCGCAGTATCTCATCAGCCAGCGGATCACGTATGAGCAAGGCGTCCGTGCCACAAACCCTCAGAAAGTGGGCTAGAGAGGGAACTCATGTGATGGGGGGAGGGAGGGAGGGCAGCGAGGAAAGGGATTCGAAAGAGGACCGAGCAAGAGAGCAGTCAGTGAATGAGATGAATGAACAAAAGACAAAAATGGAGGAAAGAGGTCAGTAAGGGGAACAGAAGAAAAAAAGAGTGCGTGTCCATGTTCGCGTTTCAGAGGAAAGAAACAAAACAAAAAAATGTGACTGATGTGAGGAAAGAAAGATGTTCACCTGTGGACCTGGGGGCAGAGGTGTGTGAGAATTTGGGACTGAAATTCTGCTGTTCTTTTTTTTTTCTTTCTTTTTTTCTTTCTTTTTTTTAATTATTTTTTAAACACGAGCTAAGTGGTGTAGATTATGAGGGGCTCAGTACTGAACCCTGTGGCACTCTGGGAGGGAGGAGACTCAGGCCTCACCTCCTTTGTTTTTCTCACAGCCAGGGACCAGCTAGGTTCTATTTTATTTTTCCGTCATTGGTGGAAGTTAGTCCAAATTTATGACAAAGACCTCCACATAGGCAATGGGTTTGGCAGCAGCCCCTCTTGGGGTCAATTCAGTATCAAAGGTTTGGCCCTTTACAGATTTATATGTATTTTAGGCCTGAAGCCGTCTTGTAGGGTTTTCCAAATTAACATTAGCGAGGCAGAAATTTTTTTTGTCTACCCTCGTTAGCTGTTTCAGATCCATGTTACTGGCTTTCTCCCATTAATCTGACAGCAGATTACTCTCAGTCACAGTAGATTTAGATTTTACTTAAACCTGTGATTTCAGGTTGACCTGAATGTATAAAGACTTCCTGGTCTTGCTTTTTTTTTTTAAAAAAAAAAAAAAAAATGTGTCAGGAAGTTCAAACTGAGTCTTTGTTTGGCATCAGCAGCCGAACCTGACTCAGCTGCAGAAAGACAGGCAGACAAAAAATGTCAAAGGTAAAAAAAAGGTCCCTTTGAGAGGACAGGAATGTAAACACACACACACACACACACACACACACACACACACACACACACACACACTGCAAGTGCAGTTTAGTCAATTGATCCCTCTTTGGTGCTATAAGGAAATCACTAATGAGAAAACATCAGAGATTTAAATTTCTTACTTAGCTAGATTTTAGCACTTTGGGGTTGAATTTGCCTTCCCTTAATTATTAATTAAAAGCAATTTTGTGATTTGGTCATAACATCATTACGAATAAGACACATTAGAGAAAACAGAAACACTTTTCAGCTGCTAACACTATTATTTGGGATTACTGACTTCACCTGAAATAATTGATGCAAGAACTTAAGAATCTGCATTTGAAACATCTCAAAACTAATCGTCCTACTGATTATACGACTCGGGACAGATAGTCACACTAACATACATTACCATTAAGAAATAAGCACCTTGAGTGTTATGCCAGACTCAAATATCCACTATATGGGTTTTTTTTTTTTTTTTTGTACGAATAGAGCTCAAGCTGATATACCTCATGTTTGGAAAGAATGGGAAAAGAAATGAAGATTTCCAGTTTGTATGCAGTGCAACAAAGTCCTCGATTGAGTTCCACTTGGCACCTAGTTCACTACTGCGCAAACTAGCCTCGATGTCAGGCTGCCGGAGGTCTGGCAGCGGAAGGAAGGGAGCGCATACAATGCAACGCAGCCTTTGTAAAAATATTAATAGTAAACTGTTTTCCACTCTGATGCTGGTGTGAGTTATCTGGCGTGAAGGAATCCCATGTCTTAGTGAGACACAAACATACCAAGAGCGCTCGTCTCAGAGAAACTGCACATCGTCTAGCATTAAGGCTGAGGCTCAATGCCTTTCCTGTGCGGTTCTCTGCTTTTTCTTTTGTTTATTTTTGTTTTGTTTTTGGGTGCTTTGCCCGAGCGTAACAGCCCTGTATCCATTGTGTTGTGGGATGCATTCTTTGGGAAACAGCATGGCAGAGTAATAAATAGCATGTTTTTTTGTTTGTTTGTTTGTTTGTTTTTTTTTTTAAGGCCATACACTTAGCATCGTCGCCTCTGCTGCTAACTGCATTTTTAAATCCAGCAAGGGAGATATGAGGTACAGAACTTGTACAGATAAATATGAAGGTGATCTCTTTTAAACCACACTGTGAATCAAGCAGCCGACACCATCCTAAACTCTGGAATGTACTGTACACATTGCAGCGTCCACTAACGCACAGCACAGCGGGGCTCGATGCTGTGGACCCTTCGGTTCTGCCGGTCGAGAGATACTCTGGGTCAGCTCTAACGGCTCGGAATTCACACCAGCCATTAATTAGCAGATCTCCGTTTGAACCACGGCCGTCTATATATAACCATGTGGCAATGCCCGATCTTCTACTGACCTAAATACACACTCTCAAAGACATTCATCAACTGCCTCCAATTCCCAGACCGTAATCTGCTTTGGAACCAGGGGGAACAGAAACCAAGAGTTAGAGGGAGGGGAGAGAGCAAGAACGAGAGACACAGCGATCCATTTATATGCATCGAATTATTGCAACAAAGATTGCCTTAAGAAATCTGTTACGTGCACTGCTTTTGGCAGGAAGTTTATCAACAGACCATTTTACGAAATTCATCCATCTCAAGAATTGTCACTACTGAGGAGCAATTACTGCACGCTGTCGGTTTCGGGCTAAACAATTTATTTTTGAGATTTGAGATGAAAGTGCATATGCAATTTCAGAAGCACAAGCCCAGCACAACCGCATGCAACATCTCTGTGCATTTTGTTGTGGAAATTTAATATGGTGAAAATGAAAAGACTTCAAATGAAATTGCAACTTCATTAGCCATGGACTCTCCTCTGTTTTCCGCACTGACACTGCATATCTCCCCAGGCTCTAGTCTCTCTTTCCTTCTCTTTTCAGGCTTTTAAAATTTTTAAATGTGTTCTTTATTTATTTCCTACTGTACTCTCTCTCTCTCTCTCTCTCTCTCTCTCTCTCATTTGCTTTATTTCTTTTTTTTTTCTTTTACCAGTTGTATGGTTTCTTTTTTGAATGTGGCAACTGTGGTGGTCCCCCAGCTTAGTTCAACTATCTTGTTCACAGTCTCGAGAAGCTCGGCCAGCGGCATAGATTTTGTACACTTTTCCGGCCGCAACCTTCAGAAGGTTGGCATCTGATTGGCCATAAACTTTTGAATAGAGACACAGTGAGATTCAGAGTAAGATGAGTCAGATTGCTTCTTGGGCATGTTTATTGAAATGTACCAGACCCTTTAACGAAGCTAGTGTTCCATCCTGACGTCCTTGGTACTGTTCCATTTGCCAAAATTGCCCATGTGGTTAGCTATGTTTCTTAAATGAAGGTCACTTGGCCATCGTACTCATGTGCCAGATTGAAACGGACTGAAAAATCACTTTTAAAAATTGGTAACTACCTCAATACTTTAACTTGAACAGGGTCCTCAAGGGATCTTTTGCAAGGATGGTGTCAGAAGGGATGAGCTCCACAGGGGGATCACCTTGGCACCACATCATCTCCTAGCTTCCTGCGTTCTTGCTCTCCTCTCTGGTTAATGGTGGCAGTTGATGAGTGTGTCAGAGTACATTCCTTGGCTTGAAGTATGTGCAGGCATTCCTGCCCCTTCTCCTCTTTCCTCTATGGGGCAGTGGATGACTACACCATGAGCACCATGCTGTTAGACTGCACCGCTGCTCCACAATTTCGTCTTCTCTCTGTGAACTCTGACCTGGAAACAGTTCTGTACCTCGACTCAAATCCATTTTCACATCTGACCTAAGATCAGTTTGCCCTAACCGTTACGAGAGTGTAAATAGACTTGCTCCAACACCCTCGAACAGAGGGAATTGGTGCTTAAAAGGAAGGCTGGATGCCTGAAAGATCCAGAGCAAGGAACTCTGGGAAAGGGGGATGATACCCACCTCAAGCTCGAACGATGACCGTCGTTCGTATCCTGTGCTCTCTATCCTCTCTCTCTCGGAGAACGGTCTGAGGTCATTCTTTTCCTCTCCCTTTTCCCCCTTTTTTAAAATGAAACTGTGGATTCCGTCCTGTCCCATGGTCTTCGTGGAACTTTTAGTGTCGTTCTCTAGTTTGTAGTCTAAATGCAGTTGTCTTGCGCCGTGGGTTTCAGTGTGTGAACTCCGTTATACTCGTGTGTATGACGACAGTGCCAATCGAGCCAGATTAAGATTAGCTTTGCCATTTGTTTGTGCATTAGAATTCGCTCTAATTGGAGTGCTGGTGTCCATATCGACGTCCCTGATGATTTTTTTTTTTCGAACTACATAAATAAAAATGTAAAGAAATATTGGAAGCAATATTGTAGCATGTCGTCCAGTTTTTGTGTTTTTGTTATGTCTGTTGTATGAACCTTTGGATTTAATACACTTTTGAATGAATAGGTTTACATGTACTTTTTTGTAATACTGTAAAGAAAGTAAAGAAAAAAAAATCGAAAAAATGCTGCTATTTGATAAATATACGAGAAATATTTTAGTTGAAAAGATGTCTGATCCGTTTATTAGAGTTACGCTCGTTTTTGGCAGGAGCACAAACGAGGTGTGTCGATACAAATAACATAGCCGTGAAATAAAACCTGTGACCCACGCAGCTTCTTAACATGTAGACGTGCGATCAAGCATTTTAGATATCGCTAACTATTTAGACGCATCGATCAAGTGCCAATCAATCGATACCTTTTAGTTTGAATGAAAAGATAATCAAAAGAGCAAAACTTTGAGAAAAAAAAAAACATGAACAAAGAGCAATGTCAGTGTTGTTTTTAACTCCATAGTTGCATAGAGAATAATAACGATAGTTCTTTTATGCATAAACATGGTTTTTATACACTCGGTCGAGAAAGCATCCTGTGCGTTCGTTTGACTTGTGGCTTCCACGCAGCTCTTCCTTCATATTCTCTCTGTAGGTCGGCATGGAGTAGGCATAAACATGTTATAATCATGTCGTAAACGCGTTATTAAGCACCCATAACATGTCCCATTTATGAAAGTGTGTTTTGTGGAGTTAGGTGTTTATCTTTTTTGCACGTCTCTATTGCATGATATCCAAGTGAATTATCAGGGGGGCGGGGAATCAAAACTAACATTAAAAAAAATAAAAACGTTTCGTTGAGTGTCTAGAGTCATTCTGAGGCACAGTTTTGCATGTGGCGCAGATCGAACACGTTTTCTGTTAACAGCTTCAATTTTTATTCCTTTTGCCTTTTTTTTTTTTTTTTGGAAAGATATCGGAAGAGCTCTTATGGTTTATAGACTGGTACGGTAACCATGGGAACTGGCCCTGCACTGTAAAAAATGAAATGTTGGATCAACAAGAAGATCTCGCAGCTAAAGGGTCTAAAGCAGTTCAATAAAGATTAATGAAGCTGTTTCTGGTCGAGAGTAACTCTTTAGGCAGTGGTGGCTCAGCTTAACAGTGAAGAAGGGTGCCTGTGTAGGCAGCATTTTTGGGGTGTGTTTATGCTCCTGGGGTAAAACGTGGTACCACATGTAAGGCAGGATAAAGGCCTCTCGGTGAAAGCATTAAAGTTTGAAAAGGACTGTTGAAGCGAGTCGGGAAACTGCAGTTCTTTTGTGGTTAAAATGTTGCCCAGTGAGAACAGAAAAACATAGTCACCTTTAAAAATACAACCTTGTGATAAAATCTAGGTTATTTTACCACAATATGAAAATGTTATACAATTTATCAGCTCTGTTCTTGGATTTTATTCAGCCTCATTTGGGCGTAAGCGTATGCTGAATGAACATCTTAATCCTTGCTCTGTGTTCACACTAGCAGGCGACAAAGCGATGGACGATTGTTCATTTTTTTAATCTGCGTGAGCGACATGGAGCTGGGATTTCAGTCACAGTGCCAAAAACATTTGGACTGAGATTTCCTCAATTCTATGCAAATTAGGCATGACTCTGTAATGTAACAACTCCAAACGAACGGCTCAAATGATTCCTTTGACCAACAATATCGTGCTTGCGGTCTTGACGTTTCTTCAGGTCCCCACTCACAACATTACACCTTTAATTAGTTCCCATTTACTGCTTGATGAACAAAAATGGAAGAAAAGCCTGTGTGCTTTCATCTTGTCCAGTCATATTATGACCTTTCATTAAACATGTATGAAGAAGAATTAAATCTGGAGGGAAGTAGCAGAGATCGTTGGTGCCTCTGGTGAGTGTATGCAGCTAGTACAGTTAGAATGCTTTGCTAATCTGAGAACGAGGCTAGTATGAATCCGAACATGTAACGTGTCAATCAAACAAGCAATTTTCACCTACTGCTGTTTCTCATTGGAAAAGGAAATCCTGGACAGGCCACGCCCCCAAACGATGACAGTAGCAGTTGCTACACACCCCCAAGAGAAGAAACCATGTGCCATGTAACCTGATAGTGTGAACATCGGACTATTGAGTTACTTTAATTTAAGATAGACAGTGATTAATAGTAATATCGTATATGTACAGTGCAGGGACAGAAATGCGTTCCGTCTGTCGTTTAGAGGATAAAATGCCCATGCATGCAAAACGTCTGCTACGTTACGTTAGGTTACATTACGTTACCTTGTAAGTCATATTCACGTGAATCAGTTGGATGTCGTAACTTGATTCTCCTAACCCCGGCTGTAATTTTTCTGAATGTATTTGCATTTTTACATAAAATGATAACAGAATGTTATTTCCGTGTTCCGTGTCTGTAGGTGGAGGCTGTTTAAACTCATGTGCGTGTGTGTGTAAGTGTGCGAACGCCGCATTAGCGCCTGTGTTTTTATCTTCTGATGCCATTTCTCCTTCCTCTCTCGTCATCAAATGCACTTTACTGAGCATTAGGTCCCCATGTCAACACACACACACACACACACAGTGGAAACCTCCTGGATGCAAACCGAAACCAAGCAACCTGTTCTTAACCTTCACACAGTTCGGTTTTCCTCTTGCTCTCGTTTCGTTTCGTTTCGTTAATTGTTATGATTATGATTTGAGCTGTATTTTTTGTATTTTTTTTTTTTTTTGTAATTTTTATTTTCAAGGGAGATCTGAAGGAGTGTGTACGAGATTCCAGCATTCCTCCCATCTCCCTTACTGCATTCCCTTTTGTGTGTGCGTGTGTATGTGCGCGTGTGTGTGTGCGCGCGTGTGAGTTTTGTGTCTGTAATTTACTGACACACAAGCGCTAGTTACTGTTTTTTTTTTTTCAATGCTTTGAATGTGAAAAGTGTTTTTTGATTTGAAATCTGTAAGTTATGTTCGTTGAAGAGGAATGGTAAATAAAACACAGAAACCTCGAAAACGTCTCAGCACTCTCAGTCTGCTTCAAAAGTTTTTAATGTTTTTAATTTTATCTTCATTCATATATCACACCCACACAGATACGCACAATATATGCATGTTGGATCAACAAAAATATAAAGCCACACTTTATATTTCACACTTGTAGCTCATTTTCCAAGATAATACAATACATATCTCGATATATAATAAACAACTCAGTGTATTAAAGAAAAAATAAAGGATGCACTAGTGAGCTCAGGAACACCAAAAGGACAAGAAGACTACAGAAAACAACTGCAGTGGATGACAAGAATTATTTTGCTAGTTATGAAAAACTCCTTCACAGCAGTTAGCCAGGTCAAGAACACCCTGCAGGAGGTAGGTGCATCTGTGTCAAAGCCAACAATCAACAGAAGACATCACCAGAGTGAATACAGAGGGTTTACCACAAGGAGTGAACCAGTGGTAAGCCTCAGAAGCAGGAAGACTCCATGGGGACTGACAGACACTGAGGCCAAGCTTCCTTCACTCTTCACTGGGACTGACAGACACCGAGGCCACGCCTCATGACACAGGCAGCTGATCGCTGATTCAGTTGTGAGTCTCGGTTTGATTCAGCTGCAAATCTCTAAATCTTCACACATTTGGAGGTTGTGACAAATTCAAAGTGTGAGCAAATACAGATGATGTCATGGTCTCAGCTTCCCTCTGATAGGAAACCCGCTAGCCAGATCTCTCTCTCTCTCTCTTTCTCTCACTCTGTCTCACACACACACACACACACACACACACACACACACAGAGGTGACACTGCCGCACTGCAGTGTGACTGTGTGCTTACAATTTAATTATGATGAATGAAGAGACGAGTGATAGAGTGTGTGCCATGCGTCGCAGACGCTGTGTGTACTAGTGTTTGAGACAAAAGCAAGTGTGAGTTGTCTGGTCTGTGTCTAAACACAAATACACATATAACAACCACTATTAATAGTGCGGTAGTAATACTTTTGTTTTATTCACGTACCGTACTACAGCACACAGTGTGTAATGATGCTAGTCAGGGCTTACAAGAACTATACAGATGTTAAATATATATATATATATATAGTGGTCATTATTACAGTGTAGCGTTATGTGATCGCAGCTTTTAACATACCTGATTGGTTTATCCTTAAGGCCCATGTTTAGAAAGGTTTTATGAAAATGCTCAATCGAAATTTCGGTCAAAACAGAAGCTTACACGTGGAATCCAGTGTATCCTCCTCCACAGTCTGATCTACTGTCCTATTTTCTGCTCGGCTCACAGGCCTAAAGTAGAGCACGGCTATTTCTAGAGCTCCCTTCTCCAATCATATGAACCATAAAGCCATCATTCATGATTAGGAGAACTGCAGGATAGTTTGGTACAGATTTACAAGCTACTGTCTGTTAGAATAAAATTACGGTCTGTGTCCAAGCCCGGTGAGAAGAGGAATGTAATTCTGTAATGCTAACAGTAGCATTGCCTCACATTAATAATGTCCACATCACTCACTCTCTCACACACCAGTTACGCACCATTGACACGAAGCATCACGGATCTGGTCGTGACTTTTTACCTTCACCTCATGAACGTTGAGGTAGCGCATCTTCCTCGGCTCCGTGGTGATTTCCCAGCAAAACAGTGAATTGGCAAATGAAAGCGAAAAAGCCCTACTCATCGTTATTATTTTATATGATTTATTTGATTTTATGACTGTTTTGAGAAGGAAAATGTGCTGCTAGCATTTCTCAAACTGGATATGAACAGATTTATCTGTAGATTGTTCGTAGGACTATTTGTAGAAGACATGTGGTAGTCATGAAGATCCAGTTAGATTGGAAAAGAGGTTGAATCCTTCGTTTCACTCCCGAGTTTGTGATTGTGATCAGCTTCAAACTGAATAATCGTCGAAGAGTCAAGTTTAAATCACTTAAAAATAAAAATTGTGTTAAAAATAGAATTCTTGTGAATTTTAATTGGTTTGTTTCAAATGTTACAATATTTTAAAAAGAGAAACCGCAATTGTAAATTGTATTATTGTAAAAATTCCACTTGAACATTGAACTTTGAATCTTACAATTAAGCTGTAATTTTATTACACTCTCTGTCCATCCTTCCGACCGCTCCTTTCCTTGTTTTGTGTTTTTCTTTCTTTCTCTGTTCCTACAGCTTCTGTTTTTCTCCTGCTCTCCACTGATATCCAGAATGACCTTAATATACTGAGAATTATTGCACAAATGAAATGAAATGTTTTGTTCCATCTTTCTCGTTATATGTCCTTATATCTATTTCTCCCTCTGTCTCACCAAAACTACCCCCCCACCAACCACACACACACACACACACACACACACACACACACACACACACACACACACACACACACACCTCCCCTTTAGCTTTATGGAAGACTATTCATCTAATATTGCAACAACCTTGGTTTTCATTTTCACCCACACACAAACACACACACACACACCGGACAGACATATTTCTAATGATATTAATTAAGACCAGCTCCCCCCCCCCACACACTCACATATATATGCACACATATACACACATATACACACATATACACACAGCTACACACACAAAGCTCAGTCTTCTCCCAGCGGTGACATCACACAGATGACACTCCAACACTCTTCAGCAATCAGTAACCATCTCAGATCTGCTGCCGCGGCCCAATCAGTCTGATCACGGTCTTAGGCGAGTGTTATGGTCCGGCTCTGCCACAGATCCGCCATCCGTCAATAACGTTTCAAGGTCATACGTTGCAATGGCGATTTCCTGTTAGACCCTATACGATGAGATCGGCCGCAGCGCTGAATAATATAATCGGATATTTAATTATCAGTGTGGAACATATACTGTACATGTACGTGTGTGTGTGTGTGTGTGTGTGTGTGTGTGTGTCACTCTTTTCTTTAAAGATAGTAATAGGAGAGGATTTGATGGTAAAATCATGTTGTCAAGGCGACAGGTTCGTAGAGGATGGGGGGAGTGACTGGTAGGGGGATGCTTCTCTGACAGAATGCTGGGATATTCCGGTCACGGATGCATCGCTATGCCACCGTAACCGTGGCAACCTGGTGTTCATGATCCCCACTCCAAGAGGACCAGGTAAGTGTGGTTAAATATCAGGAAGAGCTTTGCAGTCTCTCTCTCTCTCTCTCTCTCTCTGTCTCACACACACACGTATGATTAGAGGCATAATTTCACCTCACCGCCTCCTCAGTGTGTAAAATCTTCTGATCCTCCTGTCCAATCAGTGCCTTAGAAACACTCAGAAGCTCTCACAGAGTATTTAAGCATCGAGGCTGTGTATACAAACAAAAAGGAAAACGATACCAACGGTAATGAGAACAATAACGCCAACAGTGACAACATAACATGATGACAAGAACACCAACAATAACAGAAAGAGATGAAGCACAGAACCAACAACTACGAGAGATTTCAACTTTAACAATAACTACAATAATATTAAAGAAAAGAGTATACATATAAAAATTAAAAACAAAACTTCACCGGCTACAACAGAATAGTTTTATCAGTATGGTGAAAGTGATGTATTCTCAGTTAGCAGTAAATGCTAAGTGTAATATTAGTCCTACAGAGTCTTTCACTGGTCTGAGAGAAGCGTTAACGATCCTGATGGGTTTGTCTGGTTTCCGCTGTCGCTGTGCTTTTAATAAAGAATTAACAGCTACTGGCTAGCTAGTTAAATGTTTAGCTTCATTCATTAGCTAGTTTATACTTAGGACAAACTTTCTAGATGCCACGCAACAGTGTTTTTACAACTTTAACCACTTTGTCCGTTTGTTACTCTCACTACTGTCATTACATAACCCAGGAAACAGGAAACTGCGAGGGTTCAGGACCTCATCATTGTTCAATAACAAGGAAAATTGGCCACTGTGAAGCCAACCATCATCCAAGTCCTAAAAAAACGAGGTAATACACATTCCTTTTTTTTTTTTTGGTGTAATCAGAGTGAAGTGTTGGTTAATAAAGGAACAAAACTATAATCAGCGACAGAGTGGTGTGATGAAGCAGATTTACTGTTACCACCTGTATTCCTCTTATTGCTTATTACTGCCTATACACAGCAGTTTGACAACAAATACAGTTTTTAATTTATTAAGGATTGACACATTATGTTTTTATCCATAACTTTTTACATTTTATGTTGTGGAATGTCCACAAAACAAGTCTGTTCCTGTTGTCACTTTCATTACAGTAGCTTAATCACCAGCCTCTCTGATTTCCCTCTTCGTCATGTTACTCCTCTGTCCTGAAGACATGTCAGAAATCTTACTGAGCACTGACACTGGAGACTCCTTCCATAAATGTTTTTCTTATAGACAGGTTAACAGAGCGAGTACATTAATATGAACCTGTGATTTGCAGCTGCACTTCTGTCAGAGCTGTTGTTATAGAAAACTAATCAACACCTTCTGACCAATCAGAATCCAGAATTCAACAGCGCTGTAGTATAAATAACATTACATTTACAGCACAGGACGATTTGAGGCATAACACAATGTCCAGTTCAGTTTGTCCTGTATGATCCAAGTGTCCAATGCAAACGAACAAAATTTCATTCTATTTGTCACAAAATGGTGACAGTGTCCCAAAATGCACTGCAGCTAAACATCACCCTCCATAACTCAATGTGGTTTGGCCCTAGACCATATGGATTTGGCACATTCCCAATGAACAAAGGCGACTGATTAATATCGCCCATGACTATGGGTAGTGCGCAAAGAAATGAAGACAGCTCCCGCCGCAGCAATGTGATTGTTAATAACATGGTCTTATAGCTTATCTCTTGTTTTCTTCCCCTCTTTGTTCTTTTAACTGATTTCAGCAGAGCCCAGCATCAGACAGCGCTGCAGCTGCAATCAGAGCTGATCAATAACTATTTGCGACGGCACACCAGCACTGATTCAGGATGCAGCTCTCGCCCTGCCGTTGCCGTGGAAACCACCGCCGCAGTGCTGCGGGCTGAAATTGGGAGATGGAGGGGAAAAAATGAGGGGAGGTGGGGGAGCGAGGGGCAAGCAATACAGGTGGGATAGGTAGATGAAATGAGAGGGAGGAAGAAACACAGGGAGACAATCACTGGATGATTTTAGCATATTTCTCTCTGGTCTATGTTGGCTGACTACTAATCATCGAAACAGCCATGAATGCCTTTAGCACAAAGAAAGGACAATTCAGGTTCACAATGTCTGGGAACTACTGATTCTACGAAGCCACGCCTGATTTAACTCATTAGCTCATTAATCCAGGTGTGTCATGAACAGATGGTGCTGAGCTTTATTTCAATAGGCATTCAGGTTTATTCTATTCACACACTCGCTTGGCATCATCTTTTATCCCCTAATTTTAATTTCTAGAAAGTTCCAATCTTCTTGATCCTAATGAAGCATCAGTGATGCATTGGCTTGTGAAAGACCAACAGCGTACCCAGACAGCAGGGGATTCTGTACTGAATATGGTCAAGACTGGGAACATAGGGGTCATTTATGCCATTTATTAGCCAAACTGTACACAGGAACATTTAAGATTTTACTGACTTTGGGATCTTGTCCAAAAATAGAGCCTTACTTAATATTTGTGCGGCATTATGGCCTATGTTGCCCCAAAACAACCAGCATTCTGGTCCATATGATGCCAGACATAGTGGGAAAATATAGTCTCATTAAGACTGCGTTGTGTTTTTGGCTCAAGGTTCAAGATTTTATTTGTCACGTATACAGTTATATACAGTATATAACTTGCAGTGAAATGACAACATGGTCTACTCCTCCTTAGACTGCGCATTAAAAATAAGAAATGAATAAGAAATAAGTAGAAAAGAAGAATAAGGATAGTGCAAAAAGAATACCTGCTGCACCACCATACTATACCATACTATACCATCAACCATTAACTGTACACAGTCTGTCAGGGCCCCTAGTTTGATCCTGAGCTTGGGTTACTGTCTGTGGAGTTTAGCATGTTCTCCCTGTGTCTGTGTGGGTTTATTTTTTCTGGGTTCTCCGGTTTCCTCACACCTCCAAGTAGGCATACTGGCTATGCTAAACTGCCCCTAGGTGTGAATGTGTGTGCATGGTGCACGTATTCCCGGCTCGCATCCTGTATACCCAGGACAGACTCCGGAGCCACTGTGACTCTGACTCACGCTTCCTGAAGAAGTAACGAAGCCTGAGAGAAACTTTAATGTGCCACTAAAAGGGCTCGGTTTTTCTGTATCTTGAGAGCGATTATAAGCTAAAAAGTAATGTAATGTTAGCTTGGGTTAGTTCTTGTTAGGCATGAAGATCAGTTTGGAACATAAACTAAAGAATGAATTGATAATTTGCACTCTTCTTTAAAGAAAACTTGCTATGGATAAGCTGTCACTTTTAAGTAGATTTTAAAAAATTTATTTTGCAAGTATCCACATTTATTTAACAAATAAAATAAAAGCATTGTAATTACAGTGAACTGTCATACAGTGGCGCTGGATTTGACCACCAATTGCGCCATCAGTGTATAAAACGCAACTCCTCCAAACCTACAGGTGGCGCTGTTGCGGATTTATGATCCAATAGTGATGGTAATAAACTTTCGTTTATGTGTTGATAATAAGTTTTTGTTAATGTATAATAGTACAACTTTAGATGATGTGCTAAAGTCATTTTTATTATATTTTAGTAGAATCTCATACTATATTGAAGAGTTTTTCTTTTGTTTTTCTTTTTAATCCAGTAGGTGGCGAAATGTACGGCGCGTGCGAGCTGCCTTAACTCATAGATGAAGAGAAGAAGAAGAAGAACAGGAAGTAAAATTACTTGTCTTTTATCGAAACAAATTTAACCAAAACGAAATTTTGTGTTTTTAAATAATAAGTCGATCTTCATACTTGTAGAAATCATCTTAAAGTTGTATATCATGTGCTTTTAGAGTCATGTTATCTCATCTGTTTGTCGCTAGATGACAAAAGACGAGTAAACCCTGGATACATCTCAAATATCTCGAGACGTCCTACTTAGGTGCACTACTTAACCTCAGAAGGAAGCACACTAAATAGTGCACTATGTGAAGAAATTGTCGCTATTTGGGATTCGGCCACTGGTTCTGCAGGTGATGTTGAATCTGTAAGAATGGCAAAACCTGAAGTGATTTCTGAAGAGTTTGAAGGGTTCATTGTGAAAGATGTAAGTGAAAAGATTACTATTTATGCTTTTATTTGATCTTTTTTTAATGAAAATAAACTGTTATTATGGTGTTGA
Source organism: Pangasius macronema (assembly GCA_037577455.1). Taxonomy (NCBI): domain Eukaryota; kingdom Metazoa; phylum Chordata; class Actinopteri; order Siluriformes; family Pangasiidae; genus Pangasius; species Pangasius macronema. Next base: position 15,444,844 of record CM074971.1, on the reverse strand, counting down.
AACAGGCTCCACCGACTGTTTACTACATACCAGACTTTATAACAGAAGCAGAAGAAGAGTATCTTCTACAGCAGGTATATGTTTATTAAGCATTTATTAATCACAATACACTGTATACATCTTCACCTGTGTGTGTGTGTGTGTGTGTGTGTGTGTGTGTGTGTGTGTGTGTGTGTGTGTGTGTGTTTTTCAGGTGTACAAAGCCCCCAAGCCCAAATGGACACAGCTGTCAGGGAGGAGGCTCCAGAACTGGGGTCTGTCCACCTCTCATGATTTTTATTTTTTATTTTTGTTTATTATTATTATTTTTTAATGTTTATCCAAAAAGAAAATTGTTGTCTGATTTGTTTGCTTCTTTTGGTTCTTTTGTGTTTTTGTTACAGGAAATTAAAAACCTTCAGTTGTGCAAACTGCATGTCTAAATCATCCACACGCCTCATTTTGAACATAAGCGTTTTAATAAAACAGCAAAAAGAAATTCTATATTTTAATTTGGAACTTCATTATCATCCACATAACATATAATGGCAGCTATAAGCTATAAAAGCTATAAACTGGTAGCTATAAGCTTCACCTATTTGTTAGCAACATTAGCCTTGTACTCCAGTGCTAAACTCAAGAGCCGCATGTAGCACACCAGCCATGTCTCTGCTGATGGTCTGCATTTCTGATAGAAAAAGGAAATTTTGGCATCATGTGAAATACTACATGTCTCAATCATCATGTTTTGTGTGTTTTCTGTCTGAAATCAGGAGGTCTTCCTTATCCGAAGGGGATGATTGCAGAGAAGCTCCCTGGTTGGTTGCTGAGCTACACAGAAAAGATCTCAGGCCTCGGAGCGTTCGCTGGGAAAAGCGCCAATCATGTGCTGGTGAACGAGTACAGGCCAGAGGAGGGCATCATGGTACATCACACACTGATCGTTATTAATGTCATTTCTCACAATACTTGCACCACTATACACCACGATACTCACACCACTATACTCACACCACTATATACCCCACCACTATACTCGCACCACACCACTGTACTCGCACCACTATACACCACACCACTATACTCGCACCACTATACTCACACCACTATACTGGCACCACTGTATACCCCACCACTATACTCGCAACACTATACACCACTATACTCACACCACTATACTCACATCACACCACTATACTCGCACCACTATACACCACACCACTATACACCACTATACTCGCACCACTATACTCGCACCACTGTATACCCCACCACTATACTCGCAACACTATACACCACTATACTCACACCACTATACTCGCACCACTATACACCACAACACTATACAACACTATACTCACACCACACCACTATACACCACACCACTATTCTGGCACCACACCACAATACTCACAATACGATACTCACACCACGATACACCACTATACTCACACCACTATACACCACGATACTCACACCACCATACATCATGATACTCACACCACACCACAATACTCACACAATGATACACCACTATACTCACACCACAATACTCACACCACTATACTCACACCACTATACACCACGATACTCACACCACTATAATCGCACCACTATATACCCCACCACTATACTCGCACCACACCACTGTACTCGCACCACTGTACACCACGATACTCACACCACTATACACCACAATACTTAAACCACACCACAATACTTACACCACACCACTATACTCACACCACACCACTATTCTCACACCACTATACACCACAATTCTTAAACCCCACCACTATACTCACAATACGATACTCACACCACACCACTATACTCACACCACTATACACAACTGTACTCACACCACACCACTGTACTTGCACCACTATACTCACACCACACCACTATACTCGCACCACTATACACCACAATACTCACACCACACCACAATACTCACACCACTATACTCACACCACTATACACCACTATACTTACACCACACCACTATACTCACACCACTATAGACCACGATACTCACACCACACCACTACACTCACACCACCATACATCATGATACTCACACCACTATACACCAGGATACACCACGATACTCACAACACGATACACCACAATAAATACACCACTTTACTCAGACCACTATTCTCACACCACACCTCTATACTCACACCAGAATACTCACACCACAGAACTCACACCACACCACAATACTCTGTAATGCAGCTGTAATGCTCACAAGGAATACACTACAGAATACAGTTAGACCCACTCTAAATGCCATAAACAGCGTTCTCCTGATCCAGTCCTGCCCATTTTTCTTTCTTTCTTTCTTTCTTTCTTTCTTTCTTTCTTTCTTTCTTTCTTTCTTTCTTTTTCTTTTTTTTAACAATATAATGCAATTAATTAATGCCAAAAGCCATGTAATCGAGTAGACGTTAAATCGAGTACGTGTATTTTACAGAGTCGTCAGGAGGAAAATGTAGTCTAATGAATTCCATGTGATAAACCACTGTTTTTTTATTATATATATTTTTTTTATTTAATCATTGATATACTTATTCATTCATGTGATAATATTGTTAACTGTGATCTGGAATTACTGGCGTCTCCCTGTGCTAGAGTTTGACTTCAGTGTGCTGAGAACAACCGTTCTGGACTGGATGTCCTGTTCCGTCTTTTATTGCATACGTCTCATATTTAACTGTGTGTGTGTGTGTGTGTGTGTGTGTGTGTGTGTGTTAGCCGCATGAGGACGGGCCTCTGTATCACCCCACAGTAACAACCATCACTCTGGGTTCTCACACGCTGCTTGACTTCTACAAACCCATCAATCAAACACAGGTAAAGTCCTGACAGCTCGCTGAGACCGTCAATAAACCGATGAACTCCTGAAGAACCTCTGAAGAACCCTGTTTTCTGAAAATGTACCAATATAGCTAAATGTTAAGCACCTGACAGGTATTTAAAAGAAAATAATGAGCAATAAGAGTTTGACCTACACACTGCTAATCTTAGCAGTTAGTGTTATTATACGCACAGCCACAGCCACTTTGTTCTTGTAAACTTGAAAACACACTGAGCAGTGTTTTTTATACATATTATTTTTGACAGTCTGTTGGAAAAATATTTTTTCCCTTCATTTTGTGGCCGAGACGCCTACTCTCCTCTGCTGAGTCACCGCTTTGTTTTATAAAATCATTTCCCATCCGCGGTTTTGCCAAACATGACAGCGTATGATTGGTGAAGTGAGCGAGATCAGTGTGAGGGTGTGACGGGAAATGGAGACCCAAATATGCCCCAGAACCAAAAATAAACAAAGTTAAACAATGAGTGAATAAAAATGAGAGGAAAAATGTAGCAAAACATGGAAGAATGTAACAAAGTAAAAGTACTTTTTGGTCTTTTCTTGTACATACATTCATCGTTCATTTTATTAGGAACACCTGCTCAGTCATGCAGTTATCTCTCTCTCTCTCTCTCTCTCTCTCTCTCTGTCTCTCTCTCTCTGTGTAGACAGAAGTTCCACAGACGGAGGAGAGCCGCTACGTGCTGTCATTGTTGCTGCGGCGTCGCAGTCTGCTGATCCTGCAGGACGAGATGTACAAGCACTACCTTCACGGTATCAGCAGCGTCGCCATGGATACGCTAACGGAGCGTGTGGTGAACTTGTCGGTGGCAGGAGGGCAGGTGGGTGAGATGCTTCCCCGCGGAACCCGAGTCTCCCTCACCATCCGTCACGTGCCCAAAGTCTGCCGTGCCAACCTGCTGCTCGCCAGGAAGTGACACGATCCCTGAACCAGGCAAACCAGGAAGTGACACGATCCCCGAACCAGGCAAACCAGGAAGTGACACGATCCCCGAACCAGGCAAACCAGGAAGTGACACTCTCACAGACACGGATGAACCAGGAGGCGACACCTGGCCAACTAGGAAGTGACATGGTCATGAAGGCTTACATGCAGGAAGTGACATGACAAGACTGCCCAGATGTTTATATACTTCCTACAAATTACATTAAGCTACAAAATCTGAGTTTCAAATAAACAATTTTGAATGTCACTACGAGATTTCTGGTACAATTCTGCTTCTTTGCTTCAGATTCTTCCACAAGCTTCAGACTGTCCAGACTTCAGCTACCTGGCTTCTTACCAACATCCCAATCCTGACAGCTTCCTACACCTCTGCTCCAAAACCATTAATCCCCCCATTCAGTTCATTATCCTCCTCACTTCTACAGCAATTAAAGGTACGGTGTGTAATTTAAAAAACATAACCTAACAGTAACAGCTTCACATTTAGATTCACATTTCCATGCAGTAATTTCTTTATTTCAGACTTCTGTTGACATTTTTGTGCTGGCATCGGTGAAGATGATTGTCAGGGCTTACGCACTTTCAAGATGTTTTTATTGCAAGACAGCAGAGGACAGTAGATGAATATAACAGATTGCTCCTTTAATAATCTCGCTGTCTTTCTGACTTCTTCCCTCTTTAAGATCTTCCTTTTACTTCCTGCTCACTGTGCCTCAAATAACCTTTGCAGTCAGGACCTTCCTTCCGTCATTCTCATTCACTATCTGTCTTTAAAGCACATCTTGAAAACACTCGTGTGCTCTCTCTGGCCTTTAACGTTCACGGCTCTTCTTTGCATTGCTCATTTGCATTAACCCCTTTAATGGTCACATGTCATCGTCTACTTTCTCTCGCTTCTCAAGCATCATGGTTGCCTTGGAGTTTTTGAAAAGAGCAAGACATATAAAATATATTATTATTATTATAGAAGTCAGAAAGCTGACTTTTTTTTTTACCGCCGTATGCGTATAATTGCTATAATTTGAAATACCCATGATCTGTAACAATGATGGTGAACTTGAAGGTGAATTTATGTTACATGCACTTATTAAAGAAAATTGAACAACTGCACGTTATTATAAGAGTGTTGAGAGTTCATGTCATTCAGTTCATGTATTATGTATAATATTTTTGTATTATTTGTATGAAAGCAGGGGTTAATTTTAGTCTTCAGAGAAGTGAAAATATGTTGTTAAATCGTGTATCTGCCTAGTATAAGTCTCATTGTATTATTGAAACACTTCAGTACGGTAAATAATTGGTGATGGGAAGGTGTGGTGAGGATGATGATGATGATGATGATGATGAAATGTTTTATTATAAAAATGTTTGTTTTGGTGTTTTTAAAGGTTTTGCTGTATATCAGTATGTTGTGTATCTTTTCCAGAAAAGGCACAAGAGATATTTAGATGCCATTTGATGCCAAAACAAGAAATTAAACTGAAAATGTAAAGTTAAATAAATCCTTTAGGACATAAATGGAAATGTGTTTTGCTTGTTATTACATTTCTATGATGCTGAAGGCTAATAACACAATAATAATATAATAACACAAATATTAAATGCATTCATAAAACGTGCCCACTTAAAACTGTAAGCTTTAAAATGAAATTTTATATATAGAATTACTTTAGATATTTATATTTATATTTATTTATCTCGTTTCTGTCAGGTCGTAGCTTACTATTTTCTAATGTACTGTGTTTGGAGACTACTAGATTATGACCCCGCCCCTTTCAAATACGTATATATGACGTAGCCACGCCCCTTCGCGCTTCTAGTATATCTAACCCGCAGTGTGAGCGTCGCATTCAGATGCGCCAGCAGCTGTCATACTTTGGTAAGTTTATGGTTTATTTTAAATTTTTTCGAACCTGCGTGTCATTATATATTGCTGATATGTTTATAGACCTGATTTTGGTTGTTAATTAACTTAGCACAAAGAGCTTTAAAGAGAGCACTGCTTTAAGGTTCTGCATATTTTCTGCGTTGTTTGGCCGAACCTGTTTTTGGCTAGTCCCGCCTCCTGCGTTGGGATTGGCTAGTGTCATGGTGATGCGCTGTCGGATTGGCTAATTAGGCATTCCTTTCGCGTGAGTGTCAACTTCTAGCCAATCCTAGCGCAGTAGGCGGGGTTTGTCGAAAACGATTGGGGTGTATACTAAATGACCACCTAATATTAGTGTAGTAAAAAAATGTAGATTTCGGAGACAAACTGATGTTATGAATGTTGATTATAAGCTTTTATTACACTTATATACTATATGTATATAAAGCGATATTCAAGCTAGTTGTCAAGAATTGAAAGATTGTACTTTGAACCGGAAAGGATGGATAACATTAGCTGACTTTCTAGCTAATAGCTAAGATTTTGCCTGTTATTGTTCCTAAAAATGTCAAAACAACTTTAGGGAAAAAAAGATGATAATTATAGTTTTGTATGAGAATAAAGTTAGCACAGCAAGGTTATTGTTGTCTGTGAGGAGAGTGGAAACGTTGTAGTTAGGCGTGTCCTCAGAGTCAACAGAGTTGGCTGGCCGGATTAGCCGAGCCGTGCTCCAAATGACTCCCTGCCCCCTATGCACAGCGCACTACAGCGGATATGACGTAATGGCGTTCTGCACCCTACTTAGTCCACTATGTGTCCGTTGGAATTCGGCCGCCTCTTTATGAAGGCTCATCCCTTGAGGGTTGTGTTTCAAAAAAACCCTGATGATTCATCTTTGGTGTAGTGGATCAAATGAGGGATTAACCACAAACTGGCTTGTAGGGAGTTCCTCTCATGATTTAACAATCCAGCCACATAAGAAGAAATAAAATAAATAAGGGTTTCTAATTAATTCTGCTCTGCTGCTGTTGTTACAGTGCAGAGCTACCAAGTTAACAAGTGAAATCTTATTCATGAATAAGAACTCTGAATATATATATATATATACACACACACACACACACACACATCTACACAGTACTGTGCAAAAGTCTTGCCACCCTATTTATTGTTAGTACAAACCTTGTTATAGATGTTTATTTTCTGACTTCTACATTATTGATTCAGTACCAAACTTTTGTTTCATTTATTACTGTTTACTGCTCTTTATAGTATTTTTTTTTTAATGTAGAAACATTTCGTTTCATTCTCTTTGAAGGCATTTTTGCTCTACAGCGTTTCTACGCATGTGCCTAAGACTTTTTCACAGGACTGTGTGTATATAAGTGATTTGTTTAATTGTGATGGAAAACTAGAAAATACAGGATAAATGTACACCGTTATTTTTGCATGTCGTCACGGTTACGCCCCAGTGTTGTTACGCCCTGTCAGGTGGCCAATCAGAAACAAGTATTTTCCATGTCTGTAGTACTAACCACAAACTACATAAACTACACAAGGCTAATAATAAAAAATGATCGACTGTGTTGTTGTTGTTGTTGTTGTTCAACAAAAAATTGTTGAAAAGAAGTGGTCTGACTTCACTGAGCTGCGACTTCTACAAAGACCGATTCTTCGACTAACGCGGACTCATCGATGTGGTCAGGTGTGTGTGTGTGTGTGTGTGTGTGTGTATTTCAAACATGCTGTACAACCACATTTTTAAACTTAACCCACATGTGATGTGTGGAGCCTTGTGCATTAGTTTACACACCCTGGGAATGCTTGGTATGAATAAATAAATATCAGGCTAGAGAGTTATTTCAAAGCTGTGTGTTCAGTCACACTTTTATTTGCTCTTCTAGATTATTTCTCCTTTTATATTAACTTTAACCGTCATCCGAAAGCTGTGTATGCGTAGCATCATTAGCGAAATCTGTTGTAGAAATCAATGCAGTCTGAAACTGGCTAAATGTAATCAGTGTGATTGTAGCCACAAGGAGTGTTTTATTTGTCATTTTTTCAGCACATCTGAGGTAAATTTTTACGTTCCTGATGTTTCTGTTTCCTTTCCGTCGTCACTGTGTCTTTCCTTTGTCAGTTTAGAGGACTTAATGTGTGTTATGTGCTAGCTAGAAATATTCTTAGCGTCAGTTATTTGCTAGCATGTACTAAGTGCCCATGTTTCTCAGTTGCCTAGCAACAGCGTTGATGGTGTTACTTTTCTGAACAGTGAAGGTACACCGTCAAGCACAACTCCTCCACGTTCATCACTTTCGTGACAAATTACGACTGCGACGACAAAAGACAAAGGTATCGTTGTAGCTAGGTCCGGTCAAGCACGGGAGTGACCCTGTGAGTGACACTTAATCCCTCATGACGTCACATGAAAATCATGTTAACATTATTAGCATTGCTCTGAGGATGCGCGCTAGCTAATCAGTATCTGTTTTACATCCATGGCTGATGGGTTTTCTTGCTGTAATCAGACTTATTTGAGTCTGTGATTTGCTGAGTTGTAGTTGAAACCTTGATTTTAAGTAAATATGTTTGTCATTGTACGCAGGTACGCGAATCTCGCACCAAAATTACTGATCGTATGAGAACTTGGTTGATTGATCGACAGATCAACTATTTCACTTTTACCCGCCACTCTTCGTTTTGTTTGTTTTTTTTTTTTAGAATTCATAAATGATTTATTTTATTGCTGTGGAATTTGTGGCAGTAAAAGAAGGGTGTGTGCAAGAAGTAAACACGAGCATGCGGTCAGCTTCAGTTTAAACTCAGTAACCTGACACTGTTTGTTTGGAGCTTTGCTGGCCTGCATCAGAGGTATATACCATGAGTACAGGAGCGATACTGTGGATGACTAGTTGTCTGACAGGTTTATTACACACACACACACACACACACACACACACACACAGACAGACACACCTTGTTGGGAAGGGAACCTGCCCTTCGGTTTTGCATGTGTAGGTGTGTGTTGCATTAAAGGAAGCCTCCTCCCTGAAACACATTAAGTATGTCTACATTGTGATGTGTTTAGCAATTCTGCCGCTAATTTACTGGGTGGTGCTGTATTTTTGTTTTTCCTCTGAGAACGTTGTTGACGTTGCTAACGCAGTCACAACTGCAGAAAATAATTCAACGATCTAAAAACGTACGAAGATAACAGCCAGGTTTCACTCTTAGCTCCTAAAAACAAAAAAAAAAACTCATATTAATTTCATATTAATGAGAAATCTGGTGTAGAAGGAGTGGAGAACGTCGGTGCGAGTGCTAGACGCAACGTCCCAGAATGCAACGCGGGCCAGTCACGGCTCGGCTAGTTAGTGGTCCGGGGAACGACGAGCACGTTGGTACTGATGGCGATATCAGCATGCAAGCTGAAGCTTTGGAAGCTGAGTAAAATAAATTCAAATATTTATGTCCACTGTTAAAAGCGCTATACAAATAAAACTGAACTGAACTGAACTGAGTATACAGATGAAGATGAAGAAGTGAGAGAGCCGGACAGACTAAAGCACTAAAGCGCCGCTGCATCACTCTGTATTGAGTGAAGAAAAGAGACAGTGTAGTGCCAAAGTGGTGTAACGTTTGATCTCTTTGTACTCTCAGCATAAAAACAGTAGTTCGCACAAAGCGCAGATTTTCTGAGAGATATTCTATTGCTAAGAAGAACTTTTATTTTATTTTTTTTTGTAACTCTTGCTCGTCTGATGAGATGATGCTTTTCCTTCAGACGTTAAACGTTTTATTAAAAGGTATTCAGAGCTTGATTGTCAAAATGTGGGAACAGTGAGCGTTATTGTTTTTCGAGTCTAGTCACTCAGACAGAATTTGTTTATATAATACCTGCAGGGTGTGAGGAGTGGATTTTTCCTCTCGTTCCTCCGGCAGCCGGTTTTTCAGCCTGCGCAGCTGTAATTCAGTCGTCGCCCTCCGTGTTGTTCTGAGCTTGTTGTTCTGGATTTTACAACAGAAACACAACCGCCAAGACGTCGTCCTGCTAGTTGCATATTTTGAAGCGGATAAGTCTGGTCCTTAAGGTAATGTCCTACGCAAAGGAGTACGTCCGCACAGGTCCTTTTCGAGGTGAGCCAAAGTGGACTTTGATTCTCGCCGTATCCACCGCTTCAGAGCAGAGCAGTGCGCCAAACAATCAGTTCAGTTCTTACACACTCCGTGTCACTGCTGTTAAATAATAATCGATTTGTTACCACCCAAAAGCTGGCTGCTTTACAAAAGCACCTCCCACAGTGTTTTATTGCTCTTACACCACAGCAATGCACCGACAATTACAAATGTGCGACTGTTAAAGAATGACATCGTTCTTTTTATCCGTTTATGCGTTTATAGTTACATTCGATGTTGTGGAATGGGGGGGGGGGACCACAACGAAGCATAAACTCCTCTGTTGGGAAGATGTCAGAAAACTTAGTTACATACACATCTCTTATGAAACACTGACGCTGGAG
>CM074971.1:15420288-15431596 GCA_037577455.1 Pangasius macronema | reverse complement strand
AGGAATTCCATTACAGGATGCGTTTCCTCATGCAGGCGTGTCCAGGAAAAGCTCCACTCGGTTTCACCTGAAACTAAATAGCATAAACTCCTCTGTTGGGAAGATGTCAGAAAACTTAGTTACATACACATCTCTTATGAAACACTGACGCTGGAGACTCCTTCCATAAATGTTACATAAGCGTCTCCACAACAAAAAACCTCACCATATCAGCAGGTTGTTGCTATAGAAACCGTAACGTGTTCGAATGAATGCATGAATATTAACCTGCACTAGTGTCAGATCTGCTGTTAAAGGAACTGAATCAACACTATCAGACCTGTGGTGTAAAGCGTGTTGTATGTTTATTTTATGTTGACTGTGTGTGTGTGTGTGTGTGTGTGTGTAGCCTCCTTCTCGCAAACCGTTGGCGTACGTCCAGGCTAACGAGAATGATGAGGAGCGACAGTTCCGTAGAGTTTTCCAGCAGCTCGCCGGCGACGTGAGTCTCTCTCTCTCTCTCACTCACACACACACACACACACACACACACACACACACACACACACACACACACACAAGCAGTCTCACCAGAGCAGAAACTGACCGTGTGTGTTGCGGTTACAGGATATGGAGGTGAGCCCCAACGAGCTGATGAACATCCTCAACAAAATCGTCTGTAAACGTTAGTATTAAACTTACTCAAGTTTTACTGATATTCAAACGTTAAACATTAATTTATTAATTTATTAATTTACATACGACGTTTTCAAGAAATGCAGTGAACTTTAAACATCTTTGCAGAAAATATATACATCTGTATGATTGTATTAATATAATATTAACTTTAACGAGGAAATAAAACAGAAAGGAAGTATTAGAGAATAAATGATGTGTGTGTGTGTGTGTGTGTGTGTGTGTGTGTGTGTGTGTGTGTGTGTGTGTGTTTGCACATGCACACTTCTCTGTGTCTATAGATGGTGACCTGAAGACAGACGGCTTCTCTATCGAGTCCTGCAGGAGTATGGTAGCTGTCATGGACGTATCCTTCTCTAGTCAGCGCACACACACACACACACACACACACACACACACACTCACAGTTACTGTATATTAGCACCAGACTGCTAGAATTGTAACTCTTATGGTTGTGAGTTTGTTGCCCTTGTTGGTGTGCGATTATTACTCTTACCCTCCTTGCTGTGTATTGGGCCTTAATGATGTCTTGCAGAGCGACAGCACGGGCAAACTGGGGTTCGAAGAGTTCAAATACCTCTGGAACAACATCAAGAGGTGGCAGGTAGGTTTCACTACAGAAACGTGTGTGTGTGAGACAGAGACATTCATACGGGCGAGTGTGTTAGTGAGTATATATATAGACAGAATGTGTTATTTATTTGTATTTCTTTCTTGACAAGTGTGTGATGGGATTGTAGTGAATAAGCTGTGTGTGTGTGTGTGTGTGTGTGTGTGTGTGTGTGTTGTGTGTTTTTCTCTCTAGAGCATCTATAAGCAGTTTGATGCCGATCAGTCTGGTATGATCGGAGCAGATGAGCTGCCCAACGCATTCAAAGCTGCAGGTGAAGCTCCAGTCACATGACCGCTTCATGTATATTGATCCTGATGGGAATTTTGTGAAAGCATCATGACGCGTGAGCGTGTGTGTGTGTGTGTGTGTGTGTGTGTGTGTGCGCGCAGGCTTCCCCCTGAACGACCAGCTCTTCCAGCTGATCATCCGCAGGTACAGCGATGAGAGAGGCAACATGGACTTCGATAACTACATCGGCTGCCTGGTCCGTCTGGACGCCATGTGCCGTGAGTGTGTTCTCACTTCAGCTAATACAGAGCATCAGGGTGATGTGTGGACGTGTTACAGAGCCCTAAAAAAAATCTGAACAGATTTTTAAAATGCATGTTTAAGTGCATTTAATAACAGCAATGAAGTGAACTGGACAGAAGAAAATCAGTGTCAGTGCTGGAAGAAAAATGGTTTAATTTCAAACTAAAGTTCAACAAGCAACAATCTTAAATCGGCTGCTGGTCTTCGGGAAAATTCAGAAAGCAGACACCGCTGGTGGCTCCGCCCCTTCTGCTACGTTGAGTCGGATAGTGTCCACTGATCCACACTTCCTATTTTTTACGAGTCCATTACTGGGGAATTAAATGTGCGCTACTCTGTCAGCCTCCACCTCTTATTAAAGATGGCTGCTGAAAAACAAATTAGCAGTGAAGTAACATCCAAATGCTTAGCGTTTTCTAAACTTCTCAGACCTGCATTGTTTCTCACGCAGAAAGCTAGCAAGCTTTGTTGTGTAGCTAAGTAGCTAAAATATTCAAATGCACTAAAAAACAAATGTAAATGGTGATGTGTCGAAATTCTACAGCAGCTCCGAACACCAACCTCCAACAGGTGGAGCACTTCGGAAAACTTTCCACACGCTAATGTGAACGTGGGGTTGGATTATTGTGTGTGTGTGTGTGTGTGTGTGTGTGTGTGTGTGTGTGTGTGTGTGTGTGTGTGTAATGATTACATTTGTGTATCTTCATTGTAACAGGTGCTTTTAAGACACTGGACAAAGACAACAACGGCACCATTAAAGTGAACATCAAAGAGGTGAGAACGTTCCCGAATTTTATTAAGAACTTCGTTATTGTTTATTCGTACGAAAGTGATTCATATCCGACAAAAACAGATCCTGCTCACGAAGGGACTTCATGCTGACCTGACTCGGCTCACTTCAGGAGACGGTTCCAGTTTGCATGAGCACATTTACATTTTAAATTTACATTCGTTCGTTTCCGTTGCAGCAGACGCACGCTGGGATCCAGGCGCCGTAGGTGCGAGTCAGAATCCGGTCTCGCAGCTGTTAGAGAAACGTTACAGCTAAAAATTAAACGTACGCAGTTTCCTCATCACGTAGCCCAGGTGTCTGGAGTTACGAGTTCTCGTCAGTCGGCGACGAGTAGGTTTACGAGTCCCCGGGTCGTAAATTAAACTGAAATTGTTGTTCAGTATCTGCGACTTGTTAGCTAGCTCGTAGCTTCAGCGCAAAACTAATTGCCAAGCACAGCATGCCTTTTGTTTGGTCAGAGACATTTTGTGTGTATGGGACACTGCGTTTTTATTTATTTTTTTACAATCAGAATATCACTTTAAAGCAAGGGGAACATTTTTCAACTAAATTTTTTATGCTTTATAATAGAACTAGATTTTTTTTTTAAGCCTTTTAATGCTTAACAGTTATTGATTAGTTTATGGTTTGAACGGTTTATAGATTGTTTTGCTAGCTCCATGTGACCACTTCACCACCTAAGAATGGACCGAGCCTCAATCGATACTGCTTGTGATATGAACTGGCGTTGGGGAACGAGAGTGATTCGTACTGAGTAACATATTTGTTGTGTTCCTCCACAGTGGCTGCAGCTGACCATGTACTCCTGAGCAACTCGCCGTGCCTGGATCACTAACTCGACGTGCTATATTCACCCTGAACACCACAACGCTAGCCAAAGCAAATTTAAACACAACTCGATGTGGCTCTGAAGCTCCGTTCGTTTTTGTTTTTTTTAATCTGATGATGCGTTACTGATGCTTTTTGTTAGCTAGAGTCATTTATATGAAGAAATAAGCTTAATAGAGTTTGTAACATGATTATTGGCCGACGGTAGTTTATTAATCTGTACAGCCTGAATAAAGGATAAAGTCTGCAGGTGATGTTAGCGCATGAGGCCAACAGGGGGCGCCGCTGTACTGATGGAAAGTTAAACATGCACACTTAAATTTTATAGCAAATAAAGTATATACAAGTAAATAAAGAATTTGTAATGTTTGCAGTTTTTTTTTTTAAAGATGAACAACTGGATTTCCGCTCCCGATGCCACACCCCCTGTGTGTGCGATGAATCAGCCGAGAGATGCTCTGTGATAACGTCTGTACTTACTGCGAGAAGCTAGCTAGCGGATCACAAGTCAGCATTTCATATCTTCCTTGCGCCGAACACTGCGTCCTGGAAAATAAAGCAAAAACAGACTATGGAGAAAGGGAAGGGAGAAAAAAAACGAAAACATAAAAAGGAAGTGTTAACGCTTTTCAGAACAACTTCACAGCTGGACATGTTTTAAAAACCTCTACTGCGGTATTTGAAAAAAAAAATCTCAAGTTTATGAAATTTCATCAGGTTTCTGATTTCATTTATTCCAATAAAATGGCCACCAATTCGAAACTGTTCTGTTCTTTCACTAGCCGGTGTCTAAAACATGAGCGCAATGATGTTTTAACAGCCAGTCAATCAAATAAGCCACGCCCCTTAATGAGTTTCCATGTGACCTCACAATATAAAATCTAAACCTGACTGTTTAGAAATTTTAAAACCTTGTTAGTTTATTTCCCTGCTCATATATAGCACACAAATCACCATCAGTATCATCTACATCTACAAAAGACTTGTTTCTTTTTTTTTTGTTTTTCTAAAATATTGTGAAGAAACATTACGTTTGTCTACGCTCATACATATGATATGATCAGAATAAGAAATGATAATCATTAGGTATTTTATTTCTGTCATCTCACTGGTGATGGTGGTTTTTTTTATTGTTGTTTTCCAAACACATCCCTAATGTTTGTTCCTTTAGGATAGTGGGCTAATTTTGTAAGAAGAAACCATCAAGCAATGCATTAGGAATGTATTGATGGAGATATGTTCAAGTCTGACATAAATGCACACTGATAAAATCACTAATGCAGTGAGTGAGTGGAATAATGATGATGATGATGAAGATGATGATGAAGAGCTATTCTCCCTGAGCTCTTGGCGCTGTAGCTACAGCAGGGCTGGCAGTGTGAGGTTAGGTGCTCAGCAGCGCCACTGCTCGCCCGTTGTGGCCGATCTGAGGAACTGCAGCCGGGAGGAGGAGGAGGAGACTGAGTTTGCGCGGCGCTGCTGCTGCTTCTGCTCCCGTACGAACTTTCAGCGTTTCTGGACGCAAACGCGGAAACACTCGCTGTGAAAATCCTGTATTTTGGAGGTAATCTTTGCACCGCGTTATTTGTGTGAGGAACAGTTTGGCGAACTCGCACTGAAGTGTCGTGTCCGGGGGGAATGAAGTGAATAAACAGCGCCGGGTTCCGTGTAGCTGCTCAGTAGCTAGCTATTGTTAAAATTCAACCGCAGCTGACCTGAATATTTACCCCAGCATTCAGCGCTTCATTCGTATTACATCCGTAACGTGTACATGAGCAGTAGGAATTCCTACACGGGGTGATTATTAGGCTAGAAATGTTTTTAATGAGCGTGTATATCTAGCTAGCTGGATTATTTTATTTGGCTAGCTAAGCATGATGGCGCTGCAGCCTCACTTTCGTTATTGAAAAAGAAAAAAAAACTACTTCCGGATTGAAGACGGCGCTTTGTTTCCATAGTTACTAGTCGCGCGCGCTGCCCCCGAAAATAATATTAAACATTAAACCATGTCAAATATATGAAATTCTCTGTGTATGTCAGAAAGTCTTTATAAAGTCAGGAATCAAAGTCCTGCTTTATTTATTTATTTATTTATTTATTTATTTATTCTAAAAATCGAGTTATTTTGTCGATTTTCTCGTCTCCTACTGAAAGGTCCGTCGCGTTAATTTTACGTCACTCACAGACACATTAACCAGATTCACATAATTCAGTGTGTGTGTGTGGATCTGTAAATCACACATTAAACCTTCTAAGTACACACACTTATGTAGTAAACATGTAATAATGTTAATAAATCACAATTTAACACAAGTTTGACTAAGGTTTGCAGGAAGGTGCAAAAGTTTGTACACTCTTAAGATGTGAAAGAAATCCTTTTCTTGGAATTTCCCAACTTGTTAGGAAGTTGGGGGTCAGAGGTCAGAGTCAGAGCTCAGGGTCAGCCATGATACACCGCCCCTGGAGCAAAGACGGTTCAGGGTCTTGCTCAAGGGAGAGCTTTTAATCCCTGACCCTCTGATCGATAACCGAGAGCCTTATTCACTGAGCCACCACTTCTCCAATAAAGCTTTACAGTTCTGTTATCTACAGCAGTTCTTCAAAGCTCTGCGGCCAGGCGCCCCTTTAACTGTAAAATAAATTCTGTACATTATTAACAAAATCCATCTATTCAGATATTAGGCTCATTATTTAAGTGTGCGCAACAACATTTTGTCTATTTATTAGAGATATAAAGCTATTTATTCCTGAACTTTCCACCGACAGATTGGAAAGTTGAGATTATTTACAGGTGACTTTTGTGGGGGGTTTTTGAGTTGAGTTTTGGATTCAACCCATTACATTCGAGCGACCAGTCAAACAGGATAACAACTTGATAATAAATATAATAACTTTGGTAATGGGTGGCTGTAAGCTCTATTTTCTTTCTTTCTTTTTTTCTTTTTTTTTATAAACCATGGCCCCATTTTGAGAATCACTGATTTACAAGATTTTTTTTTTCAACATTTCTTCATTATCACAAAGAGCACAAATTGCAGTTGGGACATTAAGTGTGGAAAAAAATGGAAGGAATTTGATTTTGGATGAAAAGTTTCCATCTCGATTCCTCAGTGTGATGTCAATAATCTTGAGTAACTTATATGTCCGCCCTTTGCCTTTAAAACTGCTTCCACCCTCTTCAGTGTCTGTGTCATAGCTTTTAGATCTCAGTAGTGATCTTTATCTTCAATATCAATTGTACGTTTTTCTCTTTTCACCCAGAAACTGTGAGGGATGCAAACTTTAGCATTGTATTTTAAGGTAAAATTCTCATTGTATGTTTACACCTATTCATTGTCTAAAGCAATTTCAAACTATAAACCCACCCAAAGCAGAGAGCTGAGCCGTTGACCGTTAAGGGCTTTGATTAAGCATCATTCAACATGACTGTTTGCCAGTACAATATGTTCATTTCTTTTACGCATCATCAACACAATTAGAACCTAAGAAAAAATTGCACTGACATCCGGGTTAAGGATATGACTCAGCAAGTTTCAGAATAATTTCCTGATAATATCGTAATATAGTTGTAGCATTATGAGGATGTATTATTAACAAAGCACTCTAAGAAAAGTATTGATCCGTGGTTCATATCCGCACAGGAAGCTGAGGAGGAGGAGGAGGAGGAGAGAGTGACTCAGAAGCGAGACCAGGATGTCGTCATCGGCGTCGTCTTCGCTCCACCCCGGCCAGGACGGCGCGGTGCGCTACAAGAAGCGCAAGGCCAACTTCACGTTCAGCGAAGTGCACATCCTGCTGGACGAAGTGCGCAAAAACCGCCACATCGTCGTGGGTGAGTCTCTGATGTGACGGGGAGGAGCGACGCACTGCCATGACGATGAGCCACACAAAACCTGCAACCTGTCTTATAATAAAGTACTGAATATGTAAATATGAGTTATTAAGCGAGTTAATAAGCTCCCATATAAGAGAAGATTATAGACACTCTGAGCCATGAATGAAATTATACAGTAATCCCGTGTTTCTGTTCATCACTGTGAGGGAGAGAGCGATCCCGTATTTCTGTTCAGAAATGGAGGGAAAAAGAATTAAATAGACAAATGTGAAAAAAGAAAAAAAAAAAGTCAGTAAGTCAAGCAGGAGTGGACAAGTCAGAAGCCCGAGATCAGAAGTTTTCAGCCCAGTAATTTACAGAGCAACAAAATAATGGACTGGGCAGCGCACTGGAGCTCGTCAACTCCTGAGATAATAATATAAACACTGTGTGTGTGTTTGTGGTGTTTAGGTAAGTTCAATTCAGGCATTCCCAGTGATGTGAAGAGGAGGAAGTGGACAGAGATCACGCAGCGCATTAACGAGATCGGCGAGTGCGACCGCGAGGTCGGTGAGGTCATCAAGAAGTGGTCCGACCTCAAATGTGACACCAAGCGGAAAATCGCGGCGCTGCACTCGGGCGTGGCTCTGCCCCACTCCTCAGATCTCACGCAGACCGAAAACATCGTGGGCTCCATCCTGGAGCTGGACAAGAAGCCGTGGGAGGCGACGCGCTCGTCACGGGGACGCAGCAGGAGCGAGGATCAGGACACCGCCGTAGCAGACGAGGACGATGACATCGCGTTCATGGGGCCGGGTTCGGTTCAGGATTCTCCCAGATCAGGAATCGAGACGAGGCCGATGCCACCGCCTCCTGCAGGAGCCGCTGTGGGGGGATTCGAGATGAAATTCGACCCCTCGACTACCACAGGTAAGAAACGACTCTCAGTTTTGCTGCTTTGACTCATTTCTTGGGTATGAAAACATGCTACGGTAAAAAATACGTGAAACTGCCGCGATGTGTTGCGCTTCCAGATGCAGACTCTCGTGGGATGGACTCGGATGACGATCACCACGAAATGTTTCCGTCGTCTATGAATAACTCGTACACGGAGGACGACGGGAATGTCAGCAACGTCGCACACGTCTCCTCCTCCTCCACCAGTCACGCTCAGGTCGGGGCGGAGTCAGAGAGCGCACGTGAGCAGTTAGCACAAAGCGCTAGTCTGAGCGTGCAGGAGCAGCATGTGACGAACGCGCTGCTGGGCACGGTGTCGCGCTCGCTCGAGCTCCTGGCCGAGTCGGTGCAGCAGCTGGCGGAGACGCAGCAGGAGTTTGCGCGCGAGTCGCTGCGGCTGCAGAGGGAGACGGTGCAGGTGCTGCGAGAGTTCGCCTCCGGGGCGCTGACGCTCCTGCACGAGAGGGTCAACGGCAAACCGCCGCTCATTTAGACCACGAGGAAGTTTGAACAGTGTCACTGCCAAAAACTTTACGACAGCATCAGGACTGTGCTCGTGCAGATCACACTAAGTTTTTATCACTATATTAAAAATCCAGGGGGAAATTCTGTTCAGTCTTATGTGTTACTCTTGCCTGTTGAGCAGAATTACAAACAAAAAAATCGCAGTGTCCTTCTGAACGAGACGTTCCTCAGGAGCACAAACGCTAATTAGGCAGCCTCCTTCTGAAAACATGGCAGCGTTAATGATGATAATGTGCGTTAAATTTCACGATTATCAGCTAACGGAAGAAACGCCGCGTTCCATGTTTCATGTTCCAACAATTTGCGGAGATTTTCAGAGATACAGAGAAACTACTCGAACAGCACTTATTAACGTATACGACTCTAAAGCTGCGTTTCTGCGTCACTGACTCCGGTGAAAATATTCCACACGCTGTTGCCTGAGACTTTGCCGAGTCGAGTTTTGTGTGTGACAGTGTTTTAATCACTCATAGCAAGAGTGCTGTTATGGATTTTATTTGTTTTTGTTTGTTTTGTTTTTTTTAAAAAAAGCTTGTTTTCTTTCTTTTTTTTTGTCTGTGATTATGGGTTAAAAAAAAGACATACCTGGACATCAGGTGTCACTTTTATGCTGTCACTCCTATTCAAAATATGCCTTTTAAAGTGCTGAAAGCTCGACTGAGGTAACAGATGATAGCTAAGGTTGCTAAGTAGTGATGGGCGGGGCTTAGAATCCGTTGTGATTGCGTGATGATAACAATAAACGTTGTTTCTGTAGCGCATTTTTCACACTCAAGGAAAACAGATTAAAAATGTCGCGTTCTCACGTCATTAGTTTACGATGTTTTCACCACGCTACACTGCTGAATCATGATTCCTCAGTCTGAGCTGCCATGTTTTTATACTTTTTTTTTTGTAACGGGGTTATAGGCTTGGTTTCATGCCCTCGTCTTTGTGAGCTGCTTACGATGGCGGCCTTGTCCCAAACGGCGCGAGGAAACGACCGAGAACATTTCGAAATGTCCACGATGCCAATATTGTGTGTTCATTTTCCAGCTATAATCATAAAACTGATTCTTGGCTTCTGTCTGTAACAGTGAAGACACGATTATATTCTGGGAATTTTGTTGTTGTTGTTGTTGTTGTTGTTGTTTATTTTTCATCTTTTTTTTTTTTTACTGTAAAAGATTGCCTCCAATGAAAAGGTGTTTAAGAGGTTTACGGTTCTTCTGTCAAAAAAAGAGAACAGAAAAGGTATTATTCTACTGGATGCCATACATCATGTAAGTTTATCTAAAGGAAGTGGAATAAAGCCTCTGCTGCTCTTTTGGGAAAAAGGTTTCAACGTTTTTAATGACTTTCGTACAACACGGAACGTTCTGGACTGATCAGGAGCAGCACACAAAATGGCGCTCTCGGTCATCGTTAGCTCGTTGTGCTAAGTGCTGACTGACGGCTTATGTTTTATAAAGCAGCGCTGTTGAATTCTGGATTCTGATTGGTCAGAAGGTGTTGATTAGTTTTCTAGACAAGCAGCTCTGACAGTAATGCGGCTGCAAATCACAGGTTTATATTAATGCGCTGGTTCTTATAGCTTATCGTTTCTATAGTAACAGTTGGACAGTGGGAGGAAACGCCGGCGTCCACCAGAGGGCCACAGAGCACTGAAGAGCACCAGTGAAAACACACACACACACACACACACACACACACACCAGACATGTTTCTGTAGGGAAAATAAACATGATCCAAATGTTTCAGGTCAGTAGAAACAGAAACTAGAGCTAGCTAGTAGGGGTTTAATGATACACAAAATTCAATTTCAATATTATACAATACGGTGTTAGCATTACCTGCTTATGTGCCTTATGTTCCTGTTTTCATTTGATTCAAACAACCAACACCATCCATCCATCCATCCATCCATCCATTTTCCGTACTCCTTTTTCCTCGCCCGGGCGACTCGGGACACAAGGCAGGGGACACCCTGGACCAGGTGCCGACCCATCATAGAGCACAATCACAATCACACACACACACACACATTCACTACGGACAATTTGGAAGAGCCAATCAGCCTACATCGCATGTCTTTGGACTGAGGAGGAAACCGGAGTACCTGGAGGAAACCCCTGAAGCACGGGGAGAACATGCGAACCCCACGCACGCAGGCTGAAGCAGGATTCGAAACCCCAACCCCGGAGGCGCGAGGCAAACACTCGAACCACTAAACCTCCTCGTCCCCTACAGTAATAGAAACTTAATAATGACAGTGTGTGTGTGTGAGATCGGTTCAGCCACTTAGCAGCATATGACGAAACAGTGGCGTGACTGAGCAAGTGGGCGTGTCTGCAGCACAGGGTTTTTATTTCGCCTTCTGCTGTTAGCTCGTTACGCTGTCTGTGAACGTGAACGTGCCGTTACTATAGAAACGCTAATGTAATAGAGTATAAACCTGTGATTTATGGGATAGTTGTAAACAGTCATATTAACAGCTTCTGATTCGGGGATTCAGCCGTGCCGTGGTGTGTGTTATTCGAATCACAAGATCTGTGTTAAAAGAGAAGTGCTTTGACTATCATACGTCATAGCG
>CM074971.1:15415288-15417788 GCA_037577455.1 Pangasius macronema | reverse complement strand
TGTTATGTCTGGGGGAAGTGCTGACCTGTGGCTTTGTTACACACACACACCTGGGACTCTAAGCAGCTGCTGTGGTAAGTTCATTACACACACACACACACACACACACACACTGAGCACATGGTCTGGTGTGGCCCCTGGCCTCATCCTTAAGTGGTTTGATTATGAGGGTCAGCATTTCCCTTGAGGGTGGCTGTGTGTGTGTGTGTGTGTGTGTGTGTGTGTGTATAGAGCCGAGCCTGTTGCCCCTCATGAGGCTGATGTAGGGACGATGCAGTTTTGATTTCTGAGCAGATCTGAATGTGTGTGTGAGTGTGTGTGTGTGTGTGTGTGTGTGTGCATGTGTGGGCAGAGTTTGGGTTGCCGTGTCAGACACAGAGTCATGTCTTGTCTGGATATGTGGTGATGAACATGTGTGTCGGTTTGTGTGTATGATGATGTGTATGGGGCTATGGAGTTAGTGTGTGTGTGTGTGTGTGTGTGTGTGTGTGTGTGTGTGTGTGTGTGTGTGTGTGTGCTGAGGAAGCTGGTCTTGCATACATCCCTGAGGCAACCAGATGGAGTGTGTATACACATCCATGTCCTGAGGGAGCTGATCTGCATGGAGGAAGCAGATGCCATGACGTGTGTGTGTGTGTGTGTGCGTGTGTGTGTGAAGAATCCATGCATATGAGGATGTGTAGAAGTGTCTGAGGAGTGTGTGTTACAATGGCTATCTCATGCTATTGTCAGAGATCATGCATGTGTGTGTGTGCATGTGGGTGTGTGTGTTTCTATTTGTACATGCATGGTTGGATATATAAAGACTGAAAGACATACCTCTGTGAACATGTGGGTCTGTGTGTGTGTGGGTCTGTGTGTGTGTGTGTGTGTGTGTGTGTGTGTGTGTGTGTGTGTGTGTGTGTATATGAGTGGAGTGGAGTATAGGTTTGTCTTTCCCATGCTTCTGCCACGCTTGTGTCACCCCCCAAGGGACGGCCCCCTTCCTCCACTGCAGGCCAAAAATCAGAGTCATTATCCATCTGCTCTACACACACACACACACACACACACACACACACACACACACACACACACACACAGAGTAAACGATAGACATTAAGCTACAATGACTCAGGAAGTTCACAAAATCCTTCGAAACACAAAAACAGCACACTCATCTCTCATCTTCATCACACAGTAAAGACTAACACACTTGGGGCCATGTGGAAAATAATCCACACTGGAGTTTCGTGTAACTTTTCTGAGGTTGAGTGTGTGTGAGTGTGTGTGTGTGTGTGTGTGTGTGTGTGTGTGTGTGTGTGTGTGTGTGTGTGTGTGAGTGTGTGAGTNGTGTGTGTGTGTGTGTGTGTGTGTGTGTGTGTGTGTGTGTGTGTGTGTGTGTGTGTGTGTGAGTGTGTGAGTGTGTGAGTGTGTGTTATTATGGCCAAAATTGTTTTATTCCTTTTATACCACAGTGATTTGGCAATGATTACAATTTTTATTTATAACAGAACAACATCTTTCACTTTTTATCCGTTTAAAGTTACATAAACTACTATAAACAGCTGTTCCCTCACCAGCCTCTTTTATTCTCTCACTTGAAATTAATAACACAAAAAAACCCCACAGCTTTTCATGTTACAGAGAAACCTCAAAGCATAAACTCCTCTGTCCTGAAGATGTCGGAAAAGCTACAGCTTTACCTCTGACTGCTACAAAGATCTGACACTGGAGACTCCTTCCATCAATGTTAAGTAATGTTTGAATCAGTCGAACATTTCTACACACCGTCACTCTGACTTCCTGTTTCATAAGAAAATACGTCAACATACAGAATCATATCACGACCTTTTTCATGAGGACTTTAAGTCTTTAGGGTTCTGGTGTTTGGCAAGTCTCTCGTTTTTTAGTGCTTTGGCTAACTTCCTGTCCTTACAGCTCTCTATAACTACTAACTCTTTAATTTACTTCCTGGTTTAAAGGCTCTTGTGTGATTAGTTTCCAGCTTCAGGAAACTTTTTGAGTCTTGGTGAGTTCTTGTCTTTCTCTGGATTTGTTCACAATTTAAGGGCTATATTCACAATTTTAAAATGTTGTATAGAAAATGTAAATGTGTGTGTGTGTGTGTGTGTGTGTGTGTGTGTGTGTGTGTGTGTGTGTGTAATCTGACATGTATTGTGAATCAGTATGAAAGAGATCTCAGAGGCACGCGTCACTTATTAAAATAACAATACAACAGAGAGGGTAATAATAATCACACACACACACACACACACACACACACACACACACGCACACACGCACACACACACTTTCTCTCTCTCTGAAATGAAAAGCATGTAATTTTCACCATCATTTAAAAAGTTTTAATACTCACTTGTGTACTCTGAGATGAAGTTATCAGGTTTAACGTGAATTCCTGCTTTAGTTCGAACACAAATATGGGGGAGGAGAAGGGGCGGGGCTACTCGCTCCCCTCAACAACTGTCATTTTCTAGCCTGCTGCCCTCGCGCGCGG
>CM074971.1:15356018-15373531 GCA_037577455.1 Pangasius macronema | reverse complement strand
CATGCCAGACTGGAACATAAAACTCAGCATGTGTTCAGTCCTAACAGATCTGTATAGACACAACGCCCCTGTAGGGGGGCACATGTATACCACACACACACACACACACACACACACACACACACACACACACACACACACACGTATATCAATACATCACCTAAAACCACTTATCATTAACCACTAAAGCATAGCCATTGAGCACTTTCCCAGCTTTATTAGATGGTAAGTGGCTTGAGTTTGGATGGTGTAGTGAAAAAAGCAGCATTGTATGTGGTTTTTAATAGGGTAATGATGGACGGCTGTTGGCTTAATCCAGACAATTACAGGATATATATGTAGGGTGGGACAATGTAACAAGATAATTTTGATATTACATTTTTCTGAGTTAGCTGTATAATATCAGGTGCTAGTTACTGTTACTCCTCCATTTCTCACTGGATTTTAACATGTTATTGTACCAGTTGTTTAATATGACCTTTATTCTTTTACATTTTTTGTTTAAAAAAAAATCTCTGAACATATAGCTTTTAAAAGTTGATGAACTGTTTTATCAAATGAAAGTCCATCAGCTATGCAAACAGCGTGCACACACTCATATACATACATACATACATACATACATACATACATAAACACCTGCACAATGCATGAAATCATGAAACTACAGGTCACAAGCTTTAGTTAATGTTCACATCACACATCAGAATGGAGAATCTCTACAATTTACACAGAATGGTGCAAAAAGCAAAAAACATCCAATGAGCAGCAGTTCTGCATGTGGTAAGGCTTTAGCGAGGAAACGAGGAAGATGGTAGCGAGGAAGGCTACATCAACTCAAATGACCACTCTTTACAACTGCGATAAGCAGAAAAGCATCTCAGAACACACAACATGTTGAACCTTGAGTTGGATGGACTACAACACCAGAAGACCACATCAGGTTCCGCTCCTGTCAGCCAGAAATGGTCTCAGTGCCAGTAAAATGTGTTCGAGGTGTTACGCTGTATTGACGTGAGTTAAAGGTCACAAAATGGGTTCATGTTAAATCCTCTCATGTTAAAGCATAAAATATATAAGAAATATGTTTAATTTACCTCAGAAATGTTTGTGATTTTTCATTTTAATAAAAAAATCTGGATGTAGCTAGTAGAGTGTGCATACAGTAGTTAGCAGTCGAATGTAAAGGTTTCACTGCTTTTGGAATTTGGCCTATAACTATGCAGCCATTTAAATTTTAGTCTGAAAATGGCCTGATTCTTGCGTATCATCCCTGAGATTCCTCTTCAGTAAAGGTTCAGAAAAGTTTAGGGTGTAATGTAGTCCATTTGTTATGGTGTTGTGGAGAGCCGTGAGCCAATTCTTTTGTAAATTCTGCTGTGAGGACTCACAGGTACAAGACAAAGGGAATAAAACTGCATGACATTCTGTTTGGAAGAGTCATTATGGTTAGAGTGAAAGCCTGTGTGTCAGAAATGGGAAGAACAACCGCTCATCTCTGGGTATGTAGTTGCATATTGATTTGTAGTGAGTTTTTCCATCAGCAACAACCACAACTACGTCATCGGAAATGGCAGTTTGGATACTATTTTTGATCTCATTCCAGATTTTGTGTCTTCTCGGCTGACACGGACTTGCACTGGAGATGACCCGTGCACTATCTGACCCGTGTGAGGTGTTATTTGAGCAGCTAAAAAAGGGGCAGGTTCAGTGATAGTGACTGGAAAGATAGACCCTGTCAAATAATTCTGTTTGACTAAAGCTTGTAACTCATTACCTCTTCCTACAGAAAAACAGAGAAAACGTAAAATTCCTACTCAGGATGTTAGGAAGGTGTCCTCAACTAGGAGTTCAACATACCATGTCATGTCAACATGGTTGCTCGCACGACCAGCAGGCAATAAAATAAGTTCGTTGTTTTGAGCAACTAAATACATCATAAACTCATGATTACTCATGTTAGCTGGATAGCAAAGCACGTGTGTTCATGGAGGCATCCATGTTTTTTTTCCCCATATTGTAGCTCGAACTTGCTTGGAAATCACTTCCGAGTTAAGTCGAATGCAGCATAACAGTGTCATTAAAACAACAATGCATCCTGTGCATTAATCAGGTTTTAGAGGGAAAATCTGTGGCTGTGGTGTTGTTCGCACTATTTCTTTTCGCAAAATCTGTCATGTTTTTTTTTTTTCCATAAAAGCATTCTGTAAAAAAGCTAATATCTAATAAAGGAACTGAATTGGAACGCATGCCTTAGCAAGCTGATAAGGTCTAGCTAGCAGCAAGTGTATTTTTTTTTAACAGAAAATAAGTCTTGGAGAAAAACAGGTAGTATGTATAGTGAAAAATGTGGTACAATACTGGAAATTTGGAGGGAAATACTGTTAGCGTATTGATGTTGGCGCTCATTCTTGTTGCAGAATCCTAACCCTAACCCTGGCATCAGTTTGTAACTTGTTTTTTGTAGTGTATCATATAAATGAGCAATAAATGACACAACAGACTTCCAGATGTGAAGCAGTGATGCTGTAAGGACAAGTTACAATGACAAAAATAAGTTGAATTCACAGTTTGGCAAACTTATAGGCCTCATTGTTTTGCTAAGTTCGCTAGACTGAAAATAAGCAATTTGACACTTTTGTCTTTCTTTAAAAAGTTGTTTATTGTGTGATGTGTGTGCAGTGTTTTTTTTACACATATATACACCATTTTATATACACCATTTAATGTTATCCTCTGAAAAAAACAATGCAAGCTTAATAAAAATTATTATATATTGAAATAAAAACGACAAGTTTGGACGGTTCTCATACTCCAGCACTCTTAACACACCTATATAAGCACTAACAGCATCTGATCTGCTATTAGACTCTGAGAATATTGCTTACCGTGTTTTTATTTGTTAAATACCTAATCCTGTTACATGTATTCCGTTACTTCTGCATGTGAAAGATGCCGCTATG
This sequence comes from Pangasius macronema, assembly GCA_037577455.1. Classification (NCBI taxonomy): domain Eukaryota; kingdom Metazoa; phylum Chordata; class Actinopteri; order Siluriformes; family Pangasiidae; genus Pangasius; species Pangasius macronema. The sequence goes on along the minus strand of CM074971.1, from coordinate 15,370,568 downwards.
AAGCGTAACCTTAAACATTCGCGACTCTCGCTGAAAGGGAAGCCGTTTGTATGCAGCCAAGTTTATCGAATCCCCAATCCGGTTATGTCATTTACTGAGTTTTTCAGGTGTCGCCTTCTGATGAGTGGCATGCATAAAATATAAATGTGCATCTGTCAGATGATTTCAGTTTGCCAATGTGTGTTTGTGGTTGTGTGTGTGTGTGTGAGTGTGTGGGGGGTGGCAGCTTCATTGTCTTGCCGTGGTGTTGAATATTGCATAATGTCCGCGTTGTGGCGAAAGGCAGTTGAAGTTGAGACAGCGGCTCCTTCTAGAGTGACCGTATCGCCATGTTCAGGTGAAAGTGGCAGGTGTAACACACACCACGGGAACTGAGCTCTCTCCGTCTGACACGGTTCATGTGTGTGTGTGTGTGTGTGTGTGTGTGTGTGTGTGTGCATCTGAGTATTCATCTGCGTATTTCTCAATGTCTGCTCACTTAATCAGTCTGTACCTCTGTGTGTGTGAGAGAGACATTTATCTGTGTAGGTCGCAGTGACTGTCAGGCTAACTCTGTGTGTCATGCTTGTGTCTGTGTGTGTGTGTGTGTGTGTGTGTGTGTGTGTGTTTATCTCCCTTCACTATGTATATGTTACATGCCTCTCTCTCAGACAGACAGAGAGAGAAAGACAGAGATAGACAGAGGGAGAGATTACAATGGGCCTCTTCACTTTTTGATTGTGAGGCCACGCCTGTTTCACTGAGAATGACAGACACGGAGGCCACGCCTCCTTCATTGAGACTGACAGGCAGAGAGGCCATGCCTCGTTCATTGAGACTGACTGGCACAGTGGTCACGCCTCATGCACTGGGAATGACAAGTACAGATAAGGTGTTATAATACAGAAACAGAATTTCCCCCGTTGCTTAGCTCGAAACATTTAGGCGGGTTTCCGATCACTAGCTCACCTGCTTGAGCTCCTGAAGTGCGCAATACTTAGCTGGTGAATTGAAACACTTGTGTTTTGGAGCAGGATAAAACACTGCAGTCCGACACCCTGATCCCGAGCCAGGCGCGTCTGATGTTTGCCGGCTCCAATTATCCACACGCTTTAAGTAACAATAGCTTGATTTCCTGAAACAGCCTTGTTAATCAGATTCAGCGGTGAAAAGTGCTCACTAACCTGAACACCAAAACAGAACACAATCAGTTATTTTATTTTCCTGTATTAACGTGTGATAACACACAGACTGCTGAACACGGGCCAGGGTTACCTGCTGTGTCATTTGCATTCTTAACAGATTCAGTTTTAATCTGCTCATAACCTCATTAGTCTCATGCAAGCTTCCCAGTTGTCGCTCACGTTGGTGGACTGTGACTCACAGTCTCACACTGATAAAGTTGACTGATTAATGTTGATTTTTCTACTACAGTGACATGGACTGAACATTTCCGTGGTGAAATCACAAATGATACAATACAAATCTGAATTATTAAGAAAACCTATGTTGCAACCTTGAAGTTGATTATTTTCCAAATATAGCACATTCGTTGTGTTTTATTCCATTTACACCACACCAATTTGCCACTGATTATAATTTTTAATTTGATTTAATTTTTCTATTTAAACATTTCATACTTTTTTTTTTTTTTAAATCCATTTATCACTACATTTAATGTCATGGAACCTCACAAAATCTAAAAAAAAGTTATAGCAGCTATAAATAGTCGCTCACAAAACTCTTTCCCTCACAAAACTCTTTTTTCTCTCTCTCGATGTTAATAAGACAAAAATAATTATGCAAAACACAAACTCAGCCGTCCTGGAGATGTCGGAAAACGTGAAGTTACAGCTTCACCTCTGACTGTTACAAAGTGCTGAAACGTTTTCAAGGATTATGCGTTTTTATTCTTAAATTACAGCACATGTTTAAAGCAGTTTATTATTAGTGTTATGTGGAGAGCAACCTGTGATTTGCAGTTGCACTAATGGCAGAGATGCTGTTATAGAAAATGAATCAGCACCTTCTGACCAATCAGAATCCAGAATTCAATAGCCCTCCTGTGGTGCTCACTTTCCTCTGATGGATGTGTGTGTAAGTGTAGGGGGGGCCAATACATTGTGCAGAGCAACAAATGGGATAGAGACGGTAATTGTACACCTACAAAGTGACCTATATGGTGTTGGACCTAAAAAAAAAAAATACATCAAATAGTGAAAACAGAACAGAATAGAAAATAAAAACGCTGTGTGAGTTTTGGCTAAAACTTTGGCTACAAAGCGTGAGAGAAAGAGACAAGCTGAGATAGAGCTGTGATACTGATAGCAGACGTGTGTGTGTGTGTGTGTGTGTGTGTGTGTGTGTGTGTGTGTGTGTGTGTGTGTCAGAGTGATGGCTGCTAACCGGAGACAACCAGGACACTGGGTCCTCAGGGCTCAATTACAGCCAACTAGTAATTGTGTATGTGTGTGTGTGTGTGTGTGTGTGTGTGTGTGTGTGTGTGTGTGCGTGTGTGTGAGATCAGGGCTGTCTAAACCTGAACATGGCATGATGATGATATAAACACTCTTGATGCACTGTGATAGTTAACAGACTTTACTGTTGTTTCCAGCGAGTGCTGTTGATTGGTTAGTGATGTAGGGCAGCTCAATGCTGATTGGTCGATAAGGCAGGTATAGAGCGTTAATTGGGTAATTGGAATGACGTGATGTAGAAGGGTGGGGGGTGTTATGGGTGGGATTATGCCCGAGCTGTGAGGCAGTTTGCTGTTGTTATGTGGAAGGATCTTTGGGTGGAAAATATTTATTCTGTTTATTGATTATTCTGTTTATTATAAGAATTATAGATCGAAATTGTTCTTCTGTGGCACTCGTCAAACGAGGCCACAGGAAAATGCTTTCATCGGGAAACATAAGTCTAAAAATATTGTGACTGTTCCAGGCTTTTGTGAGTTTGCTTCTTGTTCCTGGGCATTCTCAGGAGAGCTCCTGACCATCTCCTTTCTCTGTATTTCTATCTCTCTCTCTCTCTCTCTTGGCCTTCACATCTCCTTTCCTCCCTTCTCACTAATGACTCTCATTATTTTCACTATCCGATCTCTCTCTCTCTTTCTCTCCTGCTTTCTCTCCCTTCATCCCACATTGGGAGAGTGAGAAAGGGGAGTACATTGGGACGAGAGATTATGAGGACACACAAAGTACCACACACACACACACTAATATTAACCGCTAAAAGGTGCTAACTCCCCTAAGTTGTCAGAGCCTCGCATGTAAACCAATCTGACCAATCACTTATAGCTAACACTGGAAGACAGAGACAGTGTCACCGCGGTAACCTGAGATATCTCGCACACACACACACACAATAGACACACACATAACATTACACATTCATATATAACTGGTCCATTCTATAACCCGGCAGCAAACAACTTTGTGATGTTACTGTCTTGTGGGCGTGGCCTGTCCAGCTTTTTTTTTTACGTTTTGAGAAATAAAAACATAGCTGTACAGTGTATCCAAAAACTTTTAACAGAAACTAGTGCCAACCAAGAATGTTGTCCATCTTGGCATGAGACAGGAGAACCATCTCATGTCTCATGTATAAATGTACATTTGAACATAACACAGAGATAACACTTAATGTCTCTTGATCAATATCAATATCGGTTCTTACAGTGGTGACTACTTTGATATAATGTTTAGTGCAGTTGTATGTGGTTTGGGATGTGGCCTAGATACCATTTTCACGCCACTGTGAATCTGTGGTCATCCAGCTTGATATTTTTTTGTTCTTTGATTAAACACACGCCATAGGCACTGATGGGCACTAATGAAAGACAGACACATTTCCCCCCTTCTTTTTAACACAAAAAAATGGAAGCTAAAGACAGGAAGGAACTGGGGCATTGGATTGGTTGAAGGAATTTACCGGAGCCAGTCGTGTTTCTTATGCTGATGTAGAGTGTTTCTTATGCTGATGTAGACTGAGTGTGTGTATTTTGTGCTCATGTGTGTGTGTGTGTGTGTGTGTGTGTGTGTGTGTGTGTGTGTGTAGGTTATTTTTGTTGGAGGTGTAGGGTTGCAGAGAGTGAAGGTAACCATAGCACAGCTTGGAAAGTGAAATGTGACCCCACTGTGAGGCGCACGGTCCGTGTGTCAATCTCAACCGCACTGTGTGTGTGTGTGTGTGTGTGTGTGTGTGTGTGTGTGTGTGTGTGTGTGTGTGTGTGTGTGTGTGTGTGACACACATTAAAGTTAACTCATACATTCTTAATAGACATAATAACTGCTTCTATGATACACTCCTGCATGGAATCTTGTGCACTTGTGTCCAGCTTCTTCTGACTCCCTGTTTTCACTACACCGATCCCAGTTTGTTCATTTTTGAAAGCTGATGTGCAGCAAATACTCGATTTTTTCCAGGATTTTGATTCATGCAAATTGTCAGGAGAAGAGGTCTGGCCACATATTTGCTTCATGATGATGATGATGATGATGATGATGATGATGATGATACAGTTTGAACCTGCTTTTGTTTCAAAATTGTTTTTTTCCTTCAGTCAAGGCAACAACAGTGTAGTTAATTAAATTAAATATTTAAAAATTAAAATGTTTGCTTTTAATCACATCTGCATGTTAGAAATGTTACGAACTCCATATAAGAACACTGATTAAACAGAACTCTTCCCAGACACACACATTCACGGCATGAAATCCTTCAGGAAATGTGTCAGCTATGTGTAATTTCAAGCCAAACCTTACTTATTGCACCCTAAAGGTCAAATGCACACAGCTGAAGCAGTTATTTGTTTAAACTAGGGCTTGGCGAGCAGCGGCCTTCTGGCCAAATCCAGCTTGAGATTATTTGTTCTGACAACAAAACATGAAACGGTGCTTTTTGTTTAAATTGCAATGAAATCGTTGCCTCGGGCGATACATGTCCAAGACTTTCCAGAAATTCACTTCAAGTTTAACTCTGCTGAAGTGTGAACCAATAGCAGTGTGTAGGGGGTGTGGGTGGCTTCCGGGTTTTACTGGTTATGGCTTTATTTAGTGGCTATAAATTATTAATGGAGCTTTGCTTTCTTTTTTCTTTTTTCTTTCTTTTTTTTTTTTTTTAGAAATACTTGTGGTCCCTATTGTCAGAATCATGGTGCAGATATTAACGTGTGACAGAGTTGTGCTTAGACGTGCTTCAGACAATGCCACAGTCTCTGGGTCTCTCTCCCCTGTCAATCACAGGGACACTAGCCAATCGTGGGTGTCTGTGAGCTCATGTATGCAGAAGAGGGCAGATAATCTTTTGCTGCCCTGTGATGTGGACTTGAGTCCTGATGCACAGCTCTACTGTGACCCCCCAAGATGGAACAAATGCTTTAATCACTGTTTCCAGTCCTGCTTATTGGGAGATATTCCTCATTGCAGAGCCAAAAGTCCAGGGGGTGGAGCTGGACCTGATCCAACTCCTCCTATAAGCCTAAGCCCAACCCCCTAACCCCTAACCCACAAGATGCTATACGACACAGAACAACAAACTCTTTTCCAGCCTGAAACACACTGAGCTGTCTCCACCCCCTGGACTTTTGGTTCTGCAGCAAAAGAACCAAAGCTACTTGACTATTTTACGAAGACTCAAATTCCAGGCGAATGGCAACAGGCAATGCTTACAATCCAACACTGCCATCTATAGGAACATCCGACTTAATACAAATTGTAAATGAAAACCTGAGGTTTCATTGGACATTTAGGATATTTATATAATATAACTAAAATGACATCTTAAAAAATTACAATTTCTAATTAAAAAAATTTAAAAAAAAACAATAATTCTGATTCTCTCTCTCTCTCTATACAGGAGGAGACTGTCCCTCTCCTGCCTGCTCCTCCGTGGTCATGGCGTATCCTTTCCTCCTGCGCCTCCTTGTCCTGTCCGTGTGTGTGTGCGGAAGTGTTCAGGTGAACGCCAGTGCTAAGCGGAGCTGTATGGAGAAGGTGGAGTGTGCCAACGGGATTCTACTTCCTGTTTGGCTCCCTCACAACCCACCACTGCCACAGCAGGTGATTCGTGCGATCATCTACTTCATGTGTCTGCTCTATATGTTCCTGGGTGTGTCCATCATCGCTGACCGCTTCATGGCCGCCATTGAGGTCATCACCTCGCAGGTACGTGTACACACACACACACACACACACACACACACACACACACACACACACACACACACACATATACACACACACAGCTGTATTTAAGGAGCATTTTCATAGTAAAGATTTATTCATCTCATTAGGATTAACAGATTTATATCACCTACAGATTTTATAGCTTTTTTCTGTATAGAGCGATTTTTGATGCCTGCCATGATAAGATTATTTTGAGCATTCCTCTCCTCATGAAATGACATTGTGGCTTTCCACAGCAAATAGGTATAGAAAATAAGACATAATTATATAAGTGTAGCAGTAACTCCAGCCCCTCCGTCACTTGAACCCACTTCCACCCCTATTTTTTTTTTTAACAACTGGATCATAGCACATAAACATACATACAGGCATTTTCATACACAGAATTTCATACTCATCATCACACTTAATTAACAATATCTATTATTGGGGTGCCAATTATTCTGATACTTTCTTGTTTTGTTAAAGATATATTTTTGATATTTTTTAGAATAAAGTTACTTTTGTTTTCAGTGTGAGATTAAGTTAATTAACAACAGACATTTTTTTTCATAACTGATTTACGTAATTTAGTGGTAATCAGAAACTGTTAGTGAGAGAATATCATTTCAAAATGTGTGTGTGTTTTCGTGTAGGAGAAAGAGGTGACCGTTACAGGGCCGAATGGGGAACAGACAGTGACGACGGTGCGGATATGGAATGAAACCGTATCTAATCTCACTCTGATGGCCCTTGGCTCCTCCGCACCAGAGATCCTGCTGTCAGTTATAGAGGTACACACACACACACACACACACACACAATATATGCCCCTGGATCGACTTCATCTGCGATACAGTCAATCACAGAACTACACACACTTGTGTCATCTCTGTCATCTTCTCTTGTGATAGTGTCAGTAGCAGAATGAACACACACACACACACACACACACACACACAACATAAAATCATCCCAAACCAACACCTTGGCTGTGAACAATATTGCACAGATGTGATTTTTGTTGTATCTTAAGGACACACTTATGTGACTTTATTCTGAATTCACCCCAACTTTGCAACCTTGTGGGAAAATATGACCCAATATAGAGTCTAAATAGGATTAGAATGCACACACACACACACACACACACACACACACACTGCACACTTTACTCTCTGGATCCTTTCTGACCTCAGTGTAATATCACATACTCTACATACTCATTAACACAAGATAAACAGTTAAGGCAGTAGTCACCTTGGCAATAAGCAACATTTATTTTACACACTGTCTTTCTCCACACACACACACACACACACACACACACACACACACACACACACACACACACACAAAGCCCATCTTCAGGTACTTTTCCACAAAACATTAACTGTTTGTGCTTTCGGAAAATTGTCATTTTTCCAAACTCACTTTCCCTGTGCCTGTGGATGCTCATTAACCTCAATCGCTTGCAGTCTTTACTTTTAGTTGGAAATATCAACAAAACTTTTTTCCATTTTACAGAAAAGACTGAAGATTGTCCTCAACTGTCCACTTTTTGACCCTTCTGCCCTCTCTAGTCTTCTTGCGCCCTCTATTGGCCACATCTGCCGTGCACTTCAACTCTGTTTTTGGCACATCCTTGCTCTATTTCCCCTCGTCATTTCCTCTGAAAAGCCTCCCCAATACATTATTAGCTCTAATGAAGTTTGTTACCTGAGCCTTAGCGGGCCTGAAGGATCACATTACCATAATCAATCAACAAGAGCTCATTAAAGACAGCACAAGAATGAAGGGCTCATTATTTTTGCCAGGACAGGTTGTGACTTCAATTGATAATGTTATGGGAAGTGATTATTAAACTGGGGGGACTGGGAATTTAATTTGGATGTAGAAATCATGGAGGAGTTGGGAGAAGACAGGTGTTACAACCTGGGAAGCAAGCAAGCATAAGAGACGTATGTTGAAAGAAAAACTGGGGTTTGAATCAAGCCCAGAGATGGCTCTTTAAAAAAAAAACATTAATACAAGGAACAAAACTACCTTAAAGACAAAACCATACTATCCATATAGTTACAGTTATAGTTACCAAGCAGCTACATGAAAAAGTAATCTGGGTCATCACACAATGGAAATGTTGGGAGTGAAAATTTTTATCAAGGCAATGAAATGGAGAGAAGGCAATAAATAAAAAGTTAACTATAAGATAGTCAGGCTCAATGCAGTCTTTCTCCCAAACCCCATAACTACGTGTTTATATGTATAAGTATTAATGATGTGTATTGATGAATTGTGTGTTTGTGTGTAATCAGGTATGTGGGCACGGCTTCAAATCTGGCGAGCTCGGCCCTGGTACGATCGTTGGCAGTGCTGCCTTTAACATGCTCGTGATCATCGCAATCTGTGTGTTCGTAATCCCGGACGGTGAGGTGAGGAAGATCAAACACCTGCGCGTGTTCTTCATCACCGCCTTCTGGAGCATCTTCGCCTACATTTGGCTCTACCTTATCCTCTCTGTCATATCCCCGGGCATTGTTCAGGTGTGTGTGTGTGTGTGTGTGTGTGTGTGTGTGTGTGTGTGTGTGTGTGTGTGTGCGTGTGTGTGCGTGTGTTTGTTTGTTTAATGCTCAACTGTAATGTTCTATTTAAGTCAAGATAGTGACTTGATTATGTTTAACATTTTTTCAAACAATATTTGAAAGCTACTGATAGACCTGCAATGTCTCCAATCACTTCAATGGAAGGCCCTCAAAGATTTTCGGGGTTTAAAAAAACGAGGTGAGGAAGTTCAAAATAGAATCAGGATGAAATTCAGCAGACCCACAACCACAGCCAGAACAAGTCTCTTATTAAGAAACTGCAGCTCTCCTGTAGTGTGTTAATCTTCTAGTGGCTTGTTGCTGTGATAATTTAGTTGCATATATGGCCCTGGAGCTTAATCTATCTTTGGAAATGTTTACAATTAGGCACGAAAGCTTAAGGCACACTGTTCTTGCAGTCATGAAGATGAACCAATTTGTTTATAGTATACATCAACAGCTCATCAAGGTAGACAACACAGTGATTGCATGAGATGTGTCAGAAAGCAGGTTTTATGCCAGCAAAAATGTGCACCACTGACCAGGTAGCAGGAGTGTTACACAGCCCAAATGGCACAACCATTAACTGCCACAGCCTCTGCTCCAAGATAAATCTGCGTTCTCCCACATCGCAGGTCCAGGGAGTCCAGGGAGGGCATCATCATTGCAGCTCAGTGGGTAGGAGTCCAGTTCAGCGATGGTGTTTAGATATTGGTAGTCTATACAGAAACACCATGTGCCATCATTTTTCTTCTCTAAGACTGCCACTTCAACCCATGGATTACTGAACAGATCTATTGTGCTGGCTTCTGCCAAATCATCTTCTCTTCTGCTTTCCACTTTTGCTAGAGGTGATGGTATTAGGTATCAAAATGGCATCACCGGTGTCAATCTGGTTCTTCTGTAGCCATCCTATGCTCCTGGAGGAAACTCTAATTCAATACACCTTCAGCCAGCTTTGATGTTCTGATAGTTGACTTCTCAGGCTCAATTCACCTTATTCTTGCCTGAACTCAGGAAAAAAGTTTGTTGAACTTCCCTGCCACCCAACATATCCACTATCTAGTGAAATTACTAGGAGCTTCAGCTTCTGGGGATCCTCAGTTTCCCAGACACATCAAACTTTCACCAAGGTCAAGTAGATTCAATTCAATAAATTAAAGAATTAGAATTAAGGATTCATTGTTATCCTACCGTAATTCTTCTTTGGAACTCGCCTTGGTCTGACTTTTCGTGATTCCCATGAAAAGAGACTCATCGCCACAAAGTATGGATGTGGCTAGCTAGAACTCATGCTACTGTCAGTATCACCCAATTATGACTGAAAATTGTCATTGTCCCTACATCTCCATAGCCTCGTCACTGTCACTTTCAGGATTGGGGTAGTATCTGGTGGCCATGAGGCACAGGTTCACCTTTACTCATATGTCTTTCCTTAGTGCCTGCTTTAGCTTTGGTAGGGCCACGAGGCTAATGTGTTTCTGAAACTTCTCAGGGGTAAGGTCACATAGAAAATCTGCACTGTATCTATCTCAGGTTTAAAGTTTCTACTTAACCTAAAAAATGACCATCATCATCAACAAAGTATTGCTGTTGTTGGAGCCTTGCATAATTTGTGTATTTCTATTAGTTTGTACAACACATAATCATACCTGTGTGTATTTTTCTTTGCGTGTCAGGTGTGGGAAGCCCTGCTGACCCTCTTGTTCTTTCCCGTCTGTGTCTTGATGGCATGGATTGCAGACCGGCGGCTCCTCTTATACAAATACCTTCATCGGCGTTACCGTGCCGACAAGCGCCACGGCATCATTGTGGAGACAGAGGGCGACCTGGCGCCCAATGGCATTGACATCATCATGGACGGGAAATTCCATGGCAATGCCAATGGTGGCCCTAGCAACACCGCCAGCAACGTCAACAGCACGGAGATAAGCAAAGACACCGACCAGGAGCGTGAGGAGGTACTTAGAAAGTGGGAGAGAAAAACAGATAGGGACTGAGACAGGAAGACAGGGAGAAATCTGAGGAAAAAATATGAGAAACTCTAAACAATAGTTTAGCCAGTTCTGAAATCTTTCTGGCATGTTGCTTTAATGTTTCTGTAACACTGCTGTAATGTTAACAAAACTCTTCTCAGATATTTCTAAAACATTTCTGAGTAGTTGTATTAACGTAATATCACTTAACAATTTCTGAAATCGTTCTTAACATATTGCTGAGACCTTGCAGAAAACTGATAGACTAATACATTCTGTTGGTGAAATGCTCAATCATTTCTAAAGGTTGAGACGTTGAGATGACGACGTAAAACATTTTGCTGCAATTTTTCAGTAATGTTGCTGAAGCAATGAAAATCTGGAACATTAAAGACTAAAGCGTTGCTATTCTGGTGCTGAGACATTGCAGAAACATTCCTATGTTTTTTTGAGGCATTATAGATACAGCTTCACAACATATAGCAAAATATAGCAACCTTTTAGCAAAGATGTTGTTAAAGAACAACTGTGCAACATCACTGCTAAAGCATTGCTAAAACATAGTTAAACTTTTGCTTAGTTACTGCAGAAATGTTTCAGAATTGTTATGTATGCTAACTGGAAAATCATAGTAATTGCTAAGATACTTCTGAAATGTTGGTTGAATGGTAAAAGGCTTTAAAATGTTTTTAGGATGTTGTGTAAATGTTGCCCTAATGTTACCTAGATGAAAAGTTCCTTTTTGGTGATGAGCTATTGCTAATATGTATTCTAAAACAGGAACGTCCACTAGGCGAATGACGCACTTGACGCCGTCTTTGTAGGCCTATTTCTGAACCTGGTCAACTAACAGATGGCTAACTACTCAAACCTGCAGAAGCAACCCAAGAGTCGTGCGTTTTACCGCGTACAGGCCACACGCATGATTATCGGAGCTGGAAATGTGTTAAAGAAGCATGCTGCAGCAGAACAGGCCAAACGTACAGGGCCGAACGCTGGCCCCGACGATGATCTGGTGACTTGCGCACATGTGGCCTTTGAGCATGATCGCTATCGCTGCAGCGAAAACTGTGGCCAGCTGAGTGTGTGGGTTATACTGTGGGGGGGCAGTGGCTCTGGAACATTCCAAGTGGACTACCGGACTGAAAACGGCTCGGCCAGTGCTGGAGTGGATTACGATTACTGTGAGGGAACGCTGGAGTTTCAACCTGGAGACACACGCAAAGAGATAAAGGTAGAAATGTGGAATGTGTGTGTGTGTGTGTGTGTCTGTGTGTGTGTTAAGCTGGAGGAAGATGGAGGAACAGTAAGAAAGCCAGTCATGGAGGCTCTGATAGTATGGGTAGACTGGTAGGGAAGGAGATCAGATAAAAGTTACAGCTTTATGGTAAGTGATGAATTGGTAAATTTTATGGTGAACTCAAATCAAAATTCTGTAATCTGTAAGCAAAATACTTGGACCAAGAACTGAGCCATGAGGAACCCCTTGTGTGGGAGCATGTCTGGGTTTCAACTGAATAAGGCAGTTATGTGTGTGTATTTGTGTTATTAATGTGTGTGTGTGTGTGTGTGTCCTAGATTGGTATCATAGACGATGATGTTTTCGAGGAAGACGAGCATTTCTTTATCCGTCTCTCAAACTTGCGCGAGCCAGGGGTCGAAGCCACAGAGGCGGCCCGATTGGTGGAACCACTGGTTGCCACGGTAACAATTCTGGATGATGACCACGCGGGTGTTTTTTCATTCGGGAAGCGCGAGCTTCTTGTTGCCGAGTGTGCGGGTTTCGCTGAGGTAACCGTCACTAGGGAATCGGGCACCCGGGGCACCGTGGTCATCCCGTTTCACACGGAGGATGGAACGGCACACAGTGGAGTCGACTACCAGCAAATACAGGGCGAACTGGAGTTCAACAATGAGGAGAGCTGGTACACACACACACACACACACACACACACACACACACACACAGGAATTTCCCTTATGTGGGTGTAGTACACAATGAGAGAAAGTGATCAATTTGTTCTGTGTGTGTGTGTGTGTGTGTGTGTGCGTGTGCGTGTGTGTGTGTGTGTGTGTGTGTGTGTGGGTCAGTGTGTTTTATTGATGGTGTAGTGTCTAGTGTGCGACAGATCTTCTTCCCATTAAAGATGTAAGTGGTCAATGCTCAAAAACAGAGCCATTAAAGCACATCAGTGGCCATGACCTCATCCTTTATTATAATTTAGAATTTTAACTTTATAATGTTTATACTTATATTTTATAATGTCATGTGTATTTCCCTGCACCTCAGTTTTGTGCCTACCGCCCAACTCACTGCTTTATATTAACCGCAACCATATTAAAATTCATATCACAATAACTGCTTAAACTTTTATTAAATAGATTAAACATAACTTTTTTCAGTGGTCTTGGTTCTAGAAGTTTCTTTCACACTGATCTTCTGCATAGACATTTCGTAGCGTTTGAAAAAAAGGAGCTATGAGTTAAATGATTATAAATAAACAATTATTTCAAATGTTCTTTGCTAATTTCATGGTAGTTATTTGGTAGTTTATGGTGGTTTGTTATGCAGTTATGTATTAATGATTTGATAGTTGTGTATTTCTTGTGTGTCATTTGTAATCATTTGTTAGTATGGTAGTTGTAGTTCTGTGGTTGTATGGTAGTTTTGTGATGAATGTTTTGTACAACACACAACACATCATCACCATGCCACTATCAAAACACTTTGCGTCAACACACCAACAAGACCATCAAATACAATACAGTGTTCATTGGTGATTGGTCATATTGTAATGGTTATTTGGTCATTTATGTTGGTTTAAGCGCTGGTATTTAGTGTATGGTGGTTGTGTGTTTGTTGTGTAGTAATTATATGTTATTACTTCAGTACTGTGAATACAGTTTTGTAGTATTGTGGCAGTAGTTTTGTAGTTGTCTGGTTTATGGTTGTTGACTTGTTATGGTGAGCAGCTATACAATAATCGTTGGGTTGTACAATATTATAATAGTTGCCATCAGTAATAAACCATAATAACATCAATTCAACACCCCTTAAAAACATCATTAAAAAAACACTTTATAACACCATCTTGTGAGGCAGTTTCCTGGTAGTCGTGTGGAATTTGTGTATTTCTGTGATTGTTCTCAAGTTTGTGTACAATTTAAATGCATGAACCTCTGATGCAGTGTGTCTCTCTGTGTGTGTGTTTAAATTATTCACTGTCTGTTGTTAAGTATTGATGCAAGTTCAGCTTTGATGTGACTTAAGCGTCAGGGTCTCTGTTAATATTTTAGGGGGTTAAGCCCAAAGGAAATAAGCACTTGTCTTTCTCTCTCTCTCTCTTTGTGTGTGTGTGTGTGTGTGTGTAGTAAGACATTACAGGTGCCAATCATCAATGTCCAGGAATATGATAAGCGAGAAACCTTTTATATCATCCTTGAAGAACCTCGGTGGCTCAAGAGAGGAATTTCAGGTGTGTGTGTATGTCTGTGTGAGTGAGATTTATTTTTTGAGAGCATCATGCTGCAGTCTGCAACTTTTCACTCACCCTACTGTCACACAAATACACACACACTGTCTCGTGTGTGTGTGTGGATCAATGACTGTTGTTTTATATCCTGTTTTTCCTTTTTTTAATCTTAATATGATCCTTTATCAATCTATACAGATAACTAATAACTAATTAAACTACAAATGTGTTGATTGGTTAATTGATTGATTGTCTGATTTGTGATTGCTGCAGATTTGTTGTTGAATCAAGGTAAGCTGTACTTCATCATCAGTACATACTTGCAGTCTGAGTGTTTGTTTACCCTGTGTGTGATCTGTTACTATAGAAACAA
>CM074971.1:15338064-15355973 GCA_037577455.1 Pangasius macronema | reverse complement strand
CTCTCTCTCTCTCTCTCTCTCAATGTCTCTTGCCCATTCTCAGGTGCTCCCAGTGCTGAGCAGGAAGAGGCAAGAAAGATCGCTGAGAAGGGGCGGCCGGTTCTGGGGGAGCACAGCAGGCTAGAGGTCATTATTGAGGAGAGCATGGCCTTTAAGGTACGCACACCATGAATGGGGGTGCCAATATTTATACTTTGAGGCTTGTTGTCATTTAATTTATTTGGATGGATGCATTAATGCCCAACAGTCTTTTTGCATGTTCGTGTGTGTGTGTGTGTGTGTGTGTGTGTGTGTATGTTTCATGCTAACACCACCCACTTCCTCTCCCACTTCCCTAGATCCGCCAGGGTATGGCCCCCAATGGCACGCTAGACCCGGTAGAGAAGTCTCCACCCCTCTGCATGAGACGTGTTCATGGATTGGTAGATAGTTTATTGGTCAGAACTCTGATTGGATGCTTTCGAGTCTCGGTTGCGTCCTCAGGACGTTGGCGATTGGGCTGTCAAATTAAAGCACCGACCAATCAGAGTCGCCCGTGTGTATTTGGATTGTTGTGATTGACTAATGATTCTTTCCTTCTTTGTGTCTGAAATAATCTGTTTCTCATTTCACTTTTCAGATTGATTTGTGTGTGTGTGTGTGTGTGCTAAGATTGAGTGCAAATCAAAAATCTTTGAAGAATTGACATATCTTACAATGATCACGTCATGCTAATCTGTGCGTGTGTGTGTGTGTGTGTGTGTGTGTGTGTGTGTGTGTGTGTGTAGGACACTGTCGATCGTCTGTTAAAGGACACTAACCTGGCTGAAGTGATTGGAACACACACATGGAAAGAACAGTTCATTGAGGCTGTCACTGTCAGTGCAGGTACTGTGTGTGTGTGTGTGTGTGTGTGTGTGTGTGTGTGTGTGTGTATCTTATATGTGTTGACACTGTATGAAAGACTGTTCTGAAGCTAGTGGCCAGAAATGTGTACAATATGTATGAGACAGTTTGTGGGCCGTGGGAGGAGTGTTTGAGGCTAAAACTACTGGTTCCTTACACAAAATGTTGCCCTTCATATGGACAAGATTAAATGCTCAAATTATGTGAAGTATGTAAAGTGTGTTTGGGGGTGGAGTCGCTGAAAATTTAAGGAAGTTTAATAAATTGTTGTGTGTGTTTCTCAGGAGAGGACGATGAGGGCGAAGGGGGAGAGCCACGCCGGCCGTCCTGCTGCGATTACTTCATGCACGTGATGACGGTGTTCTGGAAGCTGGCATTCGCCTTCGTCCCGCCCACTGAGTACTGGAACGGCTGGGCTTGCTTCATTGTCTCCATCCTCGTCATCGGCTTCCTCACGGCCATCATTGGAGACCTGGCGTCTCACTTCGGCTGCACCGTGGGGCTGCGGGACACCGTCACGGCCGTGGTGTTTGTTGCCCTCGGCACCTCCATCCCGGGTGTGTGTGTGTGTGTGTGTGTGTGTGTGTGTGTGTGTGTGTGTGTGTGTGTGTGTGTGTTGTGTTGTGTTGTTCTCTTTAATAAAGATAATAAAGATGTTATTTTGAACAATTAATTATACTTGTATACTTTTTGTCTCTCCCTTTTTCTTTTCTCTCCCCCTCAATCTCGCTTCCTTCTCTCCTATGCTCTGGTTCTCTTTTTTTATTCCCTCCTCACCTTCATTCATTCTTTCTTTCTTTCTTTTTTCCTTTTTCATTTTTTCTTTCTTTTTCTGACTTTGCTCTGTTTTCTCTCTCTCTTCCCTCATATTCTTTCATTTTTTCTCTCTGTTTATTCACTTTTGTCCTCGCCCTCTATTTTATTTTCTTTATTTTCCTTCTCATTCCCTCATTTTCATTTTCTTTATTTTTCCATATGTACCCCTTTTATTTGCCTAATTTTTATTTCTTTCCTTTCTTTCTTTGATGTTTTCTGTCTCTTCCACTTCTTCTTTTATGTTTTTCTTTTTCTACCTTTCTTCCTGTTCTTCTTTATTCCTCTCTCCATCTGGCTCTCACTCTTTCTCTCTCAGATACCTTTGCGAGTAAAGTCGCGGCGGTTCAGGATCAGTACGCCGATGCCTCGGTGGGAAACGTGACAGGCAGCAACGCCGTGAATGTCTTCCTGGGGATCGGCGTGGCCTGGTCCATCTCAGCCATCTACTGGGAGGTCAAAGGTCAGGCGTTCCACGTGGAGCCGGGCTCGCTGGCCTTCTCTGTCACACTCTTCACCATCTGCGCCTTCATCAACATGGGTGTGCTCATGCTGCGGCGCCGCCCCTCTGTGGGCGGAGAGCTGGGTGGGCCCAAAGCCATCAAGATCCTCACGTCCATGCTGTTCATCGGCCTGTGGCTCATGTACATCACCTTCTCCAGCCTGGAGGCATACTGTCACATCCCAGGCTTCTGAGAAAACACACTTATACACACCTTCATACACTTTTGTACACGATGGGGTCATCAGGAAGACTATCTATATTTTGACCCTTTTTTTTCCACTCATAATGAAAAAGAGAGGCCTTAATCACCATCATCATCAGCTTCATCTACAGTGGATAAACTCTTACACTTATAACAGGACACTATCATCATTAAGGAGAGGAGGAATTATCCTAAACAACCAAACCAAAATATTTCACATGACTGATATTTACACTCGATTGTGAACTGATGGACTGAACGAGTGAAATGAATGAATGGAACTCACAAGTAATGGTTTCTTTCATTGTGGATATTGTATGGTTGTAGTATTTATTCACTTAAATAGATATAGCACTAAAAATGTGTCAGCATTACTAACTAATAGTAAAAATCATACACATAAAAAATGTCTCCTGTTCCAGGATATTCTTATAAAATTATATGAGTTTGGAGAACATTTTAACCCAACAGCTCATATTGTTTTTAATTAAAATAACACAAAATGAACAGTATGTTATTCTGATTTATGGAAGCATCTTAATACAGAATCAGTTAATCATGATATTATGATAGATATTATGCTTATCTTATAATATTGTTACTAATTAAATAGCATTAATGAAGATTCTTCTGGAAAACATAAAATATGGTATCCCACAAGGCTCTATTCTAGGTCCCTTATTGTTTTCCTTTTATATCCCTTTCCCTCTCACACCATCTTTATACTTATATCTTATTTTTTCCCTCATTTTCCTTTTTTTATTTTCTTTTTCTCATTGTTGTTTTCTCATTGTCTCTTTTCCTCCTCCTCTATTCTTTCTCTTTTTCTACCTCCTCCTATTTGTTCTCCTCTTACTTTCATCCTCTATTCCATTTTCCCTTTCGTTACCATCTCTTTTCCCTTTCCCTTTTCTCTCTTTCCCATGTTACCTCTTTAGATCTTATTTGATGAACAGTTACAAGTTTATTAGCATTAATGTAGAGTCTTCCAATATGGTATCCCACAAGGTTCTATTTTAGGCCACTTGGCTTTCCTTATGCTGATGACACATTTATACTTATCAGTACAGATTTAGCAGCACAGCTACACAAAATGGAAGATTGATTCAAATATATAGAAACATGTATGAAAAAATCCTTCTTATAAATTAGAATAAAACAAAAATACCGCTGCCGGCGATAACGCTACTGATTCCACCTTAGAGACTGACTGCTGTTGTAGCTACAGTTAAGGACCTTGACACAGGTTTATTTTTGGTTCATATGTAAATAAAATCACATATTATCATTTGCTACACTGTATCTTCATAATCTCTAGATTTGAGTATTGTTGCTGGCTAGCTGGAGTGCTGTGTCTTTTTAGGTGCATTTTAGTAGCCTGTGGCTTTATAAGGAAAAGAAAATCACAGGTAAAGTTGCTTATAAATCTATAATGGTTTATCATAAAAATTGTGTAATTAATCTTTTTCCTAAAGACATATAACACATCCTGAATATTTCTTCCAGCCCTCTGGTGTATTTTACTGATCTCCTAAAGCAGTATAGCCCTTGATAGTATTTGCTGCTGAAGCAGGACTATCGTTAAAGGTGCATTAGTTAAGATTAGTCTTTTTTTTCTTCTTCAAGAGCTCTGTAAAGGGTAAGTAGATGGGTTAGACATGTTCACAAACCTCCGCCCACAGGATCTACAGTGATCCACAGGGTCACTAGAGTGTCTATAAAATGACTCGCGGGAGGCCCATCCAAACACAAACAAGCATTCTGGACCAGACGTCAGTTTTCCAAATGGGTTTTCTCAGCCACATAAGGCTTTTGTCCTGAAGTTGTAGCCATTAAACCATTATTTTTTAATCATGTTCTACTTATTTTGCAGGTTATTTATACAAGGAAGAAATAATAAATCAACTTTTGCACCTTTAAATCACAGCTAAGTCGGTTTCTTTTCTTACATCACCTGTGAACTCAGGGACACTCTATAGCTGTCTGTTTTGAAATACAGATTAAAAATTGGTCTTTCATCTTGTTTGATATACTGTAAATGGTTTGAGAATGCTCAGAGATTTATAGCCAGGTCATTAATAATTGCAGATTTGCATTAATGTGGCTAATCATAAGTACATCTTTATCTTTTGGACATTTTTATACATCTTTTACACATCTTTTAATCTTTTATACATTTACAGCTCTTATAATAAAGCACTGTAACTGAAAAGTGCTATATAACACATGACTAATGTTTCATCTGTAATCGGTTGTTATTTAATTCACGACGTGTGGGTTGAAATAATGGCGTCTGCACCCTCTTCAGTGCACTACATTTCCAACAGAAATGTAGTTCGGAGTGAACCATAACAAAAAACGCGCCTTTATATCGCGTCATGTACTCATGGACCAATCAGAAGAGTAGTCTATAAAGCCCCGCCTCTTCGACTTCGTCACGAAGGCGCGCACTCAGCTTTGGAAACCATCGTTTGCACTTCCGGGAAACGAGTGCGAGAGAGAGAGCGCGTGCGTGTGTGTGAGTGAATGTGACGCTTGAGACGAGTAGAAGAAGGTAAGAAAATAAAATAAAAATCGACTCTGAAAGCAAGCACGATTATTCGTCGCGGTGGTTTACACATCGTTCTTGTGTTTATTACCCGTTCTGCGTGTACTGCGGTTTCAGATAGAGCTCGCGTGCTCAACCGGAAACACACGTTCACGCGCGCGCTGCGTCGCGGAGCTCGAGGCCGACAAGTACGCCTGTCCCTAAGCTAAGCTAACTAGCACGCGCGATTTAAACGTCGCCATTGTTGTTTTTTTTAAATTATTATTTGTGTTAATTGTTTTTTTTGGATTTGTCTTAGGTGTAACTTTATCAAATACAAATATAATTTATCACACTGACTCAGAGTAGCGCGCGTTTTTATTGATTTAGTCTCCGTTCAGTTTTGCGCAAAACCGCAACGACTGTGCAGAGCGAGTAGTGTGAGTCGGAGGCTGTGTTCCAAATGGCTGCCTATGTCACTACATAGTGCACTACAGAGTGCGCGAGCGCCATTATTTCTTGACTTAACGCAGCGTACTCGTTTAGGGAGCGCGCAGCCATTTGGAACCAGGTCATAATAGATCAGTCGATTGGATGTTCTGCATTAGAAATAAACCGAAACCAACGTTTTATTAAAACAAATGATAAATATAGTATTATTAAAGTCTTTTTATATACAAGAACGTGCACTTTGTTGCTTTATTTAAGAAAAAAATTGTTCGGTAAATGGTTGCTCTAATACTCCATAAATTAAGCAGGAAATTGAATTAAATGAACAAACAAGACCGAAAAAAACAAAATCTGAAACATTTTCTGGTAATAAATT
This sequence comes from Pangasius macronema, assembly GCA_037577455.1. NCBI lineage: Eukaryota > Metazoa > Chordata > Actinopteri > Siluriformes > Pangasiidae > Pangasius > Pangasius macronema. The sequence goes on along the minus strand of CM074971.1, from coordinate 15,350,215 downwards.
TGACTTTTACTGTTGGATGGCTGAGTTAATCCTCACAAAAAGCATAAAATGTTGGGTTTTACAGCCAGGTGACGAACAAAGAGTCTGTTAGCATGTTGGCTAAACTAAGCTCTGACTAGCGCATATTCAGTGGCGTTATTAGCTTCATGCTAACCGGCTGTTTTTTTTAATCTGCAAATATTTCTACAATAATTTTATTAGCTATATTTAATTTACAAGTTGTTGGTTAATAAATAGAAGCGTTGAACAGTGGCTAGAACACTGTAATATAATAACTTTAAAATATTGCCCAGAAATGCAAAACATCACACAAGGGGTCCATTGAATTGTTCTGTTTTAATAGAAATTAATTTCTTAATTAATTAATAATTTCTACATTAAATAGTAGTGTAGAAAAAAAGGTTTGTTTGTATCTAAAAGATGTGTAATTTGTCTCGCATTCACTTCCCAATTCCATAATTATTTAAATTACTGGCCTGATATCGTGAGCCCTGTTTGGACGGGATTAGTTTTACCTGAAACGAGGTAATTATTAAAATCCCAGAGAGATATTAATGTTAATCTTGTCCCACTCTAAAAGGTGCAAGAAATCAAAAGGCAAAACGATTGTATTGAGCACCTGCAATCTTTTCTCTTGTTAATTTGTTTTACCTTATTCCCCTGATCATGTATTTGGTTTGTTTCTGTAAATTTTTCCCCCATTAGGTTTATTTCCTGGCATTATCAGGATTGTAACAGTGGATGCGCTTTGTAAATTCTCTGTGTGTTTCTTTGTGAGTGTTCTTGTTCTGGGGGAAATCACATTCCCACATATCTGTGAAGATCACGGCATATTTAACTTTCTATAAAGTGATGGGTGTAAATAAATCCAGGTAACGCGTATCCTGTCTGAACTGACATGATGATGAAGATTTTGTTTAAACGGTTAAAGAGATTTTGCGCTTTTTCTTCAGTGTAAAGCTGCTCCAGGAAGACCATTTCCATCTAGTAAAGTTAAAACGAACACAAGTTAGATTTTTTGGAATGATTTCCTTCTTTATTCTGTAATAACTAAATGGCTATGAATACACGCGTGTGTAATCTTTGACATCCTGTCTTGGTTTTCTTGCTCATATTGGGGCTGGACGATGCGAACAGAATATCATGATACTAGAAGCGTTTTCTGCGATATCAGTATGTATCCAGATGCATGAGGTTTTTATATGACAGTGGACCAGAACTAATTAATGTGATTGGTCGAGTGGCTTTCTAAGAATGATTTATAGTTCCTTCTGTACCTTTAACGGGGAAGTACAGATCCATGCGAGCTAACTAGCTAGCTGATGGGCTTTAAAGTGAGTGTGGCTTCTTCAGGATCTCTTTCCGCTAGCGGAGACAAAAAAAAAAAAAGCAAAACATTTGGCCGCATTGTGTCTGAAATGTCACTTGCTCTATATTAATTTTTTGTTTTATAGAACTTGTATAAAAGCAACATCACACTCTTAGTCGTGCGATTGTAATGAATAATCGGTATGGCTGCGATCACTTTACGGTATTCAGTATAACCGCACTCTTGCTTGTGCGATATTGCTTAAGTGTATAGATTCACAAGGTTAGCGACTGAGTTTAATGGTCCTTTAATATCTGCAGAAATAAATTTGCACTGAAAAGGAAGAAATTTTACAATGAGATTACAAACACTTTGACATCTAATCGTCTGCTTCCCATCATAGTATAAAAAAAGTTACAGAAAGTTATAACGATATGCACAGTTTTTTTTTTTTTTTTTTTTTTTTTTGATCTAATTGATCACAGTATTGATATTACATTGGATTTCTCACCTGTAACTCAAAACGCAGCATAAGGAATGTACATATTTATGTACTGTTTATGTACTGCTGTTGCTCATTTATTTGTAGCCTACGTAAATCAGTTAGTATATAATCAGTTACTTTCTTATTTTTGAAATAAATGAAATGCAAATCTTTGGCTTTTATTAGCCTGTTCCACTAGCTGTTTTAAAATTGTGCCTCTCGTTCTCTGTTTACGAATTTGGCGATATCGTCGTCACCCGGCTGTATCGGCTTAATATTGTTTACTGAGATGTTTCAGGCCATCTCTAATCTTAAACTTTCAGTTTTACTTCTGTTTAAGCTGGATGTGGGTTTAGATGTAAAAACCAACATTCAGGAGCCAAAAGGCTGTTAAGTGTGTGAGACGGAGACGGATATCGTACACATTAATGCTATGACTCGCACAACAACAAGCATGCTTCAGAAAGAGGCAAACTTTGGGGATGATGTTGAAAGCTCTGGGAATGTAGAGATGTAGTTTTAAGTTGCTGTAACTCGTCCAGGTTGCAGGTTCGAGATGTCTTACTCGTCACGGAGCTCCCTGGACTGTAAGGTGTATGTGGGTGACCTGGGCAATGGCGCGGCAAAGGGCGAGCTGGAGCGTGCGTTCAGCTACTACGGGCCTCTGCGGAGCGTCTGGGTGGCGCGAAACCCTCCTGGCTTCGCTTTTGTCGAGTACGAAGACTCCAGAGACGCCGAGGACGCTGTGAAGGGCATGGACGGAAAGTGAGTCAGCCTGAGTTTAATATCTGCTGATGTTTCCCCATGATGTTGCATGTGCTTCATTTCTTTATTTATTATGTTGCATTATTCTCACAGGTATGCTTTTGTGTGTAAATGCTTAACAGGTCTATATTTGGAAGAAAATGGGGAGAAATGCATTTTTAAGCAAAAAAAAAAAAGGAGAGAGAGAGACACATGTCTTTTCTTAAAGCTTCATTTATGTCACACAGGTGACCTATTTTCATGAGACTCGTATTTCAGTGAGACTGTTAATGAAACATGATAACCACAAAACAATAGGCAACATTCCCAGTGATCTTTTAATTAAAAAAAAAGCTTTAAGTATCTTAGCGTGGGTCGGTTTCTTAGTGCCGTAGCTTTAGTTGAACATTTGATTACAGTGATGACTCGAGTTCCAAATTTTGGTCTAAACATTGGATAAATATTTCCAAATACACTGGTTCAAAAATCTGAGTTAATGGAGTTAGTGACTTTACATGTGACCTGTGACCTCTTTCTCTTTCCCAGAATGCTCTGTGGAGCTCGCATCCGCGTTGAGATGTCGAACGGAATGTCCCGGAAGTCCCGCTTCGGTCGGCCAAGCCGCAGACAGTTTGATCCAAATGACCGCTGCTACCAGTGCGGAGAGACGGGCCACTACGCCTACGACTGCTACCGCTACAATAAGAGAGGCGGCAGACGCAGCAGGTGTGTGCGCACACACACACACACAAACAGAGTAGATTGTTTATAATTTAGGTTTTAGGTAGCAAATCACTTTGAAATTTCCTCGATCAAGACTTTATAGACAGTACAACTGCACAGCAGTAGCTCATTTTTAAAAATCGTCTGTTCAGGTCTCGCTCTCGGTCCAGATCTCGTGGCCGTCGCTACCACTCTCGCAGCCGTAGCAACGAGCGGTAAGAACACTGTACACGTTTTTACTCTCACTGTTTCAGCGACTACTTTTACTGGGCTGTGATGTTGACTTGAAGGCTCTCACCATGCTGATCGCGTGTGTGTGTGTGTGTGTGTGTTGCAGGAGATATCGCTCTCCATCCTACTCCAGAAGGCGGAGCAGGTGAGTTCTGCTGTGCTTTGTGCTTTTCTCTCAACAGCTGATCCATCACAGCTTATAGATCTTTCCATGGAGGCTAGTCAGTTAAATGTTTAATGTGTGTGTTTAGGTCGGCGTCCGCGGGACGCTCCAGATCCCGAACCCCAGTTCGACGCTCTCGTTCCCCTGTGCGCCGGTCCAGAAGTCCTGCCAGGAGGTCCAGAACACCAGTCCGCAGGTGGTCCATGCTGTGTGCGTGTGAGACAAGTCCCGGACACTTCCATAGCCTCACAAATCATGAGTAAATTTTACTCCTGTTATAATTTTTATTTTACGATGCGACAGATTAATATTCTGTGTGAGTGAGACACAGAGCTACTTTTCTGGCGATAACATCAAACGACACAGTGATGCGCAACAATCGAGTTTTACCAATTCAGATTACTTGCACGGATAACTGACCTCCAGATCCTTGTAAATTCCTCTGCCCGATTCTACAGCTAAGTGCTGTCCAAGCTAAGTGCTGTCCAAGCTAAGTGCTGTCCAAGCTAAGTGCTGTCCTATGAACCCTGCGTTTGGTCTCCATTTGGCACTCAAAAATGGAAGAAAAGCCACAGTGTCCGATTTTCATTTAAAGCTGAACCTTAATGTAAGCCGCCGTGTAAATTTTACAGCAAAACTCGTATGTTTTGGCTGCAGTGAGGACGAAAGAGTGGCTTGTCTATTGGTGTGAACACAGCACTAAAGGAATATTTCAGGAAAAATATCGAATGCACCAGAGCTATGACGCGAACGTAGCTTATAATTAACGGAAGTTTCTCACTCAAAATCTTCACTATAAACAGCTGCCTCGTGTAACATCTGGTTCTTTGGTGATTTCAGTTGCTTGTGCAGATGGTAATTTGAAATGGAGAATTATTCATTTTGGACTATCTATTGCATGGCTTTGGGTTTTTTTGTCTTGATTCAGATTCAGGATTCATGTTGAAACTGATTTCCTTGGTTGAACCATTTCTTTTCTGCTTTGAAAATCTTGCACTCAAGTGAAGGTTGTATATCACCGTGTTTCTCTTCTCTGTCTGTGTTTTGTGGTTCGAACAGTCGTTCTCGTTCTCATTCACGTTCCCGCTCCGGCTCCAGACCGAGAGCGCGCAGCGCATCCAGATCCCGATCCAGATCTCGTTCTCGCTCCTTAAGCAAGAAAAGAGACAGGTGAGATCTTTCTGCCCTACACACACACACACACACACACACACACACACACGATTCATCTGAGTCTTTTCAGTGAAGAATTATTTGATTCAATTCAGTTAAATGTTAAATTTGTTCCACAATACGTGTGTAGCTGCATCGTTTGGCCAGCGGCTCATGCTGCTGTTGAAGGCAAATGAAATTAAAATTAGCTGATAATGAACACTATTTTGTTTTATTTATGAGTTTATATGTCTGCGTTTAGAAAATCTTTTCCATATCCAAACAGCACACGCTGCTCTTGGATACTGAAATGCCGGAAATGTCCGGCAACCTGAACTTGACTCTCTGACTCAGCTGATTTTGTTTTCGACCCCGTGTGTGTGTGTGTGTGTGTGTGTCGACGTTAACGGCGATTATACGAACATTTACATACCTTTACATCACGAAACCGTTCCACATTTCAGTTGCAAAGCCCGTCAGCATTCAAGTGAAGAGATTTCTCTGTGCGTGACCGTGAGCGATTCTTTCACTTTAGTGGCTCGTTCAAAAACACTGAATTATTCACCAACATGTTACGCTTAGTACTGTGTGGTATTTTGTGGTGTTTTTTGATGGTCCAGGTGTATAGTGTAAAGTATATTGTGCACATAGTGTGATGTGTTCCACAGGGAACGTGACTTCAGTACATAACGGGTGTAACGGTGATGATCTGCGCTTATGCCTGTGTGCCTGTGTGTTTCAGCCGTTCTAGGTCCATCAGCCCGAGAAAGAGCCCGACGCCTGGTGCCGACTGATTTGGACCGTCGAACCCCTCTTCATCTCCACCCATCTCTCTCTCTCTCCCTCCCTCCTTCCCTCCCCACTCCCTCTCCACCCCAGCGCTTCTCTGCTATACCTCCGTCAACTGATGAACCTCCGTCGACTGATGTCATTATGACTTCTGTTCCATCGCAGTCCCCCTTCTTTCAGTTTTCAGTTTCAAACATCTGCATCCGCACCTGTACATCTCTGCTCTCCTGCTTACCTCTCTTTACCTTTTTTTTTTTTTTTTTTTCCTTTTACACTGCAAGTTTCTTTTCCATTTTAAAAATGTATTCTTAAAATGGTTTTAAGCCATCGTTTTTAGTTTCAGGTCCGAGACTGTGGTCTGTAATGAACGGGACAGTCAGCAGTGTCGGGATTGGAAAAAATGAATGAGCCATAATTGGGTCAAAGCTAGGCTTGAAGTGTTTTGGTTTTTTATTTTTATTTTTTTTGTTGTTTTCCCCTGCTATGAAAATGCCAGTGGTCTTTTTAATAAAGTGAGTCTTTACACATCAGTGTTTCTTTACTGTCTGTTTATTCATGCGGTGATGGACAAAAGTCCAACAAGCATAATTATCGGCAAGCCATGTTTTTTTAAAATTGATTTTTCACAGTTAAAGTCTTCACCACTTTTTCATCCTGAAGGCTGGATATGTGATCGTTTTATTAATACAGGGTAAGTGACACAATTTTTTAAAAAAAAAAAATGATTTCATTATTTGCCAAGTGGGATATTTCTGTCCAATGTTTCAGAGTTTTATGATTCTTTGCATGCGAAAAAGAAAAAGTTTAGTAGTGATTGAGTAAGCATGCAAATGTTAAATGCAAGAATATCAAACCAAGAGAAAATATTGTGGAAGGATGAAAATATAGAGAAGTTGTAGTTAATAGAGTAGTTTAGTTATTTTTAACAGCTTAAACTATGGTTTTTGTTGTCAAACCACACATTTCAACTGTTATCCCGTAATGTTAAGGTGAGGCTAGTTTTTTTTTATAGCGGAAGTAAGAAATATAAAACACTTTGGGCGGGGCATGCCGTTATTAAAAATATAATCAGTGTGTTGAAGTGTGTAGTTACTATTCAGCCCCCCTTTTGTTTATTTTCCTATAATTGCAGGTCCAAGTGTCTATTTTTTTTCTTTTCTTTCTCTCCATCAAAGCAATCTGCCAAAAATTGCATTTTTTTAAATTAATATAGTAGCTATACACAGTTGTTCCCTCACCTGCCTTTTTTCCCCTTCTTTTCTTCTTTTGAAGATAAAACAAAACTAAAAATGCAGCTTGTGTTACTGAGAAACTGCAAGGCTTACGTGCATTAATATAAATCTATGAGCTGCACTATTGTCAGGGCTGCTGTTATAGAAAATTCATCAACAACTTCTGACCAATCAGAATTCAACAGTATAAATAATTTGAACACTGATCTGTTGGATTTTATTTATTTATTTATTTAAAAACACTTTAAATTTACCTGCAAACACGTAGAATTAACAGTGTAATTCCACCATGTCTAGGTTATAGGTTATGTATTGTATTAATGTTAATGTTATTTAATATGGCATGCTAAATTAAAATGGTGTACATTTGGTCAGGAAAATACATTTTAGGTACTGACTTAGTTAACTGTTATAATTTAGTTTATATACCATTATATCTTTTGTTGAAAATGGATTTTTTAAATTATTATTATTATTATTTTTATTATTATTATTTATTTATTATTATTATTATTTTTTTTAGGTTTTTGTTATTCTTGACTCCGGTTTTCATTTAAAAATAAATTGTGTTTATTTAAAACGCAGTATGGCCTTCAACAATAATCATTAACCTGTTAGACTGAGTGCGCGCGAGAGAGGTCATTAAATTTTAAATAACGGTCGTTCACAATAAGAGGTCGCGTGCAATCAATTTAGCTAACTAACTAGCCGTTTAGTTTTTCCACACAGGCAATGAAAAAGCGCAAAGAAAACGACGAAAACAAAACAAAAATGATGGGAATATTAATATATCTGTTCCTAAACTACTAGTAAATCTTCGTAAGACTAAATTAACACTTTATTAATATCACACAGCCTCCAGAGAACACGGTGTTCAGAAGACCTCGTTTAACTGCCGTGTCAGGTATGTTTAAACTTGCTTGTTAATGCTTATAACTGATATTTAGGATATAACTGCACTTGCGTATACTTTTTATTTAAGTGGAATTTATATCTATTAAAAATCTAAGTCAGTTCTGTGTTAGTTTTAAAAAAAAAACAAAACTTTTTATGTGTGTCACGTTTATTTCAGTTTGTTTAGTTAAGTGTTATGTGGTTCACTTTCATATAGTGGTCATCCAGTGAACAGAATTGTGGGATNCCTATCTTCTGCATCCTCAACACTTGCACCCACTAGCTTCATATCCTTATTTATTACCTCCATATACCTCCTCTTTGCCTCCTGTCTGGCAGCTCCATGTCCAACATTCTTCTACCAATATACTCACACAGTATAGTTGTGTAGACCTGTTGGTACATGCTGATGCCCCTGTTCAACAGAATTGTCGTCTACAGCATCTAAGTCAAATCCATTGGACCAGGGGTTCAGGTCGTACTTGATCAAATGTGAGTGAGACACATACACATACAGTAACACTTGTACGGGAAAGAAAACGAAATATGTGTGATGTAAACCCATATCCGTCGCTCTTCTGGTGTGGCTTCTGGGTCTGCCAGTCACAAAGAAAGAGGCGTGGTCTGTGTCTGCCAGTCACAAAAGTGTGTCTGTCTTGCTGAAGGAGGCCTCTGGGACATATTAATATGTCAGGTAATGGAAGAGAACGTTGTCACTGTAAAAAAAAAAAAAAAAAAAACCTCCTCGTTGCATTTCATCTTTTCCTCATTCGTTATTCCTTATATAATTTATAATATATAATTTACCCTTCCCAACTAAATCAAAAGGTACAAAGTAAAGAGATTTTACGCAGAAACTTAAGCCGTTTCGTTTGGCAGTGTTTTGAGGAGTGTCACGCAAGGAGTTGTGGGCAATATTAGCTGAAAAAGTGTCCACGGATCCACACTTCGAAAATCCTGGTACTTTCGGGATCCTCGTTTCAACATACTACGATTTAGGACACACTAATTATAATCTCGAATACTGTTTGGTACAGACAGTAGGCGTAATGAGACGCAGCAATAGTCTGTGTTTGTCTGTGTGATCTGTGTTTGTCAATCAGTGTGAAGGAGGCGTGGTCTATGTTTGTCTCTGTGTGAAGGAGGCGTGATCTGTGTTTGTCAGTGTGAAGGAGGCGTGGTCTATGCTTGTTTCTCAGTGTGAAGGAGGCGTGGTTTGTGTTTGTCTCTCAGCGAGAAGGAGGCGTGGTCTGTATTTGTGTCTCAGCGAGAAGGAGGCGTGATCTGTGTTTGTCACCCCAAAGGTGTTCAGTGGGGTCATTGATGCATTGTTATGCTGGACCAGGTTTGGGCCTCTTAGTTCCACTGAAGGGAAAGCTAGTAAATCTTGATTAAATTTATTATCAGTATAATAGAAAATAAATAATGATTGGTGTTACTGGTTGTTTGCCTTTGCTTTGGAGGCAGAATAGAGACATTAATCAGGACAGTCCTGTGATTGTGTTTGCCAATTCAATTGTCTGTGCTATGTTTAGCTTGGCTTGATTTTGTGTGAGAAGGGTAATGAAATTCAGCACAGCTGATCAGTGAAAAAAGGTGAGAAAAATGTGGAATTATGTTTCATTTGCCAAGCCACACTGTACCATCATGCGGAAAAGCGATTATAGGTGGGTAATAGATGTATAAACACACAAAAGTGACTCGCTGTTGAACTGTTGAAATGAACGTATACAGCCAGCGTTTATTGATGTGCCATAATTGGTTGGGATGTTTAATTGTGTCCCTGCAGGTGAGGTCAGTGAGCCAACTGTATACAAACTTTCCTTACACACTACCTGATACTTCCTTAGTGTATAAACGATTTCAAGGTCACTTCCTTTGTATTTTTTTCTTTTTATCGTACAGATCCAGAGCCAGGACATAGAGCCATCAAATGATGCTTCAGCGAGCTGGTGAGGAGCACTTCTTAAACCACGTCTTGCTGCTGCACAAGGTAAAAACAATTAAAACTGCTAATGTAGATGAGGGCTGCACGATATTGATGAAAAACGCGATATGCAGTACTATAATGCTGTAAGTGTGTAAAATCCATTTAAATTATATATTTAAAAACTGAAAATGACTTCACCACCATAAATGTTTCATGTTATTGTGAGGAAAAAGTACTTTAAAACTGTAATACTTAAAAAAAAAAAAATGTACAAATAATTCAAAGTTTTAAATCATTGCATTATCACAAGCCCTTGTGATATGCATATTTTGATAATTTCTGTATATTGTGCCACCCTAATGTAGATGGTATCAGGCTGTTAATGTCAGGACATCTGGATATTTCTAGCCCAAGCTGTAAGAAAGGTTAACAGACCAGGAGTAAATAAAACGACATTTTTCTGACAGGGTTTACTAATGGCTTTTATTTAGAGAACGAAAACACTTATTTTTCTTAATTTGCCATGATATACAGGGCAGGAAAAAAAGAGCTTAAACAATAATAATTTTTTTGACTAGTTTTAGTATATCCTTGTCTTTGTGATGTAAACATGTTTTTTGTGTCGGTGGGACCCTGTGTAACTGGGGTCAGAGGTCAGGGTTCAGTTAGCATTCTGGGCCGTGGAGAAGCATAACTTCAGAGTGAAGGGGTACGGTCCGGCTAAAAGAGAAATAAAGAGAGTTTGTTTTGTTAATCACAAAACAAAATAGGAAATATCAACATATAACTCATGATAACTTTGTGGATACGTACTAGGGTTCTTCATTTGGTAGTGGTTCATCACGGAGAGCGCTTCCATCGCATCGTTGATCGTCTCCCATTCCAACAGACCAGACGCACTTCTCTCACCTACAGCCCCGACACATGTTGAGGTTAAAAGAAAAATACAAAAGGTTTAATGCGTGAAATACTAGCTTGTAAATGTAATTAGCATGTCCTGATATTAAACGATGACCGTTGACGTTAATGGTAAAACATTACCCCAAAAGTGTCACTCATTAAGACTCGCACTGCAATCAGAGAGCAGCTAGACATCATTTTTGGGCCTGAGATATGCTAAACTCAAATGTGCAGTGAATCAAAATAATTTGGGCAGTGGTCTACTTGTAATACTCCCATTGGTGTTAGAGGAACATCCTAGAAAGATTCATTAGCTTCAGTCAGCAATATCACGGAAGTGAGGGTTTTGAAAAACAAAGAGCTGCTCGTGAAGTAAATGCAAAGGTTTCCATGTTAAAACTTGGTATTAGTTACGTGTACAGGGTAACGTACATACACAGTATAAACCGGGATTATACCTGCTATGCACACACAAGAAGGCTGTAATATATCCTGAGGTTGTTTGGAGTGTCGCTTGTACACATGCTCGGAAACTAATGCCCTGCCATGCAATACCACACATGGGGGCAACTACTGTAGTGTCTCACAGCGCATGCTTCTGTACTGTTCTAGGTAGTTATTTTGTATTAACATTAACCGTTTTCCTGTTAGTACTTGAATTTAAAAAAAAAAAAATTCATGCAGCCTTAAAACTGACAAAAAGGTCTGGGGTATCAGGCTTCTCTAGATTAATAAACACTTTTGATCGGAGAGGCCACTCATGAAGACAATCACAACGATGGCTGAAAGTCTGAGAGAAGGACAGAGCTTGTTTAACATCGCTGTGCATGAAATCACTAAATGTGTTACAGTTCAACTTGGAAAGCTGCGATCTAGTGGACATCACTTCTAATCCTCCAGATGTACACAAGATACACAGGTGAGTGGGGGAACAACGCCGCACACACTGCTTCTGCTGATGCACTCAAAGTCACGTGCCAAGGATAACCCAGACCTTACACTGTTTTACTCAAGTTCCCAAACTTACTTTTTCCCGTGAAAAGTTTGACGCTGTTTGGAGGCTTTATGGCGAGCTCTTCAGAGATCTGTGGCGGGGGACACACAGGAAAAAAATTAAATTAAGGGACACTTTAATTTCAGGAGCACTGTTTATTCTACACTGTATTTAATAATGTAATAAAGCATCTGTGGATAAACTATCAACTGCTAAAGAAAAATAAAAGAAACCAGAGTTGAACACTAATGTAACCATTTAACACACTGTGTGTGTCATACATACACACACTTTTATATTGTGTACCTGGTTGAAGATCTCGGCTGAACTGTCCGGTTGGCCATTAAAGAAGTGCAGGACGTTGCTGGGCCTCTGGATGCGGTTCTTGGCCGCCTGTTCGGCAGTGCTGAAGCGGTTGTTCCTGCTGCCATGGAAATCCTTGAAGCTGGTGCTGCCATCCTCCAGCTGATATGACTGCCCGGGGATGATAGCCTGCTGCTTTGATACACTGCACCACAGGAAACGATACATTACATACAACCCAAACCTAATAACCAACAATATTATATACCTAATATTATATACAATAATAACAAAAACAAGGGC
>CM074971.1:15329644-15338050 GCA_037577455.1 Pangasius macronema | reverse complement strand
TCTCAAATATACATATATGTTCTTGTCCTTTGTACCTATATAACTCAAATCTGTTAGGACTGTGTTAATATTCTGTATTAAGATTTAGCTTAGCACGTACACAACCTTCAGAGCACAGCATGACTGACCACTTCACATTTTAACTTATTTAATTATAATTTTAAGCCTAACTGACCTAATTCTCCCAAATCTAACAGTAGTGAGAGTCACTTTAAGAGTCATATCACTATGATTCATTAAGACCATCACTAAGCCACTTTCCAAGGGGAACAAAGCTAAGTGTGTAGGAACGTACCAAATGTTGAGTTTCTGTCCGAAGAGCATGGTGTGGTTGAGATGCGAGATGGCTCTCTCCACTGCGTAACAGTCCCCCATCTCCACCATAGCAGCACCTGGCTTACTCTTCATGAACTTCACCTGCACACACACACACACACACACACACACACACACGTGTTAGTTATTCAAGTGTCTAAAACTTCAGCTCAAAACAACTTGGTGATGGAAGAACAAAGTATAATCAAGGGTTAAAAGAGTGTCCAGAAGTCATGCATATTAATAAATGAGTAAATATCCAGTGTTAGAAGTTCATATTAGCATTTTTTTAATGATGCCAAAGTGTGTGTGAAATGAATATATACATTTCAATTTCATCTCTCCAACACCTAAAATTACCCATTTTAAATAGTGCATTCTGAAATTTGTATTCAAGTCAGCTTTTGTTTTTAATGAACAATTAATGCAATGGCCCCAACTTACTGCTCAAAATAAAAACGTACAGGACATCTGAAATCTCATCTTATGACAGGTGAGTCACCGTTAAACACGTTAAGCACGAAATTGTGCATCACTTTTACACTCAGCAATGAGAAACGCTGACATGAAATTTGGTTAAAAAGTTTATCAGTACAAAGAAACTCACCCTCTCAACGTTGCCATAAAGACAGAAGATATTGAAAATGCGGTCGGCGTTGATCTTAAAGGGATCAAGGCCGTAAACCATGATGACAGGAGAGTCGGCCTGAGCGGTGTATTCAGGAGGAGGGCCATGACCGTACTGAGGGCCTCCGTAACGAGGGCCACCACGGGTCCGGCCCAGAGGTGGTCCCATTCTCCGGCCCTCATAGTGTGGGGGAGGGGGGCCGTAGGTTTCATCATAGTGACCGTAACCACTCTGAGGGCCACCTGCAGGAAAGAGTACAACAGATGAAAAAGGGGAGGAAAAAAAAACCCATGCAGGAAATGCAATCACTATGCAGATTGTGCTATCTAACCTTTCTTTAAGACCCACTTAACTTTATTACTGCTATTAGCATGGCTAGTACATGCTAGTTATTTGCCAGTGACTAAAGACTGATTGGTTCAGCAAAATGAAAGTGCCTTTGTAAGACTTGGCCCCGAAAACAAGCTGTTAATTTCTCTCAAGTTCAAGAGCTACAGCCATGCTGTCTTCACAGCTCCGTCAGAGAGCTAAGGAATTTCACTCTTTGTTTCAGCTACACATGATACCAATTTCCATGTGGGGAGTATAACAAAGTTATGCATTATTAGTCAGATGTTCATGTGATTTTTGACAGGCTTAAACAGGTAACACATTCTTCCCCAACGTTTGTCCATTTCCTAATTAAAAGAAGCAGGAGGAAAGATCAGAATTAAAGTGCCCCCCCCCTACTTGTTCCCCACTTTGTATGATGTTACAGTTTTATGTAAAGTCATGAAAGCTTGTCAGAGGAGTTTATGCCTAGTTGCATTTGGTAAACAAGGACTGATCAGTCTCCTGCTAGGATAGGAGTTGGCAAAGGGTCTATTAATAGCGAATCACAGTTTAGAAAATCATTCAATATTATACACATATGCAAACAAAAGGTACATTTGCAGGGGGTATATTTCTTGCAAGAGTCAAAAAGGGAAAAAAAAAAAAAAAAAGATCATGCAACCCAAGTCACATTCTTGCTGGATAATCCTGATTTAGTCAAATCAAGTGGCATTATATCCTGGGTAATTTTGTGCAGAGCTTGGCCATGCGCAGCAGATGCATCATTAAAGCTACCTTTCATTAAAGTGGGCAGGGCTTAGAATTATAAGTGTGTGTGTGAGTGACCGTGACTAACCATATTCGGGTGGGTGGTCTCCAAGCAGAGCTGGCTGCCTCTGGCGCTTGTTTGGATTTGTAGTGGGGTCTGACAGAGAGAACACATACATACACACCAGAGCCAATCAGCTTGAGGGGCAGCACACAAGAACCAATCAGACACTCAACAGGCTAAAGAGGGAGGGGCAGTGCAGTTGTGACTGGCATGCAAGAGAGCCTACGACTGCATTAGCATTAAACACCACATGGTGGGGCAACGTCTACATAAACATGTTAAAGATGCTGAAAATAAGACTATTGATGTAAAGACATGTAGAGATGTTCGTTAAGCTAATTACCCATCATAACGTATTTGTTTTTAAAAATCTTAGCTCTCACGCAAACACACCTTGAGAACTGTTCCAATTGCCGTCTGAATCAGCATCTGTACAGACACAGGTATACACACATCAGACATGCATAAAAAAAAGCAACACAGGGAAAACAAAATTAACAACTTTACAGAAGAGTAAAAAAAAAACTGTACTTCTACAGCAGATCAAAGGATCTAAATCAAATGGGACAACTATTTCTTTACCGTACATCACTACTGAGGTGCATGTTGCACTTGTTCACACACTATGGCTAATTACTATTTTTTTGTTAGCACTTGAACTGAATGGAAGATTGACTAACTTCGATATCTAACTACCTGAGAGGTTTACGCACACACACACACACACACACACACACACACACTTCTTGTCATACCATAATAGCGACAGCTATAGCCACCATGTGTTCTCAAAACTGTTTCGGTAAACCCTAGAAGGCATCTGTCCCGCCTCTAGCACTTGGGTTTGCCACAAACTTCTAGCACCCCAAAAAGACCATATTCAGCAGCATATCTTACTAGTTCAGAGGTTACGCATTATCTTGTTGGATGAATCCCCGAAACTCAGTGCCTGTTCCATGTTCAACACAGGAATTGAGCAAAATTTTACCCTTTCAGACAGTCAGTTTTATCAAAAAAATGTGCAAACTAAGTTGGTACCTCTTAAACTAACACTTAGCTATAGCCATACTTGACCCTAACCTGCTACAGAGTTACCTTTGAGACTTAATGGGTATCGTATCAATCATTTTTCTTATGTACTCCCCATTTTCTCCCCAAATTTGGTCATCTGACATTTCCCACCTACCACCCAGCTGAATATACAACAGCTACCAACAGGGGAGGGTGAAGGTTAACACGTTTTAATCCAAGACACGTGAAACCAACCAATCGCAACCTTTTCAACTGCTGCTCATGCTGTGTCACAGGGCACAATAACACGCTCTGAGGAAAGCACTATCTGCCCTCTTCCACATACACGAGCACACAGACCCCCATGACTGGCTAGTGTCACTGTGATTAACAGGGAAGAGAGTATGCCCAATTTTGCACCTGTCCAAGTGAGATGGCTGTGGTATCGGACTTAGAATTAATGATAGGGTGAACACTTTTGTCTCGTGTCATTCTGGAGCTGCATCAAGACCTTCTTACTGGCCCAAAGCACCGAAAACAAAGTGCAATGGCTTTACAAGAATGACCAAAAATTCTTAAGTCTAGAACCACCAGTTGAAGGTCTTCTTTCCTGGCCCATTGGTCCACTGGGTATCAGGAACAATGAGCAAACATTTCCTTATGATTCAAAAGCGCAAACAATTAGAGGCTTCCAGTAGTTAGCTATGGAATTATGCAATCTGATCCCTACTTTGTTCATGTTTAACAAGGACCCAAGTGTTCCTTTAAAGCCTATGAGAAGGGAGTTAATGAAAATCAAGACTGCACCTTTTTTTAGTGTGTAGAATGGGAATCATCTTTATTTGAGGCATTAAAAGGTCTTTCAGCAGACACACAAAGCATGGCTAGCAATGGCTTTAAAGGGGCAACTCATGCTGTATGCAAGCTGCCAGGGCTGAAGGGCCAAACAACTGGCACGAATCAGCAAGTCAGGGTGTTTTGACGGCGGTACTTACTTACAGTGGTATGAGAATCCGAGGTGTAACTGGTTGAACGAGAGACGCTTTGCCCGAAACCCTGTTCCTTCAACCCAAAGATTCGATTCCCAGGCATCAGTTTTCGTTCTCCTTTGTGCTTTACTTAGACTTCCAAGTGCTTTGAGGCTGCCTTGAGTGGTTCCCAGGCACACACACACAGTGCTTACCGTTCAGAAGGAGGGGCTGCAGACACAGCGGCGGTTTTGAGGACAGACGCCACTGTAGCGGCCAAGCTAATCCGAACCTGTGTCACACGGAAGGCGTAACAGCAGTCAGAACACGAATCGCCGCTCTCAGGATGAAAGAGTTAGCAAAGAGAGGGAGGAGGAAGGTGAGAGAAAGGAGAGAGAGACAGAGAAGGACCTGATTCCTCAATGAGAGAGAGGGCTTAAGGAGGGATGACGAGGCTCTAGCTACATGTTCAGTGCTTGTGTCTTCATGTACACTTCAGTGATCCTTTCCATGTGCTGTAAGTGTGGTGTTGGCCGCAGTGGTGTCCCGGTGGGATACTGTGATGCTCGATGTGTTCTCATAACGATGTCGAAGCTTGGTGTGCACTATGTCTGTGCGGTGACTATGAAAAATTGAACTACAGGATGTGACGTCGTGACATGCTGTTCATAGCATCTATAGAGAAAAGCCTGCTTGGTGTGGTGAGCAATGACGATCTCGACTTGTCGGCATGGGTAGTGTCTGCTTGGCATGTAGCATTAGAATTGCAGTGATCCTGACGTAATGTGCAGTGATGATCCTGGGGTGGTGTGTCATCCTGCCATGTTGTGACGATCTCTGTGTGGTGTGGCAACAGTCGTGGACTCTGTGTGCTGTTGTGGTAATGTGAGCTCAGCGTGCCATGGCAAAGCTCTGACCCTGGTGATGTTGAAATCTTGGAAGTGGAATGGCAATGTCTGCTCAGAACTCAAAAATGTGGAGCGACGATAGCAAAAAAAAAAGTAGCCCGCACACCAAAGAAACAAGACATTAAGACAGCAAACAGGGAATAAACACAAGGTATGATCCTTCCACCTCTTCTTACAATCTGTCTTAGTGTCTGCATGTCATGTTTGCTGGTTGACTTGTGGTGATGTGTTAAGGGGGGAAAAAATCTTCTGTGATTGGCTGCAATGTATTAGCCAAAAAAAAGCCCATCCCCCAGATATGGTGCTAAATCAGAGAGAGTAGTCGTCTTGACGAGGAGATGAAACATGTCACCTGTTCTGAAGTGTTTCTGTTCCATGTAAATTTGGCATAGACATCTGAGGTGTTTCTGTTCCATGTGATGTTTGACGTTTAAGATGTGCCTCCATGTGATTATTCCACGGTGTCTGAAGAGTAGCATGTTTGGTGTGTTGTTTTCTGAAGAATGCTCATTTGGAGTATATGAATGCCGCTTGAAAAATGTCCTGTGCATTTTGTATTGTAGACAAAATGACTGAAATGTTCGATAGGCACTAATGTTACATATTTCATTACTTATAAAACATTAGTACTAGTCCTTTAATCAGTCACAATACAATTGTGGAAAGTACTCATACTATTAATTTCACTAACAAATCAAACAAAACCACGAAAAACTATCAAATATTTAGGATTACTGGAGTTCACTACTCATCCAAGGGGCTTAGTGAGTTCTACCAACACCTCAAAATTCAAACTAGAATGGAAGACTAATAGCTTCTTTCAAGACTCTCCATCAAGAAGAGGAAACATCTCTGTTTTGAAAGAGGTGTGAACGGACCTGTCTCTAAAAGGAGGAGGTGGTTTTGGCGAAACCACTCGTTATCGACTCACCATGCAACCAGCTTCACCACCAGTTCATGCCTCCAGGCCATCATCTGGGCTAAAGCTGAAACCATTTGGGGGATTTTCATACTGCTCTGCAGAACTGATTAAGCCCCTCAGATGAATAGAAACCAATTGTCTGTGATCCACTAATAATCAGTTCTGTGACCTGAATGACTGAACCCTTCACCCAGCAGCTTGTGTAGACCATCATAGCCAACGAATATTCAAGACCATGCCAATTTCCTTAAAAACCTATGAATTAGAGTTTATATCTTCATTTTGGATCTTATCCTAGAGCTAGCATTAAGCCCCAGCTCACATCCAGCTGATCTTTACTTCTGGACTATCTACATCAAACATGAGGTTACACCAATCGGTTCATAAACACTAGACTTAAATATTCAATTTGTAGCAACAATCTTCCAATGAAACCCTCTTGAAGTACAAGAACTGGTAAAATAAAAATAAGGGACCAGTTAGCATGCTCACACTAGCATAAAACTAAGTGGTCCGTTGGCTTATTAGCATTTCAGGAAAAAAAGTTTCCTTTAGGGCAAACAAATTTATAAAATAAAGAAAAATCTCCACCATGTTGTGTGCTCTGGGTGCAACGCCATGCGGAGTGACCGACAGTGAGCCAAGGAAGGGAGGGTTCCTCTACCGAGTGTGACGCATGCTTGTGTGTTCAACACGACACGGGTGACATGCGATTTGGTGGTGGTGGTGAAAACACATACCAGAGGCTAAAGTGCATGTATGTGTGTCAGCTTATGCGTACCATTAAAGATTGACTTGAATGACCATGTATGTGTGTGTGTCTGTACATGAAAAAAATGAGTTGAAGTGACACCACTGTGAAGTGATCTTTTGTGAGTTCCACAGTGATGTCGATACAGGAAGCTTAACCATATAACTATTTCCAGGAACAGTATGTATGTATGTGCTTTACCTTGGCCGCTCAGACTCGGGTTGGTGTAATCCCAAGTGTCCTGATCGTTCTTGAACACATTAAGTCGAGTTGGCTGCAGGAAGTAGAAAAAAAAACTTTTTTAGGAGGCATGGCCCAAAGTTTAAAAGGGGAAATTGTGTTAGAAAGTATTTGGGTGTAATATAATTCTAGATTAGTGTACACAACACTAAACTGACAGATACAAACTTCTACTCTTTAGCTACATTAGCTCTCTAAGAGTGCAACTTACTCTCTGGTTAGTTCAGAGAGTAAACAATGGCATGTAGGATTTGAACTTTAAAAAAAAACCAAAAAAAAAAACCAAATAAAGTCATGTGTGAAAAGTGAATCACTGACCTTGGCATATTCGATTTTGAGGGTGCAGCAGCCAGAGTAGATATCTGCGCCGTTGAGTGATGCTTTTGCTCTTTGAGCACTTTGGACCGAATCAAATGTGAGCACCACGTTAAGGAATCCACACACACACACACACACACAGAGTGATGAAGTAAAATCTAAACTAAAGCCCTTCAACACAAGGTTTATAAACCATTCTCCACCCAACCAGCACCTCAGAATTTAGCATTAAACATCATGTGACACGTCAATCGGTCACAGCAACCTCATCAGACTTTATGAAGGATATTCCACCATGGCCTGGACACCATTCTTCCTGAAGATCACGATCCTCTGCACAGGGCCACAGTTATTACAGATGGTGTACAACACGTCCTGCAAACCGCAAGCAACTTATTTAGATGATATTCCCACCAACGCACGCACACATCACACAGTGACTATTAATTAGCGTTTTGGGGTATGTTACCGTGGTAATGGGGTAGATGGGGTTCATGATGGTGAAAAGCAGGATGTTGTTGACACTGGGGGCATCGCCCGAGTCCCCGGGCCGAGAGATCTTCTGACTGGTGGAATAGTTGATGTAGCAGGGCCGGCCAGCAATGTACACCTGGTTGTCGTTGGCGTAAGTCACCGCGTTGCACGAGCCACCCATGTCCTCGTACTCCACCAGAGCCTGGCGCTTGTTCGGCATCAGCACCACATAGCTACACCAACACACACGCATACAGATAGTCAACAAACAGAAACCTTGGCAAAGGTTTAGCATCACCATATTCATGAACTTTGTTCCCATCCACTGCGAGGTGAAGAACACACCAGGGCTCCATTCAAACGGAACAAACACCAGATATGTGAAAAACGCTTGGAGTTGTACCTGATTGTGCCGAACTCCCGCAGCGCCTCCACCAGGTCAGACTCGGTGATGCCGTCCACCAGACCCCTAATGTGCACCACCAGCGAGGGCAGGGGCTTATGGGGGTCCTCATAAACCTCCTAAACACACACACAGGTCAAAGGTCAATAAGACGACAAACAATGGCGAGTCGTAGAAAATTGTAAGAACAGGAAACATTTCTACCACACAAGGCGTATATCAGGCGCAAAATGGCCGACATTTCAGGTTTAGTTAAATTTGCAATTGAGAATCTTTTAAACAGTTCCGAGTCAGGAAAATGAACCAAAAGTGCATGATTTAATA
>CM074971.1:15322144-15324644 GCA_037577455.1 Pangasius macronema | reverse complement strand
AACACACACACCCATGAAGTCTGTGTGAGTAAACGCAGAAAAAAATCACTATTGTTTAAGAATCCTTTTGAGTTAAAGTAATAAAGCACTTGCACTAAAATCAACCAAGGAAGTAAAAGTAAATGCACCCCTTGCAGCTTGCTCAGTGCTAAAGTGTTGGCTATGAGCTTCCACACACCAAACACATCTTGGCTGATGGAATACCAGTACTACCAGTAATATCAGTGCTGTGTGTATTTATTCATATGACTTTATATGTGATCAAATGTATCTTGTGATTCAGGAGCCGACTTCCATCGTCTGAATATGAATCAGAGTCGATTCCAAGGTTTTTGAATCAAGCATCCCTATATAACGGAATATTTTTAAAGCGTGAACAGTGGAAGTTGATGCTGTTACCTGGTATGTAAGTGAACTGCACCTCTTTCGCCACAGGTCGGATTTTCTGCTGCAGGTCTTGGTATCGGAAACAAACCACTTTTCCTTTAAGCGTCGCGGCCAGCAGCTCGTCTTCTCCCGCCTGGCACAGCCCGTATATGTTACTCTGTGACGGAAAACGACTAAAACTGTCCTCTACAAACGGACACGAACCTTCAGAGTCAGGCAACATGATCACAAACAAACTACATATAACATAAATAAGATTTAAACTAGTTTCAATTCACACTTTCATCCCCGGTTTCTTCCATGAGTTCTTCAGACACAAAACATCCGGGTTGGAGGCGGTCGCTAATTGAATCCGACCAATCAGATGCAAGGTCGCTCTTGTGACCAATCGGATTCGTTCATATGACCTGACGTGTACAGACAACGCCGATCACTGACGAACATGCACGAAGACTGCCGAAAACGTCTTTAAAGGTTTTAATGAGTTTAGGAGTAAAGTGGATGCTTTCATTCAGCTTCTATGGTAATGTTTCATTTAAAAAGAGGAATCTATAAATTCCTCCCACATATAATAATAAACTCCCATTTAATTGAAATTAATGATCTTAAATTATTATACAACAATTTTATAGGGACTTGTCATTATCTATGCTTTACATTATATATAAAATGATGTTTTTGTCTCACTTTTTTAATTAAAGGTAAATAATTTGTGTAAAACTTGCACATTGTATGCAAATAAAAACAGATATATTAGATTAAATGTCAAAAACCAATGAGTTAATATAATATCAATAAATAAAGGTTCAATTTTAGAATTTATGTATTACATCCTTGTCATCATATGAGAGAGAGAGAGAGAGAGAAGGAGAGAGAGAGAGAGAGAGAGAGAGAGAGAGAGAGAGAGAGCTTTACCACTAGAGGACAGCATGCCGTTGTTCTGTCATTGGGTTTCTCTTCCAATGGTACCAGGGAGCAACTGCAGTGAACTTCACCATCCAGCAGTCAAATCTTATTTTAATTCCTAAAAAATGACAGCATAGAAGACTGTGTTCATTTCTAAAAGCAAAAGAATAAATGAACTGAATAAAGTCAAATATTCATAAATATGAGAATTTATTGAAAAGGTCTCAACTAGGAGATTGGACTGATGGATTTATCTTTTAAAAATTGGGAATTTTTATGACAGAGTTTCAGTAAAGAATGTAGTAAGCACTTAATGGGGACGTGAAAAAAACACATGAATGCACTGACAAGAAAGTGGCAGAAATGCAAAAAATATAAAACCAGAGTAAGAACAACTGTTGTGGCTTCTTGTACTAATTGTGCAGGGTCTGATTACTCCCTTTTCACTCTCCTCTCCTCTCCTCTCCTCTCCTCTCCTCTCCTCTACATTACTCTCCACTGCTCTACTCTCCTCTACATTACTCTCCACTGCTCTACTCTACTCTTCTCTCCTCTACATTACTCTCCAATCTCTACTCTCCTCTACTCTACTCTGCTCTACTCTACATTACTCTCCACTGCTCTACTCTACTCTTCTCTACTCTACATTACTCTCCACTGCTCTATTCTACTCTTCTCTACTCTACATTACTCTCCACTGCTCTAGTCTACTCTTCTCTACTCTACATTACACTCCACTGCTCTACTCTACTCTTCTCTCCTCTACATTACTCTCCACTGCTCTACTCTCCTCTACATTACTCTCCACTGCTCTACTCTCCTCTACATTACTCTCCACTGCTCTACTCTACTCTACATTACTCTCCAATCTCTACTCTCCTCTCCTCTACTCTTCTCTCCTCTACATTACTCTCCACTGCTCTACTCTACTCTTCTCTACTCTACATTACTCTCCACTGCTCTACTCTACTCTTCTCTACTCTACATTACACTCCACTGCTCAATTCTACTCTACATTACTCTCCACTGCTCTACTCTACTCTACATTACTCTCCAATCTCTACTCTCCTCTACTCTACATTACTCTACTCTACATTACTCTCCACTGCTCTCCTCTCCTCTACATTACTCTCCACTGCTCTACTCTACTCTTCTCTCCTCTACATTACTCTCCACTGCTCTACTCTCCTCTACATTACTCTCCACT
>CM074971.1:15297896-15310067 GCA_037577455.1 Pangasius macronema | reverse complement strand
CTGAAAATGCTCCAGTGTTAGCATCCAATCTTCTGAAATGCTCCAATGTTACTGTCAGTGTTCTAAGCAATGGTCCAGTGTTACTGTCTTGTCATCTAAAAACGTTCTAATGTTACTGTCCAATGATCTCTCAGCATTATTGTCTAATGTACTACAAATGGTCCAATGTTACTGACCAGTGTTACTGTCTGATGTTCTAAGCAATGGCTCAATGGTACAGTCCAGTGTACAGTCTTCTGGATGTCTATTGTCCACGATGCAAAGCCGAGCATCATGGTCAGTTGTTATTGTTGTATTTATCTTGTGTGTACCTTCATCTATTTAATAACATGTCTCCATTCTTGTTCATTTAACTGTAGTATGAATAAGAAAAATGATGTAGATTTTATTGATCCTGTTGAGGAACCTGCATTGTTCCAGCATCAAAACACAAAGCAGGGTCAGTTAGTACAGCAAATATTGTATATAGACAACCATCTGTGTGATAAGAAGATAACACTTCTGGCAGGTGTGAAGTTTTTACACAGTACTGAATTGCTCTCTATCACCTAATTATACAATTATACAAATCTACTTCCTATATGGCTGTCTGAATCATTAAAATACATGCATACATTAATCAACACCCATCCATCCACCCATCTAGCCAGGTACTGTTAGGCCTATCCATTCATCCATCTGTCCATCCCTCTTTTCTATTAATCCATCCATTCATTCCTCAACCCATCCACACATCCATTCAACAATACAGCCATCTATCTAGCCATCATTATTCTATTCATCCATTATTGCATCCATCCATCCATCTCACTTTCCTCAGTCAGGCCTCTCTCTATCTTCTTGAACTTGAACTCCTTGATCTTTGTCCATCATTTCTTCTCGCGTTGCATTCGGCTGTTTTCTGTCCATCATGTGAGACACTTTTTCTTATTTTGACAGTATAAAGTGCACTGTGCAGCTTTGTGAGTCTTTGAAGATAAATTCACTTTCTCAGGTAATTAAAAGGTGTAAAAAAAGTAGCACCCAGTGACACGCATGGTACCCGGCAACTTACCTTTTTTCCTGTGTGCTCTCTCCATCCTCTTCTCCTCTTTCTGTCCCACTGATGAGAAATGACTGTTTTCCCTCTTTATCCTGTACTAAGAGACTTATTGAGATTTATTTGAGATAAAGCACATCATAATAAGTCAGCCCAACTCTCTCGCTCTCTCTCTCTCTCTCTCTCTCTCTCTCTCTCTCTCTGCATGTATGATTCAATACAGTATACAGCAGAAAAAAAAATAATTATTTAAGAGATAATAAACAAACATAAATAACAAGCAATTTATTTTTAGCCTACATATTATCCTAATATTGTAATGTGTATATTATTGTATGAAATAGATATGATTATTGAAGTGTGACATTAATGCGAGTAGGTTTTGGTTGGATCTTTTAAAAACTTTTTTTTTTCCCAAACTGGGAAATAATGATATTAAAAAAATGGCAATTTCAAGCAGCCTGTATTATAAACATTAGCTGCATTTGAGTCAATCTTGGAGGCATGTAATGTTTTTTTTGTAAGTGTGATTCCATTGAATTGGTGCAAAGTTTTACTCTGAATTAATTACAGTCCAATCACATAATAATACATAATAAAGGTGCAGAAGGTACAGTTTAGTACCCTTCTTTCCAGGAGTATCAGTTCCTGAGATATCTTTGCCATAATAATTATTATGCCTCTGAATTACATTCATGGTGCCAAAAACATAGAGTGAGACATTTTTTAATTCTGAAAGAAAAGTACACATTAGTGCTTTTTTTTAAAGATGCAATGGAATAAACAATAACATGGCACTTATGAGCACATTGAAGAGCAAAATAAAATTAAAAAAAAAAAAAACGACATGGAAAAGGATTTGATTGCAATGAGTTCAAGAAGAGGAAGGAGAATGAGAGGGAGAGGGAGAGGGAGGGAGAAAAGAGAGACAGAGTGACAAAAGAGATATAAAGAGAGAGAGAGAGAGAGAGAGAGAGAGAGAGAGAGAGAGATCTGCTCATTGATTAGCTCTCCTTTCTGTGCGCTCTTCTGATTTTTTTTTTGTGTGTTTTTTGTTTGTCACAGTTTGGAGTCAGTCAGTTGTAGTAAGTTGTAGAAGTGGTGTGTGTGTGGGTGAGTGTGTGTGTGTGGATGAGAACAGAGGTTCTTTGGTTCCCCTGGTACATTAGTGAGAGGAAGTCTCGGAGGTCAGCATGATGTCCTACGTGAAGCAGCCTCAGTTCGGTTTAACGCTGCCGGCTCCTGGTGTGGAGCTGCTGCACACCGCCGCCTCTTTCCCCGGTCAGTACCCCGACAATCAGCTCTGTACAACAGACATGCAGTGTAGTGTAATACAGTATATATATATATATATATATATATATGTATATATATGTGTGTGTGTGTGTGTGTGTGTGTGTGTGTGTTGCAATTTTACCTGTTTCATGACATCATTTTCCCAAAGCTTTTTTTAGCCTAATTACAATATTTATTTGATGATGATGATGATGATGATGACGATTATTATTATTATTATTATTATTATTATTATTATTTCCTTTGTTACAGTGCTGGCAATCGCAACCCTTTATAATTATTACTATTAATAATAATATGGTAATATATTTATTATTGTATTCTTATCATTATGGCTGTAAGTGACTGGTCACTTATTTAAAAAAAAAAAAAAAAAAAAAAAAAGCAAACAGGCCTATAAATAATTTCTGGACCTTCTGTGGTTTGTCAGCAGACATTTCAGGAATTAAAAAAACCTCAATGGCTGTAAAACTACAGTCAGATTATTGTTGTACATGTTTAACTAATCAGCCGAATATTGAAATATTTGAATGAATTATGTTCAGAGTCTGAGAGTGAAATTTGTTGCTAGCAATTGTTTTCTTTTATAATCTGTTAATGTTACAACTTTAATTTTAAATATTTGAAGTGTATTCTGTTTAAAATCCGTATCCAGAGTTATGGGTCACACCTGAGTCATGTGACTCGTTTGTTTGTGACTTCATCTGCAGAATATTCACGTAACTCAGACTCGATTAGATGTAGCTGGAATTACTCACTAGAAATAAACTCTACTCGAGAGAATAAAGCTAATATACCTAACAAACAACGAGTAAATACAAAGTATATACAAAGACTGAATGAGTTTTGTGCCATCACTTAGCACAAAAAAATTAAATAAAAAGCTGTTTTGTCAGTGTGGCTTTAGGCAGTTATCATCTGTTCCAGTGAAACACCGAAACACAAGCTATACAGACTTTATGTTTCATTCTCTGTATGACTTTTTTCGTTCCTTTAAAAAATGATTAATTTGCCAAACTTAAAGTAAAAGAACTAAAAAAGAAATACACACAAAAATAAAGTGGGTAAAGAAAACAAAAAGAAATATTCACCTCAAATATTTCATTTTGATTCATACTAATATTTTGCTAATGGTGAAACATGAGTTACTTTTGGGGGCACTTTGTTTGTTTGTTTGTTTTCTAACTAAATTTATTTCATGATTTTACATCTTTGGAAACTGTTTTCTCAAACATTTGGTGCAATTTTAGAAGATATCGATGAAGATCATCAACTTTGTTCAACATGGAACAAGATGAGCATTTCAATGTATATAGCTCTGAGATAAATGATGGTCTCTGAGAGTAAACAAATATAATTTAACCAACAGCACAATCATGCTAAGTGCTAAGTGATATTACAATGTACAGTATATATGAGCATTCCCTATCAATAAATATAGAGTTTAAAATAAAATTTGGATGACTTACTTTAAAACACACACTCAGCATAAGGTATTGTTTGTTTACAAAGCATATCAAGATACTAATAGAACATATAATTTTACTCAAGGCATTCTGCTTAATAGATACACTTATGCATTTTTTTTAACATGATGCATTCACTATTCAAATAGGAAATTTATGAAACCAACGCCTCTGTATTTGTCTTTAGCAAATCCGAGAAAGCAGCGTAGAGAGCGTACCACCTTCACCCGCACTCAGCTGGACATTTTGGAAGCACTGTTCACGAAGACGCGCTACCCAGACATCTTCATGAGGGAGGAGGTGGCGCTCAAAATCAACCTGCCTGAGTCCAGA
Source organism: Pangasius macronema (assembly GCA_037577455.1). Lineage (NCBI taxonomy): Eukaryota > Metazoa > Chordata > Actinopteri > Siluriformes > Pangasiidae > Pangasius > Pangasius macronema. Next base: position 15,305,933 of record CM074971.1, on the reverse strand, counting down.
GTACAGGTGAGGCCATTATCACTACAGGTGTGACACAGATGTGCAGGTGAAATATGTTTTAGCCCAGGTAATGCGCAATGAGTGTGTAGACGGATGAGGTCTATCTGAGTGCAGATGAGATACAGGGACACGTAGGACAATGCAAGGTGTAGGTGAGATCTACATGAGCACAGATTGCACAAGGAAGGTGCAAGAAGGAGATCAGACCTGACAGACTGCTGCTGAGAATCTGCAAGGTACAGGTGTGTGACAGGTGAACTTACCCGAGTGCAGCTGAGATCTATCTAGGTACAAGTATGATACACACTCTTAGAAAAAAAAAAGAAAAGTTCCCTGTAGATTCTAGGGGACCCCTTAAAAGTGTGATGCAACATGCTAGATAGGGTTCCTATGTGGACGTGAGATGCAGATCTGTGTTTCAGTGGTAATGGAAGGTGTGTGAGTGTTTCTTTTATTTTACTTTTACACTGACGTGTATATTTTCCTAAAAGATGTGGGCGAACGGCTCCTTTTTTGTGCCTGTAATACAAAAATATATATTTTATTTATTTGCTCACTAGTCTCTACTAATCTAGAGACATCCCACAACTGACACTCCTTCTAACGGTTTAAACTTTGTCATTTTTGACCACTAGTCTTTATTCTTACTTCCTCCTTCTCTAAATTGTCTCTCTGGTTTCCTCTGTCTGTCTTATTCACGTAGGTCTGGTTCAAGAACCGACGCGCCAAATGCCGTCAGCAGCAGCAACAGCAGGCTAGCGGCCAACCCAAGCCTCGTCCTCCCAAGAAAAAGGCCACTCCTCCTCCCCCAGAGATGCCCTCTGATCCCGCCAACATCTCAGTGGCCCCACCTCCTCCTCCAAACCTAGGGTCTGCCCCCGTGTCCGTTTGGAGCCCCGCCTCTCTGTCGCCTCTCCCTGACCCCCTGTGTGGTTCAGGTACCGCGTGCATGCAGCGTCCGTATTCTATGAGCTACGGGCCAGTGTCGTCCTCCTATGGCACAGGCTTAGGGTCGTCTACGTACTTCGACTGTGGCCCTTACCTGTCACCTATTACCTCTCAGGGAGCCCTCTCGCCCCTTGCCGTGCCCTCTGTAGGCACCTCGCTGTGTCAGTCGCCCTCACTTGCCTCTCAGGGCTACGGTGTCTCCGCCTCGCTCGGCTTCGACTGCCTCGACTACAAGGACCAGCAGGCCTGGAAGCTCGGCTTCAGCACCGTCGACTGCCTCGATCACAAGTTCCAGGTGTTGTAATGTGCAGGAAAGGGGAAGGAAGAGAAGCAGAAAGGGAAGCAGGAACATGAGGGAAGACGATACAAGCTGCCATTGCTGCGAATTTGTAGTCTGGAGAGTTTTTCCATGTTGAAAAAGATGGCGGCTGCTTTTCTGTGATTGGTTGACACTCTTGAGCAGTCATCATGGTTAAGAACTTACCTCACATTCATTTACAGATTTATATCTACACACCTACACACGATCAGAGAGCCGAGTCTTAGCTGAGTCTTAGTTTCTACTTTCTTTCTACTCGTTTGATTTTCTCTTCTAGGATGCTATATAAATGATTGTGTTGTGCTTGCTATTATTTATCTTCTGTTAAATTATAACAGAACATTCAGTGTACTTTTATGTAGTTGTCATTAAAGCTGATTTGTTGCTACAATGGCTCCTGCGGATTTTTTGTTTTTTTTGGTTTGGAGGATGTTTTCCATGTGTTGGCTACCTCAAGGCATTCGCTTAGAGTTTCCAATACCAGTTTGCTAACTGAGACTGGTTCAGACTCGGGCTGGTCTGGATGCGAGTACAGGTTTTTAAGTAAACTGAAGCAGACACAGGGAGACACAAGATCAGACTGATCTCCAAACAGACTAGACTAAGAAAAGGCAAACTCATAAACAAGGCTAAACAAAGTGGAAACCAGAAACACTATACACTTGCAGGAAAGTGTAGTACCATCAGGGAGTCTAGTACCAACAAGGGAGTGTAACTAACTAAACGTCTGGGAATTGTGAACAAGGTTGTAGATCATCTGAGTGGTCATGTGATGTGGTTTATAGTTCACTGGAGTTAGCATGTTTGTTAGATAGCTTAATGTCTAAAAAAAAAAACATTTAAAGGACATCAGAAATGTATAGAAAATGAAAATTATTTAAACCTTTCTCTGGTTTCCTCCCATCTCCCAACAACATGCTGGTAGGTGGATTGACTGGTGTCCCATTCAGGGTACCCAGAGCTCCCTATCCCAACCAGGATCAAGCACTTAATGAAGATGAATCAACAAACTGTGTATTTTTCTGTCTAAATTTCATGGTCAGAATTTGAAATGACTGTCCATAATGAACAGAATGTCTGTTCATACTTTATGAACCGTTAAATTTAGTGTATTTTACGTATTAGTGTATGTTCAGAGATGAGGAACAGTTCAAGTGTTCAGATTTTACAAACAGCTGGTGCCACGCTGCCGTCTGGTTACCAGTTTGTCATGACCCGGCGACCGTGTGTGTGGTGGTGTTGGGGATTATTTTAGTCGATGACCCAGAGAGTATCTCAATCTCCTTACCGTCAAACTGACACGAGCCTAAAGCCATTAGGCAGGATTAGCAAAGACCCCTTCACCCCATTGCCTTCTGTTCTTCTTCTAACATTTATTCTTTATCTTCAACAACTTTCTTCAGGTCTTCAGAAACTCAACGTTCAACGTTTGCGCTCTAAACACTGTTTTCTGGGGACGTGAAGTGGCTTTGAGAAGAGTGTGTAGAACAGTAGAATGTGAGTGGAGTCAGGTAGGAGTAAAGAAAAATGGGTTAAATTCAATGTAGTTTTATTTGTATAGATTTTAAAACATTAACACTGTCACGAACCAGACCTAAAGGGGTAAATACATCTTCTTCTGGGAGACACCAGATAGTGGGATTTTGATCATTTCAGCATTCAATCAAATGGTAAAAAGACATAAAAATAGTACTGAACAGATAGGGAATAAGGAAGAGTAAAAGTACAAGTGAGGAGTGAAGTGTAGAGACCATGTGGACAAGTGTTTCTTGGTAAAACATGTCAGAAGGAGACAAATTACTTTTATAACACCTCTACTATGGACCGTACTAGTCCTTGTAGAATGATGAATGTATGTTGTTGCTGATACTATTAGCTGGAATTTTGCTAGCAAGCTAATCACTAGGTTCTTTAATCTTCTCACTTGTACCTATTTGGCACCAATTATTGTCACAGAGTTGCTTAGAATTACTTAGCTAGAATTGAGCTGAAGGTTCACCTGTTTAACGTTCATAATACCTTCTTTGCCAGGTAGTTAACTATGGACGAGGGATGGCAGTATAGGTACCTAGCTAGCGTGCTGAGGTTTATCATGTTTACTTTTAACTCCTACCTTTAACTTATGTCCTTACTTAAATCACATTGTTTTTTTTTCGTTGTAAGAACAATAATTTTGATACGAAGGCAAAGTGTGCAAGGATGGAGTTTTAGTGTTGGATGTTTGACTTGGAATGAAGAATGAAGTATGAAGAATATTCCTCTTTTCTGCCCACTATTTGATTCTTCTTGTCATTTCTGGTTTCAGGTCTCTCTAGTATGTGTTCTTTCCTAACTTTTTTTTTTTCATAGACAGATTTGACAAGATTACATTTCAAACTCAGAACTGATATGACTGTCGATATCTGACAAAACTAGCATAATCAATTTTTTTTGAAGTGCTTTATATCTGATAGACCAGGAGTTTCATGCTAATGTCTTTCCCAACAAGGCAACTGTCTCTTTTTGGTGGAGGATTAGGAGTTATGTAATACAATCACCATTTTCACCATTTTTCCTTTTAAGGTAATAACTTCCTTTGTTCTCACCACACCTCTGGAACTTACATCACAGCTTCCATTACATCTTTTATTTTCTCCTTTGCTTCAAATAGCTTTCTCTTTTCTTTTGGATATTTCTTCTCCTTCTCTCTCTCTCTCTGACATGTTTTCTCCACCTTTCTTTTTTTTCTTTTATAACCATTACAATGCCTTTAATCACTCATCCTAATATATGTCTTTTTTTTCTGCATGTTGACTGCAGCATACAGAAACAGAGAAACTCAGACCATGTTCTCTCTCTCTTTTTTCCATTCCTCCATCCCCCCATCCTGCATGAGAGTTTTCTAATCCTGTTCTGACCTGAATAAAGCTATGCAATGTGACTAGGGCTGGTATGCAGATATTATGTGTCTAATGAGTATGTTTTAAATGATCTTGGATTGTATTAATCCTGAAAATGGTCATAATTGCATGCAGAGGAGGATGTTGTTGTTGTTGTTGTTGTTATAAAACCAGTCAGGGAAACTTTGGCTTAAGAGTAGGAGTTTATGTGAGCTGTAAAGTTCTCAACCTGTGTACTTGTTTGAGTGTACATACCTGTTGTACCTGACATCACCTCCTGCCTTACGGTGCCAATCCGTCATAAATGGAGAACATTTTAGCTAATGTCAGTCTGATTCCTGAATAAAACTGATAGATTCTTCAGTCAGATTATAACCAAGCAGAGTCTTTTTTGCAACCAGGCAGTAAGCAGACGTGATGGCAGAACTTATCCAAGTGAGAGCGCTGTGTTTAAAAGCTTGGGCTAATAAGAAACAGGTGCAACTAATGACTGTAGGCCATTGAGTGTCCGCCCTCTGGTGGACACTGTCAGTACTGCAGGGATGTGGTGCGACACTCTGGACTTGTTTATAACTCCCTTTTCTAGCCCTAGGAAATTTACTGTTGGTGAATGCAACAGTGAAGACTGATTAGTGTATTAAGGATGTACATTCACTGGCCATTTAATTAGGAACACTTGCACATTCTTGCAATTGTGCACGAAATCATGTAGACGCATACCAAGAGCATCAAGTTAACATTCACATCAAACATCAAAATGGAGGAAAAAAGTGATCTCAGTGACTTTGGCCATGGCATGACTGTTGATGCCAGAAGTGATGGTTTGAGTTTTTCAGAAACTGCTGAGCTCCTGGGATTTTACACATAATAGATCTATAGATTTTACACATAATGGTACAAACAACAATAGCAACAACAACAACAATAAAACATTCCCTGAAACACCTCGTTGATGAGATAGATCAGAGGAAAATTGCCAGACTGGTTTGAACTGACAGGAAGTCGCTCAGGGTGTCTGCCAAATGCTGTAAATGTAATGTGCTGAGCAGAAAAAGCATCTCCGAACACACAACACATCGATCCTAGAGGCAGATGGAGCACAACAGCAGGAGACCACATTGGGTTCCACTCCTGTCATCCAATAACAGGAATCTGAGGCTACAATGGGCACATGTTCACCGAGACTGGGCAGTTGAAGATTGGAGAAATGTTGTCTCGTCTGAAATTCAATTTCTGTTGCGACATGTAAATGGTCAAGTCAGAATTTGTCATCAGTGTGATGGATCCATGGACCCAACCTGCCTTGAAGCAACAGTTCAGGCTGGTGGGGGTGGTGTGAAGGTGTGGGGAATGTTTTCTTGGCACATTGGGCCTCTTACTATGATTCAAGCTTCATTTTGCAAGCGCTTCTGCAAAATTTTGTATATATTATTATTTTCTCTTAATATTTCATTCTATGATGTGATAAACCTGATTAAGCATAATCATTATGTTTTTATTAATTAATTAATTTTTACAAATTTGTTTTTAGAAGTTTTTAAATACAAATAACAATTTCACAGACTTTAAGTCCAAGGGCAGTTCAAAGGCTGAAATCTGGCAAAAAGCACAGGGTGTTACTTCAGGCTCAAACTTGCTATTGGAATGCTTCAATTTCAAAGCTGTTATAAAGGCCCAGGGTTGTTATTTGGAGGAATTTATGACCCATGTTGAGTTCACAGAAGAAAAACAACCATATACCAGCGATCACTAGTAACAGAGCTGATCTGAATAATAAACTAAATAATAAATTAAATAATTAGATCACTATGGCACCAACAAAAAATGATCTTGTGACTGCAGAATATTTTGAACTTGCTACAGCAGTGTTAAAGTGTGTATTAGTGCAGTATGTTCCTCAATCCTGGACACCTGCGCTGCATTTTTATCATTTTTTTTTCAAAACTCCTGCTCTGACATGCCTGAAATCAATTCATCATGAGGTTAAAATGGGAGCACACACACTGCATTGGTCATTAAAAGATCAGGATTGGAGAGCTGAGTGGGCTGGAGTTGAGAGTCTTTTCCTTACCAACACTGAAACACTCATTTTTAGAGTGTTACCTGTAAACCGCGTGACTTTTTTCCATTTGTACTCCACAATGTATCTGAAGTGTCTGCTGATCTGTCAGCTTCTGGCCATCCTGCTGGTGGAGGACAGCCTGGCGTTGTCCTGCGTCCCCTGCTACATGGTGAAATGCTCGGAAGATCTCCACTGCCTTGGAGGGAAGGTGATGGATGAATGCGGCTGCTGCCCTGCGTGTGCCAGGGTGAAGAACGAGGAGTGCGGTGGCCCGTACAGCTACCTTGGCATCTGTGACCAGGACCTCGTATGTGTGAAGAGTGGAGAGGACACGTTCAACAGTGTGGGAGTGTGTCAAGGTAATTATTTCACACACACACACACACACACACACACACACACACACACACACACACACACACACACACGTGTTTAGTTAATGTTGGCTAAATACTAGCTGTTCTTCCCATCTTATAATTTTGAATTTCTTCTAAATTCTGTAGTCACATCCACTTGATATCCAGCAAACACAGACCATTACACTAACTTTAGCATCTGGCTCCTCTCTGGTTATTTTTGGGAACATTGTCTTAGCCAAAATGCCCAACAAACATGAAAGTTATATTTCTGTAAATTAATCTTTCCTGGAAAACCAAATTGGAATTAAGAAAGCTCTGTACTCAGATGGTTTTTACAAAGCAAACGCAAATGTTCCTAGAATTTTTGGGAAACAAAAATAAATGTTCCCGGAATGTTTCTGGCAAAGACAAACTTTCCCAGTATGCTTCATTGGATAACTGATCAGAAGGTCATGAGTTCAAATCCTAGCACCGCCAAGCTTCCACTACTGGGCCTTTGAGCAAGGCCTTTAACTCTCAACTGCCCAGATGTATAAATGAGATCATTGTAAGTAGTTCTGGATAAGGGCATCTGCCAAATTCCATAAACGTAAATGCTTCAGGAACCAAAAACAGATGTTTCTAAAACATTTTGGGAGCCAAAAACAAAAGCTTCAGGAATATTTCAGGAACCAAAATCAAATGTTCCCAGAAAGTTTAGGGAACCACCAGTGATTGGCTGGGTAAGTAATTGTCCTGTGAACCAGTTTGCTTGCTAAAAAGCTAGAAGAGCCAAGTATTCAAACATGTACAGATGGAATTGTTGGTGAAATAAAAGTAGCTATCTAAAAGAGAATGTTATCTAAAGTCAAATGTTATACTTTTTTTTCCAGCCTCAGATGTGTTTGGAGTGAAAAAAAAAAGTTAAAGAACTTGTGTTATAATGTGAAAATGTTTGAGTCCTATCCCATCACTGCGAAACTCACTCACACAAATGTTTACATTTTCAGAGGCGTTTATCGAGAAGCTGATGCGGCTGAGGAAATGAGATGGAAGATGTGAGCGAGGCACATCCCAGAGGACAAGAGAGACCATCAAAATCATTTATTTACTGGCAGGATAGTTGACAATAACTATATTCATCTTCAGTAACACAGTCGTACTGCTTCTGCCGCCAATCTTTGTATCCCTGATCATTTTTTAAATATTTTTATATATTTTTCCTTTTCTACCTGTATAGAAGTAAATTCGGTTTTATGTACATTCTATTTTTATGTCACAGACAGCTGAAAAAAGCATTTCACTACACGTCGTATTGTGTCGGGTTGTGTGTGACCAATAAAATTTTAATTTGAACATTACTATAAATGATAAATGGACCTGCACTGTTATGTCATTACTGTCATATCTTGCATGTGTTGGAAACTTTCCCCGTAAAGACCAGGAGACTTGGGTATATCTTCAGCAGGATTCTTTATTGAGAACGCGCTG
>CM074971.1:15277154-15294889 GCA_037577455.1 Pangasius macronema | reverse complement strand
TTGATTTCCTTAGAATATCATCTTTACCTCAAAATGTAAAACACAATGGGCACAACCTAGTTTTAACATTTTATAAACTTGTAATCCAACACGTTATAACACTTTATCATTATAAACTAACATTCTACTGAAACAGAGCTTCACCAGGGTTAAAGTATGTTGTTCAGTTTAACCCATAAAGTCGGCTGTATCCCTATTACCTTGGGTTTGTGTGACCGTATGACTATCACATGCCTCTGTAATCTTTAATACGATGGTTTGCATCTATTTATTCCCCTGTGCCGGGTGTACCTCCTTCGAGAGTGTCCGGATATGAATTGAGTCAGAGAGTTTCCTGTCCAGAGTAATGGAGAGTGTGGGAAAGAGGTGCAGAAGCGTGTGTAGGCAGGTTGGAATGGGTGGAGAAAGGTGTCGGGAGTTCTGTGTGATAGAAAAATATCAGCAAGAATCAAGGGGNGAGCTGAAGATGTTGAGGTTCTCTTTGGGAGTGACGAGGTTGGACAGGATTAGGAACGAGTACATCAGAGGGACAGATGACTAAACACAGTGGGGGAAAACATGGACCAAATGACACACAAGACCCAAAAACAATCACAACAAGGTAAAGTAGTGAAAAGACAACAAAAACACAGGAACAGGGTTTAAGTTTAACAACGGAAACAGAATTTTTCCTGACTGAATGGTGGCGGGTTTTAAATAGGCGGGGTCAGAGGGTGATTGGCTGTCAGGGAGAATGACATCACGGGGTCAGTCAAGATGGACAGGAACGTTATCCAATGAGGCAGTACTGCAGAGAGAGCGAGAGAGAGAGAGAGAGAGAGAGAGAGAGAAAGAGAGAGAGAAGGGAAGAGAAGAGAGAAAAGGGAAGAGAACAAAACACAAAAACACACGGACATATCCCAGGAGAAAGAACCAAAAGTAAGTAAAAGGCACAGTGCTCTGTATTGGTCACTTTATGATTTATATTATACGAGCAGTTTGTGACGTTTGTCTGTTTTCATGTCTAAATAATGTCTAATGTGTATTCCATGTGTCTCTAAAGTGTACAAAACACCTCAAGTTGGATAGACACTGATACAGAGAAATGTATTAATGTGGTCTCCTACTTTTATGGATTCTAAAAACAAAAACAAAAACAATAAGAACAATTGAGGCAAATGAGCTCTGGCAATGTTGCATAAGTGGACAGAGAAAGCTCCAAACCTTCATTAAATACACTGCCAACTAACACTGTTAAATCTGTTGATGTTTGCATATGGCAGGGAATGGCAGTGGCTCAGAAGTTTATGGAACCTCAAGGAACAATAAATAACGACTGGCCATGATGATGATGATGATCTGAAGAATCTGGATATTTGTGTAAAATAATTTATGCATGAAAGGGTTAAGGGAGCAGGATTGGGAAACAGCTGTTTGGGCTGAAAGTGAGGGGGCGGCCCTTTCCTGAGAAATACTGCAAAACATTAAAACACACTCATTCTGAGAGTTCGCTGTATAAAAAAGTGACTCTGCTGGATTTTTTTCTGTCTCTGCCCCAGAATGTATCTGAAGTGTCTCCTGATCTGTCAGCTTCTGACCATCCTGCTGGTGAAGGACAGCCTGGCATTGTCCTGCATCCCCTGCAATGAGATACAATGCCCGGAAGATCTCAGCTGTCCTGGAGGAAAGGTTTGGAATGTGTGCGGCTGCTGCCAGGAGTGCGCCAAGGTGAAGAATGAGTCGTGCGGTGGCCTGTATGGCTTTGAAGGCACCTGTGACGAGGGCCTCGAGTGTGTGTATAGTGGAGGAAGCAGGTTCCACCCAACGGGAGTGTGTCAAGGTCGGTATATAACCTGAAAGATCATCTGACCTTTCACTTGTAGGCTGTGAAGTTTATCCTGAGTGAGTCAGAGAGTCAGTAATTTACAGTATTTGTTAGCAGACAAGCTGTGCATCATCGTTGAAGGAGAAAAGTGGCAGAGCTAGAAAAATTGAAACAGGCATCTAAAAAACTTTTTAGTAAAAATAACATTATTGGGAAAAACATTCGGAATGACTGTTTTTCTGATAGTATTTCTGAAATGATTACTATTATTATTAATAGTAGTAGTACAGGTCTAGAAAGACATTTCAGCATTACAAAATGCACTTTTCAAATCACTTTATCACGCCTTCCAGTGCGGACCATGCTTTAATCATCTCTTTATTTTCCTTTGAGAAAAAGTGATATGGATGTGTGAAGGAAATAACTAATTAAAATACAGAATGAATTAATAAAATATCTTGGATTCGGGAACATCAGTGGTGTATGTTCTGAGCAGTAAAGCTGGAGCCAAATTCCACTTGGTGTTAATTCTGATGTTAATTTGTATAACAGATTAAAATGATTGCTGATTTAAAGAAAAAAAAAAAACAATCATTCTGTTTGTGTTGCTTTCTGTCCACACGGTGCCTGATTGTGACCTAACCTGAAAATGTGATCATCACACTTTCGTCATCGGGGATCATAAACGCAGAGAAAGCGACGAATGATTAGGGTATGTCTGAAAACCACACAAACAGAGAGAACTAAAAAATGTTAAACGTGCTACATTCAGTAAGAAGTGATATGTGAATGTAGTTTATATATTTGCCTGTTAATACACTTTACATTGTATTCTACATACAGGAAATAACACACACACACACACACATATATATATATGATCCATATGTGAGCTATCCTTCTTGTTAACACGTAGCTTGCTAACCAGCTACAGCTAGCAACCACAGTTATGGTGTTTGCTGTAGCATTTTGCTAACGTAACATTTAAAAAAAGCCTAATAGCTACAAAAGTAAAAATCAGCATTTACATTGGGACAAAAATCTCCTTATAGAGAGAATAATGATGCTGACAGACAGTTTAATTTCAGGAAATACTACAGCAGTGACTTATAAAATCACTAGACAAACTAGACAAAACTCCTTTATATGCGACGTTAGCTACTACGTCATGCTGTAACATGCTAGCTAATGTTAGTTAAGATTGGCTAAGTACTACTCGGTCTTCGTTTCTTATAATTTTGCATTTCCTTTAAACTCCGTAGAGACATAGGAAGCATCTCCCTAATATTAGCATTTTGGTTTGCCTTTGGTTATTGTTTAGGAAGCAACTTTCCCAGATATTTCAGAAACCAAAATCAAACCTTTTTCAGAATGTTTTGAGAACCAAAAATAATCGCTCCCAGAAGTGGGAATTGCTAGCCAAGTATTCACACCTGTACAGATGGAGTCGTTAGTTAATTAAAACCCCACACAAAAGTAACCAGTCAAATACTATAATGTTTGAAATAGGGCACTACACTACTTACACTTAAAAAAAAATGGAGTATCTTTAATTCTGTAATGAAACTGTGCTTAAGCTGAACGTGGTAAAAAAAAAAAAAAAAAATAGCGCTGAAATGTTTTGTGCGAAAACAAAAGAAAAAATATTAACCTGTGGTATAACAAGAAACATAGCTGTGTGTTTCAGGTTCAGGTGAGAGGTTGTGGGTTCCAGTCCCATCACTGCGTAACTCATCTTTATACACGAATATCTGCTTTCAGAAGTGTTTATCGAGAAGCTGAAGCGGCTGAGGACATGAGATCCAGGACGTGAAGGAGGATGTGAAGGAGGCTTCCCTCGGCACATCAACACCTCAAAATCAATTATTTACCAGCAGTATAAATGCACATAATGACAAACTTTCAGTGTTCTTCACAAGCATGTCAGGAGCTTCCTATATATAAAACACATCATAAGAGTCCTGTGTTACATCATTACTGCTGTAACACTGTTTATCATCATGTACTAACACTCTAATGTAGACGAGCTTCATCACGCTTAAAGTGCATCGCTCATTTGAACCCTTAAGAGTCCACTGTATCCCTGTTACACTTGGTTTAGGTGACTGTGTGACTTACATTTTAATAAAATGTTTTCTAGCGCATCATACAATTATCTATTTGGATTTCTTGCTTTATCGAATAGCAGAAATGATGGTCCATTAATGCCGCAGTGGTCCTCGACGATAAATTTATGGTTTCAGGATCGCAGGTTATGCTATGTGAAATGTTACATCAGTTGTTTACTGTAAAACACAAACATTAAAACATTAATTAAACTATTTAAAATGTCCTGAACGTGATAAATTCTTGCGATATTCCAAAACGATAAGTGGAGATCTTTTCTGAGACAATCAGAACCGAAACAGACGTTGTGTAACATCTATTTATTACCACCATAGTATGAGAAATTTGGAAAATACAAAGATCAGCTTATTTAAATTTCTGAATAAGAAAAATAAACAGGAACATGAGGTTATACATGTGTATCACGAGAGAGCGAGAGAATCTACACGAAGAGAGCAAAACACTCCAAAAACTAAACGTGATTTTTTTTTTTGCTACAATTTTTAACAAATGCCGATCTGTGGAGAAAAAAAAACTAAAAAAAAAACAAAAACAAAAATAAAGGGTGGACAGAGAAAGGGGAGAGGGAGAAGAGAGAAATCGAGACTGAGAGAAGAATGAGGGACGTGAAGAACAGTGAGAGTGAATGAGAGGCTGGTTTAGAGCGCCCCCCTGTGGCTGCCTGAAAGTTAGAACAGGAGGAGCAGGATCGGCAATCACCATGGAAAAAATAATAAAAATAACAATAATAATAATAATAATAATAATACGAAAAAAACCAAAGAATTTCTCATTCAAATTTTTTGTAGTTTTGCTTTTTTTTTGTCCCATAACAGTGGTAAAACAATTCATGACTATGTATCATAGAAAAAAAAAAGAAAAAAGAAAAAAAAAAGAAAAGAAAAAACACCATCAACAATAATAGTAATCATCAATATTATAAGTAACAACTTTATAACCAATAGATGCTGGTTTGCAGTTGAATACGATTTCTGCTTTGCTGATCCTACACACACACACACAGACACACACACACACACCACACGCGCGCACACACACATTTGGGCTGGTGGAGATAGACCTGTGGGTGCACATGCAAACAACAGGGCAACAGGGTGGGTAGGGGGTTTCTGAGGTGTGAAGGGGCGGGTAAAGGTAAGCAGGGATTTTCTGAGGTGTGTGAGTAGAAGAGAAGTCAGGTAGGGGTTTGTGAGGTGTGTGTGAGGGCAGGTAAATCAGGTAAGGGTTTGTGAGGTGTGTGTGAGGGCAGGTAAATCAGGTAGGGGTTTGTGAGGTGTGTGTGAGGGCAGATAAATCAGGTAGGGGTTTGTGAGGTGTGTGTGAGGGCAGATAAATCAGGTAGGGGTTTGTGAGGTGTGTGTGAGGGCNTCAGGTAGGGGTTTCTAATGTGTTTGAGGGGTGGATAAGAGGGTAAGTGAAGGTGGTCTGGGGCAGTTTTAGTAGCACCCTGCTGTGGAAGTTGCCGCTCCCCTTAAGCAGACTAACCCCAGATTCCACCTTCCCTCATGCTGTGTGTGTTCAAACCCCAAGCTTGGCAAGGGTGGACCTCGTTTACGCTCCGACTCTTATACATGCGTAAGTGTGTGTGTGTGTGTGTGTGTGTATGCACGCACGTGTGAGTGAGTGATCAGAAGCGTCTGTTACATGCACATACAGGTACCCTACGCGTCAGTGAGACAGCACTAGTAGACTGAAACACATTGGCCTCCCCGTCGCAGATATTCTAAACTCTACCAAGAAAGAAGGGGAGAGACGAGTGGAGAGAGACAGAGACAAAGACAGAGAGAGAGAGAGAGAGAAAGAAAGACAGAAAGGATGGAAGGAGCAGGACGAGAAGTGTCTAGGCGCGCTCTCCGCGGATACGGCGTGCCAGCTGGATGTCTTTGGGCATGATGGTGACGCGCTTGGCATGGATGGCACACAGGTTGGTGTCCTCGAAAAGACCCACCAGGTACGCCTCGCTGGCCTCCTGCATTAACACACACACACACACACACACACACACACGGATCAGAACACAACGTGTGGCAATATCTGTAACACTGTGATACATGCTCTGAATAAAAAAAGGGCCGCATCTCAAAGGTGCAGTCAGTGATTTTTGGTGAACGTTCTCTTAGGTCAGTTGTCTTAACACTCAAACTCCGCACAAACACAGCGCCCCTCTTCAACCCCTCACACACAAACACACTCTTACACACCTGCAGGGCTCCGATGGCGGCGCTCTGGAAGCGCAGATCCGTTTTGAAGTCCTGAGCGATCTCTCTCACCAGGCGCTGGAAGGGCAGCTTACGGATCAGCAGCTCGGTGGACTTCTGGTACCGACGGATCTCACGCAGAGCCACTGTGCCGGGCCTGGACACAGATCGTATCATATTTAAATTTATGCATTTGATTGCAGCTGAGTTTTGATCGACTGTCCCTGAATCGGCTTCGGTGTGAAATCTCGCTGCTGCTCAGGCACCTGACGGGTTTCCGTAGAGGGCCGGTTGTTAGAGTTCGGCACATCGGATTAAAGGTATTAAAGGAAGCAGCCTCTATGGTGCCATGGTTAATGTGTGCTGATGAAAAATCTATCCAGTACGATCGAACACTATCAGAAACCACTCATCCATATCAGCACAAAAAGTGCCCTGGGCAGCATTCTTTCTACCTCAGTAAGGCTCTGTGCTCAGCAAGTAGCTGCTGTTATTTATTTTTTACTCACGTATAGATTTATAGTTGGGGTTAGTTTGCTTTTTCCGCAAAGAATTTTATCAGGTCAGGGTTTACAAAGCTTCATATTTACGATGGGTGCCCTCTTGTGGATTGAAGTGGCATAACCCTAAATTATTATTATTATTATTATTTTTAAAATGGAGCTGCAACTTAAAAAATTAAAAAAAAAAAAAAAAAAAAAGAGACCAATGAGAAGAAAATGTCTAATTGAATGTTGGAGTTCAAGCCCAGGTGAAGCGAGTGTGTGACCTGTAGCGATGAGGTTTCTTCACTCCTCCAGTAGAGGGCGCACTCTTACGGGCAGCTTTAGTGGCCAGCTGCTTACGGGGAGCTTTGCCTCCTGTAGATTTGCGGGCAGTTTGCTTGGTACGGGCCATGCTTCCTCAATCTGCTGCAGAGAGAAAAGAACAAACCGAGTCGATACGGATCAGAAGAGTTTTATCACAAACAGAAGTGTGAAAAATACTCCATCAAAAACACTTGTTTCGATTGCTGTAGATCACCAAACATCCACAATAACATCGTACACACAACAATAAACGATTCTTAACATTAATAAATATACTTATATACTTCCACATCCTAGAAATAACATGGCATTTAATAGTAATAAAAAAAACAACAACAACAAATAATTAATTATGATAAATTAAAATGACCAATAAAAAACATTTGTATCCCTAAACTGTTTTATTAAATGTACATTTAACACAGCATATTAATATTAATTTATTTTAATAATAATAATGATATTTACATAAAACTAATTCTGTTAGATTTTCTGAAAATATCAAATTATATATATCTAATTTTATAGCTGTGGATTATACACATGCAGTAAATGAATATTTAATAATAAAAAAGTTAATTGTAAGTGTTTTAAATGTAGCAGTAATGTAGCATTACTTAGTAAATTAACATTATTTTTGTATTAAATGATTGATATTTATTGCATTTTGATGACATACACGTAGTCCTAATACTGTAAACTTTCCTGAAAACAGCACATTATTTACATTTAAATGCAACAATAAAGTGGCTTTTATAAAAAAAATAAATAATAAAAAAACTGAAAAAAAAGAAAAAAAAGAAGAAGAATGTGCATGTGAACGCACGTGCGGCTTCCGGTCCCTTATTCTACTTCAGGCAACTTCCCCTCGCACGCGCAGAAGAAGAAAAAACAAACCAAAAAAAAACAAAAGCAATAAACAAAACGAGCCACTCAGCGCGGACCGAAAGCACCTGTGAGCCAATCACAGAGCCGTGCATTATATCAACGAACATGAACCAATGAAACGTCAAGAGCTCTCGGCTCCAGCCAATCAGCGGCTGCGCTGACATGTTGCGGGGGCAGCTCAGCCTCTTGTGGCCCCGCCCACTACCGCAAGATTATGGCCGCGATTCGAATAGCAACTGTGAGTGAGAGCCTGTATCGAAGCGAAGACAAGCACGTAAACTTTGACAGAAAATTCAAAATCCGTGACGCGAACCGACTCAAACATTTCACGACAACAGACTAGACACCCTTGTGCAACAAGATGGCCGGTTAAAAGGAATTTTCAGTCGCGAATTCAAGGCGAATAACCGAAGTAAAAAAGGCACATTAAAAGTGGGACGGATTTTCTTCCCTCCGACGACACGGAAAAGGAGAGCCTATTTTCTCTCAGCGCTTTTCTCCTTTTCAGACGACGCAAACACAACGGTTTTTTCGCGCAAAATAAAAATATTTTCACCCAAAAGTTCGACAAAGCTGTGAAAAAGTGTTTTAGGCTAAATTTGGTGAGCAGTCTGGGCACTTACCTTCAGCGAATGTGTTTAATTTGGCGCAGGGAAATATGTGCAGAGCTTTGCCTGGCACTGTCAGTATTTACTATCACACACACAATGGGAACCGAGCGGCCAGCGGCAAAATGGCCGCCACGTCAATCACAACTCTCTCTCTCCCAGAATGCACCTCAATTAATTGGAAACGCGAAACGTTACCAAAACAAGCTAATGTATATATATTTTTTACCGTGTTTAACAACACATATTTAACATATTTACTCCTTTTTTTCTTTTAACGCGACCTAAACCACAGTTATAATGTTTGTCACTTTTTTTTAAAAGCTGCATTAAGTTTAAAAAGCTGTTCATTGTTTGTTTTTTCTTGTGTTTTCATGTCCTTTAAAGAGAATATGAAGTAATGCTAGGCTAATTTTTAAAAAAATTTTTTTATTAACTCTACTTTTTTTTATGTATGAAATACAAATTAGGTTAGAACAGGCTACTTACCTAATGTATCACAATTTCATTCACACGAACAATAAAAAAGTTATTTCGTATCAAAGGCTGCGTTAAACTTAATATAGGTCACTAGTAAAAGGACTGCTTAACAGTTTAATTTAAATGATTAAAATCTGTTTATTTGAACAGTTTAATACATCTCTACATGCTAAAATGCCATTTTCCAATAACAGCACATCCTGAAGTGTTTTACTCCTCTTATACCACAGCAATTTGACACCAATTACATTATTTTACATAATAAACAATGTCTTACATTTTTTATCCACTTATAGTTGCATTTAATGTTGTGGAATGTCCATTAAAGAAGTTAGTTCTTGTTATCGCTTACATTATAGCAGCTATAAACAGCCGTTCCCTCACAAACCTCTCTTTCTTCTTTCTGTTGAAGTACATACAAGAAAAAAAAAGCTTGTCATGGTAACAAGAAACCACAACGCATAAACCCCTCTGTCCTGAAGACTTTTCTGTGTCTGAAAATGTGAGCTTAGAGCTTTACCTCTGACCTTTGCAAAGCACTGACAATGGAGACTCCTTCCATAAAATATTAAATAAATGTCTCATCACAGAAATATTGTCATTATTTTTCTTTTGTCTTTCATGTGTAACATAGGGCTTGTATGCTATTTAATGTGTCAGAATTGATTTTACAAACAACAAGTTTGACATTGAGCATCAGTGTCTATTAAATTTATATTTCTAATATAGGTCCCAGGTTTATGGAACACTTAACCACTTAATTTATACAATTACCACCTTTGATAAGTAAGGTCCTATGCAAAGCCAAGTTGATTATTTCCTATAACAGCATGTCCCAAAGTGTTTCATTCCTTTTATTTTATTTATTAAAGAATAAGTAATAATATTAGAAGAGATATTATACTTTGTATCTGTTTGTAGTGACATATGCAATGTTTACAGTTTTATTTGAGTTTACACACTACTGGCTATTAAACATTAATACAATTTTAATAAAAAAAAAAAGTATTCAATCAAATGCCTACATTTTCATTTTTAAAGACTTGTTTGTTATCTGCTGCCAGATTAGATCAAGATCTTTAGTCAGTGTTTGTTCTCCACTCAAATAAAAAAGTTTCACATCCATCAGTTCACTTATAGCTTATATTTCTTACTTAGATTTCCAATTCTGGAGGATTTTTGAAGCCATTTTTTGAATTTCAGCCAAAAAATGTTAACACAGAGGGACTGGTAGTGTAAAGTGCACTGTAGAGGGAACGTAGATGTGTATCTGAACCTGATTTTGCTTTCTGTTAGAAATAAAGTGCACGTGGAGAACATTTCACATTTTTTATAGCTCATATGTAGAGAATAGGGAGCTGAATCCCAAAGAACTCATGATTATCACTTTATTTGTAAAATAAATTTAAAGAACCCCCTCGCACAGCTTTTATTGTGAACATTAAATATTAGGCTCAGTATTCAAATGTGTAGAGTACAATTCTATTAATTAATTAATTTTCACTGCTGTAACAAAGAAAAAATTCCATGGACCCCCCTGGGAACCCAGTTTGTGAACCGCTGATAGAACCCACTTGTTCCTGCTCTATGTAGTACACATTTATAAAGGAGAGGAAACAGGAATCCCATATAACTTCCTAATGGAAATATAGTGCACTATAGACACATATATAGGCCACTGTTTCATGCTCTATATAGTGCACCTCTATAGTGAGCAGGAAGCTGAATCCCAAACAACGTCCTATTATCGATATAGTGCACTAATATAGAGAGGCAGTTTGGAATTCAGCCAATCTGTTTGATACTTTATGGGGTGTAAGAACAATTTAATATTAATTTTAAAGACATAAAGAAGAAAATATAAATGAATTAATAAAATAAAGTATTAATTTCCTCCATTTTGTGATCTGGGGCAGGTGCAGGTGAGTGTGGAGCTGTAAAAACGCAGTCTGATCGTTTGTGTGTGTGTGTGTGTGTGTGTGTGTGTGTGTGACCTCCATCTGTTTCATCCTCACCTTCGCCACCCACTTCAGATTTAAGTGCAGTACATGACTAAATAATACAGGGGGCACTGTCTTCTTTTACAAACAAAAGTATGGCACTAGGATGTAACTGAATTTCTCTCTCTCTCTTAGATTATTGTGTATAAGATTGTTTTTTGCATTTTTTTTATCAGTCATGATTTAGCTTGAGCGCTTTGGGGCTCCTGTGTTTCTGTATGTCAGAGGGAGGAGGAATGATCTGTGACCTTTGTTACAAGGATCACCCTTAATAACCTCTGAACTATAAATTTTTATATACTTTGGGAAATAATGATTTGAAGGTCAGTCTTTTCAGCACATCACCACTCAAATGGAGAGCAGGGAAAATTCAGGTTATAAAGATTTCATACATGTGTGTTTACATTCAGGTTTTACCATGAGATGGAAATAAAAGCAATAGAAAATATTGCATCTGTGTATACTGGCGTTCTCCTTTTGTGGAATCGTATGGATATTTAAAATCAATGAAATGAGCAGCATTGTGTGTATATTTTTAATAAAGCTTGTGCTGGTTATACTGCAACCCTGAACAAATTGTCCTATTAGCACGAGTAGGTCACTGCTATTGATTTATTTATGCAATTCGTGACCTTTGTCCTTTCAAACTCCTTTATGGGTAAAGTAGAAAAGCTTTAACCTTAAGACCTTTTTTACATTGTGGCTAGTCAATAACGCTGCTTAACCTTTCAGTCACTGTGGGAGAAACCACTTCTCATTCATTGCACATTTTTCAACATGAACAGTGTTTAAAGTAGAAATCTAGACATTTCATTTTCTTTATGGGAAGGTCAGAAGTGCACACAGGAAGTGGTGTATGTTGTCGCAGGAAATCCTTAGTAACCCTTAAAACTCAGCTGGCACCTACACTATGAAAGGCCACACAGTTTTACATATCGCTTAATGGATTAAGAATTATTTCTCACAGAGACGTAAGGCTTCAGCGTACTTCATGTGGAGACGACTTCTGCGACGGTTGTTTGAACACAAAACTACCTTCTGTTTGGCGTCACGTATGAGTGCTCCAGGACTGCTGGTGGCGCTATTAAAATTTTATGGCAATTTCTATGACTATAGGAAGAAGTTTGCCATTCCTCAAAGTCATCTGTTTTGGAATGAATCAGTTTAAGAACAACTCGTTTCAATCGACCAATCACAGGTTTGGTCACGTAGCATGTTCTTCTGCAGAGTTCGCCCAGCTGCCATATGCTTGACATGGCAAGCGAAGTTTCCACACGATGTCCATTTGTTCTGCAATTGCATCATAGGAAGCTAGCTAAATGTCATTACGGACAACATAAACATTGTCACAGTTATTCATGGCTTAATGAAAATAACAAATCATGATTGCAAATTCATTTTGTAGTTTTACAGTAAGTAAAAAAATATTTTTTTTGTTATTTTGTTCCAATTACATATCAGCACTCAGCAAAGGTTTTGAATTTTTATTTATTTGTTGTTCGATTTTCAAGCCGAAACTAAGACTAAGACTAAGTACGATAAACAGCAGGTCCACAAGACTTTTTGACCAATCATATGTCTGGTATTTGAGAAACTGGTTTGTGTTCATCATCAATATGAAGTGAAGTGAAGTGACTTGTGGCCAAATTTCGGTGACCCATACTCGGAATTTGTGCTCTGCATTTAACCCATCCAAGTGCACACGCACAGTAGTGAACACACACNGCGCTGGTCATTCACTCCCCCACCTACAATCCCTGCCGGACCCGAGAATCGAACCCACGACCTTCAGGTTCACCTTCGGGTTACAAGTCTGACTCTCGAACCATTAGGCCACGACTGCCCCAATATCATCCAATCTGTGGTGAAAAATGATATAAAACACTACATATCTATCTGAAATTGGGGCATTTGTTAAACCTATGTCTCAATAATGGACAAAGATAGGAGTAGACCTGTGTTTAATTAAAGAAACTACAGAATATGCATATTTAAAATGAGTTTGAATGAAATCACATGACATCACTGTAATAGTATACCTATTGTTAGCTAGATTCATGAACTTTTCTCCTGGTTTTAATAACACAATAAAATAGTTGACCTACTCTTAGCTAGGGTTGTGCATAAAGGAGAGGGTCAAAGGTGTTAGGGTCAGTGAAGGTGGGCTTAGGTTCAATATGTGTATGAAAATAATAATGATATGAACACACACACACCTGCAAATTGTGTTTTGTGATCGTATGGCTGTGGGGATTTGTGCTACCTGTGCTTGATGCATAGTGCTCTTGTGTCTTTCTCAGATTCAGTGCCAGAGTTAAAGGTTAGCCGGGTGTCACCTCGAGGTAAAAACGCCACTAGCCACAGGAAGAGCTTTTCCTGACAGCATGATTTTTTTTTTTTGTGCAACACCCTGTTTTTTTGTGCAGTTGGAGGGAAGCATGGAAATTTTCATCACAGTATGAGACTGATGAGTCACTGTTTGCAAATAAGGTTGAGGGTCAGATCTAGAAAAACAAGTACTTCGTGAGCCAAAAATGTTCCGAATGTTATTTACGGCTTTCTCACAGCTTAAAATTGTCGACCTGTCTTCTCTGATCTGTGTGTGTATCACCACGGAGCTGTCATTATCCTTACTTATTTGGAAACATAAGCAACCTTTTTTGATTACAGTAACATTATTTTGTTATAAAATTGTATTGTCTTATTGGAAAAACTGCTTTTCGTAATGTTTGGATTGTTAAGCTAATATAATACTAGCCTGCTAGAACTAGCAAACCGGATGTCTGCGTGTTAGCATACATAGCTATGTGATAGTTTCAGCTATTGCAGAATGTTTATTTAGCCAATGAAGAGCAGAGAAGGAGAAATGATTTAGTAAGCCTGTACTGTAGGACAATGCATGTAAAACAGTCTGGAGTTCCATTAACGAGGAATCAAAACTTAGGAAATTCTCGAAAAAACTAAATTTTCTGAGGAAATTCGATTTTGAAGGGGAGAAAAAGATTAAAACCTTAAGTTTCATCAATTGTTCAGGTTTTCTTTTAAATCAAAACACTGAAACTAGAAATATTTTCCTCAAAAAAACAAAAAACAAAAAAACCCCAAAACCTAAATGTTGAAATTAGCACTGTATTATGTTGCTGTGAAGTTATTAAAAAGGTCCATGGTCTCAGTCAGAGTTTTCTGTATAGGCAACTTCTACACACACACACACACACACACACACACACACACACACACACACACACTAGAAATACATTTAAATTTTTTATTTTTTATTTTTTGGAAAATGTCCAAAAGCATCCATTCCTTTTTTCTCCAGACATTATAATTTACGTTGAGTGTTAAGTTCTTGAAACAGAAATAGAATGGCAATCAGCAGTAAGTATATACAGGCAAAACACACACACACACACACACACACACACACACACACACACACACACACACACACACACAAGTTAGTTAAATCACAATACAGACATCATTTCAAATGAGACAAAACACAAAGAGACATGATGAGGCATAAAATGTCGACTCCTTTCGTTCTGAGGAAAGCAGAAACTCCATTTTGCAGCTTTGGATCTGGACTTGTGTTCGTGTCGGAAAGACCAGGAGAAACTGTACAAACACAAAATAGCAAACACACACACACACACACACACACGCACACACGCAAACACGCACAAACACACAGAGCTAATTAACATTTATTCATTTATCTTCTGTAAGCACTTTATCCTGGTCAGGGTGGCAGTGGATGCAGAGCCTATCCCGGGAACACTGAGCACGATGTGAGAGTGCACCCTGGATGTCCATCGCCCCCCCCCAACACACACACACACACACACACACACACACACACACACTGACTCATGGAGCTGTGAGGTGACAACGCTATCCTGCTGTACCACCATGCCACCGCTATTATCGACATTCAAATGAAATAGCTCCCAGGTTTTCAATATGCTAAACCGGTTACAGAAAATCCAGGAATAGAAACAATTTCTTTTTCAATCTGGTTTGTTCAGAATAGAAATGATAATGATTTCACATTCCTGCTTCTGTGTTCCGCACCGCCTTCTTTTATTGGAAACCAGTTTCAGTGAAATGAAAGAATGGTTAATAAAGATTTCAGAATATGATAGCCTACTCTTATAGGAAGCCTAGGGTACAAATAAAACCAAGCACTGATTAACTGATGTGATGATGGTTAACATCTACCACTTTTTGCTTTTGATGGACAAAATCAGGTGTCTTTTCAGATATTGCAAGTTCAATGTTTTATTTTACCCTTGCACTTACTAATGAAACCTTATAAACGCTTACCTTGTTGTACTGTTGATGCGTTTTGTCTCAGTGTAGTACCGGTTTTAAGAACACCATCTATGCAGAAAAAATATAGGGCTCCTAGTGAAATTACAGAAAATCCGAAACAGATCTTTGATTGACGGTGACTACTGACTTGAAAGTGGTGTTTCAACAATCAGAAAATTAATAAAACGTCACCTCACCATGGTTTATGCCATAGTATTAAAAGGTATATAGTTCATAAAAGGTACATATAATGAGCTGTGTTGTAAATGTGTTATGCTAACTGTCACTTACATAATTTACATAACTCTATTGCTTAAATCACCAGTGTGAAATTATGAAACGAAACTTTAGAATGCCTCACCTTGTTCTGCCGTTGAGGTGTTATTTCTCAGTGTGGGTTTGGCTGTAAGAAAAAAAATAGGGCTAATTGTGAAAATTCAAAACATATATTTCATTGATGGTGTGATTGTATGACAAACTGGAATTGAATGATGTACTTTCATAAATCAGAAACTTAATAAAGCCTCACCTGGTTGTGTCGTCACTTCACTTCTTGCCATGGTTTCTGCTGTAATATTAATCGTTGGTACATTTATTTAATAATGACTCAAACTAAAAGATTTCATACTGATCATTTACCTTGGAATAAACATTTGTGTGTTTTTTGTAATACGTTTACATGAACCATGTATTATATTCTGCTCTACTTGTTTAACACTTTTGATTTATCTGTAGGTTTGTAGGACCGTATTCAGAGTCATTCAAAATTTCGGTCAATATTTTACAGAGGGAAAGTTCCTCGTATTCAGAGCTGGGTTACACAGTTACTTGCATTGATTTTTTTGGCTGCCCATTCCGATTATGCAAATCACCTGTTTGTAGTTAGTAGTTAGTAGTAGGTTGATATTATTAATAGGTTAATTTGGTTAAATTTAACACTACAATCCACATAAAACACTTTTATACTGTACACAGCCCTTAGTTAATAATTACAATATTGAAAATAGTAAATAATGTACTAATAATAAAGCCTTACCTGGTTGTATTGTTGCTTCAGGTCCTGGCGTGGTTTTTGCTGTAATTGTTGGTACATTAAATAATGACTCAAGTTAAAAGATTTCAAAATGATCAGAGAAAAAAACAGACACTCAATCCATACTTTAAGAGAACGTTGTAATAAATATTTGTGAGTTTGGTGTAATTAATCTGTACAAACCCTGTATTGTATTCTGCTCTACTTATTTACCACTTGCTGTATTCAGAGTTGGTGACTTAATTCCAAAAATGTCAATATTGAATATTAGAAAGAACCTCATGCCTTTTTATACAAAGCCACTTGTTGATGATGACTGAATATGAAAATACTGAAAATGATTAAAAAAATGTAGCCATAGCAACCTATATATCAACATGTCAAAACAGGAAAATTTACATTAATTATTGAGGAAAATATTTAATAAAAACAACTCTTGATAGCAAATATGGAAGACTGGAAGACTATACCCTAACATGGGCAACAAGACAACTTTGACCAAATTGTTCAAATGAAATGCAGAAATGTGACTATACATATTATACACACCTTGACAAACTCCTACATGATGAATAATTGTAACTGTCTCATTGACTTCTTGAGGTGGGAGGACACAGTGGAGTCCCTGATCGCATGTCCCAATTAAACCGTACAGACCCCCACAGAGTTCGTCTAGTTGTTTGGCACACACATAGCAGCAACCGCACAGACCAAGCACTTTTCCGCCCAGACATTTCAGCTCTGGACATCCAGATAAAAGATAACACGGCACACACGAAAGTGCCGAGCTGTTCTTCACCACCAGCACCACCAAGAACTGGGAGATCATCAGACCTTTGAGATGCATCATCAACGAGGCAGATGGCTTTAGCCTCAGTCTCTTATATGGTCATAAGTTAATGAGTGTGTGTTAACTAGCTTTTCAGGTGTGTCACAGGCTGTGGTGATGGAGCTATTTATATGCAACCAGCAGGAATTTCCTCCACGCTCTTTTTTCAGGAATATGTAAAACTTTTCCTTGTCTGAAAAGTTTTGTAATAAGTTCAGTTGTGTAATAACAAGTGAAAAAGGCTCTCAGTATATTTATCTATCTATCTACATATATAGATGTGTTCTGCTATATATACATATATACACCACCACAATGGATTTGAAATAAAACAATCAAGATGTGATGGAAGTGTAGACTTTCAGCTTTATTTTTAGAGAGTTCACAAGAATATGACATTTACCATTTATTAATTACAGCCATTTTAAACAAAGTACCTCCATTTTCAGGGGATCAAAGGTATTTGGACAATTGACTGACAAGAAGTTAATCGACCAGGTGCAGTCCATTCCCTCATTACTACAAGACAAATGAAGCAGATAAAAGGTCTGGAGTTTATATCAGATACTGAGTTGGCATTTGGCAGCTGTTCGACTGGAGCTACCAATATGAAGTCCAAGGAGATCTCAGTGCAAGTGAAGG
>CM074971.1:15268188-15270688 GCA_037577455.1 Pangasius macronema | reverse complement strand
ATAAAGCACATTTTTACAAAACAAAATTTGAAATTTTATTTCAAAAAAATTTCCTGTATAAACAAGTACACTTTGTTTTGTGTTGTGATGTTGTGTTATTTAATATTCTCATGAGCACACATATAGTAGTGCAGTATTCATAGTAGGATATAGGAAGAACACGAAAAACAAAACAAAACCCCAAAGATTTATCATTTTTCTAAAGAAAAACATCATTTTATTATTTTATTTTATTATAAATGTTCACATTTATTCACTCAGGAAAACATTCCTGTCATTTTGAGAATGTGATGCTTGATATTTATGGTTATAAAATTTATGAATTTATGACCTCTTTGGGCTTCCATAATTAGAATAGCGGTCATCAACTTTCAAGAAAAACACACACACACACACACACACACACACACACACACACACACACACACACACACACACGCACACGCACACACACATTTAAAAAATCACAAAAATATCTAAAACTATATAAATATAAACATAATCACTACAAAAACATAAATAATAATATCTTTTGTAAAGTTCTGTCTTTAATTAATGTTGCTTTATTCGTATGGAAGGCCTAAAGGGTCATAAACTGACTTTTATTCACATAATTTTTCGTAACAAAAATTTTGCAAAATGCAAACAATGTATTGCTTGCTGAAGAAAATCATTTTATTATTTTCTTAGAAATTTTATTTTTTAATGAAATAAATTTGTTGATGTTGTTGGAAAAGGAGGTTTCTGAAGAGAATTCGGGCTGCATTTTGGGAAAATAATATTTCTATTTAATATTAAAACATAACGTTACAGCTTTATGTCGGACTGTTACAAAGCACTGACACTGGAGACTCCTTCCAGAAATAAACGTTTCTATGCTGTTTCTATGGTGATGGATGTCGTGCCTGATAACCGGTTAACAAACCTCGCCATCTCCCACCACCCCAGTCATGTGATCTCACCATTTTAAGAGGTGTATAGTGCGTAGGCAAGTGCTCTGTGTGTGTGTGTGTGTGTGTGTGTGTGTGTGTGTGTGGTATGGGTCTCTATAGCTTTTACACTGTATGTAAGGATGTCTATTGTATATGCATGTTTGTGTGCTGCTAGTGTATGTAAATGTTCGGATAGCCTGATAGCGTGTGTGCATATGTGTGTGTGTGTGTGTGTGTGTGTGTGTGTGTGTGTGTGTGGACTCAGATGATGGATGAATGCAGTGGTGTTGGGGGTTGGTGGTGCTTAGCCTGTTCTGTTTGCTTTGCATATCGAATGCTGAATCTATATAACAAAAATGATGACACACAAGTGTGTGTGTGTGTGTGTGTGTGTGTGTGTGTGTGTGTGTGTGTGTGGTGCATGCATTGTTCTCTCTCCGTTCTCACCGCCTCCACCCATCATGGCCCCGCTGGTTACTTTAAGGTGGTTTGAGTTAATTATAAGGAATCAATAGGCTGCGTTTAAGGAAACCCGAGCACAAAGAAAGGAGAGAAGAGAGAGAGAGAGAGAGAGAGAGAGAGAGAGAGCTGAGGGGGGGTTATGGGATGATAGATTTCTAGACTATAGGAGATCCTATTAAAGAGACTTACACACACACACACACACACACACACAAAATCTTCTTTAGGGTTTTGTACTGCTACAGTTTGTCCACACTGTGCTTCACAGTGATAGATAGATAGATAGATAGATAGATAGATAGATAGATAGATAGATAGATAGATAGATAGATAGATAGATCATGAAGGGTACCAGTAATCCTGGAATGCATTGTATGTTGTGTGTATGTATTTGTATATGTGAGTGTGTGGGAACTGTGAGACTGTGTGTGTGTGTGTGTGTGTGTGTGTGTGTGTGTGTTGGTCTGTCTTTATATAGATATACAGACAGCATAATTCTGTACTTACTCCATGTCTCTGTGGCTTCCTCTGCTGTGTGTGTGTGTGTCTGTGTGTGTGTGTGTGTGTGTGTGTGCGCATGAGAGACAGTGATTAAATCTGTCTGCTCTTAACTCTAATGCTATTTTCCATTTAGCAATGTAGCTTAATGAGCAGGTAATGACATGGTAATGACAGTGTAATAGTCCTGGAGACACACAGCAGCACAGACGTGAGACGGAGACACAGAAATAACAAAATGACGCAGGACTAATCGACTAACAGAGTCTCGTATTTATCGTCTCACAGTGTAGAGGACGGAACCAGGATGTTTATTAATATCATGACACCATTGAGCTTGAGCTGCGATGTAGCAGGAATATTACAGGAGTGTAACACTGTACGTCCTGTGTGGTCCATGTTGTGTAGCCTAAATGACATACTAAAGGAACAGTTTGGATAAATGCCAATCAGACATAATTTACCCGTCACAGCTGATTTACATTTAGCCACGCCCACGAAACTCCATAAAAGGCAAAGCTCACAGAGAGCTGAAAATGACATCCAAATGGTGAAAGATTGTTCCTAATTGCAGTAACGCGCTAAATCTTCCAGTACTGCAGCTCAGC
>CM074971.1:15260688-15265688 GCA_037577455.1 Pangasius macronema | reverse complement strand
TGCTGAGGTTGAGGTTAGGGTTAGATTTAGGTTTAACGTAACATTATTTAGCTGTGTTATTACGTTATTAAGTTAATAATTATGTCAATGGCAGGTCCTCATAAGGATAGCATGACAAGTGTGTGTGTGAGAAAGAGAGAGAGAGAGAGAGAGAGAGAGAGAGAGAGAGAGAGCCTGAACGTTTAAAAAATCCCCAAAAAATTATTTTAAAATATGTATTAAATATTGAGGCCACGTCATTCGCAGACAAATACATGACCTTCTGTCTCTACATCATACTGACACACAGCTACACTGCAGGGTGTGAGATCTAACACACACACACACACACACACACACACACACACAGAGTGTAAGTGCATTGGGGACAAAATAGTACCGTGTTCTACTGTTCACGAAGGACACGGAGTGTGTGACATGCAAAATCAGGGGGAGAGAGAGAGAGAGAGAGAGAGAGAGAGAGAGAGAGAGAGAGAATGAAGGTTTGAAAGTGAAAATAGAGCAATAAGGGGAGAACAGGTGAAAGAAGGACTGACCGGGAAAGAAAAACAGGGACAGATCAAAGAGAAAGACGGGTAAGGAGCAAGAAAAGAGGGACTGAGTGAGTAAGAAAAAGTGTAAAGAAAATGAACTGAGAAAAAGTAAGAAAAGGGGATAGAGAGAAGAGGGAAAGAGAATGAGAAAAGGTGACGGAGGGCTGGAAAGGTGGTGAGGAAAGTGAGAAGAGAGCTGCAGAGAGAAAGCAAGAGGCAGAATGAGAAAGAATGAGAGAAGAGAAATGAAGAGGGGAAAACTGGGATAGAACGAGTGAGAAAAGTGTAGTAGAGATAAGAGAGAGAGAGAGAGAGAGAGAGAGAGAGAGAGAGAGAGAGAGAGAGAGAGTATATGAATGGTGCTATGATGAACCCATGTGTTTTTTGGAACCTCTGGGGCAACATCATTTTCTCACTTAACACACACACACACACACACACACACACACACACACACACACACACACACGTAAATGGGTCAGATGGTGAAGTTTTTAAAGGCCACCTCTTCTAACAGTGAGGAATTTACTACAGCTTGATAACGGGCCTTTAAACTTTCTCTCTCTCTCTCTCTCTCTCTCTCTCTCTCTCTCTCTCTCTATCTCTCTCTCTCTCTCTTTCTCTCTCTCTCTGTTTCTATCTGTGCTTCAGTCTCTGTCTCTCTCTCTCTCTCTCTCTCTCTGTTTCTGTCTCTCAGTCTCTCAGTCTCTCTCGCTCTGTTTCTGTCTCTCTTATCTGTCTCTCAGTCTCCCTCTCTCTCTATCTCTCTCTCTCTGTTTCTGTCTCTCAGTCTCTCTCTCTCTCTCTCTATCTGTCTCTCAGTCTCTCTCTCTCTCTCTCTGTTTCTCTCTCTCTATCTGTTTCTCTCTCTCTATCTGTCTTTGCTTCTTGGAAAAAACAGTGTATCTAAAGTTTCTTCTTCAGTGATTAACATAAAAAACTATTAGATCAAATCTGACTTATTTTGGGCATTTTAAAATAATTTATAATTTATAATGATCTCATTCCATAATATTCGTCTCTTTCAGATCTTTATTTTTGAAACTGGTAAAAGTAATTAAACTGTTTAGAAAAATGTTTAATATTTTAACCAGTTTCCTTCATTAAAATCGGATTATTTTAAAAATATTTCTTATATAAAAAAGATCATTTTCTATATGTTTTTATACTGAAAAAGTAGATAAATTCATCTATATTCAATGCAATGTTAAGATATTTTTAATAAGTGAATTTAAGATTATTAAAATGAGAGGCGGGGCTTATAGCTGCGTTTAAATATGTAAATTAGCATAATATTTACATACTAATATTATTCATTTGCTAAGAAAGATTTCACAAAGAGTTGTTCATCGATCTCAGTGTTCAGAAAAAAACAGATCAGTTGGTTAGTTGGTTGGCTAGTTATTTAGTTAGTTATTTAGTTAGTTAGTTGTAAGCTAACTAGCCAGTCTTCTGGTGTAATAATAACTAATGAATAAATGTAAAAGCTCTGTTTTACTGTCAATATTAAATATATAATACACATCATATAGCCAAAATATAACATATGGGGGTACACACACACACACACACACACACACTCACACTCACACATGTTTTACACACACACATATACACACACAAGCACACACATTTTTACACACTGTCGCTCTCTATCTCTTCACTCTCCTCTGGTACACTTTGCCATCTGTCTCTCCCTCATTCCTCTATACGTCCTCTTCCGCCTCTCTCTGCCCCATGTATCTGTCACTCTCTCTCTCTTTCTCTCGGTTGTTGTCTTTCACACTCTCTTGGCGTTTATCTGATTCTTCCTCAATCTGTGTGGAGTCGTTCTTTTCTTTCTGGATGTCTTTTTTGAAGAAATATAGCTAGCCTTATAAAGCTAACGAAGTAGCTAGCTGGATAGTCACAGTTCAGCTAGCGTGAGGATTTAATGTTTCCGGTTTTATAAAGGAAATATTTAACCCGCTTTAGAATGTTTATGGTTTAACAAGCTGTAAAAATCGAATAATTTAACTAGCTTTATAACGTAACGTTATAGCTACATTTATAATCATAGTTTAGCTAGGTTCATAAAGTAATGTTTGATGTAGCTAATGTTAGCTAGCTGTATAAATGTATGATGTAGTTAGCTTTATAATGTTTTAGCTAGCCTTTTAATTACAGTTTAGTGAGTTTTATAAAGCTAGTGTTTTAGCTAGATTTATAATTATTTATCTAACTTATAAGGATAACATTTTAGCTTGTTTTGTAAATATAATGTTTTAGCTAGCAGTTGAGCTAGCTTTATAATGATGGTTTAGCTAGGTTTATATCGGTAATTGTTTGGCTAATTTTATGATAGTTGCAAATTAGCTAGTTTTATAAAGGTAATGGTATAGCTAGGTTTCTAATGGTAGCCAATTTTATAATGGTAGCCGTTTAGCTAGGTTTATATAGATAATGTTTTAGCTAGCTTTATAATGCTTATAGTTTAGCTAGCTTTATAAAGCGAGTACTCTAGCTAGGTTTATACAGATAATGTTTTAGCTAGCTTTATAATGCTTATAGTTTAGCTAGCTTTATAAAGCAAGTGCTCTAGCTAGGTTTATATAGATAATGTTTTAGCTAGCTTTATAATGTTTATAGTTTAGCTAGCTTTAAAAAGCGAGTGCTCTAGCTAGGTTTATATAGATAATGTTTTAGCTAGCTTTATAATGCTTATAGTTTAGCTAGCTTTAAAAAGCGAGTGCTCTAGCTAGGTTTATATAGATGATGTTTTAGCTAGCTTTATAATGCTTATAGTTTAGCTAGCTTTATAAAGTGAGTGCTCTAGCTAGGTTTATATAGATAATGTTTTAGCTATGGATAATTTTTTTGTTCTAAGTGTATACTGGTACCACTCGTGCGCATGATGATCATGTCAGAGAATTTTCGAATAATTTTGAATAATTTATAATCTACAGAATTATATAAACTTTATATGCTAAGTTACAGTTAGTAGTGGACTGCATAGGTGTTAGCTTTGGTCAGTTAGCACTGAGCTCTTGATGTAGCCTCGATTTTTGCTAACATGTTTAGAAACCACACCTCTGTCAGCCTGTCTTTCAATCAATCTCTCTGTCTCTCTCAGACTTTTATCCATCATTTGCTTTATCGATCATTTGCTTTCCTTGTGCAAGGTTTGAGTGTCTCCTTGACATGCTAGTATCCCTCTTCCTCTTCTTTCTCCCTCTTTTTCTGATCTCTCTTTTTTCACCTCAGTGTGCCCTTGTTCTCTCTGTCCATCCATCTTTCCCTGTCCTCTCCCTCTCCTTCTTTCTTCCTGAGCTAGTACTCCATTAATCATCTCTCTCTTTCTCTCTCTCTCTCTCTCTCTCTCTCTCTCTCTCTCTCTCTCTCCGGTACTGTAGTTGGAGGGATAGAGGGAAATTAGCTGAGTGGTTTGCTAGGTTGTTGCCTTGGTAATGGCAGCATAGAGATGGGGGTGAGGTTGCGGCTATATTAAAGACCCTCAAGGGACCTTCGTGGCTGACACACAGCCACGTCGCCGCTAACCTCGCTACACCCTGAGGTAGCCAGCGCTAGTGTTAGTGTTAGCATATCTGCCATTCAGATTCCCTTCATTATAGCTAATTTAGCATCTCTTATAAACTTGTAATGGGTTTGCGCTAATCTTAGCGTATTTTCCGTTCCTGTCAGTGTTCTTTCAGCTTTTTCACTGCAGCACTCTGCTAATTGAGCATCTGTTACTGGACTAATGTTAGCATAACTGCCATTCTTGTTTTTTTCCCCCCTGTGCTGCATTCTGCTAATTTAGCATCTGTTAGACCAACACACAGGCGAGGAAACTATATATACAGTATATGTATATATATATATATTTTTTAACCTCATCAATGTCCTTATACCCTGCTGGTGCTTCAGAAATGAATGATCTTAGCTGTCCATCAAACAAGGGGTGGGGCAGTGAACAGCGAGGTAAAAGTGAATACTCCGCCCTGCAACTCATTAAACATGTTTACGTTGAAATATTTGTAACATGTTTAGCGATTCTGTGCTAATTTGAATTTGAAGTTTGTGAGAAGGTAGTGAAGATGAGAAGGTTGTGGATGGTGATGCTGCTGGCAATGGTTTTGGTGGTAACATACACACACACACACACACACACACACACACACTACATGCCAATGTGGATTATTATGGGTTCATACATTTTTATCCACATCTGGTTGAGAAAGGATTAGCTGTAGCTGTGTGCAAGTGTGTAAATGTGTGTGTGTGTGTGTGTGTAGGCGGGGACTAGATAGATTACATACACACACATGTACACACACACACACACACACACACACACACACACTATGATCCTTTTATTCATGCATGCTGCAGTAAGCACACAACATTCTTCCTCTCTCTCTCTCTCTCTCTCTCTCTCTCTCTCTCTCACACACACACACACACACACACACACACAAAAAAACAAAC
>CM074971.1:15247788-15249960 GCA_037577455.1 Pangasius macronema | reverse complement strand
CACACTATACTCGTACACTGCACACTATACTCTTACACTACACACTATACTCTTACACTGCACACTATACTCTTACACTAAAACACTATACTCTTAGCTTACACACTATACACTACACACTATACTCTTACACTACACACTATACTCTTACACTACACACTATACTCTTACACTACACTCTTACACTACACTCTATACTCTTACACTACACACTATACTCGTACACTGCACACTATACTCTTACACTACACACTATACTCTTACACTGCACACTATACTCTTACACTGCACACTATACTCTTACACTACACACTATACTCTTACACTACACACTATACTCTTACCCTTCAAACTAGAATCTGACACTACACACTATACTCTTACACTGCACACTATACACTACACACTATACTCTTACACTACACACTATACTCTTACCCTTCAAACTATACTCTTACACTACACACTATACTCTTACACTGCACACTATACTCTTACACTACACACTATACTCTTATCCTTCAAACTATACTCTTACACTACACACTATACTCTTACACTGCACACTATACTCTTACACTGCACACTATACACTACACACTATACTCTTACACTACACACTATACTCTTACACTACACACTATACTCTTACACTACACACTATACTCTTACACTGCACACTATACACTACATACTATACTCTTACACTACACATGATACTCTTACACTGCACACTATACTCTTACACTACACACTATACACTACACACTATACTCTTACACTACACACTATACTCTTACACTACACACTATACTCTTACCCTTCAAACTAGAATCTGACACTACACACTGTACTCTTACACTACACACTATACACTACACACTATACTCTTACACTACACACTATACACTTACACTACACACTATACTCTTACCCTTCAAACTAGAATCTGGCACTACAAGCTATACTTTTATATACTACTATTTTATATACTACAAGCCTTACTCTTTCAATACACACTATACTCTTAGCTTACACAACATTTTCTACTTACTCACACCACATTATTCTGATATTACACACTGCATTCTTACATGACACTACAGTCTTAAAATATACATCCTACCCTTACACTGCACACTATACTCTTACAGTACATATCATACACTTATACTACACAATATACTCTTAGAGTACACTACACAATATACTCTTATGGTACACACAAATAAACTATGTAACCATTGACTGTTGCTCTGCTAAACAGCAGTAAGACAAATGGCCAGCATGGAACAACAGAATGGCATTATTTACTAGCTGAACTGTGTAAAATGTTTCAATTAAGAGCGTCAATAACTGAGATGTTACCATAGCAGCAATTGTTTAACGCTAGCCTATTGATATATTTGTAAGAGAGCCTAGGAATTTTGCTAAACAAAGTCGGTTTGCTTGATAAGTGAGATAACGCTAAACAAAGAGTCCTGATATCTAAACATAATGAACTTTGCTTCAGTCTTGATTGTTATTTTCTGATACGCGCATCCTTTCCGGAGCGTTATCTCTTAACGAGCATTCCCGTGTCTTCTCTGAGGGGTTAGCGGAGGTGATTCAACAGAGTGCTATCTCACCAGCTGCTAATTAGCCGATTGGGCTAGTGAGCTATTATTTAGATAATGAACTGTCTACAATTCTGCATGTACATGGCAAAAACAGGAAGTGCTTTTAAAAATGTGCACCAAAAAGCTATGGCTTTTATGAATCTTTGATACTTAATAAGCTGAGGAGATGATGCAGGACCTTATCATAGGGCTGCCAGGGATTTAATGAGAAATCACACACACTTATGGACCCACTAAAGTGTAGCATCACTGTAAATATGTCACAATTTAAAAATAATAATAATAGCATTCTGTCTTACCCAGGGTTTAAACAGTGACAAATTGCTACACTGTGACTCGTTAATAAGTATTTCTGACTCAAGTGTATTGCTGGTTGCCATGGTTTTGTTGTTTACTTAAAAATGATATCTTGAATATAATTATCTTGGGCATATGAGCATATTTATCTTGTCTTTCTATTTCACAATAAGAATGAAAAGAAAAGTAAAAATGTAAATCTGAGATTAAATGAAATACAAATATAACAGTTCAAAACGCACATTAGAATCCAACC
>CM074971.1:15197788-15245288 GCA_037577455.1 Pangasius macronema | reverse complement strand
CGCTACACACCACTCTAGTTCACTATACACTATACTCTTACACTACACACTATACTATTTCACTACACACTATACTCTTAAACTTCACAGTATACTCTTACACTACACATTACTATTTCACTACACATTACTATTTCACTACACACTATACTCTTACACTACATACTAAATTTTAACACTACACACTATACTCTTAATTTGCACACTATACTATATCATTACACACTATACTCATACACTACACATCGTACACTACACTTTATATTCTCACACTACACACTATACTCTTAATCTGCACACTATACTGTTTCATTACACGCTATACTCTTAAACTGCACACTATATTGTTTCATTACACACTATACTCATGCACTACACATCATACACTACATTTTATATTCTCATACTACACACTATACTCTTAAACTGCACACTATACTGATTCATTACACACTATACTCTTACACTGCACACTATATTGTTTCATTACACACTATACTCTTACACTAAACACTATACTATATCATTACACACTATACTCATACACTACATTTTATATTCTCAAACTACACACTATACTCTTAAACTGCACACTATACTGTTTCATTACACACTATACTTATACACTACACATCGTACACTACATTTTATATTCTCCCACTAAACACTATACTGTTTCATTACACACTATACTCATACACTACACATCATACACTACATTTTATATTCTCATACTACACACTATACTCCTAAACTGCACACTATACTGTTTCATTACACACTATACTCTTACACTACACACTATACTGTTTCATTACACACTATACTCTTACACTACACACTATACTGTTTCATTACACACTATACTCATGCACTACACACCGTACACTACATTTTATATTCTCACACTACACACTATACTCTTGCACTACACACTACACACTATACTATTTCCTGTATACTGCAGGCTATACTTATGCTAAATACGATACTATTTCCCTGCACACTATACTCATACACAACACAATATACTATTTCCTGTTACACAGCATGCTATACTTATGCTACACACTATATTCATTTCCAGGTCCTCTGAATCATGTGTTGGCTTCTAGGGACATTTCCATGACTATTAGCTCACTTGCTTAATTCCCTACATTATCTTCCCTACTTTTTTTTTTTTTTTTGTGAACCACAAATTTTAGAACACAGTCATTATGTTTGTGACATAGACTATCGATAGCAGTCAATGGAATGATAGCTAGGAAAATTTAGAGGAACATTTTTTGAATTTCTTTAATTTAGTGGAAAATCCTCCAGATTTTGGTGACGTTACTGATTTATCTGCATCTGTTTGCACGGTAGAATGAGAGGAATCTTGTCATGTGACTATTGCTCACACTGAACCATTCAATCTTTTAGCACAGTGATGATTTACATGATAGCCAGAACGCTTCAGTGTGTCACATTTACATTCTGAACCAGCTTTTCATGGGTACTGCACAGCCAGAAATGAGAATTGGTAGCTTTGTCGTTTGATAACCTTTACTGATAATGCATGATAGCGTTGCGCTGCATCAGTGCTGACAGAATGCGCATTCTGATGTCCCTCAAAGACTAGGTGAAGCCCACGAGCATGACATCATCAGTGACAGATCAGAGGACATTCTCTTTAAATTCTGCCTGAATGTCTCCAGCCTGCCCCCTGGTGGTCCGTATAAGAATGACACATCTGCGGAACAGAGACATGGGGCCACACATTAAGTGTTGTAGTGCACAAATCACTTTAGCAGGACTCTCCACATGTCTGTGAGGCTCCAAGCTGGGGTGTGAAGAGAAGACAGTGGGGTTTCAGACACTTCAGCATGCTCTCAGCTACACACGCTAACACACAGACATATGGTCAGGGACATGTCCAGCATGAGTCCAGCCTGGGCAAGGACAGATAGCTATGTAGCTGAAATGAAGTAAAAACACTTGAAAATCAATCGTATAATTATTTTTATTTTTTTATTTACAGTCAGGCCATAGACTGTCAAAGAGTTTAAAGAGTATACAGATGTACATTAATTAAAACATCTAACATATTCAACCATTTATGAGCACACCATCTTAGTTATACCAAAAACAACTTATATTCCACTTAAAGAGAAAAGCCAAGGACAAGAAAGGAGAGAGGAGAGGCGAAAAAGTGAGAGGGAATGGTACCTGTATACCAGTATACACTCTTACACTGCACACTATACTCTCGCTCACTACTCGCTATACTTTTTCACTATACTCTTTCACTACACACTATACTCTTTCACTACTCACTATACTCTCTCACTACACACTATACTCTCTCACTACTCACTATACTCTTTCACTACTCACTATACTCTTTCACCACACACTATACTCTTTCACCACACACTATACTCTTTCACTACTCACTATACTCTTTCACTACTCACTATACTCTCTCACTACTCACTAAACTCTCTCACTACTCACTATACTCTCTCACTACGCACTATACTCTTTCACTACTCACTATACTCTCTCACTACTCACTATACTCTTTCACTACTCACTATACTCTCTCACTACTCACTATACTCTTTCACTACACACTATAGTCTCTCACTACTCACTATACTCTTTCACTACACACTATACTCTCACTCACTACTCGCTATACTTTTTCACTATACTCTCTCACTACTCACTATACTCTCTCACTACACACTATACTCTCTCACTACTCACTATACTCTCTCACTACACACTATACTCTCTCACTAAACACTA
Organism: Pangasius macronema; assembly: GCA_037577455.1. Classification (NCBI taxonomy): domain Eukaryota; kingdom Metazoa; phylum Chordata; class Actinopteri; order Siluriformes; family Pangasiidae; genus Pangasius; species Pangasius macronema. The sequence goes on along the minus strand of CM074971.1, from coordinate 15,242,495 downwards.
TACTCTCTCACTACACTCTTACACTGCACACTATACTGTTTCACTACTTACTATAGTCTCTCACTTCTCACTATACGCTTTCACTATACTCTTTCACTATACTCTCACTACTTACTATACTCTTTCACTACTCACTATCTTCTTTCACTATACTCTTTCACTACACACTATACTCTTTCACTATACTCTTTCACTACACACTATACTCTCTCCCTATACTCTTTCACTTCTCACTATACTCTTTCACTATACTCTTTCACTATGCTCTCACTACTTACTATAATCCTATACTCATTCACTACTCACTATACTCTCTCACTACTCACTATACTCTTTCACTACACACTATACTCTCTCACTGCTCACTATACTCTTTCACTACACACTATACTCTCTCACTACTCACTATACTCTTTCACTACACACTATACTCTTAGATTGCACACTATATTCTCTCACTATACTCTTACACTGCACACTATAATGTTTCAATACATACTATACTCTCTCACTACTCACTATACTCTTTCACTACACACGATACTCTTTCAGTACACACTATACTCTCTCACTACACTCTTACACTGCACACTATACTGTTTCACTACTTACTATAGTCTCTCACTTCTCACTATACCCTTTCACCATACTCTTTCACTATGCTCTCACTACTTACTATACTCCTATACTCTTTCTCTCCACACTATACTCATTCACTGCACAATATATGATTACACTACACACTATACTTTTACATTACATGCTATACTCTTTCACTGCACACTATATATACACAATCAGGTTCGGAAGTATTTGGACAATGACAGAGTTTTGTGGTTTTGCCTTTATACACCACCACAATGGATTTGAAATAAAACAATCAAGATATGATCAAAGTGTAGACTTTCAGCTTTATTTTAAGAGGTTCCACAAAAATATGGCATTTACCATTTTTTGAACTACTCCCAGCATTTACAGGAGTGGTTCTTTAGGGATTTGTATGTTAAAAGCAGAATCATAAATATTTCCAAGTTTAATTCATAAGTATTTACAGTCCCACAGTCAGTCTTTTGCAGCTATGGCTTTCCAGAAAAACAGGATGCTTTCTTTGTCAGCTGTGCAAGCAAAGCACCTCTGATCAAACCAGTTTAAACATAATGTGGTTGTCAAAACATGATCATCACTGGAAATTATACAGTTATACACAATTCACATACTGCATGCTTGAGCTCAAGATCTCTTTTAAAATCTCTCTTATTTTAATGAAGGGTGCCAATAATTCTGGGGTTAGCTGCAGTTGAGACAAACCAACAACCAAACAAATTATATATAATATATTATATATTATATATAACATATTAATAAGGATATAAGTCTATTTTATTTATTTACTTATTGTTTGTTTGTTTGTTTAAACGGAATACCCCAAACCTTCACTAATCTTAATATAGATAACATTAGTGTATGTTTTCTATTTGAAGTACTGAGTGTACTGTAACAAAATCCCCAAACAAACCGGTCTGGCACTGTCCACACTGCGCATGCGCGTCACACGCCGCCCTCGGGATCTGTTCCCATTATTATTGGTGGCTTTGGGAATTTCCCAGGAAATCCCCTACACTGGCAGCAGTCTGATTACATTCCCCACCCGTATTCCTTCAAGCCACGCCCTCCTATTCTGCGATTGGCTACGCTCCCTGTCTATAAGAAAGATTCCCATTAAGTCTGTATGAGAAGGCGAGGGTGTATTAGCCAATCACAGACAAGGAGGCGGGACTTATCGAAATACGAGTAGGGAAAAAAGTAAGCGCAGCCAGCTAAGGCTAAAGTGGCCTTTTCTGGAAAATTACTGGAGTGAACGCGACCTGTCCGGTTTGTCCGGGTGTAAACTCGGGTTTCGGCGTTTGGAAAAATGACCCGGACATGGAGGGTGGAGCTGTAGGACGTGCTGGAGATGATTTGAGACGGAATATGTTTAGAAAGTAGCCCCTAAAATGAGCAGCGATAGCTAAGTTTACTCCTTGAGTTTAGCTAGCTTGTGATAGCTAGCTAACGTTAGAAGAGTTTTGTAGAGTAGTTGGTTCTGATAAACCTGATCTGTAAATGGAGTGGATTCATCAAGATTTGTCAAACAACCTCAGAAGTGATGCTGGGAAAGCGAGTCCGGGATCGGGACTCGGTGTTGGACCGAAATATGGTTCCGCAGGTTTGGGCTCGGAGAAGGTGCCGGAGGACTGGTGCGACAGCGGCCTGGATTCACTCATCAGCACCGAGTTTATCAGCATCGACAGCTCCGACCCGGTCCACATCACCGCGGAGCACTCAGAGCCTCCAGATCCCTGGAGTTCAGCCCGCTGCGGTGTGACTGTGGACGGAACCGAGACCGAGAGGCTAGACTCCGCCATCGGGGACTCGATCAACGACGAGACGGTGAGGAGTCTGTCTGAGCGCATCGGAACCGTGATCCTGAGCGAACCGACCGGCACACTGACTCCTCAGGCCGGACCGGAAGTGCAGGATCGGCGGAGAGACGAGATCTTCAGCTTCATATCCGAGGACGGAGATACGTGAGTACCGGAATCCCAGTGGATCTCACCGGATCCCCAGCCGAACCAGAGGAGTTACTTTAACACAAATTTAATAGAAACACGATCGGGAAATGTTTGTTACCTTTATTTCTGAGATAAAAACATCAATATGGGGTTTCGTTTTTGGCATCATCATCATCAGATTACTTTCTGCTAATCAGTGTATTAAATTGGATCATTTTGGATTTTTGTGGAATTGATCGGAACAACAGCACAGAGAGCACAGACACTACCCCCGAACACTACCCCCGAACACTACCCCTGAACACTACCTCAAACACTACCTCAAACACTACCCCCGAACACTACCCCCGAACACTACCTCAAACACTACCTCAAACACTACCCCCGAACACTACCTCAAACACTACCCCCGAACACTACCTCAAACACTACCTCAAACACTACCCCCGAACACTGCCTCAAACACTACCTCAAACACTACCCCTGAACACTGCCTCAAACACTACCCCCGAACACTACCTCAAACACTACCCCCGAACACTACCCCCAAACACTACCTCAAACACTACCCCCGAACACTACCTCAAACACTACCCCCGAACACTGCCTCAAACACTACCCCCGAACACTACCCCTTAACACTACCTCAAACACTACCCCTGAACACTACCTCAAACACTACCTCAAACACTACCTCACCAACACCAAGAGCACGAACAATACCCTCAAACAATACCCTCAAACACTACCTCAAACACTACCTCATCACCACCAACACCAAGAGCATGAACACTACCCTCAAACACTACGTCAACACCACCAGCACTAGAGCACGGACACTACACTGAACGCTGACCTCGAACACAACCCCGTACACGACCCTCGAACACTAACTTTGGACACTACCACTGAACACGACCTCGAACACTACATCAACACCACCAGTACTACCACCAGCAACACTACCAACAACATTAACTTTACCACCAACAAAAACAACACTACCAACACCGGTAAGAAAAAATACACAGGATGATGAGGCTGGGGCTGATTTCTTTCTATCCCAGACCTTCCTTTCTTTCTTCTCTTTTCCTTTCTTATTCAGTGTTTTTCTTTATTTTTTTCTGTTTGCCTACACCCCTCTTTTTCTATCGGGTCTTTCTCCTAGGCTCGTGCAGAGCGCTGTTCCTGCTACCTGAAGGTTTTTTTGTGGTTGTTTTGACTTTGCCTCAGCATTAAGCATCTTGCTACAGGTGTGTTAGAAGAAAAACGCTCAAACGTAAACGCCGAGGCCGTGAGTTATCGCAAGATTGAAAAAAAGCTGATGTTAGTAAAAAAATGAAAATAAAACACACATCTGTTTACGATACGAAAGCTGCTTATTGGATTAAAACTAACACAGACATAATATTACTCTGTTTACTTTCCAACCTGCTGCATTGGGTTTGTCTCCCTCTGAACCTTGACCTGACCTTTGACCTTTTTGCCTTCTTGCGCAGGGCGCTGCACCTGGCACTCATCCACGAGCAGTGGGAATTTTTTCATCACCTACTGGAGCTCATCACCCTCAATCCCACCTGGACACCTTACCTGGACATCCAGAACGACCTGGGACAGGTGAGACACACACACACACACACACACACACACTCTCAGCTTTAGTAGTCAGCTTCTTTTCCTCCCCTCTCTCTTTATCTCTCTTATTTCTTTCATACTTACATTTTTTTTCCATTTTTTCCTGTCTTCTCTTTTCTTTGTCATTTCTTTCCTTCTCTGTTCCCTCTGCTTTCTTTGTTTTTTACTGTGTGTGTGTGTGTGTGTGTGTGTGTGTGTGTCAGACGGCGCTGCACATGGCCGTGATTGTGGGCCGCAGTGAGTGTGTGTGCGCGCTGCTGAGAGCCGGAGCGAGTGTGGAGCTGCAGGAGAGAGGAGGAAACACTGCGCTGCACCTGGCTGTGTGTGAGCTGCACGCCGAGTGTGTGAGGGAGCTGACGAGCTCGAGAGGCACTCTGCCCCAACACCTCAACATCTACAACTACGCAGGTACACACACACACACATACACACACACACACACACACACACACACACACACACACACATTATACTGTGCTTAAGAGAGACAGACTGGTCTAATGCGTCTTTTTCTTTCTCTCTGCTGCTCTCTCTCACTCTTTCTCTGTATCTTTCTCTCTCTCTTCCTCTTTTTCCCTCTCTTCCCCCTCTCTCTCTCTCTCTTTTCTGCCCCTCTGTTTTCCTCTCTGTCTCTTTCTCTGTCTGTGTATGTCTCTGTGTGTCTCACTTTTTTTCCTCTGTCTCTTTTTCTGTACCCTTCTATCTCTCCCTCTTCTCCATCTCTCTCTCTCTCTTCCTTTTTCTCTCTGTATCTCTCTCTTCCTTTCTCCCTCTCGTTTTCTCTTTCTCCATGTCTCTCTCTCTCTCTCTCTCTCTCTCTGTAGGAATCAGCGCTCTGCACATGGCTGTACAGAAGGGGAGGTGTGACATCATCAGCATGCTGCTGGAGGCCGGAGCCGACGTGAACCAGATGGTGAGAGAAGAATCCAAACAGCGCTTTGACTGTGTGCTACGATGATGATGTTGTAACGTTCCTGCGTCCTCCTGTGTGCAGGATCAGGGTTCGGGTCGCTCGCCGCTGCACTGGGCCGTGGAGTGTCAGAGCTGCTCGGCGGTGGAGCTGCTGCTCCGGCACGGCGCGAGCGTGGATCAGCGCTCTTACTCCGGACACACGCCGCTCTACTGCGCCCTCTACAGGCCCGACGCACGTCTGCGGGAGCTGCTCCGGAGCGCCGGGGCGTCTGACACTCACCTCGATGAAGAGGAGGATGAGGACGATGAGGAGGAGGAAGAGGAGAAAGAGAGTGATGAGGTGAAATAGCTACAGGGTCATTTTTATCACCTAGCCTAGCTTTAAATCCACCACGTTAGCCACGCTACGTAGCCGATTTAGCCTAAAATGTAGCTAAACTGGTGTCCAACCAAATCCACACGTGGTCCGTACATTATTAACCTTTCTGAGCTGTAAAGGTAGGGGCGGAGTTAAGAGTTCTTGGGGGCGTGTCTCTAGCACATGATTTTATTTTACATCATTTGATCACATTGTTTTTCAACAATGGTGATGTTCACAATATCCTAAAAGCTCTATTCTGGTTGGGGGCGGGGCTAATTTCAGGGCTAGGAAAATAGAAATAAAACCTGAAATGTATAAATTAGCAAAGTCCATGCACAGTTTCAATTTTAAGAATTGAAATTTTTAGAATTGAAGAATTTTTAAGATACATGACAAGCTCATGCTCTTTCTCTCTCTCTCTCTCTCTCTCTCTCTCTCTCTCTCTCTCTCTGCATCTCCGACACAGGAGGAGTTTGATGATGTCATCATCAATGGACAGCGAGTGCTGTAGCTGTCGAGACACACCCGCTCGACTTGCGTCAGCTGAAAGTGTGTGTGTGTGTGTGTGTGTACGCATGCGTGTGTGTGTGTGTGTGTGTGTGTGTGATCAGCGGTACAGGGTTGCCCTCACTATGCTGTACAGTTTGTTGCTTATTGTTGAGTTTTCCGAGCAGTAAAACGGCTGAAGCTCAGACAGTCAGGACTGCGTGAGGAGCCGCTTCAGCGATTCACTAACCCTCGGGATTATACGCTTTAGACCGCCAAAACCAGCAGCACCTGTTTCTCTTTTCATACTTTTAAACCTCTCGTACATCAGAGGCGTGCGTTTTTTTTTAAAGCTAAATACGCAGTGGCAGCTCTTAGCTTCTTCATTCTCTCTCTCTCTCTCTCTCTCTCTCTCTCTCTCTCTCTCTCTCTCTCTCTCTCTCTCAGATCTTTCCACTTCCTAGCCATGCAGTTCAGGTTAAACACTCAGAGGTGGTGTGTGTTCCATGTGTCAAATGGGTAGTGGATGTTGGAAAAACAAACTTCTTAAAGGAGCAGTGTGGCCAATAATGGAGTGTACAGCTTTTCCGGATGTCGTCAGTGAGTCAGGACATGGAATAATTTAGCGTGCACCGGAGTTGTGAGATTCCTGTGAGGTTGCTGATGAATACACGAAGCTTATAGCATCATCTCCATCGAAAGTGTCGTTTGGGTCCGTAATGAATTAGTCATGCACCGGAAAGAAAATTCTGGACCGACAAAACAAAAATTCCAAAATAGCTGCATCATTATTATTATTATTATTATTATTATTATTATTATTAAACTAATTAATTAACATTTTGTACTGTTGTGTAAAACAAAAAAGCATTACATAAAACTACCAGTTACTTAATAAATATATTAATGGTAATTTAAGAAGATTAATTTTTTTAATAGTATAAAAAATTTATTTTCTAAAATTCATTTTTTTTAAATAAATTAATCAGTAGTTTGAATTTAATTAATTTAAATTATGCAGTTTAATTGTTTTTCTTTTGTGCAACAGTCCAAAAAAATTCTACTCTTAAAAGCTATAACATGATGAAATCAATCACTTTTATTATCGACAAGTTTGTCTTTGTTAATCGGGAATCGATCGATAAAACTGGCCTGACAATAAATAAAACAAAAGAAATTCGTATATTAAATAATTATATGTGGATACTCTGCTTTCAGGTGATGGGGGAAAAATGCTTGGGTGGAGTTTTTCAGTTGTAATTTTCAGAATTTTGACTTTTCTGATTTTTTTTTTTTCTGAAAAATTTCGATGGTTAAGTATTTGCATCCCTCCGCAGGTTATCAGCGTAAACTCGCATTACGAAGTTAAATATACAGCTGAAACTGGAGCTTTAGAACGACTTCTCACTTCAGGCCACACCTCCTACCTGAGTCTGAGTCTGAGTCTGAGTCCAGCCTGGTGACGCAGCTATGACTGTCTTTAACTCTACAGCATCATCTTGTGCGTTTGTTTTACTGAGGACAGTGTGACAGAAGCGGCTCGATACAGTGTGAGGGGCCGTTTGAACGCTTCAGCATCATTAGCCTTGTAGCTGCAGTACAAAAGACGCTAGATTTCGAGGAATTGGAGCAATGTTTGCATTTGACTTTTGGCTGAACTTTGAGCTATAACGAATAGTAAAAGAAACAAACAAAAAAAGTATCATTAAACCGTTAAACACGGATAATTAGTTTGGGCTTGCAATTTAGCTGATGAGTTGAAAACATTAAAAATTTGGCAGTTGTAGGTCTGGAGTTAAGGCTCTGTGTCTTAACGTTGAGCGAGTTACTAATTATTCTTAGCTCAGAGCCACTCGATATAGTGGCTTCGCTAGTTTCGCAATGATAACAGTCTACCATTAAAAGGAAATTTACAGTAGTAGCGTTCATGCTTGAGCTTTATCGATGTATAGATGATGCCTTACGATAAGTGAAGCAAGATGATATTCTAAGCAGTGGAATTTATATATAATGATATTTATAGTGTTTATGTCACAGCTTCGATGGTGAGTGCGTTTGATTTATAACGTTATATAAAGTTTTTCAGTGTAGCTGTATTTTTTTTTTTCTGGTGGGGAAAAAGAATAAAAATTTTTTCCGCAGCTGTAGAAAAAGCTCATGGGCGACAGTCTTGAGATCATTTCTACGAGTCGTTCATCCATAAATTAATAAACACAATAACAGTTTTCACAAATTCGCAAGTTTTCCCGAAACGTGTTTGCTGTCTAACGTTTCGAAGCTACAAGACTGCGTACGTGAAGCTGAAAGGTTGTTGCCATCGTAATAAACTCCGCCTCCTCTAGAAAACTGGAAACAATGCGTCTGATAACGTATTTTCACTCTGCACTTAAATTTGTAAATGCTGATTTTAGAAATTTCCCTGATAATCACACAAAGCTTAAGTTAATAAACACAATCTGAGATCTGAGATACTACATACTGAGTTGCGTTACAACATGGCTGAGAGATCCGAGATCCGCAGCAATGATCAAAAATAACTAAAAATTGGGGAAAGAACGACACGAGTAAGGTGATGAATGGAATGAAGGATGAAACGTACGTGTGAAAGCAGACAGGATCCTGTAAGTTGACATGTAACGATACGGTAAACGGAATAAACAACACAAACTAGTCGTGAGTTTCTGACTACGTAGGCGGTCGACTACGAAAACTTACCTTCTGTGCAAAACCATGAGATTAAAAGATGGTTCAACAATTATTGGAATATTAAAAAAACGTCTGTACGATTGTATAAAAAATTCAGCCTTATGATCTTTTAGTTCTGATTTTTATTGTTATATTTGTTCATTTTTTCCCCTCATGTTGAACTGGGTGATGGTTGAAGATTATAATGTTTAATGCTTTAAATGGAAAATAAAAACGATGACAAAACAAATTGTGTTCATTTCATTGTATCTCTCTCTCTCTCTCTCTCTCTCTCTCTCTCTCTCTCTCTCTCTCTCGTTATCATGTCATGTCATTGCTCATTCAGCGATTTGACAGCGAGTTAATGAGTTGACGTTAATTAGCATGCCTGTTATCAACAACTTAGGCTAAAGGATCCAGGAAATGTTTATTTGATATATAAAATTAGGACATAATATGACATGAGTACTTTGTCATTTGAAAGATAGACTGTATGTTATTTGGATATATTATTTAATTGGTAAAGATTGTACGTATTTATTCAAAATATCAAAAAGCTACCAAAGAACTTAAAGTTAAATATATGAATTACTACATTACTCCATTTATAAACAGGGTGGAAACCACTTGAGTAATTGTACTTTATACTTAAATATTATTTTGTTGTATGTATACTTCACTTCACACTTCACATTATTGTATTATCGTCATCTGCTGTGACTTTCTCATGCTACACAGTGTAGTTAGCTCGATAGCTATGTGTGTGAATTTGAGGATGAGCGCCACTGGCTCTACCTCAGTAAAACGTTTCAATCTCCTGGAGTAAACAAAGACTCGTATAAAATGAGGCATCTCCTTTACCTCCCTCGAAGGCATGAAGTTCAGGTAATTTTAAAAAAGGTACAGTTTTCCAATTTGCTAATGTTAACTACCTATATCTAGCTTGCTTTCTTTGCTAGCACCAGGTTAAACTAGCATCAGTTCCAGTAACCGTCTAGGCAGCAAGTCAAATTCTAGCTAATGGTAGATGTTAGATATTTACAGGATATTTTACTTCAGATTCATTGATTAGCAAACTACGTAGCATCAGTCAAGCATATGAGCAGCAAATGTACAGTGACTGAATGTTTTCCTCTTTTATGTTTTAATGCTTGAATACATTTAAAAGTAAGATTTTGACACGTTATCTACACATTCACTAAAGTACAATTTCTCTGTACTTCTTCCACCCCTGCTTATACATAACAGCTGACATGATGTCATTATGTTAGTCGGCTGGCTAGTAAGCATGCTAGTTCATTAGCATGCTAATATGTAGCGGTAAATGTAGAAAGAAATGACTTGTTAAGTTTTTCTGGTTTGGAGCACCCTGTAACATGAGAAGATTCCAAGTAGAAGCCTACTGTGAAGCTAAGAACTCTCAAATATTCAAAGAACATTAACTTGTCCTTGTCATTGTCTTTGGTCCCTGTTGAAAGCAGGACAACAGCTCAGGAGAACAGCTGTGTGATCTTCTCTGGTGAGCACAGCGTTACAGAGGCTCCGACACCAAACCCGGCATATAGCGGCTCAGAGAACTTGGCCTGGAACCTGTAGATGAGCTCCATATATTCAGAGACAGCATAGAAGGACACCGAATTACCAGCGTAATTGAGATACACGCCGATCCGAGAGGCCCTGGGCATGGTCTGAACATCTTTATCTGTCTTGTTGTGCCAGGCCGAGTATCCGGAGTTGGAACACAGTAGGCTCCAGGATCGGTCGTTATAGCCAAGGAGGCTGTGCGAGTTCTTGCCTTTGCGGCTGATGCTTTTGTAGGTGACGCCAACGGAGAACTCGCCGCTCCACTCCACCTCCCAGTAATGACGGAAGCCACTCAAAGGCTCAGCGCACAAGACCTGGGACAAACCGGACACATTCAAGAGTCACAAAGCAGGATATTCTAACCTAATTAATCAAAACAAAAGTTCAAACTTAGACTTTGTATGTGTAATATTTTAACCCTTCTTTAGATCATCTGTAATAAAATAGCCAAAATGAGCTTCATGTTTAGTTCATGTTTATAGAAGACACTATTTCCCACTGTGTCTTAATCACCACTGTCAAAAGAAAAGAAACTTGTTGCTTAAGGCAGAAATTTACACAAGATTATTAGTGAGAAAGATGTATGTAGCTCCAGTGTAAAACAAAAAAGTAAATGTCAGACAGAAAAAAGGAAGAAGAAATGTAAGTATCACCAAAATCCACAAGAAATACCTGGCAAAAGCCGTCAAAGCGGTCTGGATGGTCTGGGTAAAACTGGACCATGCGCTTCCGAACGACTCTGCGGTTCCCATCGGACAGGACCAACTCTTTATAGGCCGTATTAGGGTCAAAGGTAAGTCTCACTGTATCTGTTCACCAAGAGAACATTTCAGAGATCCATGAGTATTTATTTATTTATTTGTACAAGTTCTAAAAACAGGTCCTCATAAACCATATCATTGTCTTATTGGGGCAGTTTTTTTTAAATCAATGAAATCCACCAGGAACCATCTTGCTTTGTCAGACTTGACTGGTATACTGCTGCATCTGTTGATCACTACATTTTATAACTATATGTGCATTTTTCTGTACAAAATCCATACAAATTATTATATGTGGGCAATGATGCTTCTAGCCCTGTTCCAAATAGCAAACTGAAAGTGTGCTAATTGTTTGTTCCTAACGTCACAATACATTAATTCTCAAATGATCAATCACATCATCACAACTTACATCTGAGGAATTCCGCTCGAGTTTTGGGCTCCTGAAGATCAGCTTTTGTTGGTGTGGCGGAAACACTATCTAAAATATTTATTAAAAGTTACCAAATAAATGAATTCTTACCATGAAAGATTAATCTTGGTAGCATCCTATTTGTAAGACTTCTGAAGAGAATGCTATAAAAAAAAATTAACATTGGAGTCATCTTACCTTTAAACCGACCACCAGTCCTGGGGATTAACACATAGACCGGGATGTCAGTCACTATGGGTGAAGGGGATAAAAATGTCATTTTTGATCACTGGCTAAGAATACATGCTAATGCTAGGCCACATAAACCAGTGTTTCCCAAATCAATCCTCTGGGAACCCTTGATAAGTCACCTTTTTTGGACAAGCTGTCCAGCTCTTTTTTGCAGATGTCATCCAGGTGTTCCTTCATGTCAGTCACCGTTTTGGTAACCTCGTTAAAGGAGAACTCTTGGTTGATCAGGACTTTGGGCACCAACGGCTCTGGGGCAACGCACAGCAACGGAAAATTCTGCAAAAGTGTTGATTGCACCATAATGAGTTTGTTATAACTAATTGCCAATTGGTGTCCAAGTCAATCCAGTAGAAGTTAGTTGTTACCAATTGCTATCATGTGGAGTTAATGCTAGAGCTGAAGAATCTGAGCAGCTGCAATGTACATAAAGAAGTTTTTAGTAACAGTACCCAAGCCTCCTATTGCTATAGGGAGGTGTTTTTTTAGCCTAGTGCATTCTGTGATCTGTTTCTAAATGTATCCAAGAGTGAGTTCCAGTGTCTGTGCATTAGCTTCTGAATTTGAAGAGATATCTGTAGATAGTTCAGGAACACGGTGGTGTACCTGTAGAAAATATATGCTGTCCTCAGTGTCAAGTATATGCCGTAACTCTGTGTCTCGCCGCTGTAGCTCCATGATCTCCTGCTCCAGCCGCTCCACATAGCTATCAGCCTGTCGATATGTTCATTTATATATTTATATTTATATAGATAAATGCATTTTGGGCCTTAAGCAGAAGACATCCTTTACAAGAGTACAGTCAATCAGGCTGTTAACATTTAAAGTGTTAGCATTTAAAGTTTTTCAAGAGGTCTGTTCCATCAATCAAGACTCGAACAATAATTAGATGTGTTTAGAGGTACAACAAATAATAACAGACCAAAAATGACAACTGAGCTTGGAAGGTCTACTGTCGCATGACTTGCCTGTGACATGGCAGCCTGCAGGTTTGCCTGAATGAGCTGGCAAATCTCAGCATGCCAGCGCTCCACAGACTGCAACATCTCATTGAAGATCTTATCACTGGCTGCTTGGGCACGGTGAGCATTACCCTATAGCCAGGAGGCAGCAGAAAGCATGAGTTACCACTAATTCTTCACTGGTCTTTCCTCAGGACACAGAGCACACTTTTGTTGTTTATCATTAAGTTGCAACCCAAAATCAGTTTATAAACTTAAATGCAATTCAAGCATCTAAAATATAATCCAGAGCCCAAAACTGTAAAATCGTTTTCCACAAAACACTTTAGGGTCTCAACCCATTATTTAAGAACCACAGCTAACTAGAAATGTAGATAATATATTGCCAACCAGGGCCAATTATAAAGAGGTTATTCTTGGTTATAGTCCTGGAATCTGACTACATAATTGACAAGACTTTTTTTGGTATCTGACTACTGAATTGCTTTTGATGGCATTAGACAGCAAAGTGGCTGAACAGTGCATGCCTACCAACAGATGGCAGCAATGGATAAATCAGTACTTGAAAGTAGTCACTGAACTCGCCTTGAGAACATCCACATTGTGTCTGAGGTCCTGTAGTTCCTTCATGCGCTCCTGGATAACATGCTGGACTTCGGACTGGGTCACCACCAGCAATTTCTAAAAAACATTAGTTCTTGTGAGCATGTACTTTGTTCTGCTAAAGGACAATGATTTCATTTATTCATTCATCTTCGTTAAGCTCTTTATCCTGGTCAGGGTCATGGTGAATCTGGAGCCTATTGCAGGAACACTGGGCGCAACAAGGGAATACACCATAGATGGGTTGCCAGTCCATTGCAGGAGACCATGTACACACATTCACACACTCATTCACACCAATGGCAGTTTACTGTATGTGGAAGGAAACCACCGAACCCAAAGGAAACCCATGTGGACCCTGGGAGAACATGCAAACCTCCAAACAGACAGCAACCTGAGCTCAGGATCAAACCAAGGACTGTAGAGCTGTAATGTGGTGATGCTCTTACTCTAAGATGTACAGTAACCAACTTAAAAAAAAAACAAGTGTTACACCTTTTTCATTTTGTCTAGTCAGTTACACTGGGTAAATTGCATGAGCTGGACAAAACAAATCTGTACAGAGCCACACTGCTTCAAGAACCTTTGTAATGTCTACATTACTCAAATGTCTCAACATGCCAGGTAGCCACTGAGCAATATGAATTTTATTATTTAACACTTTAATCTCACATCATCTTAGCATGAACCTCTGCATTCAAGAAATTCCTGCAATTTCCTTTCAACCAGCAAGTTTTGGCCAAAATAATCTATAACTCAGAGGTGTGTATTTGTCTTTAAATACATGTCGGATTTTTTAAAACTGTCTTACTTGCTTGTCGGCACGCTCGTCCTCGGCACTAACCGTGTTGTGGCCACGGTGCTCCCTCACTGTGCAGAGAACGCAAATACACATCTGATCCGATTTGCAGAATAGTTCCAGGCTCTTCTCATGCTGTGGGCAGATCTTACGATCCAGGTGCCCCATCTCATCGACCAGCTTGTGCCGCTTGAACGTGGCTGACTCATAGTGAGGCTTGACATGTGTCTCACAGTAGTACGCCAGACACACCAGGCATGACTTGACTGCTCGGTTCCTTCGGCCTGTGCAGAAATCACACAATGAGTCCCTCTTGAGGTCTGGAATGGGTGTTAATGCTGTTAAGGGTGAGTGACGTTCCCGAGAACTAACGCTGGGCACGTTGCGGCGCAGGACAGGGCGAGGAGTGAAGGTTGCCCGACATTCTGGGCAATTATAGACACCCAGGTGGTCCAGTTGGTCCCAGTATATCTTGATACATTCCAGGCAAAATGTATCTCCACAAGGAATGGTGATGGGGTCCCGCAGCGCATCAGCACACAGACAACACATATAGGAGTCTGCCATGGTTTACAGGAACTAGTGCAAGGAAAGGAAAGGAAGGAACAAGAGTGGTAGTGTGAGGGAAACTCAAAGATCAGTACCTGTATTTATAGAGTAGTTCTTGGGTTGCTAAGCCAAACACAAATTCTGGAGGTAAGTGTAAGACCTTGCTTGTATGTAAACAGAGATAGTAGCTTGATAACTGTGTTTACGCTGAGAGAGGTACTCATGGATCACATGTCCAAGACATTGAAAGATACCAGCATGGAAACAATTAAAAGATGAAATGAAAAGATGGGATGAAGCGATACACATACACTTGTTGGAAAAAAAGGAATTGTTAAGTTGTCCCTCTGGGAAAACCATTAAAGGTACAATATATTAAAAACCTACAAAAGAGTGTTTCCCAAAGTAGAAATTTTTTTTATGAAGTTAAGAAACCTTAATTATACAAAGAACCCCTTGAAAAACCGTTGTACAGAAGAGGAGGTAACTTGCCAGTTGATATGTTAATGCAACTGAAAAATATCGTCAAAATGGGACACCTACTTTTGGGTGCTTTTTATGTACAGACCTCTGTATCCATTAAAAATGATTAAACCTCCCAAGGTTGATGGGAAATATGGCTCCTATTTTTGATAAGTCTCATGGTTTCCCGACATCAACCACATCTATACATCCTTATTCATTTGTTTTAGTTTCAACTTCAGAAGACCAAATTTAACTAGAGAGTTAGCCAGCTAAGTAAATTAGACATAAGATCCAGGCTCCTCATTATTATAGTTGCTTGTACACNTGTTCTCACAAATCCTCACCCCAGATTTCAGAGTTTCTGTGCTCGAGTTCCATTTGAATTGTGGTGGACTGGACCAGCATAGTGTCAACAACAAACACGTTTATGCAGGTAGGCGTGGGCATAACATGAGTAGTGCATCTCTGAGAGAGGCAGTGAGTATGTTGGTCAAGGTCATTGGATCACTAGTTTTGTTAACACACGTAAAAATGCCTGTGCTTCTCAGTCAGTCCGGGCCACAGCTTATCGACTTTGACATGATTCCAAACACTAATGAGCTTGATGCTCAGCCTGCAAACTGATTTTCAAGTATTCGAGGGAGAAAAAGAGAAGAACTGATCCTTGATGAACACTTTTACTTATATGCAATAAGATCTGAACATTGTTTAATGAAATTGTACACCTTTCTTCCCAAGGCCAGATTTTTGACAGGATCTGTAACAAGACCTATGGCACTATTCTGTCCACAATTATTAATTCATCTATGAAATGCCCATGGAGTGTATATCTTAACTTCTATATAAAAATCTACAGTTTAACATTAGGTTACAGACAAATATGTCCACCATGAAAACTACCACTACTGAAGATGCCTTGTTATCTTCACTTTGAGTACACTCTTGGGGGCAGTTGTGGCCTAATGGTCTGAGAGTCGGCCTTGTAACCCGAAGGTGAACCCGAAGGTCGTGGGTTCGCATCTCGGGGCCGGCAGGGATTGTAGGTGGGGGAGTGAATGACCAGCTCTCTCTGCCACCCTCAATACCACGACTGAGGTGAGACCCNTGGGGGGAGTGAATGACCAGCTCTCTCTGCCACCCTCAATACCACGACTGAGGTGAGACCCTTGAGCAAGGCACCGAACCCCTAACTGCTCCCCGGGTATGTGTTGCGCCGCAGCTAAAATGGCTGCCCACTGCTCCGGGTGTGTGTTCACTACTGTATGTGTGCACGTGGATGGGTTAAATGCAGAGCACAAATTCCGAGTAAGGGTCACCACACTTCACTTGATCTGTTGGCCACAAAGTCACTTCACTTGATCTGTTCAGACAGAGGCAAGGTACTCAGAAGTGCCTATAATGGCCACAAGAGGGCATTATATAGATTCTGGACTCACAGCTTGCCAGGGATAAAGTTTAAAGATCATACTTCAGAAATAGCTTGCACAATTTTGTAACGTAATGATTTTCTCTTGTCATGAGCACCCATGTTTCTGAAAGTCTTGTTAAATTCCATCACAAGATCCCTAACTCAGAAGAAGACATGGTAAAACTCAGAGCTGATAATTAAAAAAAAATGATCATAAAAGTTTCATCTCTGCCCCTTTAGCGCTATGGAGCTACACATTTAGATCACGCCCTTCAAAATGTTACAGTCAGATTTTTAAACAAAAGCCCCCAAAAACTATTATCATGTGTTTTATCATTGTGACTGGTGTTCTGTAAATGTAGCATGAAAGTAGCATAAATGGTAAACTAGAGTCTGCTGTTGTAATATCAGGACTGTATCTGATTTGTGATTATGGATTTTTTACATCCTTGTTGCTTTTATATACCATTATTTTTGACAGGAAATATGCATTAAAATGTGCGCTGATTAACTCTGCAAATGCAAATAAATATTTCACCAGAAAACGCCTAGTCTAAATATCTGCAGTGTGTTGTGTTGGATCCTGTGGTTTCACCCATTATTTATCATAATAGCAAATTAAATTCGGTTCCGCTCGGACTGTTTCCATTACTGAAGTACAGAAGGTACAGTGTCTGTCCAACCACTTTAAATATTTCCTGATTTTTTTTTCTTCCTCTGCGGTTTTATTCATTCTTTCAAATCACCCTCATCTAAGCCATCGAGCATGAGAAGCAACAGTGCCAGAAGTGAAAAAAAAATCAATAACAGGTTACAAGTAATTTTTCCCAGGAACATTGCTCCCAAGCATTCTGCAATGGAGACACACAAACTGAAACCAGAGAGGGAAATGAAGTGAAAGTAGTCATATGGTTTTCAGCAGATCTCATGTTATTACGGCACATGGAAGGCACATTTTACAAATACTTTCTCGCCTTTTTTGAAGCCAGTAGCAGCTAATAAGCCAGTTGAAAAAAAGTCAATCTTTGAAAATCTCTTGAAAATCGATCTTTGACTTGCTCTCAGCATAATGCACCATTAGCAAGTGAAGCGGCATCTACCCACAGCAAAGCGCTGTGAAGTTCAGAGTTCAAGGTCTAGCCAAGGATCTGGGATATGAACTCATATGAACTCACAAGCATGTGGATGCTAGCATAAAAAAACCCTTAACCACTGAGCTACCTTTACTCCAAGCACATGAAGAAACTGATTGTAATATACAGGTGGTACAGCTGGCAGCACTGTGTGGGTTTCCCCCAGATTCTCCAGGTTCTCCAGGTTCTTCCCACCTCCTAACATACCAACAATGAGTGTGTGTTTGCGTGTGCATGGTGCCCTGTGATGAACCGGCGTCCCATCCAGGTTGTATTCCCGCCTCACCCCCAGTATTTCTATGATTTGCTCCAGATCCACCATGACCCTGAGCAGGATAGAACGCTTTTTCACTTCATTTCCCTCCCTGGTTTCAGTTTGAGCCTCTGCTCTGCCTCCTGCAAACTTACTGGGGCAAATCATTGTTGCCAGATGATGTTGAGTAAAATTTTTCCCAATCTGTTATTAATTTTTTGAGGCGACACAGAAAGAGTGAGTCAGTCTCAAGATGGTTGTACAAGAAAACAGTGAAAACAGTGAAACCAGGTTCTGTGCTACAGTAGATGGGTAGAAGCAGGCAGAACCTCTGTGATCGTTGGTTTTACTGTATATTGCCATAATTCAAGTCAAGTCTCATTTTATTGCCATCCAATCACATAAACATGTGATGAAATACTGAGCCTCAGGATCAGGATCACGGTCCCAGAGCAAGTTAATACATGGCGAATGTGCATAAATTCAAAGTCGTTCGATGAGTCGTTTCTTTCAGCAGACACATTTATCCATTCGTTCATCTTCAGTAACCACAAAAATGTTTCTGTGGAAGCCTCTTTCCAAAATCTGAGCTGTTTGTTTTTTTGCATGAATGGTGAGATGTGTGTTTGACTCTCAGCTGTGTCTATGACGCACGTGCCTTATGGGATCAATTATCAGGATAAATGGAAGCACAGACACAACGGGGCACAATGACATTAATGCAGGGATGCCTTAGTTGCTAACGATTATTTAAATGAATTAAAAGGTAGAGTAAGTTTTGGATTAACTGGATTGAAGAATGAGGCAGTTATACGCATCCTGCTGTCATTTGAGTTTGGAGGGAACAATTAGCTTGTTTTGGGATTTTGCACGTGACATTAAGGAAAGTGCAAGTGTGGTGTAACGGTCATGTATAACTAGCAGATTACAAAATAAAATGAAGCGACCGCAGCTCTGCCCCCATTTTTTTTAATTTATCGAGCTACTTTTCCAAGGATTGTGAATTTGCAGGCTACCTGAAGCGAATTCTCTTTGGCCACCATTGAGCATTTAAAAATAAACACAAAAAGATGCAAAAAACCAAAGGATGGATTGTTAGAAATAAAAAGCAGCACACAGTAAAATAGTGTTTTCATTCTAATCTCTAAGCTTTTATTATGCACTGTATTTTCTTCTAACCTCTTTCTCTCTCTCCCTCTCTCTCTCCCCATCCATGTGTGTGTGTGTGTGTGTGTGTGTGTGTGTGTGTGTGGGTAAAGCGATTTGCTTCAGTGACCGACTAGGGCGTGGCAGCAGAGAGAAAGATGAAGAGAGAATGAGACAAGCAAACAGCGCAGGGCAGAAGGAGTAAAGAAGAACTCGAGAGGAAAATCGAGACAATGAGAATGAGAGTACAGACAGACGGATGTAGACACACAGAGGGAGAGAAAGATGGCGAGGGAGACAAAAGAGAGTGAGACAGTGACCATGACGTCATGCCCCGTGCTGGGCTGTGCCTTCTCTCCTCCTCCTTATTCTCTGGGTTACGTCATTGCAAACACACACACACACACACACACACACACACACACACACACACACACGGATGGATACATACACAGAGATCAGGGGAAGGAGGGAGGAAACGTGCGCACACACACTCACACACACACACACACACACACACACACACTCACACACACACACACACACACAGCATCCTTGTGCAAGCATCACAGTATAAGGTTTAGGAGCATCCCACCTCATTTACAGGTAGGCTGTCTTATTTATTTTACACACACACCCACACACCCACACACACACACACACACACACACACACCCCCACTGGCAAGCAGACAAACAAAATGTTATGCCGTAAGCTCAGGATGAGGGATCCAATAAGCAAAACACGTTTTGTTTTTTGTTTGCTTCTTGATAGGTACAAATGATTTAGCCTGCAGTGAAATTTGCACAATTTCACCGTTACACCAAACGTCGTCACTCAGCCAAAACGTGTGTGCTGTCCGATGTTTGCTTCTGTAGCTTTACACTAGAGCTGTGAGAGCTGTGAGGTAATGTAGCTAGAAAGCAACGGACGTCTGCCTCTCCTGACATCTTTTCTGTAAATACAGTCCAATTTTTAATATACGTGCTTCCAACAACTACATCATCTCGTTTGTTGAGTAAGGAATAAACCACGACAGGGCATGCTGTTATAGGAAATTAACAGCACACAGTGAATCATTTTATTCCTCACGTACCACAGTGACGGTGACAATTTTATTATGTGTTAAAGAACGTTAAAAGACATAGCTTGTCATGTTACCGAGAAACCGCAGAAACGACAACGTTTGCGTTGTGAAAACTTAAATTTACAGCTTCACCTCTAACTGGTACACGGCACTGACACTGGAGACTCCTTCCATAAATGTTAATTACACACCTCCTTACAGAAAACTTCACCATATCAGCAATTACGGACTGTTTATTTAATCGGTTTATTTGACTATTCCCGGTGAATGAGCTGTTACTATGGAAACGATAACATATCAGAATGAGTAATGGTGTGTAATTGCCGAGACATTACACCAAATTTAAAAGTTCAAAGTGGAACCAAATTGTCGTCCTAGTTACCTGTAGATTTTCTCAGCAGTGATGTTTTTGCTCAGTTTTTATAGATGACAGTAATTCTGCCTGACATTCACTGAAAACTGGATGTGGTTTGAAGCAGGTATTTGCAGAAGAATATATTTAGGTGGGATAAAACTAGACGTAACCCCAGTGCAAAAGTAAAGACACCAAACATACCTTGGCTGATGGACTACAATTCAGAGTAATTGTACAATTGAAAAATCTGGAGTGTGTGTGTGTGTGTGTGTGTGTGTGTGTGTGTGTGTGAGAGTGCTCCTAAAGCTCATAAAGCTGCGCACTCAAGTCGTCTGCTGAATTAAAATGCTTTTAGTGCGCTTTTAGCGTGAGTGCCTGCTGAGTGAGATTCATGAGCGCCTATATTAGCTAGTCAAATTCACTAGCAGTAAATGAGGAAAAGTTTATGGGCTAGCAAGGAATAACATTTGCTGCATTTAAGCAGGACTGTGTGCTCCCTTCTAGTTTACAAGAACATTTCATGTGAACAGACACACTCTTCTGGTATTCACTACTTAAAAAGTCAAGATTTAGCCTTAGCTCAGAGTTCATGAGTTGTGACACAAATGCAAGTGTTTCTCAGTAGAGTAGAACTCACAGAAATTCGGTTAGCACTCTATGCTAAGTATATTTACGGTGTACTTTCAGCCATACAGTGTCTTTTCTCAGTAATTTGCTAACACATCTGAGAGAAATTTTGATATTTTCAACACATTTGTGTCATTTCAACTGTCATAATTTCATAATTTCAATGTTTTTCAGTATGGTAGAAGCTTCAGAAGTTAAGTTTGCAGTCTATGCTAAGTTCAGTTGTGGTGTAATTTTAGTCATAACAGAGTCTTTTCTCAGTAATTTACCAAAACATGACTGAAATGTTCATATTCCCAATATGTTTGTCATTTCTACTGTCACTGTCCCTTTAAAATATTCGTATTTAAGATCTAACTGATACATGCTAGCTAGTTAAAAACCTACCCTCGAGAATAATACGACTTATCTTTATCTTGTCTTTATCTTTTCAGAACACAGAGTAAAGTAAAAAGTTGGAAATGTTGAATTAACATTTTATATGAACGTTATGAACATTTTCTATCCTCATTATTTTCCATGTAGGCTTGTTTTGTTATATTATTTACGTTTGCTATATTATTTTTACATTGTAGACAATATCTCTGTTAAACTCTTTAGTTTTAGTTTCTTTATGTGTCTTTCTCTGTGGAAGTCCTTGTCATCATTGTCCATACCTTTCTTCTGTTTTCCAGGAGCATGGCAGAAGGTTCTGGCTCGGCGTCTTTGGCGGAGGTTGAGACGACATTCAAGAAATTTGCAGTCCATGGAGACACCAAAGCCACAGGGAAGGAGATGACTGGGAAGAACTTTTCCAAGCTATGCAAGGACTGCAAGGTGATCGACGGGAAGGGCGTCACCAGCACTGACGTGGACATCATCTTCAGCAAAGTCAAGTGTGTTTCCACTGGGGTTAATCATTAAAAGCTATATGCTGATATACTGATACGTTTAGCAAGAGTTTGCCCAAATTTGAAGGAAGTAACACAAGTACCATTCTCTGTAATATATTCTCTTCTAACACTGTAGTTTCTGTTGTTGTTCAGAGCCATGTTAGCTAACTGCAAGCATCTTTTAGGTCAAGCAGACAGATTTAGGAAGGTGATGTTCTCCTGAAATATGTTCAGCCCCCTATGACATTTCATATCCCCTTCCAGGTTGCTAGATGTCGTGCGAGGTTCCCATTCAGTTGGTGGGAATTGGCAAGAAATAAATTGGAAGGAAGATACAAAATACAAAGGAGATGGAATTCAAATATCTAAGTTGTGTGTGTGTTTTAGAGCCAAGTCAGCACGTGTGATTACATTTGAGCAGTTCACCCAGGCGCTGGCAGAGTTGGCTCCAAAGCGCTTTAAAGGGAAGAGCCAGGAAGAGGCCCAGCAGCTCCTTTACGGCCTCATCGCTGGCAAAGATCCTGCTAATGTTGGCATCACGGTGAGGATTTGACAATTGTGACCACGTTTTCTCTTTCTCTTCTCATTTTCTTCTCACATATAGTCACACAACCGTCAATATGGTCTCTTTCCACTCTCTATGTCTGTGTGTCTAGAAAGTGGCGAAGGCGGGAGCCGTGGACCGTTTGACAGACAGCAGTAAATACACCGGCTCTCACAAGGAGCGCTTTGACGAGTCGGGAAAGGGGAAAGGCAAATCCGGAAGAGAGGAAATCCCAGATACCAGTGGCTATGTGGGTGCATACAAGGGCCAGGGCACTTACGACAGCAAAGTGAAGGAAGAACAATGAGAGGAAGAGGACGATGCTGATTATCCTAGTGCATGTATTATTGTGTATAATGGACGTTGTGTATCTGCTTCATACCTGTGGAAAAGCTTCAAACCAAACTAACCTCAATAGCCATGGCTCTTCACAGAAATGTCCTGCATATTTTTATCTCTGCTAACCCTAGAGCTACCTTCTCTATCACATTCCAGCAATGTCTTCACAAATGCCTTTTCTCTTGCTTCTGTCCTAATATTAGTGCCTTGTAGCTTTCATCACTAACACTGGAGCTTTAGTGTGCTATGAGAACTTCAGTAACTTTTGGCCTCTCGTAAGACCAACACTATTTTTAAACTAATGATGTAACCCGATGATGATTCAGAAAGTGGTGAAGTAGCAGTCTCTGCAATATATACTGTTTAATCTGTAACCATGTAAGTTCAGATGAATTTAATCTCTGTGGTAGAATTTGCAAGGGTTGTTTTTTTTTTGTGAGATATAAAGCTAACCCAATATCTCACTTACGGTAAAGAGGAAGTAAGTGTTCTCTGTTGGTGAGATTTCTGTCTGTATCTGTTGCGTAACATTTCCAAATAAATTATATCCTCAAATCAAAATCATGTGCCCTTTTTAGGTTTCAAGATTGCACACACAGTGATATATACACTCAATAAATAATTACATGCTTCCATGTAAAACTGTGACCAAGGAATCCTACTGTCTAATGTCAAATTGAAATGTCACACATTCACATGTTTGTTTGAGTGTTTGTTTTTTCAAATCTGTGTACATATAAATGGGGTTTGGTTGATTGAGGGGCTGGGTGTTTGGTCAAATGGAGGCTGATGCTACATGTGGGATCTTGTGTGAATTTCATGGCCATAGGTTTTGGAGCTTGGCAGAGTCTTGACCTTTGACTGCACTCAGTCTTGCTTGTTGTGAATTCTGGATTTTGAGTTTCTTGGGGTCGGGTTTTTGGATAACATCAAGTGGGTTTGGAGCTTGGATCATGTCTGTCTGGATCAGTATAAATCATTGTCAATGTGGGTCTGGTTTTTGGTTCATGTTTGATCTGTCTTGGATTATGTAGCATCTGGGTTTTGGACCATGTTTGTGTTCAAGTCTTGGATCTTGTGGATTTTGGGTGTTTACTTCTGTGTGGTCTGATTCTTGAGCAATGTGGGGCCTGGATCTTGGATCTTATATGGTAGGAGTCTTGGATCATGTGGATTCTGGTCTTGAATTTTGTGGGGTCTAGATGTTGGACCATGTATGGCGTAAGTATTGACTCTTGTATGGTCTGGGCATAGGATCTTGTCAGGTCTGGGTGTTTACTTTTGTGAGGTCTGGATTTTGGACAATGTAGAGCCTGGAACTTGTATCTTGTATTGTCTGGGCATTGGATCTTATGTTGTCTGGGTCTTGGATCTTATGTAATCTGGGTCTTGGACTCTGTGGGGTCTGGGCCTTTGCTCTTGTTTAGTACATATCTTGAAATTTATCTTAAATCATGAGGGCGTTAGTTCCTGAGTTATGTGTGATTTGGCTCCTGGATTATATGGGGTTTGGATTTTGGATAAAATGGGATCTGGATTTGGGTCTAAAGTTCCAATATAGACAGATAGACAATCTGTTTGGAACTGCTTCTTGAATCTTGTGGGTTCTTGATCTTATGAGTTCTTGCTTTGGGTTCCCTGACTGGTATCCTGAAAGAGACATAGTCACCTAGAGAAGAAATAGGTGTTGTAAGAAAACCCTAATACAAGAAGCTACTGTTTTGAGCATCTTACACAATGCTTGACTTCGGTTCACTTAGATTTGATTTTCCACTCGATTCTTATTGATTCTTTCATCAGTGTGTGTGTAGATCATTACTACATGTTTGTAAATCTGTATCTTTGTTGTTTTCTCAGAGTCTTGTTAACCTAAAACCATTTAGGTTACTTTGATTTAACGTACATACAACTTCATTCAACTTTTTTTTTGGTGTCAGCAACAGGTATTTTTTATATTTAATTTTGTTTATAAATAAATTCTATATTAAAGGTTAAATTTTAATGTTTCCCATGGAGATATCTAAAAAACTTGTTAACTTCATAAAGGAACACCTTTGCTTGTAGGTCAATAATTATTTTAGGGACAAACGGGGTACCTTTACTGAAATAGATGCGTGTCGCATATCTTTCCTAATGCCGATCCCATCAAGTCATCAACTGTCTTGGGATGGTTCCTGTCAATTTTCCACCATGACCTATTTTGTTTTTTGTTTTTTTAGGACTAATTCCTTTATCTGCGAAGCTTATTTAGTTTTTTTTTTAAAAAAACACAATGAAGATATGTACCTATTTATAAGTTCTAAGTTCTAAGTTCTAAGTTTCTTGAAATAATTAGGGTGGGGGAAATTTATTAAAAACATCTTTTCTGTGTTGCACACACACACACACACAGACACACACACACACACACATACAGACTGTTCAAGCACTAAGAAAACAGAAACACTTGGCGTAGAACATAGTACACCCACGTTTGTCTCCTCACACACCAAACACACACATAAACAGAAATAAGATCCCTTTGAAATTAGATGAGGTTATGTGCTACTACAAACATTGGCTAGGTGTCTCCTTATGTGTGTGTGTGTGTGTGTGTGTGAGAGGAAGGAGCTGACACAGCATGAACTCCACCCATGCATAATGTTCATTTCCACATGTTCTTATCGATTAATAATGATCAAACACACATTAAATACTGATAGCAAATAGGAAATGACGAATGTCCGGCTCTCAACAAATAACATCCTCTATAAATATTTAACGAAATAATTTTACTCATGTTGTTTCTGGTTCTTTCGCCGCGTGCAAACAAATGCGTTTCGTTTTCAGTGGCTAAACTTTATAACGCGTCCATTTTGACAATTTAGATGAAACTTCTGCTTTTAAAGTGAGAGCTTGGCCAAAAATCCCCAAATCTAGTTAACCAGCCAAAGACATGTTTGGTATCAGAAGATGATGTTCGCTCGGAACTCGCCTCAGATCACATCAATAATGTTTGCACATAAACACTTTAATATATAGCGTCGGACGTAATTATATTTCAATGTTTAGTTTACAAAATTGTATCTTAAGTTCGAAGTTTGAAATCCGGTGACCTCCAACCTGACACTAAGCGATGAGGAAGAAAGTGATTCGGTTACAAGATGGAGCTATTATTATTATTATCACTATTATTAGCTTTCCAGTGCTGTTTTGTTCATGTTTATAGATAACAGTGTGTCATACAGAATCAGAAACCACATAAACAAGTCTGTTTGAGATGCTAAAAACTGAACAAAACCTTTTGAGGTGACTGACAGATGATTTAGATGTGCAGTCTAAAGCAATGCTGACCCTTTCTGGCTTGACACGAAACATGTCTTGGTTGATCAAATGCATTTGGGGTAAAAGGGGAACATTGTGTAAGCATAGCTTTTTGGCAGAACTGTTGCTTTAAAGTGCGGATGTTCAGAGGCAAGCTGCCAGCTGGAGCAGGATGTCACCAGTGATGTCTTGTTTCAAACATTTTCCCCCGGTTTGAAAAAAAAAGAGTTATCACTGTGTTTGTGAGAAAATTTCCTAGGAATGTCTCTCACTTTACTTTCTGACAGACACCACTGAGTTGTGATGAAACACTGAAGTTTATACAGTACATATGGCGAAATCTGTGGAAGTTAGATTAGCATGGTTTATGCTAATCTAAGTGGGATTACAATGTGATTTCAGTCCAAGGAGTCTTAGCCCAAGTAATTTACCAAGACATCTGAGGAAAATCTTTATATTCTTAATGGTTTTGTCTTGTTTCACAAACCATGTATGGTACATTTCCATTGCTTCTTGCTCTTATTTGTTAGTTTTCAATATGGTAGAACCTGTAAAAGTTTGATTCTCTGTTGATACTGATGTTGATGTTGTTGTTGTTGTTGTATTCTCTTTTTTTGATATTTTACCTCCAGATCTGAGGGAAATGTTGATATTCTTGATATACTTTTGTCTTTATATTGTACGGACTCAGTGTCTATATTTTATTTTAGACCTAGGAAGCTTATATTAGTAATTCTTAATGGTTTTGGCTTTATTGTACATAGAAGACACTTACACCTAATATGTTATTTTCCAATATGACCGAACCTTTGAAACCATGCTTAGTGATAAGTGTAATGTTGTACTCTGTCATTTATTAATAATTCCACAACTCTGCCTATAGTGAAGTGAAGTGAAGTGACTTGTGGCCAAGTGTGGTGACCCATACCTGGAATTTGTGCTCTGTGAACCTGAAGGTCGTGGGTTCGAGTCTCAGGCTGGCAGGGATTGTAGGTGGGGGGAGTGAATGACCAGCGCTCTCTTCCACCCCGGTGTGTATGTGTGTGTTCAGTACTGTGTGTGTGCATTTGGATGGGTTAAATGCAGAGCACAAATTCCAAGTATGGGTCGCCACACATGGCCACACATCACGTCACTTCATGTCTTGTGCTGTTTGTTGTTTTATGTATGGTCCTGGAGGAACGTTGGTCCTGGAGGAACATTGGTCCTGGATGAACGTTGTGTCGTTTCACTGTTTACTGTACTAGCTGTATATGGTTGAAATGACAATAAAGCCACTAGACTTCACTTGACACTACATGAGAGAAATGTAGTTGAGTTGGTTTGTCTTGTTTTTTATTTTTCTTTCTTCACTGTACCTTTACACTGTCCATATAGTTTAGATGACTTAGTGCTAGTGAGCCAAAATCAACAGCAAGTCAGAATACGTCAGAAAATAGTTAAAGGATGAGTTGCTGTGACGGACTTGATGATGCTGGTTTTTATGATGACGACGGTAAAGATG
The DNA here is from genome assembly GCA_037577455.1 of Pangasius macronema. NCBI lineage: Eukaryota > Metazoa > Chordata > Actinopteri > Siluriformes > Pangasiidae > Pangasius > Pangasius macronema. Next base: position 15,214,909 of record CM074971.1, on the reverse strand, counting down.
ATGATGAAATGTTAGCAGCTAACAGCGCTGAGTAGCTCAGTGATAGTCTGTTACTGTGTGTGTGTGTGTGTGTGTGTGTGTGTGTGTCAGACGATGACGCAATGAGTTTGTGTAGCTAGTTAATGACATCACGGAACGGGTTAGGACAAGACCCAAAGACACCTGGTGTCGGATGGGAGTGGTGTGTGTGCGTGTGTGTGTCAGACGATAACGCAATGAGTTTTTGTGTAGCTACGTAATGACATCACAGCACTGGAGAGGACGAGACCTGAAGACACCTGGTGTCGAATGGGAGTGGTGTGTCTGTGTGTGTGCGTGCGTGTGTGTGTCAGACGATAACGCAATGAGCTAGGTAATGACATCGCAGCACTGCATAGGACGAGACCTGAAGACATCTGGTGTCCGATGGGAGCGGTGTGTGTGCGTGTGTTAGAGATAGTGAGCGATCACATCTGTTTTTAGCTTTTTGTAACAGCCTGCGTCATTAGCTCTCTGATTCTGTGCCTGTGTCCTTATATCTCTGCCTGTCTCCCCCCATCTTTTTCTCGTTTCTCTCCTTCTGTCTCATTCTACATTTCTCTGCCTGTCTCTCTGTCTCTCTCTCTGTCTCTCTCTCTCTCTATCCCTAACTCCATCCCTGTCTCTATTTCTGTATCACTCAATTATGTTCTCTCTCTCTCTCTCTCTCTCTCTCTCTCTCTCTCTGTTTCTCCTTGTCTTTGTCCTTGTCTTCTCTCTCAAATGTTTTCTCACTCCATGTCTCTCTCTCTCACTCTCACTGTCTTTCTGTATCTCTAAATGAGAGGAGAAAAGGATTGAGTCAGCAGTGCCCAGAAATAATGATGCAATTTCAATTATTATTACAATTTGAAAATACATGTAACAAAATAGTAAAACAACAACAACAACAACAACAATTTGATTTACTACCAAGCATGAGCGCATTCCTCTTCTACAATCCTTTCCTTGTTGTCCCCTCCTCCTCTTGTTCAGCATGTGGACACTTGTGTGACGTGGGTGTTACACACTTCCGTGTCACGGAGGCATTTTAATAAAGGTTTTGAAACACGGCACCTGTTTCTTCCTTCCTTTCGTTCTTTCTTTCTTTCTTTAAATCTCTTCCTGGTTTTCCTGTTGATTTTTTCAACTTAGTGGTCTTTACCGTCAAAGCAAATTGTGCAGCTAAATAAGAAAACACACACACACACACATTTAAACACACCTGAGGTGAGAAATACGCAACAAAGTACAATTCACTGAGCTTCACTTTCAACTCAGCACATTGTTAAACATCACTACCTTTCTCTTCAAGAACAAATCTAAGCTAGTGAGAACGAGACCTGCTCCCCATCACTGCAATCTCTCTGCTGCTACACACACTTTGTATTTATCTCATTAGTTTGTAATGCGATAGATCATGTATTTAATGACCATGCTAGCTAACATGAGAGATTAGGAATAAAGCTGTTTGCGGTTAGCGAAAGTTCGTGAAAGAGGCACTCGTTTATCATCTTCTGTGAATCGTTCTGCTTTTCTACGTTAACCTGAGCGAAGACTTTGGAGCTACAGGCGAATAATTACACTTTTACTCGTTGTTCCTTTTATCGCAAACAAACTGAGACGTTACTAAACACGACCACAATCCCCAAATCTAATGTTCTACCTCTCACTGTTGAATAGAAGACAAAGGAAAGATAAAACGCTCTCTCTCCCTCTTTTATTCCTTGTTTCTTTGTCTTTTTTCTTGCTTACACTATCTCCGTTCTTCATCTTCACTACTGTTCTCTCATTAATGTTTTCTCTGTAATTACAGTGCTGAAGCCCTGACCCCACCCGAAATACCTTCTCTCTCTCTCTCTCTCTCTCTCTCTCTCTCTCTCTCTCTCTCTCTCTCACTCTCTCTCTCTCTCATTCATCCCCATCCCTTTCTTCTGGGCAAAGGGGCAGAGGAGGCATTCAGAGAATCCGCCTGGCTCCGACACACGACGGTGCACTCCCTCCCCTCCTGAAAAAAGGAAAGAGGAAAAAGAAAGGAAAAAGGAGGGGCACAGACTGAGAGAGACAGAGGAAAAGAGCAAGAGAGGGATGGAACCACAGCCTTAAAAGGTCATGTACTTTTTCTCTCTCCTCCTTCTTTTATGTGAGTGTGCTGCTGAACTCATTCCTCCCAACACTCCCTCCTCACCGAGTGGACTTTGAGACCTCAATAAGAGGAAGCAGACAGCTCTGACACACACTCTCTCTCTCACACACACTCGCTGAGGAGGCGCACGCCTGTGCATCAGGAACTTTTCTCCACTTACACAGTGAGTATAATGTTCACGTTCTTACCGCGTGTGTGTTTCTTCCTGTCTGAAGTTTGGGCTGATGTGGAAGTGTGTGAGGATTAAATTTGATCTCAGGATTAAGCTTGAATTAAGAAACGGTTAAGAGGAATGCATAAGAAACACCATTACACACACACACCCACACACACCCACACACACACACAAACACACACACGAACAAGTGCTAACAAGCGAAAGAATGCAGTGAGAGAGAGAGAGAGAGAGAGAGAGAGAGAGAGTGTGTGTGGCTTCATGTACAGAGTTTTACTGGGAGTTGACATGTCACGAGAACAAGTTTCCTCTCCCTCTCTCTCCCTCACACACACACACACACACACACACACACACACACACACACACACACTGTCATTCTATGTTTCTTTCTCAATCTTTCAATCTCTCGTTCTCGATATCTCCTATATCGCATATTTCCTTCACTCTATCTATCTATCTATCTGTCTATCTATCTGTCTATCTGTCTGTCTATCTGTCTGTCTGTCTGTCTGTCTGTGTCTCTTTAAACCATAAAACTGCAACTGAAAATGAGATGCACTAAAGCTTTCCTGTGTGTGTGTGTGTGTGTGTGTGTGTGTGTGTGTGTGTGTGTGTGTGTGTGTAAAACATATGTCTTATTCAGCAAAGCTTTCACAGTGTTTTTTTTATCAATATTGTCAATAACGCGCTGAGGCCTATCTGAAAATTGTGTAACACTTGTGTGTGTGTGTGTGTGTGTGTGTGTGTGTGTGTGTGTGTGTGGGAACACCCAATGAGGCTGCACAAATAATAAAATAAATGCATGACATTAAATTCTCTCTCTCTCTCACACACACACACACACACACACACACACAGGATGGAATTGGCCCAACAAAAAGATATTGCGACATCATTCTCTCACTCTCTCTCCCTCTTTCTAACAAACACACACACACACACACACACACACTCTTTCTGCATGAGGTCTTGATGCATAAATTGTGTGTACATAAACACAGGAACAACACAGCTGTGGTCAGCACACCCACTGCAGAAAGCAAACAAGGGAGACAACTCACCAATGCAATGTGCAACACAAACACCTCCAGGCAACACACACACACACACACACACACACACACACACACACACACTACACATTTCTTTCACAACCACAGCCACAACCAGCTTGAACATGCCATTGCATCAATAAACATTCTCAGGTGGACTGGTGTCATGTCAGGTCACGTCAGTGACAATCAAATGTTCACCTGCAGGTCGTAAATTCAGAGGCATTAGCGTTACGGCGCTGAAAGCGCACTGACGTTTAATAAGCGAAGTTTCTTTCTTTAGCTATACACTCGAAATATGATACTAACGTAAAAGATACATGTCTACATCACAAACTTAGTAGCTATAACATTCGATTACGTCTTGTTAGCAGTATTTACCTTGTAGCTATGTTCTTGGTAACATGACGAGCAGCACTTTTGGTCTTTTGGAGAGGATGATGAGGAAACAACTGTAACAAGATTACAACATTAAATGCAACTATAAACAGATCAAACATATGTGTCATTCTTTAATTAATGCGAAAATGTAATTGTTGGCAAATTGTTGAGGTATAAGAGGAATAAAACATTTCAGGATGTGCTTTTATGTGAAAATTTGTCGTAGTAACACCTCGTGCCATTGATTCATTAGCTACAGTAGTCATTATGTCAGTGGAAGGTCTTCACAAAAGATATTGTAAAGATGTGTGCAGATGAGATTTCTTTTTTTATTACGCAAATTGATTGTGTTTAAAGAAACGATTAAAAGGTCAACCTTCATTATCAGAGTTCACTGATTTCCCCAAACAAGTGAAGTTAGTCATATTTTGGGTTGATTTTATAACATGAATTAAGTCCTTATAACACCAGTACAACCTGAATGTGTGTATTTCGCAGGCATGATGGTGAATAGGGGTCGTCCATTTTTTTTTTTTTTTTCCAAGAACTGTGCACTCTGTCGAGTTTTATTCCTTATCTAAACAATAACGCTCTTGCTAATCACGATTTTGATGAAACGTGGACAAACGTGGAGAATGAATCATTTTTTCTTAGGACCTCATTTTCAACAATTTCAATTCTACAGCAGTTGATTCATCGCTCTCATGACACACTCGAATGCAAACTTAACATGACCCTGATGCGTGGACTCTTCACACACAACTCTCTGGGACGTCACTTCAGAGCTGCACTGTTGAGAAAAGAGGAGTGAATATTAGCTAAAGGATGTGGCTGGGTTTCAGAATCACAGTTCCCACGTTGTGTGCTGCAGGCAGGAAGGAAGTGGTTTTTTAAAGGTGTGTGTTGCTATCGCCTGGTTTGTGGAGTTAACTATCTAACGAATTTTAACGTGTAAATGTATACGATATTCTGTATGTGACAGTGTTGACTCAACACGCGATTTTTTGTTTAAAGGTGTTCGCTTCGCTTGTGTGAGAAGCCACACCCATATTTAATCCTAAATGATATTTAATTACTTGATCATATTTAATTATTAAACATTAAGTAAGAATGACGATGAAGTCATGGCCTAAATCCTATGAAGGTACACAATCACACACAAACAAAGATCAGCAGTGTGTGATTGCAAACTGTGGGCCAGCTTTGTGGGTGTGTGCTGCTTGCTTGGTCAAGCATGAGGCCTCAACAGGAACAGCAAACACACACACACACACACACACACACACACACACACACACACACACACACACAGTTCTTCTTGTTGTCGAAGTTAATTTATTCTCGAATATCTTTCTAAAATGTTATGCAACTTCAGTTGAATATTATGTAACTTCAGTGCAAAACGGAACTGCACTAGTTACAGCTCAAGCTTCTTCAGTGATGTGCAAAATGTGACGTTATCATCTTTTCACAATTTATTACATTTCATTTAAGTTACTTTTTGCTGGTTTTACAGTGTGTAGTTTTTGCAGTAACAGTGATATGACACAAATCATTTATAAATGAAGGTGACGTCCTCAGAAGGCACAATTTGAATGTGTGTGTGTGTGTGTGTGCACTTGATAGATGTTCCTATCAATGTCCCCACAATAATAGGAATATCTGAAAACTGCTTTAATTAATTTAATTAATTTAATGGTTGGTCCTCACAAGGATAGTAAGAAAAATTTGTGTGTGTGTGTGTTTTTGAGCACTTGTGACATTCTCACGCGGGCATAAATGTCCTCACTTTGGTAACAACACGTAAAGGACAATATCTCAGGCTCCCTTTCGACTGGCTTCACAACTTTGTTTTGATTTATTTTAAGCAAACTATTTATCTATGTTTTCCCTAAGCAAGGTTAATGTAAGGTTAAAATAAACAATTACAAAAAGATCCAAAACAATGACTCTTTCCGTAAATAGTTATGGCTAAGATTAGAGTTATTTTTGTTACAGAACCACTTAAATACCAAGTCCCCAAAAGTACAATACAACCTGAATGTGTGTGAGTGTGTGTGAGTGTCTGTGTGTGTGTGTGTGTGTGAGTGTCTGTGTGTATGTAGGCATGTTTTATATAGACATTGGATAGACAGTTTGTTCATTGTTGGTGTAGTATATGTCAATAGGAGGTCCTCATAAGGATAGTTAGACACACTTGTGTGTGCATTTGATTTCTTTTTGTTGATTATAAAACAGGCAATAAAAATTCCTTTGCAAATTTTTCAGTTTGAAGTAACAGTTTCAAGGGGTTTGACGACTTCAATAAGAGCAAAAGGGTTGATTTTATAGCATGAATTAACATGAAGTCCTTACAAGACCAGTACAACCTGAATGTGTGTGTGTGTTTCGCAGGCGTGATGGCAAACAAGGGTCCTTCCTACGGTTTGAGCCGTGAGGTTCAGAGTAAGATTGACAAGAAGTACGACCCCGAACTGGAGGAGCGGCTCGTCGAGTGGATTATGGCTCAGTGTGGTCCATCAGTGGGAAAACCACAACCTGGCAAACAGGGCTTCCAGACATGGCTCAAAGATGGAATTGTAAGTGTGTGTGTGTGTGTGTGTGTGTGTTTAATGATATCCTAATAAGTTATAAAATGAAATAAATTCAAAATGCTTTTTTTCCCGAATTACCTTTAATTTTAACAGCTGTATAAAATATAGCTAAAATGTCCTTATGACAAAAATAATTCTCTCCTGCCTCTACTCTCTCCATCCATCACTCTTTCTCTCTCTCCTCTGCCGTGTCTGCAGGTCTTGTGTGAGCTCATTAACAGCCTCCATAAGGACTCGAAACCAGTGAAGAGGATCCAGAGCTCCACCATGGCCTTCAAGCAGATGGAGCTGATCTCACAGTTCCTCGCAGCTGCCGAGAAATATGGAGTCACCAAATCCGACATGTTCCAGACGGTGGACCTCTGGGAGGGTGAGTCCTCCGTCACTTCCTCGTTTCATCATTTTTGAAAACTTATAATAGAGATCCATGGATATTCTGGGCTTATGAAGTTTCTTTTGCTTCATCCATGATGAATTTATTGAAATATCACAAAATGAACAAGTAGTTAATAAGGTTAAAGTTTTAACCGAAAACTTGCGAACGACTGATTGTTGCAAAAGTTTCGCCTATGACAGCATAAGCCAAAGAATTTGCAAAGTAACTCAAATGATTATCATTAGCTAGGTAGAGCCTTAATTATCTCCCTAGCCCCACCCACTTCACAATTTTAGTGGTAGTTTTAAAATACTTTCTCTTTCGCATTTTGATTTTGGAGGTCAAACTGAATACATTTCTTTCCTTGAAATGGAGGCATTTTCATTCATTCATTCATTCATTCAATCATTAAGAATAGAAAATTAAGTTTAAATAAAGATTGCTACAATCTTGTGAATTTATTTTCGATACTCATGATTTATTTTTTTACTCATGATTTTGTCACAAAACACACCTAATTCACTACACTACACAGTGTCCCACAATGCACTGCTGTAGGTCGTGTCCCAGTGACACGCCATAGTCAGTACCTGTAACGCATTTGGCCCATATAGGAAACACGGTGTGGTTTGGGACACGTCCCCAATGTGCCGATGATGCTGTGACCTAACGTACAGACTGTGACTCTGGGTGTGTGTAGGTAAAGACTTGGCGGCAGTGCAGATGACTCTGATGTCTTTGGGAAGTTTGGCAGTTACCAAGAGCGACGGCTGTTACCGTGGCGACCCTAACTGGTTTCATAGGTGAGTAATACCACTTCCTCTTCATGGTTTCACTTTAACTCGGCCAAATGATCACTATGGCAACTTAACAACACACAGTGACAAACACACACAAGCACACAAGGTTAATGTTTTAACACCACAGAAACCGGAACATTTTTAGAGGCCTGTGTACACACACACACACACACATACACACACACACACACACACACACACACACACTGTAGGCTTCTGAAAATGACGCAACTAATACAGCACTGTGTAGAGTTAAGGAACAGCAGCACAGATAAGGGCCTCTTCCAGTTTCTATGGCATTGAAACATTAACCTTGTGTGTGTGTGTGTGTGTGTGTGTGTGTGTGTTTTAGGCTTTTGTGAGTCTTCATAGTGTCAGGTGTCCTCACAATCACACGGTCCTCACAAAAAAAGTGAGGCATTTATTTAAATTCTTTACATTCTTTTAGTCACTAAAGTCAAGGTTACAGAGGTTGGGGGTGTGTGAGGTGTGTGTGGTGGTGTGTGTGGACACAGAGTGAACTGAATTATTCACGAATATAAAATTAGACTGTGAATTCCATTAGGTCAGACATATGCACACTCAAGCTCCTTTAAGAGTCGTGTCTCAGTGGTTAAAGATTTGCACAAAGGCCTTGATTTAAATCTCAGCACTGCCTCATTCAGCAAGACCTTTAACCTATAAATGCTGAACTGTTTGCTTGGATGGCTTTGGATGAAAGCATCTACCAAATGATACATGTGTAATGATGATTGTGGTTTACCAATCAAAGGTCATTGAACAAGTTTTTTTTTGTTTGTTTGTTTGTTTGTTTTACTAAACAAGTAAAAGAGTTATTAAGGTGTAAACTCTCTGATCTTAATGGAACTCTAAATTCACCCATAACATCTCCAAAATCTTTAGCAGTTACTCACATTTAATTTTTAATGTTTGTAAATCTTTGATGGCAAAATTTCACTCATGTAAAATGATTAAAGTCAGAGCTAGCTTTCTGATATTCAATATAAACGTCTAAGATTTCTTCTTTAAGAAAGATGGTGCCATTTTGTTCTGCGTAGACTATCGCTTACAACAATCATATTAAAGGTGGAGCTGTTTGGAGCTAGCTGGTTGTGTAGCTAATGTTTGGAAAACACCACTGAACATTCATAATGATTGCTAACTTGCTAACATATTGTGACATTTGTTAGCTAACTAAGAACAAGCATGTCCTTCTCAAGTACCTACCATTTCCTTACAGGTTAACTTTCCCTCTGTAAGACCAATGCCAAAGTTTGCACAAACTCACTGGGCACTCATTTGATTGTTTGAACATGTGTGTGTGTATTTCTTAGGAAATCACAGGAGAACAAGAGAGAGTTCTCAGACGACCAGCTGAAGGAGGGTCAGAGCATCATCGGCCTGCAGATGGGCTCCAACAGAGGAGCATCTCAGGCGGGAATGACCGGTTATGGACGACCCCGGCAGATCATCAACTAAAGTTCATGATTTTCTGACCTACTTCGCCTATCAGAGAGGGTTGAACACGTACCCAGTTATTACCACTCAGTCAGAAAAAACAAACTGGACAATCGCAGGGACCAAAAGACAAACACGCATAATCACTTTACTGTCATATTAAACGAACATACAGTAATGTAGTCATGAAGATGTGAAGTAGTGATGCATTCCGTGCAAAAACAAACTCATCTCAAATTAGCCCAATGCTAAAATATGACCGTAATCTCAGTATGTTTGTGCATTGTATATTGATTTTCAATAGATGATTTTTTGCTAATAAATTTTTTTTCGACTCAGCTGAACAGATCTCCTTGCTGTTTTAAATTTACATTTGAAATCTCGTGTAACACTGGAGATTCTTCTTTTCGTATTAGTTTCAGCGTAGTGTTTACTGTTACATAAGAACAGAGGAATTTCCAGGACAAAACAGATGAGATTAGAAACACTCTTTCCTCCCTTCTGGCTGAACTTCTGCTATCACTTCATCTCGCTTTGCTTTTTTGGTGGAGCCCCTTCACATGCCCGCATAGATAATCACAGGGGATAAGGGAGAGGCGGCGAGGGTTTTTGCCTTTTATCTAGCTTTCTAGAGAACACTGGAAAGCTTCAAAAAAAACCATTTGACTCTATATGCTATAATAATACCATTAATAAACCTCGCTATTTCCAGGTTAATAATTATTCTAATTCTGATTCAATTATATAAATATTAACAAATAAGAATTTGTTAAAAGCAAACACGAAGGCCCCATCTTAAATCTTTTTCAGTATTTTTGGATAAATCTTACTCAGGGGTTTGCAACAATTCTTGAGTAAAACGCTACAGTATTTTACCCGCATTGGATAGTGTCAGACTATACGTTTAATAATGTTCTACTACAAGTGACTGAATTTTACCATCAGTCACCTAGCATGGCTTATAAACTATGTGCTAACGATACCTTCAATGATGTCCAGTAGCAGCGAGCAACTTCAATAAACATAATAAATAAATGATGCGGTTGGGATTGTGGCAGGACAAGTGGGAGGGGTTAATTTGCATATTCATGCATATTCATAGGTTCTGTTTTTTTTTTCATCTTTAATGATATTTTCTGACTGATTATTAGACTGCAGTATTATGATACCTACTGCTATACACACTTTGGCCTTCATATGTTCATATGCTAATAACGCAATACAGAAGTAATGTGGCTTATTTGCAACCGAGAGACAAAAGCTTCTATAAATAAACATCTTACAGGGGAAAAATATTGACGATAGTGCATATCTGCATGGTTCGATGCTCTCTGCTTATTTATCTTTCCTCAGCTGTGTATCATAGCAACAGTGTGTGTGGAAGGAAATGCTAACGCTGCTCTAACACACACATAATAATACACACTGGCCAACCAAAACCGCATTTTTTTAAATTTGAATCATGTAGGACTGATCATTTCCTTCTGATAGTACCATAGGATTTTGAAACTTTTTACTTGATCACTGCCATAAGACTGGCATAAACATAAAAACCAGGAAAACAGCAGATTCCAGATTAGCCGCTAGCTACTACTTGTCTACCACTTTATGTCTGCAATATTTACTTTATATATAACAGGAATCAGTTCAATCAGTTAAACATCGTTAGAACAATATATTGATTAGAAGTTGTCCAAATAACATATTGCTAGCATATCAGACATTCGCTTCAAGCTAACCGTAGCTATAGTAAGGTGCACCATGATAAAATAACCCAGACAAACTACATCAATGGCACTCAGCTGCAAATCCATAAATGAATCTTACCACAGCTAAGATATGAGTTAAGTTAAAGAGAAGTTAAACAGCATTAAAGTCACTTAGCCAGTAGCTATAGTCCTGTCTTCTTTGTCCTTGGTGTTATGGTTCCATCTCAACGTGTTTCATTTGTATTTAATAAGTTATAAGTTCTTGACTGTATCTATATTAATAGACTCCCAATATAGAACAATAACAGATACCTGAGTCATAAACCTGTCAAAGTCTCCAGAGGACCTAAGGATCAGAAGAGGGAGGGTATAGGTAGGTAGTCTGAGGTAGACAAATGTAGTAGGGAGACGGTTTCTTTACTCCAGCCTTCCTTTTCCTTCCTAATCCACTTTTCTTATCTTTGACCACAGTAGGATTCCTGAGGAATTCTTTTGGCCTGATTAATCTTCCTTCCTTCTTCACATACGCTTCCTTCAACAACTAAAAAAAAAGAAAAAGAAACAATAAAACAATGTTCATCAAGACATTCTTAGCAGCTCCAACCTTTGCACAGTTTTTCCAGTTGTTCCAACAGGTTGTTTGCAGGACGTCCCCCATGAGAACCCAGCTGAGACCAACGGCTTTACCAGTGAACTGTGAAAAACCTTGTAGCTAGAAATGGTATGGAATTCATGTTTGTCCACCAGACTGGTCGGTCTCACAACACTGCCTCCTTCTGTAACAAATATTTCTTACACTATGTAGAAGATCGCATGCCAGACTCAAAAGCAATCTCACCAGTGGGAAAAGTGGAATAAAATACACAGACGGTATTGGTATTGATTTTTATTTGTGGCATGAAGACAACACGTTACCATATAAAAACTTTAGAGTTCCCTTATTCCTGTGGCAGTGCAGCACATTGTCTCCATTTCACAAACGAAACGCAATAGCAACTCTGTGTTGTATTTCGATATTACAAAATAGTGGACATGCCCACCACTCCAATAAATACCTTCATCGGAATGAAGCTGTGCCATAATAATAATAACAACAACAATGAACTTGAATGAATCCTCAAGAATGTAGGGTGGACGAGTGAAAAAGGAAACTGTCAGTGTTAGACTGCCACCTGGCGTTTGGTTAATGAAACCAGGATAAAGATTCTTATGAAGATATTATATTATAAGGATTTAAGTCATTAACCACTAAACAACCGAACAACTCCTGAACTGAAATCATTTTAATTCTGTAAGGAAATTTAATTAAAGAAAGGAGAAATTATTGTCCAAATATCACTCAGTCCCAGTCCTAGACTAAATAATAAGACGATTGCTACACCCTTTGTGTATTTTCCCCTTTTAGTGGACGTTCTAGAAACCAAAACAAAGTTTTGAAAGAACATTCCAGAATTCATAGTGAGGCTTTGAAAGTACATTCTAGAATTTAAATTGAGGTATTGAAAAAACATTCTAGAATTAATAGTGAGGTATTGAAAGAACATTCCAGAATTCATAGTGAGGCTTTGAAAGTACATTCTAGAATTTAAATTGAGGTATTGAAAAAACATTCTAGAATTAATAGTGAGGTATTGAAAGAACATTCTAGAATTCATAGTGATGTTTTAAAAGAACATTCTAGAATTCATAGTGAGGCTTTGAAAGAACATTCTAGAACTTAAAGCGAGGTATTGAAAGAACATTCCAGATTCAACAGCAAGGCTTTGAGAGAACATCCTAGGACGCATGGCGAGTTATCAGGGAACAGTGAAGAATCCACGGCCGAGTTCTGTTCCCACTAAACCCCATAGCCGACTCTCACATGGGGAAGATGAGGAAGCCGCTGAAAGTNCGCTGAAAGTGGTGCGATTGTTCGCGTCGTCGTAAAGCTTCGAGTTGGCGGGGAGTTTGGTGTAAACGACGTCTCCTTCCTCCAGCTGCATGACGAGACCACCAGAGAAATACGTCATGTAGCCATCACTTTCTTTAACTAAACCATTCATCTTCTCGTTGTTCCTATACAGATCTACGGCCATGCCGTGTCTGCCCGTGTTTCCACAGCTCGTGAACCTGATGTAGTAGCTTCCGTTTAGTGGCACAGTGAAAATCCCTTCAACAAAAAACAAAACAAATCTGCAGTTAGATTTTCAAAAATCTTCCAAGGGAATTCCTTCCTTCGTGTAGTTTATTTAATATAAAATCAACAATCAAAAATTGAGAGTTATAAATACTATGATTCTGACATTTCAACAAGTACTACAGTTGTCATATTACTTCAGGCTAAAAATTAGATTAGCATCATTAGCATGTTTTAGTGATTAGCGTGCAAGTTTTAGGTTAGTAATACAGGCACAGTCAAGGGAAGACGTAAGACATATGTAGGATGGAAGAGATTTCAAACATCTTTACTAGCATTTAAAACTAAACATTTATCTATTTATCTATTTAAAGTTATATGTCTGACACTCGATCCAACGTTCCGATTGTGATCGGTATGAAGTTAAAGCGATTGTTAACCGTGATAATTTACATCATAAGTCAGTATTTTGGTGGAAAAGTGATAGTTAGCTAATATCTAATAAATGTTTCTTTTTTTCCTTTTAATTTCTATGAATAATTACATATCAATAGCTCATTAATAAGCATTTATAATTGGCTGCATTCACAGTGCCACTAAGTAAAACCGAGAATTTTATCACTTATTCTTTATTCTGTATTTATTATTTTAACTCTGCCAAAGGTGCCAGAAATTGGCCTACAGATCTGAAAATATTGCTGAAAATATTGGTGTTTTTTTACCAAATCATACAAGTCATGTCGTCATATACTTTAACAAGTGTAGCAACAATGGACATTGACCCAACATCCGAACACCAACGTTAGTGATGACTTTAGAGTAGACCAGAGTAACATCTACATCATAGTGTCCAACAGAGTTAGCCAGAGCAGCCGAGAAGGCAATCTTGTGTGTTGCTGTGGACCCACAACAGGAACATGACACATTATACACAGACAAGTGTTCCCTAGCCAGTGTTAAGCCAACATTGTCAGGGTCATCATGAGACAAGTGCGTGTTGTGAGCATTGAGCTGTTGGGCAACGACCATGACAACATTCAAAATTTCAAACATCATCAGGGTCTCTGTGACAGAAGTGCGCCATAGTCAACGCTGTCAGGGTCTTCATGTTAGAAGTGTACCTTTGAATTCTGACCACTCCCACCTTCCCCAAAAGGAATTCTGACCACTCCCACCTTCTTCCAAAGGAATTCTGACCACTCCCACCTTCCCCAAAAGGAATTCTGACCACTTCCACCTTCCCCAAAAGGAATTCTGACCACTCACACCTTCTTCCAAAGGAATTCTAACCACTCCCACCTTCTTCCAAAAGGAATTCTGACCACTCCCACCTTCTCTCAAAGGAATTTTGAATACTCCCACCTTCTTTCAAAGGAATTCTGACCACTCACACCTTCTTCCAAAGGAATTCTAACCACTCCCACCTTCTTCCAAAAGGAATTCTGACCACTCCCACCTTCTCTCAAAGGAATTTTGAATACTCCCACCTTCTTTCAAAGGAATTCTAACCACTCACACCTTCCCCAAAAGGAATTCTGACCACTCCCACCTTCTTTCAAAGGAATTCTCACCACTCCCACCTTCTCCAAAAGGAATTCTGACCACCCCCACCTTCTCGTAAAGGAATTCTGATGACTCCCACCTTCTCCTGATGTTATTACTTTTGTTTGTAGATGCCCACGATATTTTTCTAATGAATTCAGTTGGCTCTACTTTGCAAAATATAAACAAATAAACAAATAAGTAATTTAGGTCACACCACAGTGACCCGGACCTTGAGGACGCAGTTACAACCCGCTCCATCCAATGCACTCACACGTTAATGAACTTGTGCTTCCACCTGCACGAAAGTAAAAAGCGCTCACATCTGTAACGTTACTGTTGACAAACTGGACGTAAGTGACAGAAGTTTATTGACATACATGTAAGGAAATGTGCTGACCTGTCTGATTTTTCAGCTCCAGCTCAATATCAGTCAGTTTGTCCTGTAAATCTGTTGTGACAAATAAAAACAAAGTTAAAATTAAAATGAGTTTCTTTTGAAAGTTGAAATAAAGTTTATGTTTCCTGCAGTAAAACTGGTGTCAGTAAAATGATTAATGCATGAAATAACTTGTTTGGCCTTTGTAGTTAAATGAAGGAGATATGAGCAGTTTACTACGGTTGATTTTACAGTTTCTGGTAGTTTTTTTTTTTAAATTAATAATAAATAAAAAATCATAAAAAATAACCTAACATACCTAAAATAAAACTGTTTATCAGTTGAGAAATAGAATTTATTTATTTATTTATTTATTTATTTATTTATTTATTTATTTAAGCCATTTTAAGTCTTTCAATTCAAACGTTTATTTAATTGTATTTATTATTTGTATTTTTTCATTTATTTGTTTATTTAAGGGATAGGGATAAAAAATATATTTAACTTGATATTAAGAAATTTTGGGGTTTTCATTGTTCTATTTTTTTTTTTTTTTTGTAGTATTGAGTGCAGTGTTTATATTCTCTGCTGGTTGAAGAGGTGATCAGTTACCTTCGCTATACTGCTGCATGAGCTTCATGCCCATCCTCAGTTCGATGAGCTTGTCCCGCAGTTGGACAATCTCTACCCACTGCAGGTCCAAGCCCAGTCCTCAGACCCGTAGGACTTCCGACGACACCGTGTCGTCCCGGTGGTCTCGCTCTTCGACACCTGCCTTCATCTCTGATACCTTCTAGGGCTCGGACTCTCAGCCCTTTGTCTCTCTCATATTGGAGAGTCGGTTCCTCTTCTTTAAATACTCCTCAGCATTTCGTAACACACTCTGTGGCCTGTGCGTTTAATTTTTTTAGTTTCCGATGAGAGCGTGGAGTGTTTGTTAAATCTGGTGAGGGTGTGGGAGAAGACACCTGTTACACACGTTGCTCAAATGTTCTTTTGCCCAACAAGAACAATATATAACATTTCACAGTTATAAAAGTCATGTGTAATAATAATAAAAATAATAATAAACTTTTCTACTCCTTCACCATAATGATGAATAAATTAAGAGATGAATATGCATGATTATGCAAATTAGAAACGTCCTCCTGCCCTCTCAGCCCCACCCCTTTCCGAGGTGATTTATGATACTAATATCCGTGATACGAGAGTCCTTCACAAAAAAGAATTGAGTCTGTTAAAGTCCTTTTAGATCAACTTCAGGGTGATAAGAGTGACTCTGCTTTGCGTCGGGCTGCTTCACACTGACTCATTGATGATTATTTTCCATTAACAGCATACCCCTAAAGTGTTTCCTTTACTGACACCACAGCTGAATTCTCCTTTTGATTAAGTAAGGAATAAAACACTTGGTGTGCTGTTATAGAAAAGAAAAAAAGACATTTTTTTCCCTCTATAACACCACAGCACAACATGTTTAATTCCTCTTATACCACAGCAACTTGACAATTAAAATATCATTTTTGTATTTATTAAAGAGACACACGTCATACTTTTTAACCTTGGATTTAGTCCTTGTTATCGCGTCCGTGATAGCGGCTCTTATCTCAGTAAGTTCCTCACCAGCATTATTTTTTTTTCTATCTGTTAAAGTTCATAAGAAAAAACACAGCTTGTCATGCTAATGAAAACCACGAAGCGTAAAGTCCTCTGTCCTGAAGACTCTTCCATGGGAGATAATGGTTACAAAGAGCTGATACTGGAGACTCCTTGCATAAATAACCTAGAGTTGGATCACATGCTGGGCAAAGTGTCTTAAGATTAAATGTATGGGTTGATTAAACAAACAATACAGTAAGTGACTGTAAAAGTAGCCAAAGCCGTGGAGAACTGAAAGATGTTAATAAGAGTGGAATTTAGGTTCGGCAGGACAACATGGAGCACACCAGACGAGTCTGACCTGTTCTACTATCTAGGTTCCCATTAAGCAAGAAAGGACTTTACTCTTGTGTCATGCTGTAATAGGAAAATAATCAATCCCTGACTGCGTGGTGTGATGAAGTGGAGTTTTCTAATACACTATATGGCCAAAAGTATGTGGACCAGTGAGGGAGTTTGAAGGATGGAGACTGTTGCAACGCTTTTTCCAGAAAGGTCAAGAGTACACCAGATGACACCACTACACAACTCAATTCAATTCAATTCAGGTTTATTTGTATAGCACTTTTAACAATGGACATTGTCACAAAGCAGCTTTACAGGATTCACAAAAAATATATTGTAAATATTTGAACTCAACTCCTGAGCTGAACTTATGGAAAATGAATTCAATTAAAAGAGAAACGAAGCATCAGGAACATTTTCAGCTTTATTATTCTGCTGATCGAAAACAT
>CM074971.1:15171903-15192721 GCA_037577455.1 Pangasius macronema | reverse complement strand
TCGCCACTGGCTCGCTCATTAGGGATAAATTCACATATTTACAATATATATTTTTGAATCCCTTTATTTCTGTAAAGCTGCTTTGTGACAATGTCCATTGTTAAAAGCGCTATACAAAGGCGTTGGACATTTGGTGTATTTGGGAATGTGCTGGACAATTGCTGTATTTGGGATGGCGATGCACATTTGGTATGTTTCGGATGGTGATTGAGATTTGCAGAATTTAGCAATGTGTTGGACATTTAGGAAGTTTAATGATGTATTTGGAATGTTGTGGGATGTGGTGGACATTTTGGAGAATTTAATGATATGTTGGACATTTGGGACATTCGGGGATGTGTTGGACATGTGCAGAGTTTAGTGTGAACATTTGGAAATTTGAAATAATGATGTGCGGGACATTTAGGAAATTCAAGGATTTTCATAGGAAAATCACGGATCTGGCAACACTTATTTACAGGGAACACGTCACTGTTAACAAAATCTCGCGCACGCGCAATCACACTTAGCTAACCTCGCTTTCTGATTGGAGGCGAGAATTTCCCTTTCTGACCTGACATCTGAAACAATTTTATAGACAAATAGATAGATTATTTCACAAGTAATAATCCGTGAAACAACTATTAGTGTCGTGTTATTTTTCTTGTAATGCCATTCGACATACTTGAATCTCGCGATATTTGACACTACAAGAAACTCGCTCCACAAGAGAGCTAAAGAATATGTACGTGTAAAAAAACAAAGCGTTTAAACTGATTAATAGACTGTTTAAACATATAGAGGTCACATTTCTGTTTCTGTTTCAGTGTTGTACCATTTTGGGAGGTGGTGGATGGTTTTTGGTACATTCCATATCCGTTGGAAGGTGGAGTGGAAATACCGGAAGTGGAGTTGGATGACTCTGGGGTACTGAATACAATGCCAATCAATGGAGAGACCAGTGAGCAAGATGCTCAGGTAGGAAAAAACATCATCATCATCATCATCATCATCAACATCAACAACAACAACCACAACCACAACCCAGAGCTGCAAACAGAAATCTGGCAAAGATTTTACACAAGCTGTCCAGTTGAATTCTCCATCCTGATTGGTCAGAAGGTGTTGATTAGTTTTCTAGAACAGCAGCTCGGACAGCACTTCCCTCTGTAATGCAGATCACAGGTTTATATTATTCAAATATGTTGTCATTTCCTTATCAACAACTCTAATCGGACGTCTGTGCGGCGGACGCGCCACGTAAACAGATTAAACATTAAATGTAACTGTAAACGGATAAAAAGTACAATTCCTTGTACCGTGATATAAGAGATCGAGAACACTTCAGAATGTGCTGTTATGGGAAAATAATCGAGTCTGTGATCCTAACCGAAACTCTGACTCGTCACACAATCCTGTCGTTGATTATTTCCCTGGTACGACAACGAGGTTTATTTCTTATTCACTGGTTCTCTTAATTCTCTTCACAGTTTTGAGCCGCCCTCTAAATCAACACCGACAAAATATACAACGTGCGGTACCGATGCAGAAATACAGCAGCGGTTGAGTAGTCTGATTGTGGAGTCTGAATCAAAGTGAAAAATTGACACTGTTGGTTTGTTTGTTATATGAAATATGGCGTTGGTAAAAAGTAAACAAAGCTTTACCAAGTGTGTGTAGAAATCATAAAAATCATCTGAGTATATGGAAGAAGGAGCCAGTGCTGAAAAAATGATTAGGTAATGATGTACATGGTGTATCACATCCAGTGTTTATTTTCTTTCTTTCTTTCTTTTTATTTTTTCAATAAATCTCCACAATACACTGCACTCCTGTAGTTCTACAGCTCTGTCCTTTGGCTCTGTTTAGCCTCAGACATTTACAAAACAAATGCTGCAACACAAGACACACAGCATGTTCGATTCACTTCCTGGAGTTCGAGTCGATTCAGAGTTGCGTTCTCGTCAAAGCGAGTGGAAAAAAATAAATAAAACGATAAAAAAAAAAATGTCGCTCAGACGGTCTCTGAACGGTTGTTTTGTTTGGCGCCGGACTGGGATTGTGGCGTTCTCGCCTGTGTGAAAATCCTTCAGTACTCTTCAGGGATTAGATGACTGGTAAGGGATCTGGTGTGTCTTATGCCTGCCGTTCTGTCCAACACAGACTGATGACTGGACGCAAGAAAAATGTGTCAACACGAATGAAAGCTGGGAACACTTAATGGTAAAATACCTTTTACTTCGCTATTGTTCGTTTTTATAGTTTTCATTTAATTCCAGTGCACATCAGCTGAATAGTAAAGGGTAGAGATTTATTATACCTCTCTCACTCTCTGTCTCGCTCTCTCTCTCTCGCTCTCTGTCTCGCTCTCTCTCTCTGTCTCTCTCTCTGTCTCGCTCTCTGTCTCGCTCTCTCTCTCTCTCTGTCTCGCTCTCTGTCTCGCTCTCTTGCTCTCTGTCTCGCTCTCTCTCGCTCTCTTTCTCTCACTCTCTGTCTCGCTCTCTGTCTCGCTCGCTCTCTCTGTGTCTCTGTGTCTCTGTCTCGCTCTCTCTCTCTGTGTCTCTGTCTCTCTCTCTCTCTCTCTCTCTCTCTCTGTGTCTCTGTCTCTCTCTCTCTCTGTGTCTCTGTCTCGCTCTCTCTCTCTCTCTGTGTGTCTGTCTCGCTCTCTCTGTGTCTCTCTCTCTCTGTGTGTCTGTCTCGCTCTCTCTCTCTGTGTCTCTCTCTCTCTGTGTGTCTGTCTCGCTCTCTCTCTCTCTGTGTCTGTCTCTCTCTCGCTCTCTGTCTCTCTCTCTGTCTCGCTCTCTGTCTCGCTCTCTGTCTCGCTCTCTCTCTCTGTGTCTCTGTGTAGCGCGTCCTGGTGGAACAGAGTGCCGAGCTGGCGGAGGAGTGCGAGTCTCTGGAGAAACAGCAGGCTGCCGAAGAGAGCGAGTACAACAGCCACATCGAAAGTTTAGAGAAGATGAGAGACGACAAGCAGCGGCAACATCGGGTCTGGTTTCCATTCTCCAAGTCAAAATAGGATTTGTCTCGATTTTAAAGTATATCCTATTAAATAAGTAGGTTTGGCCTTGAGGGCTGATTGATTGATTTTTTGATTGATTGATTTTTTGGGTTTGTCCAGGCTCTCCTAGATAAGATCGAGTCAGTGCAGGTGAAATTGGATCTAAACAGCAGCAAAACAACGCGGAAAAACTTCACCGCCAAAGTCGAGGAGCTCACCGCCGAGAGGGATCAAAAGCTGGAGGCGAAGAGAAGGTGAGGAGAAGATTAAAAAAAAAAAAGGAGTGTGTTGATCTGTTGTTTTTTTTTCTTCTTTCCTTTGTGTGTTCACTGTTAAAGTGTGTGTATGTGTGTGTTTTAGATTGACCCAAGAGTTGGAGGAGGCTGATGGGAGACTGAAGATGCTTAAGGAAGAGCAAAGAAATGAAAAGTAAGACGTGACCAGGAACATATTAAACAATAATCTCAACATGGACGACAATGGGTTGGCAGAAAACAAGTCGAAAATGAGTTAGCGAGCGAATATGAGGATATTTAAAACGTAAAAAATATTTTAATATCAGTATTCTAGTGTTGTTGATAATAATCAGGGTAAAGGCAGAAAGGCAGAAGTGGAAGTTATTTTGACTCACTTCTCTGCCAAAAGAAAACATTAAGCAGTGTAACAGCACCTAAAAAGTCTTTTTTTTTTTTTTTGTAATTGAATGATTAGTTTCATTTGTCTTAATTTATAGGTTTGTGTTGCCTCCCTTACTTATTTTTATATTCTTTCATTAAGGGCAATAATATGAATAATATGAAACTATTGGTTTTCACTGAAGTACAAAGTAGCTAGCTAATTATAATCTCCTTCTTTACCAAAGGCCTGTTTGTGTGTGTGTGTGTGTGTGTGTGTGTGTGTGTGTTATACCACAGGCTTTCTTGGGAACAGGAGATTGCTGCTTTGCAGCGTGAGATGGAGAGACTCTCTAGACAAGTCGAAGAATCCAATCAGGCAGCTCTGAAGGATGAGGTAAGCAAAACACACAAAAAAAGAAAAAAAAACAACACCTAAATCCATGTTTCTCCTTTTTAACGTGAAACGGAAACGATAATGTTTGTGATATATTACTACTTTGGATGATTATAGGATAAATTACATCGTGTGTGTGTGTGTGTGTGTGTGTGTGTGTGTGTGTGTGTGTGTGTAGATCGCTGCGTTAGAGTCTCAGAAAGAGCTGGCAGTTTCTCAGCTAGAAGACTGGATTGGAGAAGCCGAAAGATATCTAAGCACTCTCAGGTAAGAATGATAAAATTCCTAATTGATTACTTGCTCTGTGTGTGTGTGTGTGTGTGTGTGTGTGTGTGTGTGTGTGTGTGTTTTAATGGAAAATTTGCTCTGTGACCAGGTCAGACACTTCACCTCAGAGCAGCCGGCATCGACTTGAATGGGAGAAAAATGTGGCAATGGTTCGTAACAGCTTGGGAAAACTACAGGTGAGGGGTGGGGCTAATGCTCCAGGACTACAGGTGAGGGGTGGGGCTAATGCTCCAGGACTACAGGTGAGGGGTGGGGCTAATGCACCTGGTCTGTGGGTGAGGGGTGAGACTAGTGCATCAAATCTACAGGTGAGGGGTGGGGCTAATGCACCAGGACTACAGGTGAGGGGTGGGGCTAATGCACCAGGACTACAGGTGAGGGGTGGGGCTAGTGCACCAGGACTACAGGTGAGGGGTGGGGCTAGTGCACCAGGTCTGCAGGGGAGGGGTGGGGCTAGTGCACTTGGATTGCAGAGTAGAGGCGGAGCTACTGCTTACTGTAATGCTGTTAAAGTGTTAATGATTTTAAAATGCGCTAATCCTTTGATCTGTTATTTATATTTCAGTCATTGTATAATGAAAACCTTAAGCAGCTTCACAAGGGGCAGCATCTGGACAGTTTGCTTAAAATCTCCCTGCCTCATCTTCCTCACATACCCATGGTAAGTGTATATATTGTCTCTGCTGCATAGTACTACTTTTTAAGTACAAGGGTGTAAATCTCTCTCTCTCTCTCTCTCTCTCTCTCTCTCTCTCTCTCTCTCTCTCTCTCTCTAGATCGATTTGCTGAATTTCACATCGTATGCTGCGATCTGCCCTCCAGTGACCCAGCCTCAGTTTCACTCAGCCCAGAGATCCACCCCTCCTCCGCGTCCTGCACAAAACCCAGCTGCCTTCACGCCACACACGCTCGAGCAGAACGTGGCCGTACCGAGGCTGGCCACGCCCACCCCAATCCGTGCCCCCGCAATGCCCTACACTCACCCAGCATACACATTACCGTACTCTGTTCCTACAGCCCACGTGAACGTCCCGGTTAGTCTCGCAGCAGCAATGGGACCTTCACAAGGGGCGGGGCCGATGGCCTCAGTACGAAACCCCGCCTCCCAGGCACTTCCGTCAAACCCACAACCTGCAGGCAAGCTGGACAAGCTGCTGGAGATACTGGGCACGCAGTTCCCACAATGCACGAGGTGCTGGATGGCCATCATATCAGAGACTACAGTTTAAATAGACCGAATGCTTATTTTACTTTGCACTTACCAGGATTTTATATTTCTCTCTCCATGTGTGTGTGTGTGTGTGTGTGTGTTAGAACTCAAATAATGGCTGTGCTGCAGCAGGTTAAGAGTGAGCGTGGCACTATGGCTGGCATGTCTGTAGAGGACATCAAACAGCAAGTGGAACAGAGACTAGCGCAAAACGAACGCCCGGTAAGCAAACGTTCAACACACGAGAGTTTCGATTTGTCCGTAGGCCATGTCTGCAGGTAACACAAACACTGCACACAATCCTTTATAAATATAACAATGATATTCACTGTGAAAGTGGATTTTTTTTTTATTTTTTTGATTTGATTTTATTTTTTTGTTTTTGGTTTTATTTTTTTTTTATTTAAAAAAATTATTTTGTTAATCCAAAAAAAAAAAATTACAGTCCTGTTTTTACTTGGTAAAGCTTGCAAAAATGAGCTGATCTAATTTATTTTTGGATATAAAAATCTGATATAAATAAATGAGAAAGTAAATAAATAAATGTGTAGATTGTTATATTATTTTTATTAAACTATCTGCGATATTCGAATAATATTAAATTAATTTAAAAAGTCATTTTTATCCTTTTTATACTGCTAGTGTGTGTGTGTGTGTGTGTGTGTGTGTGTGTACAGTACTGTGTTAGTATTCATTTGTCATTTATAAGCACACCCCTTGCTGTCTCAGCCTCCAGGCCCCATAGCGCCCCCTGCAGGCTCCAGACACTCACACAGAGGCTCTGTCCAGCGCGCACTGTCCCCCCATCCCTCTCTCCATCCTCCCAGCGCTCACGTCTTCCAGTCCCGAGGCGCACAGGTAGCTGTTCACACTAACACACCACGCTATGTCGACTAAACACACATTTACTCCAAAAAATGTAACAAAAGCGTTAAGATTACATGAGTAAAGGCGGACCCTTGCATATGTAACGTACACGGTGTTGTGTCGCGATACCGTACTGCCCTTCTCGACTCCCCCTCGCTATTTACCCATTTGTTAACTCAATTATTTTTAAGTTCATTCATTTAAGTTCATTAGTTTATTCTGCAATGCTAGAAACCTTACTAAATAGCACATTTCTTACTAATTTATTATTGTAGTGTTTATTATTCTTGGTATCCTTTTATTCATATGGTGCTTATTATCTGATTTCTCTAGCTAGCATTTAAAAAGCTAATTGTATTTGCTTGACTTATATGTAGCCAACTAGCATGCTAGCCAGCGCCTTGGCTAGTTGCGTCAACTCACGATTAGCTAATATATTCTCCAGTCTAGCTAGCTGCAGTAGTTTGGCCATGCAGAACCATTTCACAGATTACGTCACGAGATTAGAAGGATTGCTTGTATGTACATTTGAATTTAATTTAATAACGATGAATTCGATTATGAGTTAAATATAATTCCCTGACACTTCTTTTCCCCCCTCAGGCAGCTCCGTCTGTGCGTAAGCTGTGTTTAATGTGTCAGAACCATGTAGAACCTGGAACCCAATACCAAACTAACTGCCCTCATACGCTACACAAAGAGGTGAGTGTGTAGCTCCTGTTCAGTGCTCACTGTGTGATCACTGTGTTGTTGTTGTTGTGTTAGTTTTTTTTTTGTTTTGTTTTATGTTTTAGTGCATCAGTGTGTGGCTGCAGTCCAGCAAGAACAACTCCTGCCCTTTCTGTCCCAGCAAATAAACCCAAGCGGCTCTTTCTTCCACGTCACGTGACCACGTGTCGTTGCTGATTTAACACATCGCGTTCCGAAGATGCGTACAAGATCGGGTGGTTTGCAGATACAGTTCGTCATCGACACTGAGACCTGCCGCGATTCTTTTTTTTTTTCTTTCCTCGTTCTATTCTCTGATTTGTGAATAATATTTTTAGACTTTTTTTTATATGAATCCAGACAGGGGGAATGTATGTTATATTATATTCCTACAGAGAGATAAACATGGTAGAGCTCTCTGTAATTAAATTATGTCTATATAATTTTGTAATAAAGGATAATTAATAAGTCCATCGCTATTTTTTTCAGTGAAGATGAACTGTCTTGGCTTATCAGTATTTCCTGATAATGAGCCTGGATTGTCCGGTTTAATACTTAAGTTTTTCAAGTCATGTCGAGAAGCTCTACAGTCTGCGAGCTGCAAAACAGAGACTTAGAGTTTTTTGGATTTTTATATATTTTTTATTTTGCATCGTCACATCACATGAATGTTAGAGCTAACACACAATATTGTACATGAATACATGAATTGTGAATGCAAGTTCTGGCAGGAGCCATTATTTAGGGGTGAATGGCCTCGACGGCGGACTTGTAGATGGACATGAAATTGGCCATCAGGTTCTCCATGTAGGGCTCGATTTGGCCTTGGAGCTGGGCGGTGTGGGGTGCCACCTTCTCTTTGACATCCTCGATGGCCTTCAGCATGTGCTCCTTGTACTCCTCAGCTACAGGGCTGGCCAGATCCTTCAGGTTCTGCAGCCTCTCTGTGAGCTTTCCACGCACAGCCTCGACAATGGGGGCCAACTTGGTCTTGGTCTCCTCAAAGTTGGTCTCCATCTTGACCTTGAGGTCCTCGAGGGCAGGCTGAAGCTTCTGGCCAAGAGCTTTGAGCTCCTTCTGGTTATCAGCCATGTAGTCGCGGACGATGGGGATGAGACGCTCGCCGTACTCGTCCAGGTGCTTCTCGATGGCGTGGCGCAGCTCAGCACGGTGTGGCTCCACTTTGGTGTGTAGGTCATCAAGTTCTTTCAGGATGTACTCGCGCACGGCCTGGGTTCCATCAACCAGCTGGGTGGCATAGGGTTTCAGGGAGGTGGACTCGGCGTATTTCTGCAGGTTGTCAAAGCTCTCGGTCAGCTTCAGCCTTGGGANGAGAAGAATGGAGGTTAGCTACATCTTCCAAAACAAATCCAGCCCCAAGTACTTATACAAGTTTGAATTAGGTGTGGTGACATTTGGCTTACTTGTACTGCTCATACTGGGTTCCGTCCAGGTGCTCCAGAGCCTTGGAGGCTTGGTCCTTCACTTGGTTCATGTAGACCAAGGCAGCTTCCTTGTAGTGCTCCATCTGGCTGAGAACATCGGCCTGGAGGGTGCGGGCTTGGCAGCCTGGGGACATACAAAAATCTGTTAGATCTCAACTGGCTCTGGAAGTCAAATAAACTGGTAGTATACTGATTGAGAGCAAAGGTACATCCTGCACTGGTGTTGCTCTGGGTTTTGTTACTAGCTGTGTGTAACTGAGCCAATTCCTCTGGCCAGCGGTGGGTGGAAGACAATACAAATGTGACGACATTAAAAGGAAGACATTAAGATGTTGATTGGGTCGGGATGGATGGTGTGATCAGCACCACAAGAACCGAGAAGATTCAACAGCTAAACGCTGACGGCAAATAAAAATTTGAGGTAAATGTGCAGTGAACTGGTACATCACAAAAACACAAAGGAAGGTGAAATGGGAAAGACGGAGAATAGAAGACAAACGAGACTCACCCAAAGCCAAGAGGAGGGTCAGTGTGAGTGCCACGACTTTCATGTTGAAGCCTAGGAAAGGATAAAAACATAAATACGTTTAAAAAAAAACTTAAGCACTGGACAGACAGATCAGCCTTGACATAAAAACAAACTAGATGATTTTAACGTGTTCTTAATTATATAGCTACTTCAATATTAAGACTTAAATGGACCACGGATGACGCATCACTATAGCCAGTAGGGATTCTCACCAAAATGTGGCTTTGTCTAGTCTTTAAGGCGAGCAAAATCTTGACCCAATATTTTAAATTGTTATTATTTTGCTCTCTGAAAGAATCGCAATAGATCAAAGTTGTTAAAATTGCTTCTTCAGCCTCCTTCCTCTCCTGTAAGTGAGCTCTTACCTTAGAGGTGGTGCTCTGGTGATGGACACTCAGAAGCAGGGACGGAGGGTTTATATACACCTGAAACTGAGTGTGTGTGTGAATGCAGTTGGACTCCAGACCTCCTACATGGAAGGCTGAAGTTCAGAGGTTACATGCATTAGGTTGAACAGTATCTGCCATGAGTTAATCAGCTCAGCACATACTCGCAAGACGTCAGATGCAAAGGTATGGATGAATAATCAATCCCTCCAATCTCACACACACACACAGAATGCATGCCTCAAAGGTCACTATCAGTAAATGACTTTAATTCAACCCGAGTAGCTAAGACAAAATGATCATTTTCTCTTAAAGACGTTTAATCTTATTAATTTTTATTAATTTTAAGTGTTATTTAATTTCCTAAGTTTGCAAGGACTTTTTTGTTCACAGCTAAGATTTATACACTTTATATATTATAATACTTAAATAAATAAAATAAATAGATTACATAGTCATATTAATTAACATTTTCAAAATCTGCATAAAGTATGAGTATAATATTACAAAAATGTTTTTTTTTTCATTATTTTCCAACATGTACTTTAATTACAGTGTAAATTAGATTTATGATGTGGTATAAAGGGCGACTCAATATAAATGTATTAATGTATTAATGTATAAAACATTAATAATGATACTACTACTACTAATAATAATACATTAGTCATAGTAGTAACAGTAGGTTTTATGACTTCCCTAAACTTTTTAACATCACGTCCTCATTTAACATGTTAATTCCAGCATTAATGCTAATCAGTCTACAGCAGTATGTAAACTCTCCCTCCCATGCGCATGTTCTCCGTACATGGACACGCAGGTCGAAAGAAATGCAGCGAAAGTCAGCCGTTTAGCTGAGATAAGATATCCAGAGGCGTGCATTTGCGTGTACAGTGAACAGAAGTGCACACGGCTTTAATCATTCTACTGTAATAACACGGCGATGATCTTTACCATGTCAGGTTACATCACCTCACTCAGCAACGTGTCACACACACACACACAGAGTTATATCCTTCATTCATTCTCCTAGGTATATCTTTTTAATGTGTTATAAAATACACAAGCATATGAACCATGAATATGGTCACGTCGGCTGTGTGCTCTTTCTTTATGCTCAGTGAATTTCTTTATTGGATGAAATAGGCCTGTTTTCAGTGCTGATACTCTTATCTCAAAGTGATCAAAGCACAAAAAAAAGTCAGAAGCTCAGCGCATTCTGTAAAATGAATGCGCTCAGTAGGAGTAAAAGACCATGGTGTTATCTGCAGGGCCTTACAGCAGTGTTTCCCGATCCTGCTCGTTTGATTCCCCTAAATAAAATCTGTTTAAATAAATCCAACAAGCATTCCTGCATTAACATGAGCATGCGAGCTGTTTCATTAACGTAGAATTTAGCACGTTTGCCCCGAACCTCTGGGGCTGAGGGTTCGAGTCCCGCCTCCGCCCTGCATGCACAGAGCTGGGATGTTCTCCCTGGGCTTCAGAAGTTCCTAGAGATACTCCGGTTCCCCCCAGTCCATTGCACTGTAGGCTGATGGGCACTTACAAATTAATTAGTCTGTAGTGTGTGTGTGTGTGNCCTGCGATGGGTTTTCAGCAGGGATATGGTGAAAGAACTGTTTCGTTTTGGTTTTTGTTTTACAAATAAGAAATGTCCCCATCTTCTGCTGGCTTTGTATTACTGATGGAAAAACTCGATGCAGAGTGAGACTGAAATACCGACTGGGATCCTTTTTTCTTTTTTTTCTTCCCCCAGTCAGGTTTAAACTGTTCGTGAGAAACCAGTCTTTCATATTGAACCTTATCTTGAACTACACTGTGCTGCCATCTTGGCTAATTTACTCAGTGGGAAGAGGTTAGCATGGGACAGTCGCTGATATGTTAATATTTGAGTGCTTCACAATCAGCTTTAAATCCAAAAAGAAGAAAAGTAAAGAAAGGAAAGATTCCAGTCTCGAAGTGGTGACATTCCTCCTCCTTTAATGGAAAGTTACACACAATCATGGGCGTGTGGCAGTGCGGCTAAGCTAACACTCACTGGCTCACATGAAACGTTAGCACATTTTCATGTACACAAACAGCTATGCAGGCGTTTATTGATAAACGGTGTATATATACAGAGATGTTAACACACGCGCGCACACACACACATTTTATACATTCAGTCTCATGAATTTTAAAATATTTTAAGATAGATGGATTCTGTCTCTGTATATAACTCTCTCTCTCACTCACTCTCTCTCTCTCACACACACACACACACACACACACACACACACACACACACACACACACACAGTATGGTCGTATTTCCTGATGCCAGGAAATGGCGGGAGAAATTACTTTAAGCTACTCTTTAAAAACAAAAAAAAAGATGGAGGCCAATGAGAGAGAGAGAGAGGCTAAGTGTAGTGATTAGCTACGGGGCTAATGTAGCTAACAATTAGTAGAGTTATATATCTCAGAAATATCCAATTTTGGGGTAATTTTCTGCAACTCAGCGCAGTTTGCACAAAATCTCATTGGTTTTCTCGTAGGCTTCAACGTTTGAAGGTAGAAAAGTACCGAAAAGCTAAAAACGTAGCGGATGCTAACATAGTTCCACTCTGAATCTTTACTGCTCTTTTCTTTTTTTTATTTTAGTTTTGAAATGAAATCACGGAGCTCGAAGCTGCAGTGTAAAGCAAGCGTATATAAATATATGCTTATATATTAGACCTTTATTTATAGAAAAGAGTGGGTAAGATGGACGTACTAGCATTACATATTAGTTGTTAGCTACATTAGCCTTGTAGCTCCAGCTGATAAACCCTGTGTGAATATGACTTTTTTTTTAGGTATAGTGTGTGTGTGTGTGTGTGTGTGTGAGAGAGAGAGAGATTTGAAATATAGCATCCATCTTCTGGAAATGTAGAAGAAGCTGGCAGTATCAGTGCTACACTAAAGCATTAAAGCAGCACAGGGTGTCATTGTTTATTGGCTGGTTTGCTGAGGTGGCTAACACACACACACACACACACACACACAGTGCTCAGTGTTGTGTATATATAGATATATATATATGTGAAGACTTTGCCATATACTCAAGAAATATTGAAATAAATTAAAGCACATTAGAAAAAAGAAGAAGTGATTAAAACACATTTCTGAGAATTAGCAAAGAAGGTTCTCACTTTTTTTCACATTTTACCAACATTTATGACTCTCTCTCTCTCTCTCTCTCTCTCTCTCTATCACGCTCCCCATATATATTATGTAATGATGTACGTGTTCCACTTAAAGAACGAGACAGATTCCTGAACGTCTCCCCTCACACGAGCGAGGCCCGCCTCTCCTGCGGTGTCTCCTCCAACAGCTGGAGCAGCAGCTCATGCAGGGGCGTGGCGATGGCACCGTACCCGCCGGCCGTCAGGTGCAGGAAGTCGAACATGTCCCGGCAGGAAATGGTGCCGTCCGAGTGCACAAAGCTGCTGCCCACATCCAGGAACTGCACAGGTCCGAGTCGAGGGAGAGCGCAGCGCAGGAAAGAATTCACTGCTGCGTTTTTCTCCCTCAGAGGGTTCGGGAACTCGCCCCTGGGTAACAGACCCTGAGTGACACAACCAATCAGGTTTAAGCAATGAGCTGGTCATTCTTTTTATCCATTTCTTGTTTCATTTAATGTTGTCAAACATCACTTATGCTATAAATAGCCGTTCCCTCGCCAGGCTCTCTAAAAAATATTCGGCTTGTCGTGTTGTTGTGTAGCTAGTCAGCAAGCTAGCTAGCAAGCCAATACTCTGAAGGAAACAAGAGGGTCTAAACCTCAAGGAAAAATTCATTTCAATATCCTGCTACACACTTGCTAGGCCACAAGCTAGCTAATCAGCAATCAAGCCAGTATAAGTGCATGCAGTAGTTGTACTGTTATTGCTCTGAAGGGCGACTTGTGTCCATTTTGACGCCATGCTACTGTGAATAAGACATTTTTGCTGACTTTAATGTGACAGGACTGACCAAAAAAAACAACGTTTTTACGGTTCCATTTTGCTAAGTTCGGTAACGGACATGAATAGATGGAGAAGTAAACGATCTGCACTTCCTTAAGTGGACAAGGGCGAGTAATGAACAAGTAGCTGAACACTGAATAGCTACATAAACACAACTTTGTTCCATGTCGCACTCCTCACCAGGACGACGATCTTGGCTTTGGGGAGGCGCGAGATGAGCAGCTGTACTATGGTCACGATTCCCCCTGCGACCTGCTCCGCTGTGTGCTCGTGATTATTGGTTCCTACCCACAGCACCACCACCTGGTGTGATCCAAACACAACATGTTACTACTGCTGTTCACTAGAAAGGACACCTTTAGGATAAAGATAATCTCTCTCTCCTTCTCTCTCTCTCTCTCACCCGTGGCCTGATATTCTCCAGTTCTCCGTTCTGCAGCCTCCACAGAACGTTGCACGTCGTGTCTCCTCCGATCCCGAAGTTGAGCGCGTGGAGTGGAGAGAAGAGCTCCCGCCACACCTGGACACAACCACCAATCACATCGCAGAACCTTAACTGTATCTCTAATCTTAACACTAGCCCTAACGATGTTAGTGATGCATCACTGGTTCATTTCGATCCTGATATCCAGCTCTGTGACACTGATATCTACTACGATGTTTCGTATATATCTGGATGCTTTAGCTAATCCCGAATTGTGTTATTATTAGTGATTATTCAGATCTGTTTTAGATACTAAAATTTCGGATCATTTACGCACGCCGTCCAACAAAGACGGAATTATTAATTTTTCTGTCAAAAGCGATATTTGGAACTACAACGAGATTTCACAACGAGCAATTTATTCCTCTTATACCACAGGAATTTTTTTTACAAATTTTTTATTTATTAAAAAAACGCAAGTTTGTTCCTGTTAATGCTTATGTTATAGCAGATACAGACAGTTGTTCTGTCACTTTCTCTTGAAAGTAACAAGACAAAAAAAACTTAAACTCAACAGAAAACACCATATCGATTATATTTTTTTCATTAAATGACGAGTGCATAAATAATAACCTGTGGTTCACAGCTGCACTACTGTCCGAAAATTCAGACCAATCAGATTTCAGAATTCAGAGCCGCTGTGAGGTTTGTGGCCACATGAAATTACAAATCAGGAACAGCTTTCTCCTCGATCCCACAGCACAGCAGCGTATTTACACCCAGAACACAATACGGCATTGTGCGGCGTGGCACTGGACCGGGAAAGACACTTCAGTCTCTGTTTCCTGCTTAAATAACCAGATTACTGAAAATCCAAACGGATCTACTACTAATACAGGCTAAAGATGAAAAACGTTTTCAGAAATAGTAAAAAAAAAAAACAGTATTTAGTTCCTGGCTCTGTAGTAGACATTAGGGTTTTTCCTATACGATGTTATTTTTAAACACACACACACCTCGTATTGCTGCATCAGCTGAACCATGGAGTCCCCTACAAACAGCACATCAGGTTCGGCATCCTTACACTCCTGCACGAAGCGGTTGTGCTGCAACACACACACACACACACTTTCAATTTTTATAATGAAACCTGCACCACTTATCATGATACACACAATGTCAAATACACAAATGCTGTACATGTACATACATATATAGACTTATTCCAGAAACACACACACACACACACACACACACACCTGTGACATCCAGCGTCCGTCACCCTGGACATCCAGGACCTGTACAGGTTCAGCAGCGGGGTTTTCCTCTTCACTCATTCTCTAAGCATGAAAAAATACGTGTAACATCACGACAACATCCAAGATTTATTTGGAATGAAATTGTACTTTATTAATTTTTTCATTGATTTCATCTATTTTCAATTTCAGTTAACCGTGTCCTAGATTACCCACGATGCCATTCAAAGTACTTGCCGACAGCGGTCGACTCTACCTATAGAGAGCGATGCAGCGGCGCTTTAGTCCTTTAGTCTGACCAGCTCTCTTATCTCACCTCGCCTCATCATCTCAAACAGGACAGCTTTCAAAGCTTCAGCTTTACTTCGCTCGCCATCTCGTACATCGCTACCTACCTGAGCCGAGTCTCTGATGTCACTCAGCGCACCTGCGCCGTGTAGCTGCACTGCATTCTGGGACGTCTGCCTTAACGCCTCCACTACCTCTGTGCTGGATCTCTCAATAATGTGACTGAGAAATGAGTGAGAGAAGAAGCTCTAGCGGAACAGTGAAGCCTGACCATGAGATTTCTGAATTAAACTCCATTGTAAACATTGCAGCCAGCGATAACGATATCCCCCTGAGTGACGTCAGAGCGGCACGCGACCGCAAACTCCTGACAGGAATAACGAACATACAGCACGAGCCTACAAATTAGTACCACAGTCACGACACACACCACGAATACTGCAATGTAATTATATCTAATGTGTTTCAGGATGGACTTTTCCTTTCATATTCTGTAGCCATGCACCAGAATATCACATGCAACAGGATAGGGGCCAAAATGTAGCCCAAAAAAAAGGGTGCAGAATACCCATAATGCACTGCTGTTTGCAGGAAATAAGATATAATCATAATAAAGACACCATTTCAGACACTGTGCATGAAAGCAAGCAGGAAGCACTCTGATTCAGACTCTAAATCTAATGGATAATCATATAGTGTGTGTGTGTGTGTGTGTTTTTTTTCCTGATTAAAGAGACATGGCGCGCGCTAAAAGCTCTTGTTTATTGTCTGATCGGGATGTTTGGATGAAATTAGGCCCTAATGCCGAACATTCCAGCTGCATCCTGCGTTAGAGGCCTCTCCTGACTTCACTAAATGCTCATACCGGCTGGAACAATAACATTTGCAAGGATGCAGCATTGATATTAACGCTTATACATGCATGCATGCATGCATGCGCGCGCACACACACACACACACACACACTGTCTCACCTGCTAATCAGATGAATTGACTAAAGCAGGAAGCAGAAGACGGCTGATGTGGAGGATGCTGCACTTTGGTGCTGATGTTGCACTCAGTCTCTCAGCTCACGCGCACCGTTTTTTTTTTGTTTGTTTTTGTTTTTGTTTTGTTTTGTTTCAGAAAAATAGATGACGCGATGTTTAAGCGCCACAAAATCCTTCCTGTTTAGCGGATATGTTTGGAAAAATCACAGACGGAGGGGTTTTGAGCACCGAAACCGGTTATGTCCGCCCCTTTTCTGGGTTGCCATGTGTGCGCATGCTTTTCCCTCTTTCCCTCCAGTTGTTCCAAACAAAGAGACTTCGAATGAATTTCAGAACAGATGTTTCAGAGCTTTTTGTTCCTGTCCCTTACTGTGCTGCACATCAATACCACAGTATAACTAAAAAAAATAGCTATATTTTTTCATTTCTTGATGACACTTTGGTGTACTAGACTTCTCTTCGTCCAATTAAACGCTCTCTAGAATGCGTATGTCCCGCCTCCAGGGTCGAGTCTTGCTCTACAGTTCAGTAGCTTGTTAGCGGTTTATTGGTGCGCTTTTTGTTTTTGTTTTTTTGTCTTACATCTTCCCGCACACTATTCCCTTTGCCAGCCATGGCTTGGTGGATAAAAATGGTTGGAGTGTATTCATTTGGAAGAGGGTGGAGATTTGAGGTATGAGGTCGTGGTCATGTGACAGGCACATTTGAGAGGAGCGGTCCAATGTCTGAATGTTGTTTCCTCAGACTGAGCGAGAACATGATTCTGTCTTTATACACCATCAGTAAGAGTAATATCATTTTATCAAGTAGCGTCCATCCACCCATCCATCCCTCTATCTATCCATCCATCCATCCATCCATCCATCCACCCATCCATCCCTCTATCTATCCATCCATCCATCCATCCATTCTCTGTACCGCTTATGCTACACAGGGTCATGGGGAGCCTGGAGCCTATCCCAGGGACCTTGGGGCACGAGGTGGTGGACACTCTGGACGGAGAGGGCCAACCTATTGCACGGCACAATCACACACACACACACACACACACACACTACGGAAAATTTGGAAATACCAATCAGCCTACAGCGCATGTCTTTGGACTGGGAGAGGGAACCGGAGTACCCGGAGGAAACCCCTGAAGCACAGGGAGAACATGCGGGAATCGGCATAATCTTTAATATAAATATTTCCACCGTGATGATAATGTGCATCTTCTTACGATGGAAGGAAAATTCTAGTGCTGGTATCAAACATTTTGTCTGATTTATTAATGCAATTTTAAATATCTGACTTAAAAAAAGGTTTAAAATAATTGCAAACGAAATAATTCCCCCAAAACATCTAACTGTAAACCCAATCTGGCAACCCTGTCTTTCAGGACTGAATCTCAAACGCGTCCCAAGTGGAAACAAAATGCACTACACAGGGTGCACAAGTCTTTATTTAATACCCTAACTAGTGCTCTTTGAAAGGGAACGCAGGGATTTGGCCCAAATATGCACTTCCGGCTGCACTTCCTGTACCTCGCTCCGCCTCTTTTGGGTGGATAGATAAGAATCAGACGTTTGCAAAATGAAATGAATTGAAACGAAATTAGATAGTTTGACATTTTTCATCAAAATCAAATCTAAATAGGAATTTCATTTCAGAATCAGTATTATCAGTATTATCTGCTCTGATCCGGAAGCAGTGTTTATCTTTATCTTTTTAAATACTATATAACATACATTAATTTTGCTAAATATATTGTATAATTATAATTCTATAGCATTTTCTATTAACTGTATTTATTTATACCAGACTTCGTATCAGAAATATTTGATTTATACCAGAAATGTTTTTTTTAAGATCTGGCAACCGTGCACTCTTTTGGTAATGACGAAACCTGACCACAAGGTGGCGGAAGAGGCGCGAAGCCAAAAGTCCCTCTGCCATATTTATTGTTTTGGTACCTGCTCGAGTTAAGATATGTGAGTGGATTTTTTTTTTTTTCAAAATAAAAGTCTGTGACTCAAACCTTCAGTCTGACACGTTAATCGTTTTTATTCGATTAATTCTGTTCATTATTATTCATCAGTCCATTAGTCCATGTAGAAAATACAGCTACGTGACCCTAGCATTTATTTATCATTATTAACATTATCATTATTAGCCTTCGCAGTACAAATATCACAGGAAATTGCAGAATGAGGAAGCCAACAGTGTCCATTTCCACCAGGTAGGAAAAAACACATAACTGCATAACTCTAAATGTCGTTATTGATTCGTGCTTTTCCTTAATAAGGCAGAATTTTGAGATAACAAGTCTAACTTTTGAGATAATCTGTCACAAACCTTGAGATAACAAGTCAGAATTATGAGATAATAAGTCAGAGTTTTGAGATATTAAGCCTAACATTTGAGATAATATATAAAGAAATTTAGAGATAAATGAGAAATTTGAGACAATAAGTCAGAGTTCTGAGACTCTTTTGAGATGCTGACTCAGAGTTCTGAGATAAGTCAAAAGTTTGAGATATTAAGTCTCATGTTTGAGATAATATATAAAACATTTACAGATAATAAGTGAGAATTCTGAGATAAGTCTAACTTTTGAGATAATGTATAGAATATTTAGAGATAAGTGATAATTGTGAGATAATAAGTCTAACTTCTGAGATAATATATAAAAGCTTTGGAGGTAAGTGAGAATTTTGAGATGGTAGGTGAGAATGTTTAGATAATAAGTCTAAATTTTGAGATATTATGTGTAACTTCTGAGATAATATATAAAAATGTTGGAGGTAAGTGAGAATTTTGAGATAAGTGAGAAGTTTGAGATAATATATAAAAGGCTTAGAGATAAGTGGGAATTTTGAGATAACCAGTCTAACTTTTGAGGTAATATATAAAAGGTTTAGTGATAAGTGAGAATTTTGAGATAATAANAGATAATAAGTGAGAATTTTGAGATAATACGTCAACACACTGTTGCTGCCACAAATGCACAGCAGATGAGCTCTGGAAGCTTCTCCTTTTCCACCTGGAGGAAATGGACTTTGCAGAAGAATCCGAGCTCGCGCATCAGCGTAACGAGCGGTGTACGCTCGAGCCACGGTCCACCTCTGCGCGCGCTGACTCCGCCCCTCTCGCGCGACGACTCTTCCGCTCGCGAGCACGGCTGGTTCATCACGTCAGGAGTTTCGGAAGTGAGATTGAACTCCGAACCCAGGAGTGAAATCACGGATTTATTGCTCACACACACACGCACGCACGCGCACACACACACACACACACACACACTTCCCCTGGGGATTTGTTCTGCTGTCTCTCATGTTGCGGATATGGATACAGTTTCTGGTCAGTGTTGTAGGTGTGCTGCTCACGCCAGGTGAGTCATGAGCGCGCGCGGGCTTCTCTTCCTGCTCTTCAATTCTGAACGCGGAAAAAGAAAAAAAAAGTTTTAGATCTTTCTGTGTGTTAGAAATGTTATCGGGTTATTCCTGACAGCCTGGTCTGGAATATCAACTGGTTTCAGGATTGCAAATGGGTTTGCGATTGGTGTGTGTGTGTGTGTGTGTGTGTGTGTGTGTGTGTGTGTGTGTTTGACAGCCTCTCCCTACTATGAGGCAACTGGATGATTAAAACCTCTGGAGAGTTTTTTTTCCCTCAGTGTAGTGCAATGCACTGTAGATATTTAGTCTATAATTATTTGTTATTTTTAGTTTTTTATAAATTTTTCAGAAGGTGCTCTGGATTTGGCAAAAAATGCACTTGTCTTCAATAACATATAGAGCTTTTATCGCTTCCAACCTTCCTGGGACACGCATGAATAATACATTTAAAGTTGTGGAACATCTATGAAACGAGAGAAACTGCAAAAAACGTAGACTCCTCTGTCCTGAAGATTTTGGAAAGCGTTGTTGGAAAAGTTACGGCTTTACCTCTGATTGTTACAAAGAGCTGACACTGGAGACTCCTTCCATAACTTCCATAACACCTCATCAACAATTACAGCATTTTTTATTATTAAAAAAAATAATCTGTTTATGTGTAGGGTTTGTCCCGTCTTAAAACGAGCACATTGATAACAACCTGTCATTTGTGTTTGTAGATGGAACTACATTATTGTTGCAGTTCTGACCAATCAGAATCAAGCATTCAGTGATGCTGTGGTTTAACATTTTTTAAAAAAAAAAATCTGCTTCTATAAATAAACAAATGAAAGTGTGTTGTGGTGGCAGCTGTTCTGTCAGCTCACACGATTAAGACACGTAGCGTACATCTGAACAGCATATTTACTCGCACATGACCTTGGCTTTGTCAGACGAAGTGCCCAGCGTGAGACAGTGAAGCCAGTGAAATCTAAACATGTCGTAGTCGCAAGAAAAGGAGTGGGTCAGCTCGTAGCATCTCAGGAACACTTCAGTGGGGAGCACGACTGTAGTTGTGGCCTAATGGTC
>CM074971.1:15147486-15171803 GCA_037577455.1 Pangasius macronema | reverse complement strand
TAGACGTGTACAATTAACCCATTACAGTGGCTTGCATAAGTATTGTGGAATAAGTGTTGTTGCTTTTGTGCCATAGCAAATCGGTCTGATGAGACCAAAACTGAACTTCTTTGGCCTTTGGACAAAGCAGTATGTTTAGTGGAAACCCCACATCCATCAACAGTGAAGCATGGTGGTGGTAGCATCATGTTGAGCTTCTGCTTGGCATATTGCTTGCTTCTCTGACTAATCCCTTTCAGCGACTTTTGCTGGATGGCCTTCTCCAGGCAGGATCGCTGTTGTGCCCCATTTCTTAATAATAGATTTAAGTGTTGCTATGGGATGTTCAGTGTTTAGCATCTTTCTTCTAGCCACACTGAGACTGATGCTTTTCCACAACATTGTCCTGGACTTGTTTCGATAGATTCTTGGTTACAGAGCCGCAGTTGTAGAGCATTAATCAACAGCGCTGTGGTATAAAACGGTGTGAAATTCTGAAGGTACGCTGTATGACGATTGTGACTCGCCGTACTGAAAAGGTCTCACTTGTGGGTACTGGAGGACCACTCTGAGTACTGGAATAACGAAGTTGCCATACTAGGACTACTGCAAGTTGTGTAACTGTTTCGTTTGTTATTTGGGATAGGTGTGTAAACATGGGTTTATTCTATAAGCTTCTCTTTCACACACTGATTAACTTCATATCATGAATTCCAATCTGCGTGGGGAGAATGTGTGAATGTTGTGCAGGTTGTCACAGTTTAAAAAAAAAAAAACACTTCAGAGACACATTTTTGTGGAAAAGTAAGTTATAATAATTATTACTATTACTCTTATTATTGTTATTATCAGTGACAGATGTGTTGTTGGCATTGAAGTTGAACATGTAGCAGCTTGTTGAACAAATTCTCATAAGCCAATCACCGAGGAGTTTAGTCAAGTTTGTAACTGAAGTGCGCCATTTTTTGACAGCCCCAAGGAAACACACGCTGATCTTTGGACCTGGTGTTTTGTATAAATATGTTTTTAAATATGTGATTTAAAACCACACCAACCCTGACCAACATGAAGCAGATACTGACCATGAACGAATGAACGAATGAATGAACGAGCACAGTAAACGTGTCACGCTGCGCCACATTCAACAAACTCCCATGTTTATGAAATTGTCCTTTCTTTTCCCAGCGAGCTCCGTATGAGTAAAACCGACTCACACGAGTAAAAAACAAATCACTTGTACATATCTTTTGTTGGGTCCCATGGGATCCCAGTCCTGATACACACTCCTAATCAGAAATGTTAGGAAAAGAAAAGAGGGCGCATCGCAGTTGAAAATGGGGGGTGGGGGGATGACGTCAGAATTAGGTTTAGGAAGAAACCAGACACTTTGTAAAGATATGAATCAGTAACAAGCGTAATTGGTTTTTAAGTATGGGCTGGTTGTTGTGCTGGAGTAACATGAACCTTGTTGAACACACGCTATCGCTTCAATTTGTATTTTTGTGCGATTGTGTGCACTTGTGTGTTAGTCAGTGAGACACATTTAGAAAGAGGTGAAGAGAGAGGTGGGGTGAAGGCCACAGCGTGGTGGAGAGTTTGCCTCTCCAACCAGCCAAGTTTACAGTGAAGAAATGTAAACAGTGTGCTACACACACACACACACACACACACACACACACACACACACACACACACACACATGCACGTACACCATTCCATACTCCAGCTCACATAGACTCCTAAACTCCTAAAGCTAATGAAAGTGCAAACCGTTGTCTTTTTTTTAATGTATGAACTGCTATTTAACATTTATGAAGTGGAGAAACAAGATGATGTCATCAAAGGAGCTCCAGCTAAAACCCACAGTCATGGGACGTGTCCCAAACGGAGCTCTGAGCCTCGCAGTCCTTCCTCCAAGTCCACACTGTGGTGACGCTGACAGAGTGCAGATGTGTGGAGCTCCAGTCCTCGAGTTCTCCTTGGCGTTACGAATGTTTCGGGCACAGCAATACCAACCCGATGTGTCATTTACTCGCTCATGTGGGAATGAGTGGAGACCACAGCGCTTTTAAATTCTCATTTCTGATTGGTCAGAGGATCTGAAAGCAGTGCAGCTGCAAATCACAGGTTCAATTACGTAATTGTTTCCATAGTAACAATTTAAACAGGGACTTGTACAGCAGACACTCGACATCCTTTGATTAAAAATGCGTGTGATTGTTGATATGGTTAAGATTTATGTAAGGAGATATTTCTATAAATATATTTATATATTTATATTTATATAAACTCTGATATCTTCAGGACAGCGCTTCACAGTTACATGACAAACTGCATTTGTCATGTAACTGTGCTGGTGAGGGAATGAATAATAATAATAGCTTATTACATAATAATGTTATATATAATGTAACTGCTATAATGTAAGTGAGTAACTTGTCTTATGAACATTCCACAGTATGAATGTAGCTATAAATGGATAAAAAGTACGATGTATAATTTTCTTAATAAATTTTTCGAAAACATTTCTTGAAATGATGTTATAGGCAAATAATCAAGGTTGGTGTGAGTCACAAGTCGCCACTGTGTGTGTCCAGGTGTGTATCGAACATTGGCGATCGAGATTTTCACGCCCAAAGAGCTGACGGCGGTTAACGGGACAGATGTGCAGCTCAAGTGCACCTTCAAATCCAGCCATCCGGTGTCGGAGAAATCAGTGTCTGTCTCCTGGAGCTTCAAACCACTTGGCCCGGGCTTGGAGGAAAAGGTGAGGAGGAGAGAAATGAATGCAGAGAGGACATCTTTTAATGTTAGGAGACAACATCAAAGAAATTATTACAAAATATCTATTGATGAAGAAATTGCATCGTGTGTATACTGTAAGAAGGACAGTGTTAATGTGC
Organism: Pangasius macronema; assembly: GCA_037577455.1. Taxonomy (NCBI): domain Eukaryota; kingdom Metazoa; phylum Chordata; class Actinopteri; order Siluriformes; family Pangasiidae; genus Pangasius; species Pangasius macronema. The sequence continues at coordinate 15,168,921 of CM074971.1, read as the reverse complement.
CATTTGCATTAAGAGATACTGTAAAAACTACAAAGTAAATATTTACAATGAAGTGAATTTAGAATTTTCAGATTTTATTTTAATTCATTGCTAAATCTTCAGTCATCAGATTTTGTACACTGATCGATACGCACTGTATAGTTATATGTATAATTTTTTTTTTCTGATTAATTAAACTACTCATGGGCTTCAGTTTCTGCATGTCTGTTGCCATTTCCTGCATTTTGTATCTGCTTTTTATTTAATTTCTACTACAAAGTGGTTTTGCTGGTTCTCCATCAGTTTTAGTACCTAACTGTAATTGGTCACAGATCATGTGATCACATGATCATAGGTCATAAAACCTAAAGTTTGATTTCTCCAAAAAGAGTCAATTTTTTGTGGCACAAAAAAATAAAAAATAGAAACATTTTCGTTTGCTGATCATATTGGCCATTAAAAAACAAAACCGTGGAAAAACCAAAAGCAACAAAATTATTATTTTTCTGTTTGCAGCAGTGCTATGGTAATAATAAGTGCTATGGTAAGTTTCAAAAATTCAAATTAATTAGTTTATGACAAATATGAACTTTTATCATTGAGTAAAATGATTAATTTTTAAACGATTAATTTTTAAACAGCTATTGTTTGTTTGTAGGGGCGTAACGATACACTGTGGTCATGATTTCGATTCGATTCAATTTGATTCTCAGGATATGTTCAACAAAATTTGAATGAAGAAAAATTATGACTGAAAAGACTCATAAACAATGCAAAGCAATATACAAAGTTAGCAATATACAAAGAATAAACAAAGTTTCTGAGCCGAAGCCTTTAAGTCGAATGATGGAGTGAAACATAATGAGCTCTGCAGCAGAAATAGAGCTCCAAAGTCGGCTAAAATGTCCGTATTTCTGGTTCGGCTACTGGTCACTTCACAAGTGCAGTGACATCACATGACCAGCGTGCTTTCTGTATATTTTAACTCTATGGGTTGCACAGATTGGGACCTCTGTTATTCAAACTGTGTAACTATATTATATGCATAATGATGTGAACACTGTGCACATGTCCATGATGCACATCGTCAGATTTTTGCATCGTGATGCATCATTACACCCCTATTTTGTTTGTTTGCCGAATAAACTTTTAACGATTTGAAATGTTTGCGAATTAGGTCATGGAAAAATTATTTTCCATATATCAAGAAAACTTTAGCAGATAAGTATTTACAAAAATGTTCAAGAAGTGGAAATTTTATGACAGGAAAAACACTGCAATTATGTCACATTATCCATCACGTCACCAACAAATCACACCACCTGGAAAAGCCGTTCCAACCTCTATAAGAGGGATGGCTTAAAGATTGTTTTGCTAAGTGTTTCCTCTCTCCATTGTCTTGTTTTGTTTTTTTTTTTCCTCTTGCATGCAGTTCTTCTACTATCATGAGGTACCCTTCCCTCCTGATCGAGGTCAATTTAAAGGTCATACAGTGTGGTCGGGGAACGTGCTGAAGAATGACGGTTCCATCACGCTGAACGACGTGCAGTTCGGCTTTAACGGCACCTACACCTGTCAGGTGCTCAATCCACCCGACGTGCACGGCTTCACCAGCGAGATCCGCCTCGAGGTCGTTCAGTCAGGTGAGACCAGACATTGGTACCGTTATAGCTACAGCTCAGGCTTCTCCTTGATTGGGTCGTCTTGAACACGCGGGATTATTTTTATCTCGCCGTGTCCCTGTTATGGTGTTTCTAACGGTCGAGTAGGCAGACTTTTCTTGCTGCTCTAATAGATTAAATTCTTCTGACCCTGAGCTCAGGAGATCAGAGAAGGTGAAGATTTTTACATCACTGAAACCTAACACTGCAGTTACAGCTGACTGGCCATGTAGATTATTGAGCCATCATTTTATAGATGTTTATTTCGTAAAATATCATATACATACAGTATGTTTTAGTCAAAAATTAAATGAAGAGATACTGTATGTGTATAAATAATAAAATGAGTCATTTCAGCAATAAACATATCAGTGATTAAATGTACTCTATATATCTATAATATAATATATACAATATAATAATATATATCTATATATATTCAAAAAAATCATTCATACTGAACTTTTTCCTCAGTAACATTGTCGCATTTCTGTTCGATTTTATTTCATAATATTAATCATTGAAACATCATTCATAATAATGCATTTGGCTTTTCTCTCCCTCTTAGTGAAGCTCTCTGAGATCGGAATTCTGGCTGCGGCGGTGGGCGGAGCCATCTTGCTCGTCCTCCTCGTCCTCTCCATCGTCCTGACCGTGCGCTACTTCCGAGGTCGCCGTGGAGACGCAGCCATAGAGCTGGAAGACGCAAAGCGGGCGAGCGTATGGTGAGGCAGAAAGGGGCGGTGCTTCTAGAGCCGCCAAACCTGGCGTGTCTTTAGTCAGAAGAGTGGTACTGTTCTCTGGTTCTGGTTCCTTCAAAGAGCTTCTTATTTTGTGAGACAAATGAAAAACAAACAAACAAAAAAAAAGGTCCAAAGTGGCCACCGATCCTGATGTGTGGATATTGGACATTTGAACTGAACGTTATTTTATATTTTTCGATTTTTAGCTAGCTTGATGATCGAGTGACTGTTTGCCATTTTGAGAATATATTTTTAAACACATTTATTGTCTCATAAAATGCCAATTTCCTGTAAAAATCATTTAGTAACGTCTCTTGCAATCTTGTAAATTCAGTTTGGTGGTATGCAGTTGTTTCCGGAGCATGTTTTGTTGAGTCTTTATAAGGCACTTTTCAGGGAAATTAGCATTATTAGCACCCTGATTAGCATTGTGTAGAAATAAGTGCTTACCACCATGATGTTACTGATTTTTATACCACTTTTATAATAGACAATCGTTTGATTGGTGGTCGATTTCCTGGCTTGGGTGTGGTGCAAACCTTTCGTCTATTTCCGTTGTATTCTGTTGTATATTTAATGTTTAACTATTATATCGTTTACATATTTCAAACTATGTCCTGTAATGTATCTTACATGTTGTTGTTGTCTGTCTGTGCACGTACTAACAATCCCAGCTGGACTCATGAGGAGTTTACGCCAGTAAACAGACCAGAGAAAGAGCTAGAAAAGGACAAACTCCAAGACGATCTAGAAAAGAGCAAACTTCATGAAGAGGAGCCAGATGCTAAGAGCGAGGTTAAAGAATCTCTAGCTAACTTAAAACCTGGCAATGATGACTAAGCAAACGTGGTATCTCCGGTCCATAATGGACGTATCTTCTAGATTCTGTGAAACCAGATGCAGATGCGACCACTACATTTTCTACATATCATTTTTAATCATTGTTTTATAGTTTTTATGGTTAGCATGTATTTTAGTGTTTTTTTTTCATACTAACAATGCTGACTATGAAATGATCAAACTGAAATGAGCAATGTTAGCCAGGATAAAACATGCTCACATTTTGATCGAATAGACTCTAAGAGTAAACTTTTGCATTGATTCTAGCCCTGAAAAGACAGAACTGAAAGAAGTGATAAAGCCTCTCGTGACCACAAGCCTTTCCAGATTTAAATGCTGGCTTAAAGGAACAACCTGCAACGTCTTAGCACAGATGCTAACAGCATGACAAAACCTGAACGGTTGTGCTAGCCATGACGGAACACACTCGGAACAAATTAGCAACTGTAAAAGACAAAAGTGCGGGGAAGAAAAAGTCTCTCACGTCACGACCTTGATCAGCCTGGGTGTTGGGTAACTATAACAGGATAAAACCGGAACATGCTAGCAAAGGTGCTAACACTGATATGACTAAAAAAGGGAAAACGTTTGTAAAAATGGTGACCTTAGCAGCGAAACTTGGAATAAAAGAACCAAAAACATTGTGTTTCAAGGACTGTAGATTCGACATGGCCTCACATGCAAATTCACAGGAATATGAAATGTTTTAAATGGTTAATTTTACAGTAACAGAAGATGAATATCGCGTTTATTGCGATCTTTATCTGCAGGAAATTTGTACAAACGATGAAAAGTTACTTATAAGCGGATTGTATGTGGCGATTTTGAGCACGAGGCCGACTGTCTCAAAAACGAATGACTAAAAAAAGCCGAATGATCAGAGCTTTCAAAAGATTCACCTCCAAAATGATATAAATAATGAAAAAACATGCTTATAAATAATCAATTATGAACGACGTTCATGTTTTATACAGACTGCACTGTATCCTTTGATTTTCATACGTTTTTATATCTCGATTTTTACCAGTTTATTATCTTTTTTTCTCCTTTATCCCTAAAATAAAACTACTTTAATACTAAGAAAGTCTAAGAAAGGTTTGCTGTGTATTTGCTGACCTATGGTATTATTGTTAGTGTTATTTGTATAGGACTAACCTGCCTACTTTTCTTTGTTATGGAGAATTTGAATATTATTTGCGTTATGCAGTGTACGCTGAGAAGAGCACACCTTAGCTTGGTATGCGATGTTGTTGTTTAGGCCGTCGTTTTTATATACTGTGTCTGAGTATTTTTTAAAAGATGGTTTACACTTGCTAGAAAGTTTTAAGATGAATAAATATTGGTGTGTAAACCCGTGTGTGTGCGTATATGTGTGTGTGTGTGTGTGTGTGTGTGTTTGTGCATAACCGGCCCATTATACATATCTGTATCTGCTGTGTTTTGCTTTTCCCCCCCCCAGTGATAAACGTTACAGTGTGATTCCTTTATACAGTACACACATGGGCATGCTCGGTCTTGCATGGCACCGTGTTGTCCCTGAAACATTATTATAAAGTTATTTTCCTGTTTTTTAACTGATGGCACGCCTACGTGACATTGTTTCTTTCACTTTGTATCAGGGTTGAACAGCGCCATCTGGGTCTAAAACATGTACAAGTGATGACATGAGTTTGCATTCCTCATAGTTTAAGAGGAAAAAAAAAAAGAGGAAACAAACTTTAGGGTTTGTTTGATTTTCTCTTCTTCGTTTTTCTTCTTGTGCACGCGTACTTAGTTTCTTTTATTTTTTTTCTCTTCTGTCTTATCATTTTTTTCCCTTATCTTGTTGCTATCGCACTCACTTTCATGGTTTTGATAGTCCATAAAAATGTAACTACAACTACATTTGCTATGAATATACAATTTAATACACACTCCACCGTCCACTTTATTAGGAACACCTGTACACCTGCATATTAATGCTGCATATTAATCCAATCATGTGGCCGCAGAACAATGCATAAAATCATCCAGTCACAGGTTAAGTGCTTTAGTTAATGTTCACATCGAACACCAGAATGAGTGTGAAAATGTGATCTCAGTGACTGGCAGTGGCACGGCTGTTGGTGGCAGATGGGCGAGTTCGAGTATTTCAGAAAGTCTCCTGGGATTTTCACACACAACAGTGTGTAGTGTTTACACAGAATGGTGCAAAAAAGCATCCAGTTCTGCAGAAGGAGACGCCTAGTTGATGAGAGAGGTCAGAGGAGAAAGGTCAGACTGGGCCGAGCTGAAGGCTATGATAACTCAATCAATCACTCTTTACAAACACGGTGAGCAAAAAAAGCATCTCAACTTAATATCACAACAAGGATCAGAAAATCTGACATTTCTGACCTTGTGGGGACATTTTGATTACGGAGGTTAAGATTAGGATTAGATGTAGTTTTAGCGTGCATTATTTAGCTGCATTTGTAATTATGTCAATGGAAGGTCCTCACAAGGATAGTAAGATGGGTCTGTGTGTGTGTGGGTGTGTGTGGGTGGGTGTGGGTGTGTGCATGCTGCAGTATATCCAGTAATGCTGAGTGCTCATTCCTTGGCAGACACTTTGCTGCACCAGCAGAGGACACTAAGCACTGTGTGTGTGTGTGTGTGTGTGTGTGTGTGTGTGTGTGTGTGTGTGTGTGTGGAGGAAATGCAGCATTGATTGGAACTGATCCAGAGCAGCAGAAAAAGGGCAGGAAGAAAGAAATGCAGTCACATTCAGGAGCACTAAAACTCTGCGTGACACTACAACTGCACAACGATTGAAAACCTTTCAACATGGCTACAGATGACGTTATTGAACACTGCTTGGTTAATAAAAGGCTTGAGGATCACCTGATACACCGAGTCAGGTGTGTTACAGCAGCTAAAGAAGGAGGCTCAGCCATATCAGTTCGCCCTCCAGCACGACGAAAGGGCCTAAATGGGTCTTAATGTATTTTTAAAACCTCTACGCCCCAGACGAAAAAGTTTATAAATGTACTTTTGGAAATCATGCTGGACAGAATGTGAACTCATCACTATGAGTCAGCACTTCCATCCACCTGCAAATGAAATTAAACACATCACCGAGAGGATGCAGCCAGGCCTATTAACAGTATATTCAGCTCCTTTTTTTTTAAACTGCAAGGAAAGCAAAAAGAAAACCAATGTGAGAAGCTGGGGAAGAAAAATCACTCCAGAAATTAAAGAAGAAACAAAAAAAATCACCTGAAGTCAACCGGTCATCAGTTATACAGCACTGACCATCGCATCGCAGCTCGGCCATGCTGCCCTCTTTTACACACTGATGTTTCGGCCAGGTGGTTCTTACTTAATCATGAATTTTTTTAAAAAAAGCCAAACCTTTAGTCCAGATTAGTCCAGGGCTGAATTCGAACACGCCAAGTTAATAAAGCTATGCATGAATACTGTGTGTGTTATTCAGTATAAACTTGTGCCTTGCACTTATTATCTTTCCATCAGGGCCAATAATACGACGATGTGTTATGGTCATATTCCAGGTTTGACTCAAAAAACACTTCATACACTTTATATATGTATAAATATAAAAAGTTTTTCACCCTGAGATCAATCTCATGCTATCTGCAGTATCCTGTCTCTTATTTAACGTCTAGAAATTCACTGCATTTGAAACTCTATCGTTATTTCTGCTTTCAGCAACACTTCACTCTCCTCCTGTCCATCCTGGTCATCTGTTAGTATGAGAACTACAGACTAATGCGTGCTAACAGAGATTTTTAAACCGTATTAGCACTGCAGTTCTTAGTGTCATTTTGTAATTAGCCCAGAAAAATATAATTTGTCCACTGAACTGCCTAAAGAATTGTTAATATACTACGTTGGGTATCTCAGTGCAACTGTTTATTAGTGTGATTTGTACTGTATTTGTTTCATGACTAGCATTAAATTGAGAAGTAAAGCCCTTTATCATGATCCACCGCTAATAAGCACGGACAACCTGACCGGATGATTTAAAAACCGTCAGAATGCTAACTATAGGCTAGTTACTTAGCTGGAGAACTGCCAAGCACTACTTAACCAACAAAACGACAAAAATTTGACCTGTCGTGTCAAGTTAGCCACCTGGCTAGTGTTAGCAGTGAAGAAGAAGATTTATGAATGTGATAAAAAAAAAAAAAAAAACCCTCAGAAATCCTGTCAGATTAGCTTGTGTTAGATAGCTGGTTTACAAAATCTGTTGAAATCTCATATATAATGTACGTACATATTATTTGCGTCTTTTGTAAGTACCTGTGTAAAAGTTTTATATTTTAGAGCCCAGATTGTCACAGATAGCCTGTTAATGTGTAAATGTGAGTTACCTGAAGAATCGCTAGCTACAAAGTTGACTTAGCATTAGCTAGCTACATTAGCTTCACACAGACGGCTGTTTTATTAAGTTCATTAGTTAAGTGAGTTTTGTTCATTTTAAATTAAGGAAAACCAGATGCTGTTTACTACAGAGAAGGGGAAAAAAACCTTCCTGTCATGCACGTTTTAAAAATAATTAAAAGTCAACGGGGACAGTTACTTCTGAGGTGAATTGGTGGCTTCGGTAATAAGCACTCTGCCTACTATCTAGGGCTCTAACATATATCTATGAAAATACATGCGGATATATGAATGCTAATGATTTGTTCAACCTACTTCCTACCCACTTTGCTATAAATACACCCAAAGACATGCCTCCTGACCCTACTGAAGTAATTAATCACATCGTGGATAAAGCATCCGTGCTGTGCTTCTAACCCGAGGGTGATGCATATGTACACACTGACAATGTCAGCTAAGCAGCCTCTGATAATGTGTACCTGGGCAGAAGTGAAAACACATAAATCATATGTACAGTTTTGCCATTGTATGACCTACACACACACACACACACACACACACAAAACATCCCTAAATGGACGTCCTGAGGCAGGAAAACTCGACACTGCTGGCAGGCTACAGTCATTAGAAACTCAACTCAATCTATCAGACACATTCAAAGTCACCGCCAACACACACACACACACACACACACACACACACACACGAGCATCCTATAAGTCAGAGCTTTTGGACCAAAAGTCATGTTTCCTAAACCTTTGTAGCAAAATAGCGTCATCCATACTACCATACTAAATATAATATATTACTGTAATAAATAGGTCGTCAAAACAGTGTGCTACACATACTACCATACCACGTAGTATATCCCATGCTGCTGTACTAAACAATATGTTAAAATAGTATGGAAACCATACTACCATACTAAATAGTATGTCAGTATAGTGTATTACCCATACTGCTATACTAAAGAGTATGTTAATATGATATGGAAACCATACTACCATACTAAATAGTATGTCAGTATAGTGTACTACCCATACTACTGAGTACATAGTATATCAGTATACTATGCTATTTATACCATTGTGCAAAGTAGTACAGAGCCCATACAACCATACTAAACAGTATGTTAAAAATACTATGGAACCAATACTAACATACTAAATAGTATATCAATATAGTGCACCACTTATACTCACATACTAGGTCAGAATAGTGTTTAGCCCTATTGCCTTATTAAACACTAGTCTAGGACTTGGATTATCATCCTACATAGGATGTTAGTCATAGTAGTATGTCATCCATCCTGCTTTATTATATATGTTATATACTAGATACTATGTTAAAAATTCTGCCATACAAAATAATATCATCATATACAGCATGTATACTATATAGGCACTCATACCATACTGTACCACCTCTTTAGTAGAACAGCATTTTAAATGTAGGCAACACAGCTACGTGTCATGCATGCTGTCCTTCTCAGTGACTGTGCAAAAAAAACTGTCCATTCATAAGATCAGATCAGATAAAGATCAGATTTCTGTTTTTTCTTCCTTTCCTCACTGGCAAAAACCAGCTGATCTGAAATCAGCACTGCAGCTCCAAGAAGCTGCACTGCAGAAAGAACAGGGCGAGTGTAACAGACTGAAGTCCAACTTAGAAAAAAAAAAGGATGAGGGAGGAATGATGAGGGGATGAGGGGGGAGAGAGAGAGAGAGAGAGAGAGAGAGAGAGAGAGAGAAAACATCGGGCAGCCAGAGGAGAGAAAAGTTGAGTTACAGCCAGATTTTCTTCAGCAGTGAGACGAAGGCTCTTGTGTTTAGTCTGCAGTAAAGGAAAGCGCACTGCTGTTCTGTTGTTCCGCTGTCCCGGGATGGAGAGTGAGTGTGTGTGTGTGTGTGTGTGCGTGTTCCATGACTGACAGTGTGTGTCTGAATGTGTGTTAGAACATCAGGAGCACAAGAGCACCGGTGTGTATCCTGAAGATGCTTTGTCCTCTGGAATTCTCTCTGTAGGACACACAGAGAGTTATCTGAGCATCGGAAGAGGTATAACATTCACACACACACACACACACACACGCACGCACACGTGCACATTTATTTGTGCATTTATTTATTTTCTTGTGCATAGTTAACCTTTTCTAATTCCTTTCTTTTTTTTATCCTTTTGGCACTGAAGCCTTTTACAAAGAGCCTACACACACACATAAACACACAATCAACCCAGGATCTCTCCTCATAAACTGGAACTTCTGCTAGGACACCCTGAATGTAAACCAAACTCCGAAACAAGCACCTGGAGTTCTTGGAAAATTTACCACCGTGTGATCCAGGTGTGCAACCAAACCACCAAGGCCTCTAAGCAGGAATTCTGTGAGACGGACAGAATACTAAGGAGCAGAGAGCGTCGGAGAAACGCTGGAAAGGACTGAGAGATGGAGATCCTGAAAGCAAGAAGGTTCCTGCCAGAACGGATCTCTGTCAGCCTTTTCCTGATGGTCATGTTCAGTAAGCGTGCTGTTTCCTTCTCTCTACATATCTTTCCTCAGGAGTTTAAAAAAATGGGTGAAAAAGAAGTTAAATCAATGAACGTAAAGGATTCTTTAGTTTGTCCCTCTAGAGGAACTGTTAAACATAGGGGTTTCCTTTCAGATAGGGTTCAAGGACAAATCCATATTACTATACTAAATATAATACAATCGAGCAGGAGCTACACCTGATTTCACCTGTTTAATTAACTGATCTTGGCTTTCAGTTGACTATCTGATTTCATTTGTTTAATCAGTTCATCTTAGTCTCCAATTAGTCTCAAGTGTGCCTCCAATTTGGCTGATAAAGATCACTCCATTACTGGGTGTTGGACTGGTTTTTTTTTGCACTCTACATAGAACCTTTAAGAGCTGCTTTAGAGGCACAAGCCAAGATTTAACCTTTTTTGAAAATTGTAAAAAATTCTGTGTAGATTTCTACAACAGAAATTTTTTCCCCTTTATCATAAAGTTTCCAAAAAAAACCCCCGGAAGCTACTACTTAAAGTGTTTTTTTTTCCCCCAAGAGTTGAAGGTTCTGTTTTTTACTTCAAGAGCTTGAACACTGTAAAGCAGAGAGGTTCCAAACTGCACTCACTGGAAGCTAAGAACCCTTAACTATCTAAAGAACCCTAAAGATTTTTATTCTAAGAGTTGAGGATCCTGTGTTGAACCTTTAAGTGTTCCTCCAGAGGCACAAGTCATCCATTTTCAATTGACTGAGTGGACAAAGCTAATGCAATGTTGCCCACACACACACACACACACACACACACACACACACACACACACACACACACACACACACACACACACATACATGTAAGCAGGTGATGCATTAGTGACGATGCATTAGTTGTTACTATAAATGGATAAAACCACAATAGATTATAATAGAAAAATGGTGCAGTATGTATAAGAGGAATAAACCACTTCAGGATGTGCTGTTACAGGAAAATAACTAACTTCAGGATGATCGTTTCCTATAAGAGCACACCTTGTTGTGTTTTATTCCTAACTTAGCATAATGTTAATTGTATCAAGATTTGAGCTTTACTTGTTTCTCTAAATGACAATCAGGTTTAAAAACCGTCTTTAGTCTCAGACTAAGCTTAAGTGATTTGTGTGTAACCTTGATGCGCAGTCCTGCTAGGCCACACCCACACATAGTCAATAACCATCCTGCTGAACTCTGCTGATTTAGCTCCTGATGTTACAGCCTGTAAAACACTGAACCACACAGTGGATATGAACTCTCTGACCCTTTGCTGTCTCTCCTGTACATGAGCGCTGGGTAAAATGAAATGGTTTCAGATTTTTTTGCTGGCCATGCATTGTTCCGCATGGTCACACGGCAGCTGTGTAAACACAAACATTTTTTCCTTTGGACGTCATCATCAGGTGTTCGGGATTAAAAAAAAATAATGGTGCTGTTTCACTTACCTCCAAGACCAGGAGTCGTAGTTTCAGAGTTAGGATAATAATCCGAAATGTCACGTTTCATATCTGCACAATATACACTTGTTAAGGTTACAACGTTAGTACGCGTCAAATCGACATCGTAAATGTTAAAAACTGATGACTTTAGAGACTTTTAAATCTTTCTCAGTTAAAGCAGCAGTAATATGAATAAAATTCACCCGATTCACTGAAGGGGAAAGGACACAGCGTGAGAAAGGCTCATATTTGTTTCTTGTAGCGGTTACTTCATCTAGCTGAATTTGCAAACCTGGGTCTTGTAAATGAATTGAAAATAAGTTGGCAGGACTGTGGCCGGTAAAAAAAAAGCAGATAAGCTAATAATTATTATTAATTAGAAATGATACCAGACTTGTGCTGTGTCCCTGCTCCTTGGCATGCATCTGGTAAAAAAATTAGCCATCGTCCACCGACATACTCCTGAGATTTTTGTGGTAAGATTCTCTCTTTTTCTCTCTGCCTGCTTTGATTTCTTAATTAGCCATGTTGGATTTATAAACATCAACCTAGGAAGCATCATATGACTCAGGACTGCAAGCATCAAGCATCCGAATCTGCCTCTATGTAAAGTTTGATGTTAGAACAACGCTAGCCTGAAATCAACACCCTAACGCAAAGCACTCTTAAGGATATGTCTTTACTACCTGCAGCTATCAGGATCCACTGAAGTACATTTACACGCGCAGTACCTTGTCTCTGACGAGACAGTTTGACGAGACAGTTTGATCCCCACTGATCTAGGATCAGTAGAAATAAAGGACGCAAGAACAAGAAGATCAGCAGCCCCAGAATGTTGATAAAAATAGATACCAGTCCCATGATCAACAGGGAAATTCAGCCTTTGTGGATCGATTGTTGCCTCTTAGCTAACGAAATGCTGTCCTCAGAACGTCCTGAAAAGTTATAAGGACACACTTTCTAACAGTGCCTTCCTGAACACCAGCTCTGGAATGGGATGTTCAGCAAGCACTATATGGGTGTTGGCCATACAGTGTATTTAGGTCGGTATCTATTCCACCATTTCAAATAGATACATGGAGTTTTATTTAGGATTTTGCTTCAGCACAGGTAGTTTGATGATGTGCACAAACCTTACTGTTGTAGTGACTGAACAACAAAACATACCATTGGCTACAAGGTCTTGTTTAAAAATTGTGGGACTGCTGCCTTTAAAATCAAACGAGAATAAATAAAACACAAAACTTTTGCAGAGCACTGGTTTATACTCCAAACAAAATATTAATTCTTTTTTTACTTACTTACTTTAATTCTCTTTACTGTGAATCTACTAAGCTAGAAGTGTAATCTTTTTGTCCATTACACAGTGGCCCTCTGCAAGAAGTGTGCAATTTTTGGTGAAACTTATTTTCAGTTTCTTAAGGTTGAGATGTCAAAGTATGTTATACGCTATTCCCAGATATATTACCATTTATAAAATTACCGTCACATCCTCCTAAAGTTTAAAATGTCCTGATGTTATCCAGCAAATCAAAATAGAGTGTCCGCTGTTGTTGTTGTTGTTGTTATTGTGAAGTCAGCTGGTAGCTAAACTAGCTAGTTTGTAGGCTAGCTTAAACGCTAGCTTCTCATTTAAACGCCTACTCTTCTTTAGTTTGGATTATGATTCATGGTCAGCGTTCATTGTTACAATCTTGAGGTTTGCTGTGATTTTAGGAGTATTTAGCGTTAATTATCTAACACACCGTGAGCCCTGTGGGGAAAAAAAACAGATAGAGTGAGAGAAAAGGGAAAATAGGCAGTACTGTGTTACTGTGTAGCTCTTTGTGCTTTGTCGTGCTGCCCTGTTTGTCACTTCTAAAAACTAATCTACCGCAAGATGCTATAAATATACATTGAAATATCAATATTAATGTTCCTGACCCTTTATATTCAGTTACACCATCTCCAGGATGTTTCTGTCTCCAGAATTTTTCACTGTCCCAAATATACAAGAAATAAGGACAACTCTCAGGAGATCGAAATCGCACACATTCAGGCTCTGTAATCAAACATATACCCTCTTGGTTTTTAAGTGGTCAATCCTCTAACATTAGGTTATATTGTGTGTCTCTGTGTATGGGAACTGTGTGCAATGTCTGTCTCTCATACTGGATTTTTTAAAAGTAGATTATGAAATAAATTTGCATTGCATCAGCGTTATTTTTTTTAATTTTTTCACTGTTCATAAGTCTCAGTGCGTTGCAGACAGAGCAAGAAGTAATCAATGGCCGGGTAGAGAGCGGGTCCAGTGAGGGAGTCGACTCACGCCCTCACTGCAGAGAAGAGAGAGAGAGAGAGAGAGAGAGAGAGAGCGCAGCTGTTTTTGTGAATGAGATTTTGCAGCATCATTGCTGCAAGAGAGAAGGAGGGAGTCAAGAGAAAGGAGCAAGAGAGAGAGAGAGAGAGAGAGAGAGAGAGTGTGCATTAACCTTTCAGACAGCAAGAACATAATACATAATTCACATAATACAGTAACGAATAAACACTGTAAATGTAAAAGAGATCCAATAAACGAAGGACTAGATGTGTGTAAATTATGGGTTTTGCAGCCAGGGACCACTTTAACTGTAAAATAAATTCCAATGATCTCCTCAAATATTAGTGCATTAATATAAATGTGCACAATAATACTCTGTATTGAAGCTGTAGAGGATATTTTTACTTAAATTGTTACCAAGTTGACATTAATTAGAAGATTATCAATAATATATGACAGCTAAAAAATGAAATATTAAACCATGTAATAATTAATACAGTTTCATTAAAGAGAAAAAAAAGAACACACTGTAACGGCATGTCTCAGCGAGAATCAAGGGGAAGGTGAACGAGACAGTGGTGAGAGCGGCCATGCTGTATGGTTTAGAGACAGTGGCACTNGAGACAGTGGCACTGAGGAAGAGGCAGGAGTCAGAGCTAGAGGCAGCAGAGCTGAAGATGTTGAGGTTCTCTTTGGGGGTGACGAGGTTGGACATAGTGCTGTTCATCAGCCTGTTCGATAGAAAACGAAACGATAGCAGATTCAAGAGCTGGTCCAAGCCATGGTTTGGATAAAACCAAGATCTTCCTAGCTAGCTAACCTTTGAGAGGACATTAGTCTCATTTTGTCATAAAGACCTGGTAACTTTGCTATCTTCTTCTTCTTCTTCTTCTTCTTTCGGCTTTTCTCCTACCAATATACTCACTCTCCCTCCTCTGAACTTTGTCCCCCAAACATCCAGCATGAGCTGTCTCTCTGATGTTGAGCAAGGATTAGGACAGGTTGGAGCAGTGAGGGTTTCTCTTGGAGTTGTTCTTCAGCTCTGCTACCTCTAGCTCTTCACCTCTTTCTCACACTCACCATTACTCTGGACTATTGACCCCAAGTACTTAAACTCCTGTACCTTCTTCACCTCTTCACCCTGTAATATTACTGTTTGGTAACTTTTCTATCTGTGTTAAGAAATACAATATTCTTAGACTCTGCAGAATTTTGATAAATGTTTATGAAGTGTAATTCTATGCTAACCAGCATTATAAGCCTGGAAAGGCTATTTTGGAGGGAATAAAAAAATAGCTAGCTAAAAAGGTTATAGCTGCCAAACATTTCAACAAATGTTGCTTAATTTTTAAGGTCTGAAATGATCAATGACACAGCATTCCTGTCTAGGAACCGATAGGTGGAATGTGTTTTTGGTTAAAAGGGATATTGTTTGAGGAACAACAAAGCGATGTTGATACTGGAGCATGTCCTACTTGAACAAGTCACGTATGCCGGAGACATTAAGCGACGCAAGAGAATCATGTCGGCATCGTATTACTTAGCAAAACTGATTGAGAGTGTTTAGGAGGACCTTGGTGAAAAAAAACCCAGAAATATTGTTTCATTTTTGAATGGGATTTGGCCTGGTTTTTGGTTTTAACGGTTTACAAGTCCACCCATTTCAGATCCAGGTACAGATCCTGTATATGTCTAGTGTTTAATTAAATGAACTATTGTTTCTGTCAGTGACATAATTGTGAGCACTGTCTAGATTAAAATGAATGCTATATATCAGCACTTTCATGTTTCCTTGAGGAAGTGCAGGATAATTACTCATACTACCACAGTCCATTAGATCCATTCCAATGAATCACCATTAAACCATAAATTGTAACCACATAATCGTCATTAGAAACCCTTTACATTCCATTAGGAAGACTGTTAAATATGTCTAGAATCAGTCATAGGTTACACATTAATCCTTTAGAACCCATTACATTGTGATATACCAGCATAAATGGGAAACAAAAAAGCTATACAAACCTTTAACAACCATTACAAAACCGCAGGAACCTGTACTAGTGATGATGTTTCTCAGCGTTTGAGGGACGTTCTACCTGACTCGCTCTCATGTTCCCTCTCTGTAAGGTGTGCATGGGATGTTGGAGGCATTGGAGATGAGTACCGGTAAGATCCCCTTTCTGGAGGCGGTGAACGGTAGCGACGTCCTGCTGCCCTGCACCTACACAAGTTGTATCGGAATCACTGAGCTATACTTCAAATGGGAGTACAATGACAATGGCACCATGGTGAAGGTGAGGCCTTTTTGAGAGCCTTATTCAACAGAACATCTGTGAAAAGACACGTTAAAAGACTTTCACTCTAGAAAAATCTAGATAGACGTATTTTTCTTGACTTTTGAACATCTTTCCGCTCACGGCGCAGGTTAGGATAGGGGGCGGGGTTAGTGTTCATAACTTTTCCTTACCACTTTTGACAATTCAGACTAAATCTGGCCACATTGCTGATTGAATTTGTAGAATGTTTAATAACAAACTATCTTGAGAAGCATGAGAACTACCTGGTATGATATTTAACTTGCTTCCTAACTAGCAGAATAAATGACTGGAGTTAGATACAGATATAATTACATGATACTGGAAAACAATTATATAATTCTGTCTCTCTTTCTTTTTTTTTTTTTATCAAGTCATGTTCACTTGATCCCTCTGGCCCCCAGGGGTCACCTGACAAACTTCCACTGAGCAAATAAATGATTAGGGCAGTCATTAAAGGGCGGAGATACTAAGGTAAAGCTGGGTGTGTTCGAAAGAGTATTTAAATGGTCCAAGTCCAGGTCCATTATGATTTTAGGATCAAACCAGTAAACAAATTGGTCAGTTTATTCATCCAGTCACATGTCTGTGTCATCCAATTAGGTGATGGACTCAAAGA
Organism: Pangasius macronema; assembly: GCA_037577455.1. Lineage (NCBI taxonomy): Eukaryota > Metazoa > Chordata > Actinopteri > Siluriformes > Pangasiidae > Pangasius > Pangasius macronema. Next base: position 15,152,124 of record CM074971.1, on the reverse strand, counting down.
TCCCAACGGATAACGCAGAGCCAGTGAACAAGCGCATTTACCGGGACCGTGTAGAATTTATGGGTTCCAGTAAGACAAACAATGTGTCCATAATGATCTGGAACGTGACCTTCGAGGACGCTGGCCAGTACACATGCTTTGGCAAGAACCCCAAAGAGATGGGCAAGAACCACAGTGCCATCTTCACACTCTATGTGGTGGATGAACGTGAGTGCAGTTTCTACACCTGCGCTGCATCAATTATTATTTGAATCATTATTATGTGCTGCCTTGTCAGGTGGTCTTATTTCCTGCTGGTAAAGTCATGATTATAAGAATTTGTGCTCAAATGTACTGGCAACGTTAGCTAGTTAGCTAGCTTACTAATATTTCAGCTGCTAAAATGTAAATAATACAGAAATGTAAGACAGTATCTATGGCGTAACCTGAATCTACCAATATAAAGAATTAGCATTCATTCATACAATTCAGGAACACAGTTATCAGAACTGTTCTGTGAACTGTCTGTCAAAGTTCCCATTAGTGTTTACAACTAGATAAAACATTCCGGCGACTTCTGGGATGGGAACACGAATTTATAACAAAACACAAAAAAGCCACCATTATGCATTTTTAATGTTATGGTTTCTATAACAACAGCTCTTTCACTGGGACTTGTATAGCAGACAATCCACAAAAAAGGATTAACAAAAATTGATAGGGTAAGAAGACATTTATTTAACATTTATGGAAGGAGTCTCCAGTGTCGGTACTCCTGAACAGCAAATTTTATGACGTGAAAGTTTTTAGGACGGAAGAGTTGCTGGTTTCCAGTTTTCAGTAATTTCACTGCCGGCTTTCTCTTCCTCTTTCAGTACGGGTTGTGGATAACACTCTAACCATGATCATCGTGTCGTGTGTGGGAGGCGGCATAGCTCTGCTGGTGATCTTCATGCTGCTGAAGAACTTCACGCTCTTCGTCCTGGCCAAGCTTGAGGAGAAAAAGTGAGCTCGGCTTTATTAGCCTTGTAGCTTCAGTGAAAAATAAATAAACAAACTTCGGACACTGATCTTAATTGGCTCACTGACTATCCTAGAGTATCAGTCATGTGATTTTTGAGCCTGAATTTCTGGCTTCGGTGCGCAACTTGAATGTAACGGGAGGTGAAAGATGGATAAATTTACTCACTTTACTTCAGAACAGAATAAACGGTATTTCGACAAAGCTGGTAAAATCGACCGTGACGGAATGCATGAATAGGGACTTGACGGCTCAGGTGTATTTGACACCTTTTGTTTTTTTGTGTTTATTGCGAGTACGTCTCGGTCCCTTATTCGGTCCTCAAAATGGCCGCCATTATACAGTGTGACATCACAAGGCTCTTTGGGGTAAAGGGGGAAATTGTGACAAAGTGTAGTCAGCACAGAAATAACCACCCCTCTCATCCCTCTCTCTCATCCCTCTCTCTCTCTCTCTCTCTCTCTCTCTCTCTCTCTCTCTGGTCTGCAGTAAAGAGTGCCTCGTCACCTCCTCAGGGATCGATAATACGGAAAACGGACTGTCCGGCTCCAAAGTGACACCCAAACCTACACCAAAGAAAGCCTGAGAGTGACACACACACACACACACACACACACACACACACATACACACACACTTTAGCCAACATGCTGACCCCTTCCTGTCTGGTCGCATCTTTTAAAAAGAAAACCAAAAAAAAAAAAAACACACAGTGTGATGCATTCATACTTTTAGCATTTTATTATTTGTATATTTTGTTTATATCTAAGCGTGGATGTGAATGAAGAGTATCGACTTCTGAATATATTGCACACTTGCATCTCATCACATTAAAAAAAAGACACACAAAAAAAAAGATATATATATATATATCAATGCAATTTACAGAGTTAACTCAGCTGGACTCCAGCAGTTGGGACTGCATGAAGCAAATTTTGAGTCTCTCTAAAAACTAAAATGTATTTATTCCATCGTTGGTATTTATATTTATTTGTTTATTTTTGCGTAAGATTAAACCAGGTGCCTGTAGATGCTTCTGTCGCCACCTGTGGGTGGGGAGGACGACACTAATGCAACACACACACACACACACACACACACATATAATATGTAATGCAAATAAAACAGAATGCAACAATGAAAACGAAAAACTTAGAAACATGTAGACGCTGCTAGCTCATGAATGAATACTTGAAAATCCCTAGACATTAGTTTTGCCCTAGAAGAAAACAGAAGTGCAACTGAAACACTGGAAATGCTGCTTCCCACTATTAAGTGATGCTTTTTTTCTAGCATGGTGGAAGTCAACACTTGTTTACTAGAGCAGTAGAGGAATACGATATATAACAATGTTTACTAGAACAGTAGTAGTATTTTTGTATTCGATCGATAACATATTAACTTATTAAATCCAGATAGGCCGTATTGTAATATGAATGTATGCTTATAAATACATATCAAAATGATCACCATTCAGCAACATACGATTGCAATATTCTGACACTAAGCACACTTTAATCAGCATGAGGTCAGCGTAGGCTTATTAATAAGCAAATACCTTGCTGTAACTTGTATTAGTTTTGCTCTGTGTAATGCAAACACACTTAATACTATTCTTTTTATTAATTCAACCTGAATGCGTCACTTTTTTCCCCAAACATTTCTTTGTTTAGTTTGGGGTCAGTTTGTTACCAGGTAAAGTAAGTTCTACTACTGAAATAAGTACTGAATAAATGTAGAATATAAAACTGAGAAAACTTTTAAACTAAAATGTGATGCAATGCGGGGTTAGTACCGGGTTATTTCGACAAGATGCCTTGTTTTGTCTTTTTCCTCCACAAATTCATAAAAACACCACGAATTGTACAGAAAGTGTTTTGTATTTTGATTGATATTAATGGAATGATTTGGTAAATTGATTTTCCAACATTACGTTTTGAACACCAGAGAAATTTGGGCAGCATAAACAAAACCTTCTGAATACGGGGAAAAAAAATCACGTAAATCACGTCAACCTCCGAGTTGGAATTTTAGAAGTTTTCGGAAGTTTATAATGAATTACAACAACAACAAAAAATCAGTATCCACTTCAGGTCTGCTAATGTTTAGGACAACATGTGGTAATGTTTACCATTAACACATCTAGAGGCTAATGCTAGCTAATTAATAGTACCCATCTTTGATGTTAACGGTAAAAATAGATCATTTACTGTTTACCCTTCAAAGTGCGGGAGGACTCAAAACCGTGATGACCGAACTAATTTGTGCTACATGCATTGCTAACATTAGCTAGTTAGCTAGCCTGGGTTTGATCTTGGTTATTTTTCCTAGAAATTACTTCTATCGTAAAACCCTACATAATGCAACCAAATGTAAGAGAAAATACATTCCACGGCCTGGAATACTGGTGATTACTAGTAGAAAATGTTATTATAAAGTACAGTAACAAGTTTGAAATTTGGGTTTCTGGAACTCATAATGGCTTGAAATGATATTTTAGCATGGTTCGTGTTCATTTGTCATAAACAGTCAACCGAACCGAGCAGATTACCTGGAAGTTGAAGCCTTCTCAACCCCCCTTGTCCTTTCATCTTGTCCTCCTAAAGAGTTAAATGCTGGTTAGAAACTGAGGTTAAAGAAATGCTGAAATTGGCACATTCGGGAGCTTTTAATAGCTGTACTGAGATCTGAAAGAATCAGATCACAGTATGTTACATACAAGAAATCAGATTTTTTTCTTGAGTTTTACAGTAACTGTTAGGATTATGGTTAATTGTGGAAGGTTTAGGTTTTGGCAGTTAGACCCAAGATTGGTATTGAAGATATATTGGTGTGGTACATTGAGTTAGTTTTATTCCAGTAAAATTATGCAGTGTATCTATAATACTTCCTCATAAGGTTACTTTCAGTTTCGAACACTAAACGCATTATAACCTCACTCACATTGCCTTACATGATTATGTAGAATTTGAGTGTTAATTTACATAGAATGCTTTCGATATTTGTTTGTGGTGAATAGTGATATAAAAAATAAAGCTAAACGAAAACAATAATCAAAAAGATGAGATGGTTTTACTGTGATAATTCAGCAATAAACAATAAACCGTACTGTAGCTACGAACCAAATGATAGAACGTTGGACTCCGTGATGGAAATTTCAATAAATATTGAGATAAAACCTCTGCCAAGTGTGAGTGTGAGATTTTAGAAATATGTTGATATAGTTGAGATCATTAGATGAATGGAAAAGAGCTACAAACACGGATAAAACGTCTAAACTAATTTACGCTATGTATTATCGCAAACTGAAAATGCAACTGATCTGTCATTATTTTACTTCACTGAATGTCTTGTTGGATGAAAGGCCTTACAAGACCTTATGATTCATAATTTATGTAAAAATGTCTGATTTGCTGGTACTACACAGTCATTAACTACGTAATTTAATAGCTACTATATTAAGAAGACTTACAGACCAATAACCCTCAATTTCCCGCATTAACGACTTTTTTTTTTTTTAGTTTTTAAAGCACAGGAAGAGCCCAATTACACAAAACCTCTTCCTTCTTCTTCTTCTTCTTCCGGCTTTTCCCTTCAGGGGTCTCCACAGCGAATCATCACTCTCCACCTATCCCTAT
>CM074971.1:15098498-15121375 GCA_037577455.1 Pangasius macronema | reverse complement strand
AGATAGGGATAGGTGGAGAGTGATGATTCACTGTGGAGACCCCTGAAGGGAAAAGCCCAAAGAAGAAGAAGAAGAAGTATTAGATCCTGATAGTATCATCAACAGACATGTCTCACACGCACACACACGAGTCAAATGCACGTTTCATGAAAGCATTTTGACCAAATTACACGGCAAGAGTTACGTCATCGTCTCCTCTTAAAAAAAGAAGCAAGAATAGCTCATATTAATGGCAGGTGACTGTAAGAGCCGACTCATATGCAGATGACACGTCACAGTTCACAACACAGCTACAGGGAGGAAAACATCATTGTACTATTATTTCATCTATTGATATTGTTATGTACGGTATGTACACATTCTTCTGTAACACTTTTTTCCTTTTAATTATAAAGGATTAATAAAGTCTTGTCCTGTTCGGTTGTATTTTTTTATGATCTTATCATGTAAGCCTATTCCGCACGACCTAACTTTAGAAAATTGCAATGTTATAATGCAATAGCTGAAAATTAGTGTTACTTAAATTTAAGCAAAAAACAAAAAAAAATGTGTAAATGCTGTTGTGTAATATTTTCTGTCTGCTAGTAAGTGTGTTTTGTTTCATTTGTTTGTGTAGAAACACCTGACTACTTGAACAATGACGGTGACTTTTTCTATGGTAAGACCTCTGAGATTAACTCATGAAAAAAAAAAATATTTCTGGGTATTTCAGGTATTTCAAAACTGCAATCATGTATCTGCTTACAATTTTCTTTTTTTTTTTTAAATCCTACGTATAGCACAGCGCTGTTGAATTCTGATACTCTGATTGGTCAGAAGGTGTTGACTGACTTTCTAGCTGTTACAATGATAACAATAACTCGCTTTCACGTTCCATGTAGCTATAATTGGACAAAAAGTATGATTTTTTTTTTTTTACCAAATTTTAAAGAAAAATTGTTAGATTGTTAACATTGGCTGTGAAGTAAGAGGAGTAAACCACTTTAAGACTCGCTGCTGCCGCATGACATCAATCCATTGTTGATTATTTTCCTATAACACAAAATTCATGCCGCCCAGGTGATTTATTCCTGATATAACACTGCAGGTTAATTATGTCTTATGGAAACTTCTGGAATTTTTTTTAAAAAATTTGGATTTAAGGGCCTTTAGTTCATCAAAATAACGTATATATATGATTTTCTTCGATTTTCACCTTCATTCATTCTTTTAAAAGTAACCTTGTTTTGTAGCACCCGGAAATATTTTTACATCATCATCTACGTACGGAAGCATAAGCACAGAACAATTTACGATTTCCATATGACCGTATGCGACAATACTCGTACATGACCCACACACACCCTTAAAACACAACAAAACAAAATAATAATAATCTTTGCTGTGTATAAATGGACGTTACGGATGTTACGGACGTTAATGACACCGAATCACGTAAATTATCATGAAAATGCTGCCATCTATTGGCCACCTGAGCAGCTGCGACTTCCCTGTTTGTCCTGTTCTGCGTTGTTACTATGATATAACAAGTGTTATAATAATCAAGTGTTTATTGCTATATGTTTACGTGTGTGTGTGTGTGTGTGTGTGTGTGTGTGTGTGTGTGTGTGTGTGTGTGTGTGTGTGTGAGACTACGAGCTGATCAGAAGAGGAGGGCTGATCTTCTCGGCTGTTCTCTTCTGTTTGGGCATCGCAATCATATTTAGTGAGTAATCACAACACTTTTTTACAGACACACACTTTAAAGCTTGTTTTAGAAGCTGGCTTTATGTATTATGTACATTCTTATAAAAAAAAAATAAAAAAAAAACCCTTAAAGCATTTTTTTTTAAATCTAAAAGATTGTCCCTCTAGAGCCATAGTTCAAGAAGAGTCCAAAGCCATGATTATAATATTATAAGTTATAATATTTATTAGTGACTTGGACACATGAATGGAATGGATTTAAACCTCAATAACTCAAAAATAAGGTTTATAAATTATGTCAACTTAAATCTAAATTTAAGGGACTTGAATAGTTTGTTTTTAAAGATTAGGTGTAGATTATTGAAGACACCACTGATGGGGAAAGTCAATGTAAAATGTAAACATTTACTAACATTTATTATTAAATTATTATTGTATCTTTAAAAGTATAATTTAATGGAAATTTTTAATGGAAATGGCCAATTTTACATCTATCCTAGCTGTAGTTGTTCTGCTGAGACATGTTTCATGTCTGATATTTGCTTCTTTACTTTTGCGGCTAACAAGTAATTGAAGTCCCCCAGAATCTAAGCAGTTCTTCTCTGTATTATATTATATTTGATATAAGCTACTTTTTTTTGGGGCGTGTTCACATTGTCATGCACGATAGTACACTTAGAGTTGTCCTGTTTTTCTTCGACAGGCAAAAGGCTGACTTGTGGGAGAAGACGAAACACAAAGTAAAGCACCAACACACACCTACACACTCACACAGCATGAGTGTAATGTACAAGCAGCACCAATACAGACAAATAGACAAAAACACACACATATACACACACATTAAAAAAAAAGAAACAGCCAAATATCGACTCACATTGCCTTTCTGTCCTATCGCAGGCCCGTGAATCTGGACGAACTTTAAATCCGAAGTCATTTAAAGCCGGTACGTAAAATGTCATGCTACTCGTGCAAGTTCTGTCTGTTAAATTCTCCTTCTGATTGGTCAGCAGCTCTGAAAGTTATCACTGGTTATTGTCCTATAACAGCACACCCCAAGTATTTTATTCCTTACATAAACCACTGAAAAGAAATGGAGTTGGTGTCAACTTTAAATGGGTCATGACCTTAAAGATGAGCTACATTTAACCAAGAGTTTTTTTTTTTCATTCAAATTGATATAAATCATGTTGGGTAACACTGATCAGTTTTACATAATCTTTACAAAGTCTAAAATGATTAAAGTTTTAACAAATCCAGCCAATTATATCATCATACAAAGGGACTGAAATTGGTGGTAAGAAATCGGATCAAATTTGCTATTTATACTTGTGCCCTTATAAATTGTTCTCTTCATAGGTATCCCATCATCCATCACCCAATCCTGTCACCAATAAGGACCAATCCTGCGTCAGTGGAAAGTTTTAAAATGACCTTCACTTATATTGAGTTAAGTGTGTAAATGTTTTGGCAGCTGGTGTGTCCAATAAAGAATGTACAATATTACCATATTTTCTAATAAATGACTTTATGAACACTCAGAAATACACTGTATAGTCAAAGGTATATGGACCCCTGACCATCACACCCATATGTGCCTGTTGAACATCTCACTCCAGATTTATTCCCCTGTGTGTGCTGTTATAATGAGCTCCACTCTTCTGCGAAGTCTTTCCACTAGATGTTGGGGCGTGGCTGTGGGGATTTGTGTTCATTCAGCTACAGGAGCATTAGTGAGGTCAGGCGCTGATGTTGGGATGTGAGGAGGTCTGGGGTGCAGTCGGTGTTCCAGTTCATCCCAAAGGTGTTCAGTGAGATAGATAGATAGATAGATAGATAGATAGATAGATAGATAGATAGATAGATAGATAGATAGATAGATATTCTTTCTAGAAAAAAATTACAAAGAAAAATGTGAATGGTTTTTAACACATAATGGGAATTGGCTTCCATCACATTCCTGTAGGTTTCCATTAGGGATTATCTGGTAGATTATATACGGTTACTAGAATAACAAAAAATACCCCAATTAGGCCGTATAGGATGCAGAAGATAGGGATAGGTGGAGAGTGATGATTGGCTGTGGCGACCCCTGAAGGGAAAAGCCGAACGAAAGAAGAAGAAGACCCCAATTAGGCCGTATTTCATGAGTGATATGATAAAGAACAACCAGAAACACATTATCAACCCCTAGAAAAGAATAGAGCTTTCCTGATAGATAGATAGATAGATAGATAGATAGATAGATAGATAGATAGATACATACATACATACATACATACATACATGTTTCCATCACAGATCTTTTGGTTGATACATATATCAGAATGATCAGAAATACATTAAAAACCACTAGAAAATAATAGATTGTTTTCTGGACAGACAGACATACAGACAGATAGACAGACAGACAGACAGACAGACAGACAGACAGACAGACAGACAGATAGATAGATAGATAGATAGATAGATAGATAGATAGATGTAACTGGAACTGAAAGTTGAACACATGGAACCCACGTGCCAGTATGCTAAAAAATACTAAAAATGAAAATAAATAAATAAATAAATAAAACATGGGAAGAACCAATTACTTCAACTACATGACCACTTCAAGTAGTGCATATAAAGTGTGTGTGTGTGTGTGTGTGTGTGTGTGTGTGTGTGTGTGTGCTGTAGTGCTGTTCCTGCGCCACAGGGCGAGTCTGTGGATCTCAGGCAGGGAGGGAGGGGAGCTGATCCGGGCGGAGGGGCCGCCATTACCGGGGAAGCAAGAGAAGCCCACTTTCACACACACACTCGCACACACTCACACACACACCCCTGTGCTCCTACACGCTAGCACACATTTCGGTGTGGTTTGGGAATTCGGCGGTTATTTATTCCACTGCTAGGAAGCGTTAGAGCGGAATTTACCGGAATGTCAGCGCCGCGCGTTCTCGCCGCATAGGATGAAATGAGCGCATATTTATTACAGCTACAACAACAAAGGACATCATGATTGATCAGGAGAAGCGTGGGACAGCCGGAGGAAGCCAGTGAGGCGAGGATTGTGTGCCCTGGCGGAGAATAGCGCTAGATATCCAGCTGTAATCACTTCCTCCGTCCGACGGCGCCGTTCATGGCTTCTGGGAAGCCGCGGTTCTCGAAACCGAGCCTGAGCCTCAGGAGCCGGGTCAGACCCAACACAAAATACTGCTTTTTTAACCCCGAGGAGCTGCCTGCCCATGTTACATCCCCTCACAATCGGTTTAAATCTTTAATCTGTGCTATACACATGTTTTTTTGGGCATTGTTCGTGGTTTAAAGTGTGTAAAAGCTACAGGAGCGGCTGAAATAAATAAAGCCTCACGCCGCCGGCCTGGACTCGGACGAGCAACGGATAGAACCAAATGATGGTATTTATCCTGACAGAATGCTTTAATATCCATGGCTAACACCCTGAAAAGTCCATATGGACTCATTTTAATAATAATTTATACATTTTTTAGGAAAATAAAACCCTTAATAATCAAGACAATAAGACAAGGCAGCTCTTTATAGGGCTGTATAGAAGTGTCGGAATTGTTGTCATGGAGCTTAGCTGCCTACAAAACACTGAAAGTGAATGAGGGCTAGTCTGCTGAAGGTGTGTCACTCGGGCTCCGGTTTCTCTTTTGGGTTTTAGGATTTATTTTACTGCTTTCCTTCTACACACACACGATGCCTGTGGTTGTATCTGAACCTGGTTTATTAATTCTTCCCGTTGCGCGGAATATATATAGTAAATATTAGTAAAAAATGTAAGGTAGACAGCGGATTAGCTAGCATGCTAGCTGAAGTGATTGTTCACATCACATGCACTAGCCTATGACAAAACGGGAACAGAGGGAGCTAGCCTGGGAGCTGGAGCTGGTTTAGATAGCAATTAAGACAAAAAGAAACCCATTTATATTCTTATTTGTCATTTTAAAATATGTTTGGAGTAGTATTAATTATTTATCTATTCATTATTTATTAATTATTATTATTATTTAAAGGTTTTCAAACGTTTTGCAGCCAGGGAGCCCTTTATCTGTAAAATGCATTTGTTTTCTGAACATAAGCTATTATATTATATTATATTATATTAGGTTATTTTAATGTGTACACTAATATTTTCTTTATTTATTACAGCCATAGTGTTTTTTTTATTCCTGAAATGTCTTCTGACAAAACACATGAAGTCCAACTGGACATTATTTAGGCTATAGGCCTGTTTATTTCTGAGTTATTGAGGTTGGGATTAAACACAAACAGTTCAACTGACTACTCAAACAAAAACAATAAACAGTCTAAACAAAACCTAAATCAAAAACAACTCTAATGCATGTGAAATTAGTGGGTTGTGATTTCCACCACTGGATACGCTTCACTCTTTTAGACAGTAAAGGGGTGAGCGATGTGGCAAAAATATTATAATATGATAGTTAAGATTTTCATTATATAAAACAGTAATGGCAAATTTAAGCTAATTTAAATGTCTGCAAAAGATATATTTAGTACCTGAAAGAAGAACTGACACATCCACTACTTGGAGGGGAAATGAAACTTTCAGGACAGACGTATGTGCCAGTACATAAAATGCCTAATTCCTTCATGTTGTGAGCAGCAACGAAGTGGTCAATGGTTAAAAATGACTTATGATACCACAGAAATCTCAGAAAATATTAACATTTATAATTACAATGTTTATATCATAATTATATCATTTTGCCCAGCTGTAATAGATGTGACAACCTTTTAATAGCCCTTTAAAAAGAATTAATTGCAATTGGTAGTAAAATTATTATTATTTTATCGATAATGCATTGATATCACTGACAGTTTAATGGAAAGGTTCACTCTGAAGCACATTAAATATGTATATATGCTAAGTGATACGTGTGTTGGTTAGAGCTGTATCTTTGTTACTCTTGCGAGATGTTAGTAGCTGTACCGTGCTGATGTCACAGCGGAAAGTTGCTAGTGCAAAAAAATTTCTCAAAGAAATTGTCAGATTTTGCTGTTATCTCCTAAAAAACGAAAGAGTAAAATAACTTGGAATTGAATCATCAAATGAATCTTCTGCACATGTTGATCATAAATATTGATATGTCATTATCGTAAGTTGTTTTCAGTGGATTTTTCCTTTAGGGGTCCCAGTGGTTCAGTGATCGTTGATGGTTTGCTAACGAGATTCACAGCGATTCTATAGGAGTCTGGAGATCTTTGATGTTTACTAGTGATTTATTGGACCTAATGGACTTAATATAATGTTGTCATCTGCAATAATCCAAACGCTGCAAAGAAAACAGGAAAGCATTCATGTAAAGTTAGATAGATATCTAGATCAAGTTCACTAAGATATAACATTTCATTTAATAATGCATTGAATGTATGCTGGATTTGTAACTAAATATAAATAATTGGTTTCCAAGAAACCAAATATGCATTATATCAAGTTCTGTCTATTTATGTTCTGTATATTTTCTTCCGGCAGGAAAGCTTTGCATGACATGTTACTTATAAAAGCATCTTACTTGTGGTGCCATTGCTTTAATGCAAGTCTTGAAAAAAAGAAAAAAAAAAAAAAAAAAAACACCTCCATATGTGCATAAACATGTAAAAAGGAACAATATTTTGGTGAAGTTAGGTAGTGCATGGTAGGCCCACATTTCTTTAATTTTTCTGAAGTTCTTGTCTGGGATGCTAGTTTATGGCTATGAAGAAAAAAGTCAGCAAAGCAGATTACTACTGATTATGTTGGTTAGTAGTTCTGTTTTTATTATTTTTTTGGAACAGAAGGTAATTACTACTCTCTTTCTTTTCTCTCTTTCAGGATGGACTTCAGTAAAGAACAACTCCGAAACATTTGATATTTACTGTCGAGCCACTCCCACCTTGATTATCACTTTTGTTTCTGTACCCTACATACTATAATATGGGCAAGAAACACAAAATCAAAATTAGTCTGATGTAAAGCCAGAGAAAACACTGCAGCAGATATGATTGAATAAATCTATTTATAAACACGTCGAAGAGTGAAGCCTGTGTTAACCCTTACGGCATGGCAAGATGAGTGCCTGCAAACGATGATGGCTAAAAAGCAAGATTCACGGGTGCCTACCTACAACCTAGTTGTAGTTGGTCTGTCAGGCACTGAGAAAGAGAAGGGCCCTTGCGGAGTTGGCAAGTCTTGCCTTTGTAATCGCTTTGTCCGCCCTAGTGCAGATGACTTTCACCTTGATCACACATCTGTGTTGAGTACCAGTGATTTTGGTGGCCGAGTTGTCAACAATGACCATTTCCTGTTCTGGGGAGAGGTGGAACGAGTCTTGGAGGATGGCACTGAGTGTAGGATGCATGTGGTGGAGCAGACCGAGTTTATTGATGACCAGACCTTTCAGCCACATCGTAGCACAGCTTTACAGCCTTACATCAAAAGAGCTGCCTCCACAAAACTGGCCTCTGCAGAAAAACTCATGTACTTTTGTACAGACCAGTTGGGCCTGGAACAGGACTTTGAGCAAAAACAAATGCCCGAGGGAAAGCTGCAGGTAGATGGATTTCTCCTCTGTGTTGATGTAAGTCGAGGGATGAACAGGAGCTTTGATGATCAAATGAAGTTTGTTACCAACCTGTATAATCATGTAGGTAAAACTAAAAAGCCTGTTGTGCTGGTTCTCACTAAATGTGATGAAGGAGTTGAGCGATACATCAAGGACTCTCATACATTTGCCATCAACAAAAAGAACTTGCAAGTTGTTGAGACATCAGCTCGATCTAATGTCAATGTGGACTTAGCTTTCCTTACTTTGATTCAACTCATTGATAAGGGAAGGGGCAAGCATAAGATAATACCTTACTTTGAGGCTTTAAAACATCAGAGTCAAATAATTGCCACTGCAAAGGACCGATATGAATGGTTAGTGAACCACATAGTGAAGAATCACAACGAGACCTGGCCTGCTATCAGCCGACGTATGCAGCCATCACAAGAATACAAGGAATATGTCTTTTTAGAAGGTACACCTAAAGCAAAAAAGCTTTTTCAACAGCATGTTCATAGGCTTAAACAGGAGCACATTGAGAGACGTCGTAAAGCATATTTAAGTGCTCTCCCACTGGCCTTGGGTTCCTTGGTGTCTGAACTGGCTGAAATTGAGCATTTAAGCTGGTCTGGGGTACAGAAGGTACTGGAGTCCAAAAAGGACTTTGACCATTGGTTTGTGGTTCTGGAGGATGCACCATGGGAGGACACGCCACATCTTGACAATATGGAAGATGAACGCATACCCTTTGACGTGCTGGATACAACTGCCGCAGAAATCATATTTGATGCACATCTTGAACATTTGCGAAATGAGTGCAAGCGTGCTGAGATGCGGCATGAATTTAAGATGAAGCTGGCATCCTCACCCTTTGTCACCCCTGGCAAGCCTTGGGAAGAGGCACGGAGCTTCATAATGAATGAAGACTTCTATCAGTGGTTGGAGGAGCCAGAATACTTGGATATCTATAATAGACACCAAAAGGTGATCATAGACAGGGCAAAGGAGGATTTCCAGGAACTTCTGCTGGAGTACTCTGAGCTTTTTTATGAACTTGAAGTGGATGCTAAACCAAGTAAAGAAAAGATGGGGGCAATTCAGGAAGCACTGGGAGAAGAGCAGCGCTTCAAGGCATTACAGAAACTGCAGGCAGAAAGAGATGCCTTAGTATTAAAGCACATCCATTTTGTTTATCACCCAACCAAGGATACGTGCCCGAGCTGCCCGTACTGTATTGACAACAAGATTGAGCAAATATTAGCCTCGTGCTTCCCTATGCGCTATCCTTCCTTTGGAAAGTCTCATATGCTTGAAAGCAAACCAGAAAGGATTAACTTAGTGATTCTGGGCAAAGATGGTTTAGCAAGAGAGTTGGCTAACGAGATTCGGGCTATGTGTGCCAACGATGACTACTATGTGCTTGAAGGCAGAATATATGAACTAATACTCAGGCCTATTGAGGGTAATGTTAAGCTTCCTGTTAACTCCTTCCATACAGCTACATTCACACCTCATGGGTGCCTGTGTTTGTACAATTCCAAGGAATCGTTGTCTTATGTTCTAGAAAGTATTGAGAAGTTGCGTGAGTCCACACTTGGCAGAAGGGATAACCACATAGCTCAGCTTCCTTTATCTCTCTTGTTAGTCACTAAGAGAGGTGTTGGAGCTTTGAGTGACCTTGGTGGGGAGACAGCCCAAATCTTAATCACGCAGGGTCAGCAGGTAGCTATGAAACTGCAATGTGAATTTTTGGAGCCGGCATCCCCTGGCTCCGGCTATGGGCGGAATGTGAATGAGAAACAGATAAACCAAGTATTAAAGGGTTTGTTAGACACAAGAAGGAATGCTGTGTTTCGTAGTGGTTCCCCATCCTCACCCCCTTTGCCCCCGAGTATCAGAGACATGCAGCAGGACCAGAACCCAGAGGCAGACTTGCGTATTGTCATGTGTCTAATGTGTGGAGATTCCTATGACGTAGACCAACTTCTCTCGCCCTTCTTACTGCCTCAGCATTGTAGGCCAACCAGTTCCAGTGGTAATTCAGTGGTGCTTGAGCAGACAGTTGGTGACAACAGGCTAACAATAGAGCTGTCCCTACTGTCATATCATGCTTCTTTTACCATGCGCAAGAGTCGGCTGGTACATGGGTACATAGCTGTTTACTCTGCTCGCCGCAAAGCCTCGTTGGAAACCTTGTGTGCCTTACTCTGTGAGGTTCCAGACATTGTTCCAGTCCAGCTGCTAGCTGTGGGAGAAACAGAGACAGAGCTTACAGACTCGGAGTCTGCACGAGAGTTGTTGGTCCAGGGCGAAGAACTGGCCCATGAAATTGAGGGTCGTTTTGCTAGTGTGGTCTGTGGGCCAGGTGGAGTTGTGGGAGGCCTGCACAGAATAGACCTTTTACAACCTTTCTTCATGGAGGTAGCAGAGAAGAAGACTCTTGTTGAGGCAACTCATGTATACGATAATGCTGCAGAGGCCAGTAGCACAAACGAGAATGTGTATTCACCCCATTGTGGTTCCCCTAGCCCTGTAACTATGCTGTTAGATTATGAGGAAGACATGGAAGCTTCGCCTCCTTACTTTGATGGCACCCTCACCTCTCATAGCGGATTCAAGCTTCCTGACTTGGACTCGGGTGACACATTCTCTGTCATCTCTGAACTCAGTACTTTTGAGAACAAGTTGAACAGCAAAGTCCCTTTACATATGAGGCCCAAACCTAGTGTCACTTTTGACTTCAGAAAGCACAACTTTAACCCCTACATGGACACGAGCCATCGGCGGTCTCTTTCCTCCAATGTCACCTGGCCTCCCTGTGGGGACGGGGTGTATGATCCATCTGACTATGCTGAGCCAATGGATGCTGTTTCCAAGCCTCGACCCAGCCATGAGGAGAACATATATTCAGTGCCACATGACAGCACGCAGGGTAAGATCATCACCATAAGGAATTCCAACAGAATGCACTCTAATGGAGGTGTGAATGGCTCGGATAGTGAAGGGGATGGCAGCTCTTTGGAGCGGCGCAGGAAGTTCTCTTCTGTAGGAGTAAAACCACGATTGTACCGAGATCGATCCAAGCGTCTAGGCAAGTTCAGCAGCTTCCGCACCAGTTTCTCCATTGGCAGTGATGATGAATTTGGAAGTCTTCCGAAAACGAAGGAGGATGATGTGACAGTTTTGAAAGGAGAATCACTGATTGAAGAAGGAGATGATAAGAAAAGGAACATTCTGAGGAGCCTTCGTCGACCAGGCAAAGTAATTACATAACACACTGCTTTTTCTGTTCTCTAGCTGTCTTAAAACAAATAAGCCCAGAGCTTAGACTTGTAATTTACTCAACCCAAATGCCTCTTGTAATTTCCACAGAAAACCAGGCTAAAGCCTCGACACTCGATTTCCAAACCTCTGGAGAGTACTTACTTTGGGGTGCCATTAGTTAATGTTGTGTCACCTGACAGACCCATCCCAGTGTTCATCGACAAATGTATCCGCTTCATTGAGGCCACAGGTAACACTACAAATTCCTGATAGTTGTCTTTCTTGTGAGATATACACAAATACCCAAGTACTTATGAGCCATATTTTTCAGATAAAGTTCTGCACAAGGGAGCAGCTTATGCAACACTTACACTATATGGCCAAACGTTTCTGGACACCTGACCATCACATCCATATGTGGTTCTTCCCCAAATTGTTGCCACAAAGTTGAAAACACACAGTTGTATCGAATGTCATTACAATTACAATTTAGCATTACAATTTCCCTTCACTGGAACTAAGAGGCCCAAACCTCTTCCAGCATGACAATGCCACTGTGCACAAAGCGAGGTCCATGAAGACATGATTTGCCATGATCGGAGTGGAAGATCTCGAGTGGCCTGCTAAAAATTCTGATCTCAACCCCAATGAAAACCTTTGCAATGAACTAGAATGTCAGCTGTGAACCAGGCCTTCTTTTAGGCACAACATCCATGCCTGACGTCACTAATGCTCTTGTGGCTGAATGGGCACAAGAGTGCAACAACATGGGATGTTCAAAAAGCAAGTATGGGTGTTATGGTCAGGTCTGCAAACTTTTGGCCATATAGTCTATCTTTGTATTGTCTCTGAACCAAGACAAGTTGAGTCAGGTGTCAGGCAAAACTACATAACACACTAGGCACACAGACTGAAATCGAGAAGTACTTAATCACTGATCTGGAGTCGTCTAGTTTTGTCACATGTCCCTCTGGCACACTGGTGTGACTACAAATATCCACTATCATCAGTGAGAAAAGTCGCTGCTGATGACTATGCATTCCTAAGTGTTGTAATACTTGCTTCCTTTTTTCTTTTTCTGTCTTCCACTGAACACATACTTACTGTCAGCTGCCAAAAGTTCAGATCTTAACCATAGATAGTCAAAATAAACCAATCTGTCTAGTGAAGTGATTTTTTTTTTCAAAGAATGTCTGCTGATATAAGCATATATACTGCACATAAGATGTCATGACAAAAACCTTATATTCTGAGTAACAGATCACATGCGTGTCTCTCTGTCTCAGGCTTGACAACGGAGGGTATATATAGAGTGAGTGGAAACAAGTCAGAGATGGAAAGCATGCAGCGACAGTTTGAGCAGGGTAAGATCATACCCACATTATCTCTTTCAAGCTGTCTAATAAAGTTTGTTGTTTGGTGAGGTGGTGCTCGTGTGCAAGTCAATGAACACCTTTTAATAACACAATTATTAACACCTTTTAATAACACAATTTTTTAGCCTTCTTGAGGCTAAACATTTGACATATATTTATATATTTACAGACAAGCAAGAATGACTCTGAATAAAATTTCAAATTCTGATTAGTATATAAATTAACATTTATTCAGTTCATTCCAATTATGAAAGTGACTCAGTGGAAAAGACCTATTTTTTCCCCTTTCCTGTCTGGCTTTAATGCACTCGTATGTATTTGTTCTGTTTCAATATTTCTTTCCTCCATAGACCATGGCCTGGACCTGGTAGAGAAGGACTTTCCGGTGAACACAGTAGCTGGAGCTTTAAAGAGCTTTTTCTCTGAGCTGCCTGATCCACTGGTCCCATACAGTCTACAAGTGGAGCTGGTGGAAGCTTTCAGTAAGTTTTTTTTTTTAACCCTTTCCAACAGTACGCTGGCGTCTGGTGGAATGGAAATCAACTTATTGACCATTTTCAATCAGTATAAACAAATTAATTATTTTATCGCCGCAAGTCTGTTATAAGATTAGTCAGAATACTGTTGGGTTTCTGTGTGTAGAGTATCACGACTCTGCGTTTAGCTGCTGGAAAGTGGAGGGGTTTGAGACCCCTGTTGGGCAAACAATTCAAGTCTCTCCAAAATAACATTGGTACAGAGATAAAGCAGATAAAGCAGACAGCACAACGAAAGCTTTTTTGATAGTAAGACACTGTAGAGTGTTACATTCGAATAAATTCAGTGCTGAACATGGGCACCACAAAACAGGCAGAAATTCCATTTTTTAGAGGATGATTTGTAAAAAAAATTATTTGTAAAAATGATTAAGGATTCAGCAGTGTCAGTTTGAAAGTATCATCACATTTGCATCTGGAGATGCTTACTATGAGTAATGAGTACTGTAAGCTGTAATTGATAATGTATATTGTTATTGTAATGTAACTGGTATTGATAATTAATTAATGTAATTAATAATCAGGAAATGAGATGATTAGAATGATTGTAAGCTAGTTAAGTGTCAGTCACTCTTTTAACGGTGTGTGTTTATTTCTGCCTTCGTATTTGTGCAGAGATCAATGACCGAGAGCAGAGACTGCAGACCATGAAGGATGTGCTGAGGAGATTTCCTCGCGAGAATTATGAAGTTTTCAAACATGTCATGGGCCACCTGAACAAGTCAGTTTCTGTGTACACTATGACAAATCTGTTATACCTATGTAATGCTTTCACTCCTGGCTTCACAGAAAGTTTACCTAGAACTGTATAGACTCCTGTATGACTCCATTACCATGCAGGAGAAATGTTTTTAAATTCACAATTCACATTTATGCTTATTTTGCTTTTGAGAACTGAAGTTATTCAGATTGTTTTGTTGAACAGCACATCATTGTACAGAAGCTTACCAAGTCAAAATTGTTCAGAATGACAGTGATGGAAACCAGTGGTGCTTGAAAATCTAAGTCACAGAAGATTACTACATGAAATGTTCAGAGATGCTTGTGTGTGTGTGTGTGTGTGTGTGTGTGTGTGTGTGTGTGTGTGTGTGTGTGGCTCAGTGTGGATTAGCTGCAAATCTCAAAGCTTCAAAACAGACTGTTTTTTGGTCTGGATGTTTTTTGGGATGGAGTTTTCGAAAAATATATCGTAATTTAAGACGGAAATCAAGGCGTATGTTTTGGTGCCACATACACATTTAAAAAAAAAAAGACTCCCTTTGACAGAAGTATTAAATTCATTAGCCAAGTTGTTAGAACGATCTTAAAAACACGGCAAGCCTGAATTAATTGGTAATTATTTATTAATTAATTTCTTACAGGGTTAGCCAGTGGAACAGAGTCAACCTGATGACCAGCGAGAACCTGTCCATCTGCTTCTGGCCCACGCTTATGCGACCTGACTTCACCACCATGGACGCTCTCACGGCCACGCGCACCTACCAGACCATCATCGAGACGTTCATCCATCAGTGCGCCTTTTTCTTCTACAACCAAGCCCCGGCTGAATCTCCCACAGGCCTCTACGGCACTGCTGCGCCCTCCGCCCTGCCGCCTTCTCCCAGCGCCGCACCCTCGTGCACCCCTCCGCCTCCGCACTTCAGCCCGGCGCTGCATTCGCCCCCCAGCTCGCCCCCTCAGAGCCCCCTCACCGTCCCCGCAGAGACACACACACTGTGAGACAGGGAAACACACACACACACACACACAGCTAAAGATTGCTCATATCTACTCACATGTACCGTATATGCTGCAGTCTTTACATACTTACGATGTAAACACGATTACACACAACATGTGTGCATATTTAAAATTGCATGTAGCGACTGGATTCAACGCTGTCTGAGAGTTTGTGAATGATTTCCGTCTTGCACACGCTTGAAACTGTAGCGTGCCGATGACGCACACGGACACACACACACACACACACACACACAGCTCTCCTCTCTCGGCGTGGACATTCGTCACCGTCGAGGGAGACCAGAACTTCTTCTGCAGTTTAGCAGACTTCTAAGTGTGCAGTTTTCCTGTTCTTGTCTCGTCTCTCCATTTTAAAAAAAAAAAAAGAATATATATATTTCTCTCACTCTCTCGCTTAACTCCATCCATTCCCCCGTATTCCTGCTTTCCTGATCTCAGACTGTAGGAGATACAGTAGGGAGACGCACTACAAATCCAGCCAAGCACTTAATCGAACGCTCTTTGATGAAGTTAAACAGACACTTTGAGAGAGTGCTGGTTTAAAAAAAAAAGGAAAAAAGAGAGAGAGAGAGAGAGAGAGATGGATGGATAGAATTACTATTGCTGCATGCTTATTTGCAAGGACAAACTTTTTTTTTTTTCCAGTGTCGATTTAATCTCCCTGATCCCTTGTTAAAAGACAGCATGGATTTGAAAAAAAAAAAAAAGAAAGAAAAAAGAAAAAAAAACTTTGAAGATGTCATGAACGTTTTGATTTCGTTTCCTTCTCGCTGTGATATGAAGCTTTGACACTTTTGCTTTTCTTGGTTCCTGTGGATCTGTGCTCTTTTTCTGAGATTTGATCGGATGAATCTGGAACTCCAGAGGGTTTGACCGCTCCGAGACATTCAGTGACTTTCGAACTTTGATATTTAACCTCTAAACCTTTAACCTTTTAGTCAAGGGTGAACCCGGAAAACTCCCACCCTAAAAACATGGGACGTAAAAAAAAAAAAGACACACACACACTCACATATGTATACACACACACACAGGCCTTCTTTGGATGTCCTCTGTTTTTGTCACTTACTAATATAAAGCACTTTGATTTTTTTATTTTTTTTTTTTTGACGTTTTATTTAGGCCTGATTTTGTGAAGCGTAACACTGAATTGCATTTGGCGTAGCCTGTGTCGGGGAAAGTTTATTATCCTCATGAAGCATCTGTTCATCTCTGTACTGGATTTTCCTTGTATGTCTGTGACATTAAGACTAAACTGCAACTAATGTAGACATAAACTGCGAATGTTATCATTTCAGCGCCGTCTCCGTGCACTCAGATCTGCGCAGCGTTCCTGCGCTCTGCTTCTCCACTTCTCACACTCGTCTCGGTGCCTTCTATCAGTCCGTGAGGTGTATAAGGTTACAGTGACTCATTGTGTGTAGATTGTTAAATGACTCTTCTTTTAAAACATCTCTGAAATGGAAGAAATTTGTAAATTTGTCATAAAGATTGTCCTGTTTTGGACGGTTATGAAAATGGTTTAAATTTATAGAAATAGGATCCCAGAAGACCCAACAAAACAGGCAGTGCAAGTCATGGTCAGATATAGAGGGGAAAAAAAAGCACACATCCATTAATATGAGCATATTGTTAACAATATGGCTGCCATCTGCGTTTATTTATAATTATTACAGCCTTTGATGAACCTTGAGGGGCATA
Organism: Pangasius macronema; assembly: GCA_037577455.1. Classification (NCBI taxonomy): domain Eukaryota; kingdom Metazoa; phylum Chordata; class Actinopteri; order Siluriformes; family Pangasiidae; genus Pangasius; species Pangasius macronema. Next base: position 15,104,521 of record CM074971.1, on the reverse strand, counting down.
TTCAGGGTTTGATTCTGAGAATAAATGCTAAGGTTGTGGCGCGTTCATCCCCGAGGGACGTGGGATTAAGTTCAGGTTCTTGTTTCTCAATTCCCATCAAGTTGAAACACTCTACCAGCACCACAGGACACGTGCAATACCGTAGCAACCCATTAGTGAGACCAGGGAATTGCTTAGGCCGCGCAATCACTGCATTTTCTTCAGGAAATACACTCGAGTAGTTCCTTTTTCAAGTTACCACTTCCCCTACGATGCTATGCAGTTGCCACTAGGGGGCTGCCCAACCGCCCCCAAAAAAAAAATTTATTTTTCCCCCTTTCTCTGTCACCTTCACTTCAATCAGGTGTGTTAGAGTAAGGAAGCTGTGGTTTAGCTGTTGAGATAATCAGTGATTAATCAGGGTCAGTCTGAGAGTCGGACTTGTAACCCAAAGGTGAACCTGAAGGTGGTGGGTTCGAGTCTCGGGTCCGGCAGGGATTGTAGGTGNTTGAGCAAGGCACCGATCCCCCAACTGCTCCCCGGGCGCCGCAGCTAAAATGGCTGCCCACTGCTCCGGGTGTGTTTACGGGTGTGTGTGTTCACTACTGTGTGTGCACTTGGATGGGTTAAATGCAGAGCACAAATTCCGAGTATGGGTCAACACACTTGGCCACAAAGTCACTTCACTTCACTTCACTTCACTTAAGACATTGGTCTCATGCTCAGAAGGTTGAGAGTTCAAATCCCAGCACCACCAAGCTGCCACTTCTGGCAAGGCCCTTAACCCTCAACTGCTCAGTTGTATAAATGAGATAAATGTAAGTCACTCTGGATAAGGGCGTCTTCCAAATGCCATACATGTAAATAATCAGAATTGAAATACACAATACTGCCTTTAGAAAAAACACGCACACTTATTTGATCCAGTCATTTAATTTTGGACAGTAACTTTAAAATCTTAAATTCTTCAATATATATATATTTCCATATATATTTCCATGCAATTACAGTATAAGCATATTCATAAGAAGTAAGGGATGATGAGTCCTTTACCAATTCATAAACTTAAAAAAAAAATAAATAAAAAAAATCTACTCCAATATTACATACTGGCACTTTTGGTTTTCTGTAATCTCTGTAATCTGAGCTCAACTTCCTGCATGCTCCTTCAGCTAATTTGCGGTTTTGGCATCCATCCATCCATCCAAAAAAAAAAAAAAAAAGAGGCAGTACAAAGGCAGACAAGTCCCGACAGTTTTTTTGGTGTGTTAAGGTAAGTTCTCGCTCGCTTGCATAACAGGCAACAGAGGTAAGAACGAATCATTTTCACATTGCGGTGTTTTTGTTTTTTTTCCCTACACGTTGGGACATGCTGTTACGATCTGCCCGATGATTGAGTCTAATGGTTTAACGTTAAACCCAACACTGATTGTTTTCCTACGACAGCATGTCCTGAAATGTTTCAGACCTCGCACAATAGGGCAGTTCGTCAACAATTACGTTTTTAAGAAAAGAGCATCGTACTTTCAGCTTTACGGTTACATCAATGTCGTGGAAAGTCTGTTTTATTCCTTCCACGTCATGTGGTTGCTTTGCACGTGTTATTGTGGCAGACCTGACACTGTATTATCTGTCTGTTTGTTTTTCATGTAATTTGCATGGGTGGAGTCATGGAAGGGTTGAAAAAAAAAACAACAACACATTTTCAAATGAGTTTTCTTTTTCGATGGATAGAAATATAGATAGATTTGAAACATAATTTTTTAAATAAATCATTACATCAATTAAAAAATAATACTTAATTTAAAATAATGCTCAACATCTTTTTCTTTTTTTTTAATGGTGTGAAAATTTGCTTAATTTAGCAACATTTAATATTTAATCAGGGTTGCATATTATGAAGGTACACCTTCAGGACCTATAGCTTATATTCTTGAAATGAAAGCAAAGAGGAAGCACACTTTGAACCCTTTACCTACTGTTTCCTCAACAGCAACGAGAGAGTCAGGTAGGCCCAAGAAATTTTATTTTTCTGAATTTTTTTTAATGAATTCTGCTTGTAATTTACACCAATCATTTTCCCTGAAAGGTATCATTTAGACTGGATCATTCCAGATTGGGTTTCAGAAGTGGGATATACACTTGGGTATGAAAAGATCTTTTTTTTTTATCACATGCTAAATCCTTATAGCACTTGCTAAATCACATGCTAAATCCTTATAGCATTTGTACATACCTGGTACAGCTCTACCTGTTCTGTTATCACTGATCACACCTATTGATGTCATAACATGTTTCCTTATTCTAAGCTTTTGTTTTTATCCTGGTTTTGACCTCTGTAGAGTGTTATATTGCAAAAATGTTCAGTAAGACAATGTAAGCAAGGTGAATATGGGAGAGTTTATTACCAAGTGGAACTTTATGGTTGATTAATAGGTTCTGGGGATTCTAGTATTAGTGGTAATGTTGTAAAAAACGGTACAAATTGGGGTTTAATTTTTCTTTGCAGAGAAAGAGAGCTGGAAAAAAAATCCAAAATGGCCTCCAGTGACCTCAGATATATATCTGGTGAGTTGCTTTGTTTTTTTTTTATAGATCTGTTATTGATCATATCAATAATTTCAACAAGGAAACTGCTTCTCTTAAGTCCTGCACTTAATAAGAATTGCTGCTGTAATCATGAAGTCAAACCTTATGCTCATCCCAGGTTACTTATTTATAATATGATCATTCTGTATCCTTGCAACACAACTGGTGTTGTTTGCCTTTTCTTCATATGGCTTCGTATCTACTGTAATGATTTATAAGGCCACTGTCCAGCATCACCCAGAAGAGGATGGGTTCCTTTCGAGTCTGGTATCTGGTTCCTCACAAGGTTTCGTCTTGTGATATGCCTGTAAACCTGCCTATTGTTAAAAGCACATAAAATTAAATGAACTTGAATCAAAGATATGTTTGTGATTGTAGCTATGGCAAACCGCCATGAGTGTTCTTATAATCTTATAATGACTCAGTTGACAGCAATTCAACCCTACTGTGCATAGAAATTTTTTGTTCCCCTGAGATATTCCTCTTTCAGATATTTTTTTATGAGCACTAAGAAGGTTGCGCCTTTTTCTACAGGTGACGTACACCATCTTGCAGAAATGAGCTTGGTGCTGCTAGGCTGCAGGAATTCCGGGAAAAGCTCTGCAGGAAACACCATCCTGGGCCGAGAAGAGTTTCCTGACTTACAGGAAAGCGCAAAGTGTGTGAAGAGACAAGGAGAAGTAGCAAGGAGGAAAGTCACTGTGGTAGATGCTCCAGGATGGTGCAGGGATACACCTGTAGCAGAGAGCAATGAGTTACTGAAAGAGGAGATAGTCTGCAGTGTGTCTCAGTGTCCTCCAGGTCCACGTGCTGTACTGGCGGTGGTAAACGGGGACAGGATGTTCACAGAGAAAGACGGAGAAATATTAGCAGGATATCTGAATCTTCTCGGTGACAAAGTCTGGAGTCACACCATAGTTCTGTTCACCTTTGGAGACTCTCTGGGAGACACAACCATAGAGAAACACGTTGAGAGTGAAGGGGAGGCTCTCCAGTGGCTGCTGGAGAAATGTGGAAACAGATATCAAGTTTTTAACAATAAGACGGATGATGACTCTCAGGTTATGGAGCTGCTGGAGAAGATAGAGAAGATGGTGGAAGGAAACAGAAGCTGTCAGTTGGAAATGGATGTGAAGATATTACCAAAAGTGGAAGAGAGCAGGAGAGAAGAGGAACAGAAATCAAATGAGAGAAGGATGAAAGGCATGAAATATTCACCTTATTTTATGAATGGTTGCGTATATCTTTTCAAATTCCTCCAGGTTTTCTGGTTCAGTTCTGAGCTGGAGTTACTGCCTTGGTGGAGTATCACACGTTCACCTCGTTTCCGTGTGGGTTTCCCCTGGGTTCTCCGGTTTCCTCCTACCTCCCAAAACCATGCAGGTAGGTAGACTGGCCATGCTAAAATGACAGTATGAAGGTGTGTGTGCATTGTGCTGGATCTTAGTCATCTCTCTTTGTTGCCTGGGTGTTTTCAGTTAGGATTTTTCCATTATTATTTTTCCGTCCAAGGCCCTTATGTTTCTGATAAATGGACAAGTAATTTGGGGACAAGTAACAAGAATTCTGTCTGAAAAACAATTGTATGTATTTGGTTTATATGTATGCGTTTTGTTTATTCTTCACACAGAGGATTTTAGAGAGGCCAGTGGGACTGAAAAAGGCACTCAGTCCACATCTGACCTGCACGCTCATGCTGGACATGTAAGAATCTTTGATGATATTCATGACCCAGTATGAGAAGTAACCCCACATCTTTACATCCAGTTGCAGTCAGATTAAAAAAAAGCTTTCGTTGTGCTGTCTGCTTTATCTCTGTACCAATGATATTGTGGAGAGGTGTGAGCTATTCGCCCAGCAGGGGGCTCAAACCCCTCCCCTTTCCCATTGCTATGCTCATCAGCAGCTAAACCCAATACTCTACACACAGAAACCCAACGGTGTTCTGACTAATCTTGTAATAGACCTGCAGTGCTAAAATAATTAATTTGTTTATACTGATTAACAGAAAGGGGTAATAACTACAAGAAGGTAGTTATTTTAACATAGAAAAATTATTAGATATAAAAAGTAAAGTAAGAAAAACTAAGCTGTTATCTAAAACGTGGTCTCTTGTTATGTTTAACAGGCTTCAGCAGACGCTGAACTATTTACTCCTGAATTGGTTGAAAACTGTCCTAAAGATAAGAACAGAGATGAATACCGGTAACATGCATGCTTTATTCATTCATTTATTTATTTATTTAATTCTGTCATTCAAACAAATTTGTGATTGCTAAAGATATGGGTATGGGTACAAAGAGGTGATATGGTGATATTTTTCGCCTGGGTTTTCTGTTTTTCAGGTTTCTCTGCCCTCATGCTGGTCAGTTTATGTGCGAACTGACCAACCTTGTGTTTGAGATGGAAGGGAAAGGGGAAGTGCTGTACAGAATAGTGTCCTGGGACAGCCGTCTCTTGGACAGATTAGACCAAACGGAGCCTGCAGGGCCTCTGTACAGTATTCACTGCCCTGAAGGTTCAATCCGATACCTGCACCTTCCACACTGTGAGACCCGTAAGTTGACCTTTCACTAACATTTATAATATAATAAAAGTGAAAGCTGCTCTTTAACAGATGTAGTAAAGGTGTGTTTTGACGTGTTTTAAAATTTTACGAAAACCTGCAGAAACGTTTCATTCAGATTTGGGTCAATTTTCTAGGCTCCCCAAACAGATTATGCAAATCTAGTGTATAGTTCATGCCTCCCAGGTTGGCAGATTTTAACTAAGAAAAAAGACTAAATTGATAATGTATGAAAGATAAGATGGCAGAAATTGAAAGTAACATCTACTTATCACATTCATCACTGAAAAGTCAAGGTTGTGAAATTGTAATATGCGCTCTTTCATGAACTTTAAAGAATGAATTAATTACATTTGTACTAATTACTTACTGTCCGACAGTAGCGCTAATAGGACCTAATAATATTCCTTCTGCAAGACAATTTCACACAAGAAAATGCACTTAAGTCCAAGATCAGAATTGTGCACAACTCAGCTTCTTCTTGCATGATTAAATCTCAGGTCTTAAATTCTCACTATGTGTATGTAACTCAAATCCGACTATGACTCGATGTAAAGTGTAATTTACATGTAATTTTCTACCTGACAAAAATAGTATTAATACAGGGTGTCCCAAAAGTCTCCATACATAAGGGCTATGTTTGCCAGCACCACTCTGGTTGTGTCTTCATCAGTGGATGTTGCTGGACGTCCACTTGTTGGTTGGCCTGCAACACTTCCGGTCTTTTTGAATTTGTTAATAAGTTTTTCAAAAGTGTTGTTTGTGATGTGCTCACCATATTTCCTGTTAAAGTCCATTGTGACCTTGTGACAGCTTCCTGATCCAGCCATGAGAATGATTTCAATACGTTCATGGGTGTCAAAGACGTTCTTAAAGGCTATCTGAAAAT
>CM074971.1:15049302-15074300 GCA_037577455.1 Pangasius macronema | reverse complement strand
ATATATATATATATATATATGTGTGTGTGTGTGTGTGTGTGTGTGTGTGTGTGTGTGTGTGTGTGTGTGTGTATATACATATATATATGTGTATATATACACACACAAAGAAATGTATTATTTGTCCGCCCCTATTTGCAAACAAACTCTTGATTGCAGGAATAGGACATGTTATTCCTATTATTTTCCTATTATTTTCAGGTTTCTCTGCCCTCATGTTGGTCAGTTTATGTGCGAACTGACGAACCTTGTGTTTGAGATGGAAGGGAAAGGGGAAGTGCTGTACAGAATAGTGTCCTGGGATGGATTAGACCAAACGGAGCCTGCAGGGCCTCTGTACAGTATTGACTGCCCTGAAGGTTCAATCCGATACCTGCACCTTCCACACTGTGAGACCCGTAAGTTGACCTTTCACTAACATTTATAATAAAAGTGAAAGCTGCTCTTTAACAGATGTAATAAAGGTGTGTTATAAAAAATGTGTATATAAACATAGCTGAATTCACAGCAAACCTTTTGCCAAAAAGTATTACTTTCCCCGATGAAAGGAAACTTTTGGGACATCTTGTATTGCAGTGTAAGCTATGTAATTTTTTCCCATTGTGGGGTAAATACTTAATCGTGTTTGTTGTTATTATTTATTGCTGTTTATATGTTACAGGCACAGATGTGGTGGAACTATCTGTGGCACACGTGACTGATGGAAATGTGGAGATCATTCAGCCACTAAACGTAACAGACACACACGTAATCATACGCGTTCAAGGTCTCTCCCTCTTCGGTCTCATAATATCACGTTTGTCTCTTAACATCAGAGCCCAAGTTCTACTGTTCTATGAAAAAAGCATGAGTAAACTATACATCCATCTGCTGCCAAACAATATCCCGGTTAAAGAGGTAATCTGCCTTAACGAATATGTTTATTGTGTTTAACATTATATGTTAGTTATCTTTATTCCTGATGTTGTCCTTATGAACAGTGAAAAGATATTGCATTTATAGACACATCTTAGTGACCAAATTTTGAATTTTTACAGTATTTCTGTTAAACTTGTTAAAATATAATACCATTTTTTCGGCCTTAAAGGTGCAGAAAATACATGAGGACAACACATACATTAAGACAAGCTCCAAATGTCAGCTGACCCCTGGTAAAAAATACAGCCCACGCTGTAAAACTACTGACTGTGATTATGTATCCCAACCAGAGGTAAAGTAAAACTGCTCATGTCATTATACAAAAGGCTCATTGTCTCCTTTATCATTTTTGAAGAAACGTGGTTGACTTCTGGAATATTCTCTCCATCAACTATTTCCTTAGGATGAGACATTTGATCGTGAATATGAGCCCAACTATCACCCTACATTTGAGGTGTTTTTGGATCCTGCAGTTAATAAAGTCACATTAAGTCTTTTGGATGAAAAAGACCAGGAGGTGTGGAGGCCTCGCGTGGTCTCGCTTACAGGTAAGCAAATGTGAAAATGAGGGTATCAATGGGTTGACAAGCCTGAATTTCTTTCATCTAGTCATTCATCTTTATGACCCTTTATCCTTATTTCTGTCTTGTCATGTCAGGTACAGAGAGAGCCTCACCCAGAAGGGATACAACAGGTACAGATAGAGCCTCACCCAGAATGGATACAACAGGTACAGAGAGAGCCTCACCCAGAATGGATACAACAGGTACGGCTGTCTGAAAAACTGTACTCACCGGAAGTTTCATGAGATTTCACATTTCACATTAGATTATACTGCAAATGTATCAGTTTTTGGTGCATTGAACCCTTTTTTTTAAACAGGGACACATACAAATGTTTAATCTATTGAACATTTCTATGGAACTCTTTACAAGGAACCCAGTTATATATTCAAATATTTCTAAGAAATACTACTACAAATCTCATCTAGCTGCAGCGGACATATGGTGCTGTGTACATTGTTTAAATGTTTAATATTTAAATGTTTAATCGTTAAATTATCATCTGCATTTTAGGTGCTGACTTTGTGGATCAACACCGAAAAACACTCATTCAGAGAGTCTCTTCAGTATTGGAGATAGCAGACTGTCTAAAAAGCAAGAACATGATTACTGATGAAATGTACAGTAACATTCAGACAAAGGCAACACGTCAGGATAAAATGAGAGAACTGTACACATGTCTCGACTCAGGAGGAAGAGATGTGAAACAAGAATTCTATGACATCCTTGTAAAGAAACAGGGTGCATTAGTAGATGATTTGAAGTCTGCATCCAGTCAGGCTTAGTGAACAATTAATGGACTAAATCTCACACTTTGAGTAAATCGCACACACAGTAAAGATCCAGGTAGCTGTTAATACACACGTACACACTTCTAACATGTGTTTTCATTTCTGTCTTTGTGTACTATAAATAATTACATATAAATATTTCATTATGATTATAATCTTCAGTTATGCTATTACGAATATGTTATACAAAAGTAAATCTTCCAATCTTATTTTGAAATAATTTCCATATCTTAGTGATACAAAAAGTACTTCATCACGATGGACGTTTAATTATTGTAGACTTAATTACCGTTGGTTTAATTATTGTATGCTGTATATTTTAATTGCATTATCTGAATTTTTAGAGCAGAGGTGTCAAACTCATTTTAGTTTCAACAAATGTCTTTTATCGAACAATAACACATCACCAACTCCTCTGTATTATTAGCTCACATTTAGCCATATGTTTGACACCCCTGACCAAATATCATTCTAATATTTACAGTTGGTTACAAGTGTATGCTTTTGTTTCATTGTCTTTGCTATAAATTTATTATATTGAGAGTTTGAAAAGGGCTCTGTCAAATTTCTTCACTATAAGCTCTTTCCTAAGTGTGCTATGCTATGTTCCCATGTTCCTCAGCTATTTAACAGCACTGTTGTTCTAAATATGTGTTTCATTCATGTTTTATCCTTCAACAACAACAGCAGATTTTTAATATGGTCATTTAAAAAAATGTTGTAAATCATTTCAATTATGAGATGTTAGAAGGCATGACATTTGAGAGAAAACTTTTCAGACAATTTCTAGAATTTACTGTTGATTCTGCTGTAAAGTTGTGATCTTTAAAGAACTATATTTTTAAAATAAAGAACGTTCATTTGATGCACCTTTACTTTCTATGAAAAATATATAATCAACTAAGCCATTTTCTCATTTGCAGCAGCTCTAGGATGATGGGACAGAGACCCAGAGGTGGTGTTGTTGGTATTTTAGTTGCAGTAGTTTCTCAGGTCGTGTAAGCTTGCAGGGTTTATAACAGCTCCACAATGCCTCTTTTCACCATCAGCTCACTGTACACTTTATAAGGGTGTTCAGCCAACTCGCCCTCAGGAGCAGATTCAGGTTGAAAGATCCCTGGGGGATGGGTTGGGGGTCCAGCAGGAACAGCAGAGCACCAACCTGGAGCCGAACTGCCATGGTCTGGGAGCCACACGGGGCAGGAGAAGTAAAAGGAGAAAAATGTGTTTGATTAGATTCTGTGCTGTGGATCTGTAAGTAATCAGTAATGGTTAGTTAGTGGTAGAGCATTTTTAATATATTTAATTTTTAATATTTAATAGTATTTTTATTACAACAGTATTCCTAATAGTTACAACAGTACATCATAAAACACCTGGTCATATGCAGTTACAGGAAAATGTTCGACAACATTTATAGATTACATTTATAGTTCCTCTAAATGGTTACTAAAGAGCTATAAAATGCAGCTTGTCATGTTACTGAAGATTTTTCTGTAGCGGAAAACATGTTTAAAGCGTCACCTCTGACTGTTACAAAGTTCTGACACTGGTATTTTTATTATGATTGGTAGTGATAGATTGGCCCAACTCATAAATACAATGTCAGTCTACATCAGCTAGTGCTTTTAATTGAATTGCAGATAAATATCATACAGTGTCACCAAAAGGTATTTGGACACTTAAGCCACACTTACAAATGTATGAATTTCATTGCATTAGAAAACATTGTGTCAAATCAGTTGGTATTTATTTTCAAGGAAGATATTACAAGCACACTTATCAAGCAAAACATTTCCCAAAAAATAGATTAAGTTAAAAACTATAAAAAATAATAGACATACCGTTCAAAATTAGACAGAAAAATTTATTTAACGCTTAAGCCTTTTTTGTCACAGTTAATCCATAGTTACATGATAGTAATGTGATGAACCTGATCCAGAGTTCACACAACCTCAAACTGTCCAAAAGTCCAACTTTCAGCACGGCAACGACCAAAGTCTCTGAATGTCCTTGACTGGCCAAGCAAAATTCCGGACTTGAATCCCAAAGCATCTGTGAAAACATCTGTGAAGAGACCTGAAGAAAGAAGTTCACACACACTCCTCGTCCAATCTTATTGAGCCTGAGAGGATCTGCCAAGAAGAATGGGAGAAGCTGAACAAATCCAGGTGTGCCAAGCTTGTAGAGACCTCCCCAATAAGACACAAGCTGTAAGTGTTTCTAAATAGAATAAAAATAGAATAAACAATCATAATTGGTTTTTTTTCCTTTAGTTGTCTAAATATTCATGTAAATACACATATTTGATACATATTTATTTCAGATTTTTTTGTTGCACACAGTGAACACTAGGTGCTGGCACTGATGCAAACTCCCAATAGATCCAAAGATAACTAGATTTCGAATTACGGATAATAACAACTTTTTCAAATATTGTGAAAGATTGTTCCTTTAATCAGAGCTGCATAATGGCTTGACATTCCTGTGGGCTTCCACCTACGTATAGGCTTATATTCGTAAAACGAAACTACTAGAAAGCATTCCTTTTTGAACTGCTCATCTGTCATTTCCTCAACAACAGTGAGCACTTAAGGTAGGAATTATTTGCACATCATTTCTGCTATACTAAATATGGAAGAGTAAAAGTAGTCTTTATTGGTAGTATGATGGATTGCATATTATTAACTCAGTTCGACCCAACACACAAAACCCAGCAAGTTGGAAAAACAATTCAGTATTTTTCAGTATTTTTAGAGCTAGCCTTTAGCACCATTAATGTTTTTTTGTTTTTGTTTTTTTTTTTACCAGCAATGTCCCTCTGGCCAACCAGCATATCCATGTTGATTTGCTGAAATAAACCATCACCAGAACAGCAATAAGCAGCATAATATATTTCAGTCTATGTGTTTTTTCTGTCAACGCTGTGCTTACGACAGTGTGTTTTGTTGTAAATGAAACATCTTTAGTTGAGCAGAACCAGTTCTATGAGTATCTCAGTGTCAGCCACTCTTTGTTTTTCAGGAATCTCGGGGATATTTTGGTGGGTCTCTTATGTTAAAGCTGCAGTTTGTAGTGTTGTTTGTAATATGTGAATTTCTAGCTTGTTGATGTGTATGCAGCTTTAGAATTTATCAATCTGCTTTTGTTGTCTTGTCTTCCCTGTCTTGTCTCGTGAAGGATTTAGATCAGACCGGGCTATATGATGTTTACATGTAGTTAATATGTTGCCAAACAAGGTATTCACTAAAACATATGGACTGCAGTAAGTGTTGTATTACACTGGGCATTGGACAGATATTTGAGTTATTTCTATTTCAGGTTTGTTCTTTGGTTTCTTACCGGAAATTTTAAGAAAAAATTTGTCGTGTGCCTGGGGGACACTTTCTGTATTCCAAATTTAGTTTTTGATTTTACAGTAATTATTAAACAATTAAAAACTTTCTCAATGTCAATGTGAAGAAAATTTGGTAGCTTTGATAAACAGTTCACTTTATCTTATTAGCTTAGTTTTAAATTTATTTCTATTAGTAATGTTAAATTATTACTATTAGGTGTGTTTTTTTTTATTACTGACCTTTTGCATGGTCTATACAACTGGGTTTGAAAGTCTGTTTGTAATAACCTAGTCCACTTTTACTAATTAGCATTTAGGTAATGAATAAATAGGTGCTTTCAACTGCTTTCATGTTTTGTAAGTTGACCTTGATAAGACTATCTGCTAAATGACTAAATCTCTGTAAATTAATCTATTAATTCTCTCTGTGCCCTTTTTTTCAAGTATAATAACTGAAGAACATTTCTGAATAAAATAATTCAGAATAATTTGGCTTTAAGTGTGCTTAGGTTTTATATATGTCACAGAACCAGTTTCTTGTTTCATGTCTTCCTCATTCCTGTTCCAGCTCTACCTGTCCTGTTATCATTGTTTACATCTGAAGATGTATTATGTCTTTAGTTAGTTTCTTAGTCTTAGTTTCATGGAGACTGTTCTGGTTCATCCTGTTTTTTTTTTTATGTCTGTACAGCATCACGCTGTAAAATACTCTTTAACAAAATGTGTTTTAATCTTGCATTGTAGATTTGAAAAAAGAGGTGGAGAAACAGTCAAAGATGGATTTCACTTACCTCAGTTATGGAGCTGGTAAGATTTTAGATGGTTGTCTATACCCAATCATATCAATCATATCCACAAATGTCAAGTGTTTATCATAGAGTCTTACACTTTCACATAAAGAGACAATCCATATGTTCATCCCAGGACTCTTGTTCACAGTATGATTATACCGAACATTCTGTGTCGTGTCAACCAGCGACGAATTCACAACCAGGTCTACTAGGGGCCCTGGTCTCTAGTTCAACTGTCTTAGACTGATTAGACTGCTTGTCTGTTACACTAAATCACATGCAACACCATATCAGAAAGATAATACAACAGCCATATAAGCTAATGAATGTAAAGACACAGAATCTGAAATAGATTCAGAAACTTTATGCATGTGTGGGTCTGAATTTGTAACCAGTGAGCAGTCAGTTACTGGTTTTATCTGGAACTTGATAAGTGGGTGGAAAAGAACAGCATTTTTTCATTGCCATTGCCACTCATAAGAGATATGGAACCATATATGAATTTCTGCTAAAGTGTCTGGTGACTATATTTTATTGATGTCTGCTGATGTTTATATTCAAAAATAAATTATATTATAAATTATTGTTTAAATATAATTTCTATATAAAAAATATTTTTAAAAATCAGATTTGATGAAAAGGATTTGGTGGCATTAGACATTGGTGCCCTGACTATGGTGTATGGCTCCAGTGTCCAGAAGAAAAAAAAAGAAAAAAGAAAATATTGTGCATGTTATAGTGTTCTTGCAAATTGCTTCATCAAACTCATTTAAAAAGTCTAAAAAAAAAAAAACATCAAATTGTCTTGATTGGCTTTAACAGGGACTCTCAAAGTAGAGTAAAGGATATTTAAATTTTGTTATAGTGTTGGAAATCACAACAAGCCATTATCAAAGTTGATATATTTACACTATATAGCCAAAAGTATGTAGACACCTGAGCATTGAACATCTCATTCTAAAACCATAGGCATTATCATTGAGTTGTTTCTCCCCTTTTTTCCTATAACAGCCTCCACTCTTCTGAGACAGCTTTCCATTAGATTGTAGAATGTGGCTGTGAGGATTTGTGCTCATTCAGCCACAGGATGTTGGACACCGATGTCTGGCAAAAAAGCCCAGCATGTAGTTGGTGTTCCAGTTCATCCCAAAGGTGTTCAGTTGGGTTGAGGTCAGGGTTCTTCCACACCAACCTTGGCATACCATATGTTTATAGACCTCAGTTTGTGCATAAGGGTATTGTCATACTGGAATAGATTTAGGCAAGGTCTCTTAGTTCCAGTGAAAGGAAATCTTTACACTACAGCAAAGAAAGATATTATGTGTGCTTCCAACTTTGTGACAACAGTTTGGGGAAGAGACACATATGGGTGTTAACGTCAGGTGTCCACATACATTTGGCCATATAGTGTAGTTTCTTACGATTTGTTTCAGAGAGTGTTTGTGACTAAAAGATATTCTGTGGATGATAACATGCTTTATTTTGTTGCAGGATTAGACCACCATCTCTCAGAGCTGAGAATTTTGCTTGTGGGAAGTGTGAAGTCGGGAAAGAGCTCAGCAGGAAACACCATTTTGGGCAGAGGCACATTTGACTTTAATAAAACTGCAAAGTGTGTGAGGCAACAAGGAACTGCAGCAGGGAGGAAGATCACTGTGGTTGAAGCTCCAGGATGGTGGAGTAATAGACTTGTAGAAGAGAGCACCAAATTGCTTAAACAGGAGATTGTCCTCAGTGTGTCCATGTGTCCTCCAGGACCTCATGCTGTGCTGCTGGTCGTAGGTTTGGACATTAATTTTAAAGACATTGATAGACAGATATTAGAAGGACATCTGAATCTTTTGGGTGACAAAGTCTGGAGTCACACTATAGTTCTGTTCACATTTGGAGACTTGCTGGGAAACATCACCATTGAACAACACATTGAAAATAAAGGGAATGCCCTCAAACAGCTTGTAGAGAAATGTGGCAACAGGTATCACGTTTTCATGAATGAAAATACGAATCATATGCAGATTACAGATCTTCTAGAGAAGATAGAGAAGATGGTGGCTAGAAACAGGGGTCACCATTTTGAAACTGACACAAAGATTTTACAAGAAGTGGAAGAGAGAAGGAGAGTAGAGGAAGGAAGATCAATGGATAGAAGAATGAAGGTGTCAAAGCAGAGACTAAACATTAGAAAACAAATGTGTAAGTCATTTAATGAATGCAATCAGTGTTCTGTTTACAGTAGAATAGTTTTTCTAGATTATACTAATGATCACACAAAGATATCTTGTTTGTATCCCGCAGGTCGAACAAGCCATTATCCGGAGGTGAATATTTTGCTGCTGGGCTGCAGGAATGCTGGGAAAAGTTCAGCAGGGAACATCATCCTGCGCAGAGAAGGGTTTAATTTAAACAGAGCTGTGGAGTGTGTAATGAGAGAGGGAAATGCAGCAGATACAAAGATCACTGTGGTTAAAGCTCCAGGATGGTGCAGTGATAGACCTGTAGAGGAGAGCACTGAGTTGCTTAAACAGGAGATTGTCCTCAGTGTGTCTCAGTGTCCTCCAGGTCCACATGCTGTACTGGCGGTGGTAAATGGGGACAGGATTTTCACAGAGAAAGATGGAGAAATATTAGCAGGATACTTGAAGCTTCTCGGTGACAAAGTCTGGAGTCACACCATAGTTCTGTTCACCTTTGGAGACTCTCTGGCAGACACAACCATAGAGAGACACATTGAGAGTGAAGGGGAGGCTCTCCAGTGGCTGGTGGAGAAATGTGGAAACAGATATCATGTTTTTAACATTCAAAACAGGGATGATGACTTTCAGGTCAAAGAGCTGCTGGAGAAGATAGAGGAGATGGTAGCAGGAAACGGAGGCTGCCATTTGGAAATGGACAAAACGATATTACTCATAAAGGAAGATAGGAGGACAGAAGAGCTAGAGAGATCTATGGAGAGGATGTTTAGGGTGTCAAAGCACAGAGAAGACATTCGCTCACACATGCGTAAGTAATTTTGTGAATTCAGTGCTCTGTTTTCAGGAAATTAGTTATTCCTGATTATACTAATTGTGACAACAAATAGTCTTTTTTTTTCTGGTGGTAACCAGAATTGTTTTGTCCTGCAGGTGGCCTACGCCATTTCTCAGAACTGAGCATTGTACTGCTGGGCTGCAAGAATTCAGGGAAAAGTTCAACAGGAAACATGATCCTGGCCAATGATAAATCTGAGTTTAACAGTGAAAGTGAAAAGTGTGTGAAGAGACAGGGAAATGTATCAGGGATGAGGATCACTGTAGTTGAAGCTCCAGGATGGCGCAGTGATAGACCTGTAGAGGAGAGCACTGAGTCGCTTAAACGGGAGATTGTCCTCAGTGTGTCTCAGTGTCCTCCAGGTCCACATGCTGTACTGTTGGTGGTAAATGGGGACAGAATATTTACAGAGAAAGACAGAGAAATATTAGCAGGATATATGAATCTTCTTGGTGACAAAGTTTGGAGTCACACCATAGTTCTGTTCACCTTTGGAGACTCTCTGGGAGACACAACCATTGAGAGACACATTGAGAGTGAAGGGGAGGCTCTCCAGTGGCTGGTGGAGAAATGTGGAAACAGATATCATGTTTTTAACAATAAGAAGACGCATGATGACTTTCAGGTCACAGAGCTGCTGGAGAAGATAGAGATGATGCTGGCAGGAAGCAGATGGCATCATTTTAGAACGGACACACGGACATTACAGGAAGTGAAAGACAAGAGGGGAGTAGAGAAAAATACATCAGTGGAGATGATGATAAAACTGTTAAAGCAAAGAGAACACTGTAGAGACATGTGTAAGTGATTTTGTAAATGCAATCAATGTTCTGTTTTTAGTAGAATAGTCATTTTCAATTATCCTAATTATGATAACAAAATGTCTCTTTTTTTCACAAAGATGCACAGAGGTACAGGGAAGAAGACGAAGATGTATCAATGAAGAAAATGACAATGGTATTGAAACAGACAGAAGACATTAGACCACATGTCATTTTATGAATGTATTCATATACTTTTTTTCAATTTCCTCCAGGGTCACTTATACAATCCTAAACTCAGCTTACAGCCATGTTTTCTGGATGATGAAATGAGTTTGCTTGAACTGAAGTTGAATCACACCTTCCAAAAACATGTCGGTAGGTGGATTGGCTACACCAGTTTGCTTGTATGTGAATGAGTGTGTGAATGAGTATGTGAATGTGTGTGCATCTATCTATCTATCTATCTATCTATCTATCTATCTATCTATCTATCTATCTATCTATCTATCTATCTATCTATCCATCCATCTATCCATCCATCCATCCATCCTGACATCATCTCTGATTTTTCCCTTAGTAAGCAAATTGTTGTCAAAGCAAGAAAATCAACCATCACTTAGTAGTTGGAACACATAAATTTGTATCAAGGCTGGATCTTAATTCTCTTTCTTTGTTGTCTGGATGATTTCATTTAGTATTTTTCCTTTATTTTTCCTGAATCTGTACCAAAGCCTGCAGTCCTACCTTCAATAGTAACCAGTCAACCAGTCGGGTGTACGTTCTCTCCTTCACCCTTATGTCAGCCCTCATGCCTTGACGTGACTATAAGAACTGCAGGTGGACTTGGATGCCCTTTGAATTTCTATCCTCTGATTTCTTTGGGGCTTAAAGGCAAGTCAGCTTGTGTTTAAAGGCGGTGGTCTAGATGCTATTGAGAAACCCTGCCTGAGTCCCATGACAGACTTGAAACTTGAAATCTGACCAGGGCAAAGCAATTACAGAAGATGATTGAATGAGTTTTCACGTACAGGCAGCACAGTGGGTGTAGTGGGTTTCATTGCCGGCTCATAGACCCAGGGTCTCCGGTTTGATCCTGAGCTTGTTTGGAGTTTCACTCTGTCAGTGTGGGATTCCTCTGGTCCTTTGGTTTCTTCCCACCTCCCTAAAACATGTGAATGAGTGTTCACGGTACCCTGTGATGGACTAGTGTCCCATACTCATGTGAGTGTATTCCTGCCTCACATCCACTGTTTCTATGATAGGCTCCAGACAATTTTTTTTACATGAAGTCATATCAAGTCTTATTTCTTGTCTTGTCACATTACAGAGGCAACCACACTCAAAACAGACACAACAGGTAAGTCTGACATTGTCTAAAGTTTACTTCTAGCATACTCATTGGATGCAAGAAACTCCAGATTTACACAATAAACATTACATACAATTATTTTGATCCTGTTTTATTAACAGGGAAACAGGCACATTCAAGCATGTTTTAGATATAGAACATTTTTATGGAACTCTATATGCAACACTATTATATACTTTATTCAAATATTGAAATATTCAAATATTGAAGCAATGAAGTATTACTACAACTCTGACAATTTCCTGTAAATGGGGGGGGGGGAGTTCTCCATGGTTGACATTGATTTGTCACCAATCCAATTATTGTGAATACCAGATATATCCTGATGCAATGGAAGTGTGATGATGTCTACATTGTTAAAAAGTCTGTTTAATGTTCACAATCATTTGATTATCATTGACAACAGTCATGTCAATACAGAGAGAAACACTCTCTACTGGCTTCTTGAAGATGAATAAATAATTTTTGCTTATTTTCATGAACTGTATATCTAGGTGTACTTTAATTACATAATGTCAGTGTACCAGGTCTTGTTTTTTGTCTTGTCTTGTCAGGTACAGGGGCAGACCCACTCAAAATGGAAATAATAGGTAAGGCTGTCTGTATATTACATCCAACTCACCCACTGGAAACAAGTCACTCCAGAAACTCTTACACATTAGACTGCACTGCAATCCTTTTTGCTGCACTGACCCCACTTTTGTAAGAGGGACGTGGGGACACATCCAGAGATGTTTCAGCTATTGAACTTTTCTATGGAATTCTTTATACAGAATAATACTACAAATCTAACAATTTCCTGTAAGTGTTAGTGGTGCATGTATGAAAATAGTTCTCGGAGGACCTTACAGTTCATATGATTTGTCACATAATCCAATTAGTGTGAACGCCAGATGAATCCTGTTGCAGTGGAAATGTTGTTTACAATCCTTTGATTATCGTCTGTATTTTAGGTGCTGACTTTGTGGATCAGCACAGAGAAACGCTCATTCAGAGATTTTCTTCAGTAATGGAGGCTGCAGATTGTCTAAAAGGCAAGAACATGATTACTGATGAAATGTACAATAAAATTCAGACAAAGTCAACACCTCAGGATCAAATGAGAGAACTGTACGCATGTCTCAGCTCAACAAAAGTGAAAGCTGAATTCTATCAATTTCTTAAAAAGAAGCAGCGCTACTTAGTCGAGGAATTGGAGTCTGGATCAGGTCAGGCTTAGTTAACACTTAATGGAGAGCTCCTACACTAAGTAAACCACATCCACACATTTGTAACATCATGTGTTTCCATTTCTGTTTGTGTAGCAGAAATATTAGACTTGCAATTTTCAATTTTGTTATTGTAAATGTTAAATGTAAAGGTAAATCTTCCAACCACATTTGGATTACGAGTATGACACTTACACAGATTATTCCAGACAGTATTTTTATTGCAAACCAATATGCGCTTCAAGTAAAATTTCCAGTCAAAAATCCTTATTTGTCGTTGGATCTAAAAAAAAATAATAATAATAAAAAATGCTGACAAATGCTGCCGGCATAAGTATTCAACCCCTTCAGGCAAGTACTTTGTAGAACCACCTTTTGCTGCAATAACAGCTTTAAGTCTTTTGGGGTAAAGTCTCACCCTGTACTTTGTTCCATCTATTCTCCCTTCAATTTCTGACAAGAAGCCCAGGTTCTGAGGATGGAAAGCATTCCCAGAGCATGATGCTACCACCACCATATTTAACTGTAGGGATGGTGGTAACTGTCTTAGTCTGGTCTGTGTTAGGTCTGAAACACACAGAGCTTTGAAATCTGCCCAAATACAGAATAATCTTGGTCTCATCACGCCAAAAACACATCTTCACTGGATCATTCTCGCGCGTTCATATGGCACTTCTTGAGCAATGGTTTCTTTCAATCCAACCTCCCAACCTCTACAGTCCTCAATAATGCAGAGCTTGTGAAATGGTTGTCTGCCAATGTACTCTATAACTGCTTCAGAGTGACTGTTGGCCTCACTGTGGCTTCCCTCATCAGTCTGTGTCTTGTTTTTGTGCTGAGTTTTGAGGGAAGACCTTGTCTAGGTGGTGCTGCTTCCTCACTATTGACCCAACAGTGCTTACTGGGATGTCCTCTAGGATCTACAACCTATTCCTAAGTTATGAAATGCTATTACCTTATCTTAAACCTCTTTAGAATGCTTCTTAGTCTTCATTTTCACTCCTTTCCTTCAGACTACCTGTCTGCTCGATGACTTGATGGCCAGAAAATGGGAGCTGTTTTAATGTTTCACAGGCGAAGACCAATTATAAGTGAATTTTGTCCTCGTTAAAACAATATCATTTACCTGGAGCTTCCAAAACCTGGGGGGTTGAATCCTTATGCAAGGAGCGTTTTTCAATTTTTGACTTTGAAAATTCACTGTAAAATACCATGGGTTTGAAATAAAAAAATAGTCAGAGGAAGAATATTTATAATTTGTTATTCAGACAAATTTGATCAAGCCCATGGGGGTAAATACTTTTGCAAGTCACTGTAATTTCCTCATCTTGATGCTTACACAAAGACCTGCACTTGTGATAATTTGCAAAGATTTTATTTAAACTTTAGATACAGTGATCTATACTTATTTGTACGTTCAGAGAGGTCTATAAATATTTGGACATTGACAAATGTATTATTTCAGCTGTCTACCTCAGTATACTGGGGTTGAAATTAAATAATCAATATGAGCACAAAGTGCAGACTTTCGTATGCTTTGGGTCGTTGTCCATCTGCAGTGTGAAGCGCCGTCCGGTGAGTTTTGAAGCAATATATCCCTGTATTATCAGCTCACATTTAGCCATATGTTTGACACCCCTGACCAAATATCATTCTAATATTTACAGTTGGTTACAAATGTATGCTTATTGTTTCATTATCTTTGCTTTACATTTATTATATTGAGAGTTTAGACAGGGTTCTGTCGAATTTCTTGACTATAAACTCTTTCTTTAATGGGCGCTACGCTATGTTCCCGTTTTCCTCACCTACATAACAGCACTGTTATTCAAAATATGTGTTCGATTTAATATTTTATACCTGAAGTTCCACACCAACATGTACATTTTACATGTTGATTCTAATGTTTTAAAAATTGGTGAACTAAAAAGAACTGGAGTGTGTGTGTAGATAAATATCTGTAGTAGAATTACAGTCTGTAGTAGAATTACATAGAATCTGAATATTGGATGTTGATGCATTACTGGATTTGGTAACAAGGGTTTTTTTTTTCCTGTTTGGTTCATTACTAAACTAATAAAACAGAGTGAGCACAATGATATTTTGCAGAATGACTTTTTTTGTTTGTTTTTAGAAACCTTATATGACACAATGACATGATAATTGGTGAAATGGCTTCACTCTATGGTAGTCTATGGTACAAGTCTCTGTCATTCTTTATTTTTTTTTGTGTGTGTTGTATTCTTTCTGTCTGTATTGTGTATGTGTTGAGTCCATTTCAGGTTTTCAACATGCAGGCCATTCCACTTCCATTCCTTCATTCCAGTCCACCATTTCTAGTTTTCCCTGTGGTTCATTAAGTCATCCCCTGTGTGACTATTTAAACTCTCCAAATTGGCTTGGTAAGGTTTTTACTCATTTGACTCCTTGCTCTTTGTTGTGTCTGATTGATCTGCTTGTCAGCCGTCTGCTTAGCTTGCTTGGAGCTGGGGATCTTGAAGTTGTGATACAGCTCTGTAACATGGCTAGCATAAATGTGGCTGTTGTGCCATAAAGCTATTAACATAAAGCTATAAAATTCTGTAGTTACCTTCAAAAACTTCAGCAACCACAGGGAACATGTCATCTAATCCAGCTTAAACAGAACATGCTAATGCTCATCAGTTAGTGAAATGCTAGCTCTGGGGAAGGAAGAAAGTTGGGGAAAAATTCTAAAAAATAATATACTAAATTAACATAAATTAATTGTTTAAAAGATGGTTCTATTAATAGTCCAATTTTTTGAAACATAGTGTATTGAGCATGTTTTAATACTATTATTTGGAAGTAGACGAACTTGGTTGCATGTCTCACACTTGCAACTGCTTTCTAGAATTTTCTCAGCTTTATATCGAACTAGTGGCAGCTGATTAGAAGATGGTAGTGAACCCATCTCCTAATTAGCTGCCATGCTAATTCTAATCAGGACATGCTGAAAACTTGCATGAACATATGGCTACAAGTGTTTAAGCATTCACATTGGTTGGCTTCAGATGTGGTACGTGTGACTTCCCAGCCCTAAAGACGTATTTCCCAAGCTGTAGTTGAAGCCAGAAGTTATGTGGCTGCTAATGAAGCTGCTCGGGGAATTAAATTAAAAATAATTGTATTTTGTCTGGACTATAAGTAATGGTAGTTTTTGACTATTGGTCTCACAAATAAGACAACTTTTATTTCTTTTTTTATGGAGAACTTATGCAGTCCATTTGCGGTCAAGCCACTCTCTGCACCCTCTCAAACATCATGTACCATCTACAGTATAATGTAGATATCATTTGGGAATAGTGTGTCAAGCTGTCTTAAATACTATCGGATACTTGTGTTATCGTTAGTTGGAACTTCCATCAGTCTTGCGCTTGTTTGTAGTCATTTGGTGGAAATTTAGTTCTGCTGCAGTTGTGTCTCCTCCAGTTAATACTTGGATTACTGGATGATCTAAGATGGATACTTGGATTGTATTCTGCTTCACATAAAGTCACTTTTGCTTCAGTGTATATATCATATTTTTCCAGATTTGTTAACTGTTGGATTAACACGTCTTTGGATAAACATATCTGCTAAACGTATAAATGTGAATATTTCTTTAGTATCCTGTTCAGAAGTATTTGTTCTGTTTATATCACAGTTTTTTAGTTAGTCAGTGTTGGCACAGATGCTTCCATCCCTAGATGAACTCTACCAGATGATTAAGATAAAACTAAAGACTATTTGAGTATTGGGAGAACCTAGTGGTTGAACTCTATATAGTCTGATTCGAATTTTGTTCTTTGCAGTATTGTTTTCATAGTTTATGCTTTACATCTCACTAAAGAAGAATCACAGCACGGTACACTTTCATTTGATATCCTTTTATTTTCTAGGAAAAAAAAAAACCCATAATCAAGTGGGCCGTTGTCTCATTTGCAGCAGGTGTTGGGAGAGTTTATGGTGGTGGCGATGCTGGTGTTTTAGTTGCAGTAGTTTTGCAGGTCATGTAAGCTGCAGGGTTTATGGCAGCACAGCTCCACAATGCCTCTTTTCACCATCAGCTCGCTGTACTCTTTATATGGGTATTCCGCCAACTCGCCCTCTGGAGCAGATTTAGGGGGAAGGAACCCTGAAAAAAAAAGAGAAGCGTTTTAGCCTAATAATTCAATAATACAAAAATGAGCAATCCATTTTGAAAACACTGGAATCTCTTTTAATATGACTTGTTCCTTACCCAGCAGAGGATCCACCTCCCTTTTAGGGTTATAGAAGAACCCATTTGGGCCGCAGACTAGGTACAGGGCGTCAACCAGGTGAGAACCACATAGGTGCTGGGGTGCTGCAGCATTGGCTCCTGCAGTGTAGAACGCCAGCAAGAACAGCAGAGCGCCAGCCTGGAGCCAAACCGCCATTGTCTGAGAGACACAGAGGTGCAGGAGAAATAAAAAGAGAATACTGTGTTTGATTAGACTCAATGCAGCGCTGCAAGTAATCAGACATAGTGAGTGTAGCTGAACTCTGGAAACAATCAAGTAAGGGAATAAAACTCTTGGGACGTGATGCTATAGGAAAAAATAATGAACAAAGAGGTCTTGTGATGAGACCTGACAGGAAGCAGACATCACATCATGAAAAGTTTTATTCCTCTTACTTAAAGATCATTCTTTCCATGTTTGTTAGTCATGCCTGTGAAACACTTATCACTTAGACTATAGCAGCTATATATTAAGGTTCTCTCAAAGGTTAAGACTGAGGTCGGGGTTCTTACAACTTTGTAAGAAATCGAGTAAAAACTCACTCGTTCATCACTGTGCAGTTTTCTTATAGCCGAAATTTGTTGTACCATGTTCTATTCTGTTTAGAAGAAGCATATTATCTCAATATTTTCTCATCTGTACTTCGCTTTTCAGGATATTTAAGTATCCACTAATGGTAATGCAGTAATATCCAAAATATAACAGAATACTGAAAATAAGCATATTCTTAAAGCAGTATGGGATTTGACTAGCTCTTATGAAAATATCCCCAACCCAAAAGAAACACAGAGATTTGTAACTCTCTTACCTGCGTTAGTGGACAGAGGAGACGCCCTGCGAAGGTGGTCAGAGATGCTGAGAGAAAAGAGATGGTTGAGGACGAACGGTGGCTCTTCTCCAGCTTTATACCTGAGCAGGCTTGCTTTGTCCGAGTCAGCGGAAAAACGCACCGCACTTGCACAGCCCCTAATGCTGTTAAGTGGCTGTCCAATCACACATGCCACATTAGCTACGTTTGTTCTAGCTAATTCACTTTTACGCCTGAACACACTTGAGTTTCCTGTTCTTCGAAATTGTGCGAACATGCTCCTTTTCAGCATGCGTTCAGAGAACTTCATTTGAAACCAGTTTGGGATGAAAGTTCATAAAGGTGTCCGAGTGGAACTCTGGGTAGGGTCATGGGTCAGGCTAAGAGCTCCAGCTGCTGTTTTTTTTGTTTGTTTTTTTTAAAATGCTGCTTAGGTCACAGGGTGTTTGCTTTGGAGGGCAACAGAAGGTGACAGCTGTTGGGTATAATTTGTGAAGATGTTTTTCCTGTACCAGAGATGAGGCAAACCGTTAATGAGCTTCACAAACACAGGCGTACGTGTCGTAGCGTTTCCTGCTCGCGGGTGAAAAGTCGATGACTAAACATTACGTATTAGCATATCTAGAGGTGCTGGTAGTGATCACAAAGTTCAAATCTAAACTTTATAAACGCAGATTTTCAAATTGGGATCCATCAAACATATTTAGGTGGTCACAGTTTTCTTTGTGGTTTTGTTAAAGCAGTGGAAATCACAGCACACCGTTATTAGATGTATTAGTTATTGCAGTTCTTATGGTTTTCCTGGTGAAGTGAACTGAATGGGTGTAATTCAACGGAGCAGCTCATGAACAAGATGATCTTTAATTAATATTACTTTGAATCAAATGACGGGAAAAGTCTACGGCTCCGATAAACAGCCTGTGCACTTTTTAAAGAATGAGCTGGAGCTTTGAATATAAATTCATTTCTCTGATGTTGTGAACATTCTCTCTAAATGTTGTGAACCCCTGGTATAAATAATACAGAGTAATGCATTTATACATGTGAGCAACATAATTCTTCATGTAATGAACATGTAGCAAACATGAGGGTTTATTGTCTGAACAAAATCCTCATTTAAATAATTAAATAAATTACTGTAGTGCCTCTGGGTTTAACTACTAATTACTAAATCTGAGTTTGCAGGACAAGGTACTGAATACTTTATGGTGATTGATAAACTCTGATTAGTCCAACTGATGTTGGAGAGATACAGCAAACTCGGGTGCAATTAAAAAAAAAAAAAACTGTTACAAACCAGTGACACTGGAGACTCCTTCCAAAAATTTAAACAGACTTTGTGTTTATGTGCCACGCAAGCCACTGAAAAAACGCAAGAAGCACCACTTCTGTAAACACATTTATTTATATTACTGTTTTCATTCCTCAATTGCAGATAAAAAAAAATCAATAACTCATATCAAAACATTTTAATGACAATGCTCATAAAAATACAGTGATAATAATAATGATTATACAAAGTGCCATATTTTAGAAAAAAAACCTATCCAAAAACAGTAAAATGCAATAATACAGACATCCACGTTGAGTATTAAAGGGCTTACGCTTTTCTAACAGTCATCATATACAGTATTCTGATTAGTTTCTAAACGCAGGTCTTTGTCAGGAGGATACTGTAGGATGGAGGGATATGGGTGCAAATCAGTGCAGAACAATTTAACACTTAAAGGATTTTAAAAAAACAAAAACAAACCAAAAGTCATGTATTAAGGTGTCTGGACTGATTAAGACCACGCCATTACTGTGACGACACGACACCATGAATCTGATAAGCACCTGCTTTAGCCCTGAAATGTAAGGAGGAGAAACGTCTTTCTGAAAGCCCTTTGTGTTTTTAATCACAAGCCCCATGCTGAGGATATATTGCTTGTTACTTGAGCCCTCGCTGTGCGAGTATGTGAGAAGTCATGAACTCCAGGCTAAATGTAAATGCACTGAATATTTTATGATTTTCATGCATCGACCTTCAGCATATCGCGTATCTGTGCTGCCTGGACTCGGTTTGTTCTAGTGCTCATGTTTTATTAAAAGAGCAGCACTGAGAGTCCCATTCAGCTCGAAACTGATAGTTCTGTTCAAAGGAAGGTTGGGGTTGATTGTGTGTGTGTCTCTCTCTCTCTCTCTCTCACACACACACACACACGGCAGAAAACAAGTACATACTGAAGGCACATGCATACATTCGCTCATTTCTATAGTAACAACAACATTGAAATGCATATACAAAAGTGAAACACGTGCACACATTCTCTCTCTCTCTCTCTCTCTCTCTCTCTCTCTCGCTCTCTCTCTCTCTTTTTTCTGACGTAAACTTCAGACTGCTCTCTGTCTCACATCCTTCCCACAGCAACAGATGGATTCTTTCTGTTGCCCGTCCTGTATCAGTACAGTGGAACCATCTAGAGGAAGAAAACAGTCACACAATCGCAATAATTACACACAGGTTTTTAGGATCTTATGTAACTCAATGTAACTTAATCCTTATGGAATAAATAACACACTCCGTGTCATGTTGTCGCAGGAAAATAAGTGAAGTTACTGCTACCACCCTGACACTGAATATTTTCCAATGAAAGAGCACCTCAGTGTGTATTTATTCCTCTTATACAACATACAGTCATTGTCAATTATTAATTGTTTTTACTTATGTATGTTTTATCCATTTCCAGTTGCATTTGTTTTGTGGAACTTCCACAACATTTTGTTAGTTCCTGTTCTCACTTATGTTATAGCAGCTATATACTGTCCCTGTGAAGGAGCTGTAACTATAGAAATGATAACTTGATATAAAGCTGCACTACTGTCAGAGCTGCTGTTACAGGAAATTATACAGCACCTTCTGACCAATCAGAGTGGAGAATTCAACAGAGCTGTGGTATTAGGAAAAATAATTAAACTGCTTTACACTGATGATGAAAGATTAAAATGGAAAAACCCATGTGAGCCAACTTTTTGGTAAAAAATACATTTCAAATGAGGCTCAACTAATGTACTTTGCTGGAATTAGAGGATTAACACTTACCCTTGACCTGGGATAGCTCTACTTCCTCCTTAATGTGAGCTGATTGGCTGTTGCCATCTACGACGGATGCCAATTTCCTGTCCACCAAATCGGTCTTCACTTGTCCAAGCGTTCTCAGGAGGCACATTGTGTCCAGGTTTTCACTCTCTCCCTCTGTTAATAACTCTAACACCTGCACATGCACACAGATCACACTGGTTATAAGCAGAAACTCGCACAGCGCAGGCTGCGGGTCACCTATCGCTAAGCTAACAGTGATCAGGGGCACACAGTGGATGTCAGAAAATATCATTACATTTAAAAAAAAAATAATAATAATTCCAGCATCTTGTTTTTGGAATAGGTTTCTGTGCATTGTGTTATTACAGAACAGACCTGCAGACATTTATAGCTCTTCAGCTCACTCAGGTTCTCCTCCAGGAACAGCAGGTAGATGCTGAGGTCATCATAGCGACTAGAGCTGGTGTGCAGCCCCTGGGCGTGGCTGAAGGCGGGGAGGAGCCTGTAGGGGCGGAGCAACTGGCTTTGCCGCGTCTGCCGGGCAGGTAGGAGTGCTGCGTTGATCACCACAGGAATGAGCAGCAGGTACACTGCCATGTTAATGCAGCTGAGCAGACGGAACACGCCCACGGCCACCAGCTTGCACTGCACCGCGGGGAGCACGCTCTGATTCAGGACGGCACCTGAGTACACGTCAGTTAGCGCACATGTGAGGAAAGAAACAAAAGTATTTACACTGGCATCCATGAGTCATGAAGATGCTGTGAAGGTCAGACAGACCAGTGTGTAAGTAGCAGGGGAACTGGTCACTCAGAGACACCAGGCAGATGTAGTAGAGCAGGTAGAGGCAAGCCAGCAGTAACGTGAGCAGAGTGAGAACCCGGCATAGCAGGTACTTCCACGCCAGGGCACGTGTCCCATGCTTGGTCCTCAGATACTGTTCCACCAGAGGGTATTTAAAACAGCCCTCTGCCATCTCCAGACCGCTGTCACACACACACACACACACACACACTCAAGCCACCCTGTCACCACTAGCAAGGGTGGACAAATCATAAATTCATTAGCTCACCTAATGGCCAAGGGAAAGTCCAGTTAACCAGTCCAAAAAGTGTTTATTATATTATGTGCACTAATGCAGAATATGGAAAATTAGCAAGTTTCTGAAGCAACTTCCTTGATGATTTCTCTGAAGCATCATAATAACATCATTCGACTAAAAGGCAGAAGGTCTTTGGCTATGAGCGCTCCTGTAATGATGGTTTTTGAAATGTTTTAATGATTCTATTTCAAGGTAAAGTGTAGATACAGTCATGTGCAATGGGCACATTAGCATGATTTTCCATTAGCATGAATACTAATCTGAAATAATGCACATAGGTTGTTATGAAGGAACTTTACTTTACATAAATATTTGTAAATGTAATATTTGTTGGACACAAATGGCACCCAAACTGTGGAATCATCTTTGCATTCCAAGGTTCATCACAGAGATGGATATATTTGTTCCTGGAATGTCATCAAGTCATTTTTGTTTCTGATGTTTTTTTGTTAATGACACTAACTCAGAATTCTCTAAACTGATTTTTCATGACACTACCTCTTTTTAATCAAACTCTAATCTCCGTAACCTGTTTAGGATTTGTCCACAGTTGCACAATTAACCTGTGGGAATCCTCAGTGATGTCGTTAGCGTCAGGGTTGCTGGACGCCAAGCTCTTGGCGAGGCGGATGGCGCGGTTGTAACAGCGATCCAGCTCCTCCATAATGAAGCTGAGGTCCGAGGAGAGCTGAGGAGCAGCGGCGAAGCGCCAGAACAGAGCAGGAACGTACACGAGGACGGCCAACAGCAGAAGGATGTAAGGAAAGAACTAGAAAGTAAGAGAAAACGTGTCAGGAAGTCATGGGGTTCGGTGGTAAGGTGTGACACCGCATTACCTTATGTAGCCACAGGGGGGAGCCATCGTCTGTAGTTTGGCTTTCAGCAGCAACCCAGCAGAAGGAGTCGACGTACACCGCTTGGCGCAGGGTGAAGTTGGTTGGTGGGAAACAGCTGATCTGAGAACCTAAGAGAAGAACCGACATTTATCAGTGTCTGTGCCATGCAGATAAACACTACAGGAATGTTAGCAAAGTTCGCAAGACTCAGTAAAGAACAGGGACATCTGCTGGAGCTCTCTGATGCACGGTGGATGCTGCTAGGTTTCAGGAGAAGGTCTTAGATGTTAATTAGATGTTTCCATCCTCTAATTAACAGTTCATAATCATCAGACCTGGAAAGTTTGATTGTGATGTTATTGTAGAAATTTGGCGATTATTTTCATATAAAGCAGACAGACAGAAAAAAAATAATAAATCTGACAAACTTTGTTGTAGAAAGAAAGAAACGTTGGTCAGAAATGGCAATGAAAAATAGGCATGCATCGAATAATATTTGTGACAGAAATAAATAATAACAAATAAATAAACAATAAATAAATACTGTAAAAAAGGTAACAATTAAAATAATATTATAAAAATAAGGTAAAGGAAATGTGTCTGTAAATTTAATGCAAATAATAAAAGCCAGTTAAATGTTAAAGTGAAAAACAAAACTTTTTTTTTTTTTTTAATGTCAGTGATGGATTCTGGCAAGCGTTCATTGGAAATGTTTTCCAGACAAATGATCAATTTAGAGAAAAGGTTAAAAAAAATCGAAGGAAAGACAAACAGAAAGAAAAGTGTTGCAATGTTTATTCAAATGTATGGCAATTTTGTATGCAGAAAGAAAGAAAGAAAGAAAGAAAGAAAGAAAGCTCTTATGCAACAAGGAAATTGAAAGAAGGAGCACAAAACAGTTTTGTTCAAGAAATTCTGTGATTCTTTTCCAATAAAAAGGGAAAGATTAGAAAAAGAACACAATACTGCAATGTTTGTATGGAAAGAAAGAAAGAAAGAAAGAAAGAAAGAAAGAAAGAAAGAAAGAAAAAGAAAGAAAGGCAGTTCTTATAAAGAAAGTCCAGTCCTACAGTCTGGGGGAATAAGAGCTGTTATGGTGCTTTTTCATACAGCAGCAGTGAGATCATGTAGTTTGTTCACTCGCGTGCACGCGCACGGCGCCCGTGATGCTGGCTGAATGAGAAGCGGCGGCGGGGGCGCGCGCGCGGTTTCGTTTCTTTGTTTACACGCAGGCTTCACGAAGTAGCGGCTTTCTGTCATTGTGGTTTTTTTTTCTTTTTCTTTTTAAACTTGAAGGGATTTCGCTACACTCTGGTTTGGGGCTTTGTTTCTAGTTTAGGATGCAGACTTCATTATGCAGTTGGGTAACAAAAAGAGAAAATAAGGGCTAAAGGGATGGAGAAGGGGATTCCTGGAGAATGTATGCATCTATTAAAGAATGAAATAAATATTTGGAGCCTGTATAGATCATTGGTTTTCCTTTATTTCCGGTAATGCATCACAGCATCTAACTGAGAAATGACGCACAACCCATCCAGCGAGCTAGATCATCACAAATGCATCTACTGTTCTCTGGTTAGTGCAAGCCATGAACAACGAGACTACCCCACTGCACACACACACACACACACACACACACACACACACTTACCCACTGACACTTCTTGAGCAAAGGCGAGGGAGATGAGCAGCAAAGGAAGTCCCACCGCGATAAAAGTCACCAGTTTATCTGCAGCCAGCTCCAAACGCACCCCTTTGTATTTCCCTTCAGTGGGTTCCTTCAGCAGAAAATCAGAAAACACGTATTCTGTAGCGACGTGAGCTATCGCCATGGCTGAAGATCTGGGCTGCGTCCCAAACCGAGAGCTAGGGCACTACAGAGCAGAGCTTTCACTGTGAAGTGCGCATCTGAGCATGAGCATGGAGCAAGAGAGGCACTGGGGCATGAACATGCAGGGGTACAGGGAGGGAGGGAGAGAGGGAGG
Organism: Pangasius macronema; assembly: GCA_037577455.1. Taxonomy (NCBI): domain Eukaryota; kingdom Metazoa; phylum Chordata; class Actinopteri; order Siluriformes; family Pangasiidae; genus Pangasius; species Pangasius macronema. Next base: position 15,049,457 of record CM074971.1, on the reverse strand, counting down.
GAGTACACCAAGATAGATAGATAGATAGATCGATAGGCATTGTAGCTTCTGTAAAAAGTATATGTTTATTATCTCATATTCTTTTTCTTCTTTCGGCTTTTCCCTTCAGGGGTCTCCACAGCGAATCATCACTCTCCACCTATCCCTATCTTCTG
>CM074971.1:15034054-15049261 GCA_037577455.1 Pangasius macronema | reverse complement strand
ACGTCCAACATGAGCTGTCCCTCTGATGTACTCATTCCTAATCCTGTCCAACCTCGTCACTCCCAAAGAGAACCTCATATTACATACAGATAATAAATATTAGATTAACAGAAAGAAAAAAATGCAACTAACTAAATAAGTTTTGGTGTAAAAACTCTGCAATTATGTCAAAACAAAAAAAAATGGCAATACTTAAATATTTATGGAAGAAAGGGGGAAAAAGCAACCAAGAGGACAATGGTATCCCTGAAGGAGCTGGAGAGATCTACATGAAAACATGATGAAGGTTTAGCAAACATATGGAAGCAAAAATTGACCAAAATTGCACTACATTTGGCGGAAACCCAACACTACTCCTCACCCTGAGAATATGATCCTCATAGTGAAGCACGGTGGTGGTAGCATCATTTTGAGCGTTACACTTGGCTGTTCTTGGTTGCTTCGCTGAATAATAGCCTTTTTACCCACCCAAAGATTTTTGGTGGACGACCTCCTGTAGTACCACTTAGTGACACTTTCATTTTAAAATAATAGATTTAAAGGAATTAATGAGCTCCAGGTTGTAACACTACAAAATGTTTAGAAGGTAAAGGGGTGAGGGAGTGGAATACTTACAGTATGCAAAGCACTATATGTTAGCGTAGTAGCTTCAGTGCAACAGTAAAGAAGCAAAACACGTCTTGGATGATCATGTACGTGATTGAAATGAGGATGAGTCTAAGTGTGAAATTGTTCATTTCTTTAAGGATCCATTTAATGTGTTATAAAAGAGTCGTCATGGTTTTTTTTCAGTATGAATTACTCAGCATTTATTGACTTCATGAGAAACAAAGGAACAGTCACAAAAAGGACAAAACAGTACCGTTACTCGGAACAGAGATGGTGATCATACTAGAGAGTGTCAGATTTGTTTACAAGAAAGAGAAAAAGTGGATACAGTTTTTTTAAAAAATAAAAAATTCATGTTATGCCGTAATCGTGTGTGTTGATCGACTCGTTGATTCAGTCATGGAACAGGTCAAAGAAGCTATGGTCATCAGACGCCTCCTCTGTAGCCATGCTTTCACAGTAATCAGGAGGGTTAAACACCTGCATGTCGTCAATCTCCGTCTCTACGTTGAAGAAACTGAGGAGGAACAAAGAAAGAATAATTAAGGATATAAAATAGGATCATCAGCCTTCAGTCTTTATTAGGATCTTTATTAACCACACAAGCCTTTCTGGCTTTATACTTATAGATACATTTCAGTTAGGATGAAAATTGTATTAGAGATTTTTAGATTCACGCTGTTACAGTATATAAGTACAGTATGTACACAAAGAGGCACATTTACATAAAATTACATGAAGCGTCCATGAAGCGAATCCCAGATGCTGGAAAGTTCTAGAGGAGATGCCGTGTTAAGAGGGTTTGGTCACATGAGCTTTTTAAAACTGCACACACAGTAACTTTGTAGTGTGTAGTGTGCGTACTGTGTATCTGGAAGCACACTCTGATACACTTTTTATAGCAAAAGTGTATGTACAACTGCCTCTTACCTGAAGATGAGGTCATTCTTCTCACTGTGGTAGTTGCAAGAGACGGTGATGCACCCGCAGGAAGTAGTCATGATCGAGTAGTGGGCTGCTGACCAAATCAGCATCATAAGAAACGTGTGAGTTCTTCAACTTAGTAAAGCCATTTCATCATCAACATCATCATCATCATCATCATCATCATCATCATCATCCCTTAAACAGCTAGTGATTCCTGGACGTGACCCGAGGCTGAAATTGAGTTTAAACTAAAACTCTAGATGTAACATCATTGCAATTATGTACACTGACCCTGTGAGTGATGGGCGTCATGGTCAGAGATATTCCCGGACCACATGCGCACCCTGAGGCCCTGCTCAGACTTATCAGGGCTCCCCATGTACAGCTCGTCCACGTGTGTGGCGTCGGCCGGCACCTCCATCGGGTGCTTGTGAGACGGCAGGGACTGCTTCTTACAGCTCTCGTTCTTGCTGTCCAACTCATACATCACACCCTGAGTTTGAGATAAAGGGGGGGGGGGGGGTTAAATCTAGTGGGTAATAATAATAATAATAATAACTTTATTTAATTAGCACCATTTATACATTTAAAATCCAGCTCGAAATGCTCCACAGTGTACGGTAAAGAAAGAAAGAAAGAAAGTCCAAAATGAAATGAGCAAAAATGTGGGTGAAAAAAAAAAGAATTTGCAACAAACTATAGCTTTGACATAAAGAAGAAAATAATAACACATAAAAATATATCATAAATAGTGTATAGTAATTAAAATAATATAGAACTACCCCAAATTTTTTTCACTTTATTTTAGGGGTAAAATAAAGTGAAAACCCAAAACATGTTTTTTAGCTGTTTTTTTTTAACTTCAGGGATGGAGCCTGATGAATGTTCAATGGAAATGTGTTCCAGGTGAATGATAGATTGACAGAGAAAGGGTTGAAGAAGAAGAAGAAGAAGCAGAAGAAGAAGAAGAAGAAGCAGGAGGAGGAGGAGGAGGAGGAGGGTGGGATCAGTGATTTTTATATCCAAACATCTTTTGTATATTTATTCTGAGCTCCATCACATGCTCAGAAGAATACAAATCATATGGAGCACCAACTATCCAACCAATCAGGACAAGGGTTTTATTATTTTATTTTATACAGCTCCCTGCTTCTGCACTAAATATCAGATATTCTAGGTTGGCAGGGTATGTGAATGTGTGACAATGCTGAGAAGAGGGACTCGTGTGTGTGTGTGTGTGTGTGTGTGTGTTTGGATTGTGAGTTTCAAAAGCTCCACCGTGAACTAGGGAGGAAATAAAGCCAGAGTGATGTGGTGTGTTAAAGCACAGCTTTACCTCCTCGAAGTGTATCAGCACATCCAGATGAGAGGTTTTGTTTGATTTGCTGCTGTCCTCCACAAAGCGAAGGTGCTTATGAGTGGCATCGTACTTGAAATCCCCCCACGCGATCGTATCCTCCTTGGTGGAACTCTGTATGTGTGTAAAAGAGACTGTGTTTTTGGGTTTTTTTTTGTATTATTATTTTTTTTCACAGAACAGCTACACGTAAACACTCGAGAGAAGCATTCTTCTTGCTTTCAATCAAATTGGAGCTCGATTCAAGCTGGCGATACTTAAGCTTTAGATTGAAACCTTTCAATTCTAACTATAACTTAAGTAAGAAATAAAACAGAACAGTGCGTGCTGTTGTAGGAAAATATCAACCACAGTGTGGTGTGATGAAGCGGAGTTTCCCCGAGGTATTTTATTCCCCTTGTACCACCGCAATTTGCCAAGAAGTATTTATTAAAATATGATACATTCTACGTTTCATTGGTTTATATTTACATTTAATGTTTAAAAACATCCGAGAAACAAGTTAGTTCATGTTGTCACGTACGTTATAGCAGCTATAAACAGTCGTTCTCTCTCCAGCCTCTGTTTTCTCTCTCTCTTAAAGTTAAAAATCGGTGCTTGTCTTTTACAGAGAAACTGTAAAGCGTAAACTCCTCCGTCCTGGAGATGTCGGACAAATGGACAGTTTCAGCTTCGGACGCCAGGGAGACACGTGCTTACAGAAAATGTCACTATGCCACCAATTACACGTGTTTTTTTAGGCCATAAAAGTTGCTACTTTAATGTATTACCTGTGATTTTTATGGTCAGAGATGCTGTTCTAGAAAATTACTCAATTTCTGACCAATCAGAAGTCAGAATTCAATACCGCTGTGGGATAACACATTAGCTATATAACGACTATGAAAACTTTAATAGTGGTCGATCGTGGATGATTCTCTGCCATTGTAATATTATTTTAAAAAGTGCCCTGACCCTCTGGGTGTCCCTGGAATTCATTTAGAGAAGCACGACTTTAAGAAATAGTGAGTCGTCTTGAAAGCGTCTACGTACCACACAGAGCATGCCGCTGATCTTAGATGGTGATCCTGGGAAAGAAATTGGAAATGAACATCAGCGATGTGAGGACATTCAGCAATTGTGTGTGGATAGAATTGGATTGAATTGGAATTCAGTCCAGATTCATTCTGGTAGATTCATTCTGGAAGACTCAAAAGTGTAAAAGACGAGGGAGCAGAACTTACGGCACGGCTCACGGCTGGAGGAGGCCCAGGCCATCGGGCAGAGGCACAAGAAAGCCACGCAGAACAGCTCGACGGTGCGCATCTTTGCTCTTCGTCAGATTCTCCTCAAGTCCAGATGCAGCCAGTGGTGCTATTTATCCACCGAGTCCATCTCCAACAGAATCCCCCCCCTCACTGCCTCCTCGATAGACGTTACACAATCACCTGCTGGTTATGCAGGCAGGAGAACCTTAAGAATGACATGGCCATAGAGACAAACAGGCGTTATTAAAACAAACTCTTGTGGCTTCCCACTGGCACGCTGGAGGTTCTGCGGGGGAACTGGTGACACTGCGCCAGTAGGACATTTAGCTCACGTAACTTGATGTTTGCTGCAAAATGATCTGAAGGAACCACAATGATGCAGGTGTATAAATAAAAGTTGACTTATTATTGGAGAGAGTTGGAGAGAGTTGGGCTTTTCAGCATGTTTTCCTAGACTTTTTAACCCTTCCATCAACTGAATACTATTGACGCATCATTCTAGAAATATTGCTGTCAGTCTGGAACGTGATCTCACACTGATCTCTGAAAGATGGATGATAAAACTGGAGGACAGATATGATGGAGACACCTATCTTGTCCCGATTGATCAACTCCATTTGACAAAAACAAAAAAAAAACACATACATTTGGCTGGAAAAATCTACTTAAAAGGTGGACGATGTATTCATTAAGTATAAAATATATATAAAGTTACCTTTATTATAAAATAAATATGATGACCCTAATATACAAAAGCAATTGTGTATTTGTTGTTTTGAAAATCTAACTTCTGGCATCTTTGTTTACCATAAAGTTTCAAAGTTCATCCATCTGAAGATCTCATTAAAGGTTTGATGGAGAACTGTAGAACAGAAGGTTTTCCTATAACAGATGACATCGACTAGAAGGCAAAGAACGCTTAACTATCCAATGAAACACTGAGGAACTCATTGGATATTTTTTAACCTCTCGTTGATTATTGCTGTGTCATGTTATTCACGTTGCACTATGGCGTGTCTTTAGAGACCTCATTTGGCCTAAATTCTGGATGCAGGTGACCGGGATTGTTTGTTGTGCTTCGCTGCATGTGTGCAGACTTCGCTTTCTTCACCAACAGGGAACTTGAGCAGCTGGGGACAGGGTGATAACGACGGGGACGTGCTCACAGGACGTACAGTATGTAGGGTCTATTCGCAGATTCGATGAGTTCTTGGAAAAATGAGCCACAGAGGCATGTTGACTCAATACGCCAGTTCGATGAAAGAAAATGAATCGATGCAAAATAGAAAAAAATAAAAATAATCCGAACGAAACTCTGACTACCTTCGTCCCGTAGAAATGACTCACAGCAGTCTGATTAATACCCAACTTCCTCAGCTGTTGTAGAAACTTTTTTCTTATGGAGGAACTGGCAATTACCTCACACCACAGAAAGTCTGATGGTTTTCTGAGAAACCCGTACAGAAGATACAGAAGTATGGCACCTTCACATTGATCTCATGTTTAGTATTGAGTTTTGTGTTATCTGAACTGTTTATTACCTCCTGCATCCTGTGGCATCCAAGCGTACAGTGTATTATTCATTGTATTATTTTTTTTATAAATGGACATCAAAACAGAACAGACATAGGTAATTGTCCTAGATTGTACGTAGATTATGATTCCGGTAGCAACTATAGTGCTAGCTATGCCTTCATCTGCAACAGAATCTCTTTCAAAGAAAAATTCCTCAACACACAATTACGTCGTTATACGCAATTACAAAAAGTTGTGTCATTTTTTTTTACTACAGTGTTGCAATAAAAATAATGCCATTCTGAGGAATACAGCCAGAAGTGTGGACTTGAAGTGCGGGAATTTGAGCATCTGTAAAATTATTTCTGCTTGTGCGAGGCAGTGACCAAAAAAATTGATTAAATGGGGTACATTTTGCGTTTTGATGTAGTTTTTAGTGGTTAGCCAATCGTTTGTCCTTGTCTGGAGGGACTAAGCACATATTTCACAGATTTCTCTGGACCTACAGTGGGTTAGAAGGGTGCATCGGGACTGAGATCCTGTCGGACCCAATAAAAAGTCAGGGGGATGGGAGGTTCTTATGTTCGTGTCGGAAATGATGCTTGCAGGACAAAAAAAAAAGCCATGGGATCATTCTGGCTGTTCGTGTGGCACTGTGAGTTGTGTTTACATCATTCAGTCCTTCATCCGTTTTCCTCTTCTGTTAGACACTGGACTGGTTCTGAGTTCAAATCCCTGCACTGCCAAGCTGCCCCTGCTGGGCCCTTGAGCACGGCCCTTAACCCTCAGCTGCTCAGTTGTATAAATGAGATAAATGTACGCTGCTCTGGATAAGCGCATCTGCCAAATGCGATAAACATAAATTTATTCTGAAATGTGGCTGTGGTTTAAATGGCTAATTTGTCTATGTTCTAATAAACAGAACCATTAGAAAAAATATCAGAAGCAGGTGATAACCGCAGGAGCAGGCAGGGGTTTGGTCTACGGTGGGCTTCGCAAACTCAAATCCAGCACAACTGCAGAGCTTCAGCGTTTTCCCCCGACCAGATTCAGCTCAATACCCGTGCAGTGTGACCAGGATAACAGCCTTTTCCAGATACTGTGCCCTCTCCTGGTTAAACAGAGTCTTCAGACAAAAACTGTACACAAACGTATGATTTTGGTTTTAATTGAATTTTAATTGCACTTAAATCGCTCTCCGGTAGCAACATCAGAAAATGTGTTCAGAATGTCCTCTGAGGCAAGAGTTTCAGAAATCAGCAATATTGCAGGGAAAGAAAAAAAGGCAGACCACAAGTGTGTGTTCCAGTGTAAATTTAAATCTGTTATAATAGCACAGAAATATCAACAGGGTGTGTGCAATGAGGATCTGACTTTCACTAGCTGAAACATCACAGCATTTTTCTATTCCTACTCTCTTTTTAACAAGCCGCTCATATGATACTTACTCTCTGCTTGTGACCTTTATTATTATTAGTAGTAGTAGTAGTATTTTAAAATTATAGTTATTAAATCTTCAGACTTTCGCCATGTGACATGCCGATTCACCTTGACTTTCTTTCTGCTCTTAGTAAGCAAACCCTCATTTTTAACCTCATCATTTGACCCCTGTATCACATGACCGTCTGGAGGCAGCACATGAATAAATATTCTGCATTTTACGTTTTAAGAAAGAGAAATGAAATATCGTATTTGTCCGATGTGTTCCGGTATACGTCGATCAATGATCAATGACTTATTACCCAAAATTCTACTTATTGTAAAATCAGCTGATACCACAAGCACGGCCAACATAAACTGTTGATCAAAGGTTGTAAAATCGAACTGTTTATCTCCTAGTGATATTGTTTAAATGTAAAATTGTGAACCATCTGCATCAGAGATGTCTGAAGGCTTAAGAAGAATGGATTCAAAAAGTGCAACATAAGAAAAGTGTGGAGGTAAAGAAACGGCACAGGCACGGTTTAAGGAACAATGCAGGATAGGTTAGCTCAGAGAGGGTCACGACCCAACGCGGGGTTATTTGATTTGCCAATCGAGTCATTAGAGAAACTTCAAATCTCCTCATTTATTTTACAAATTAATATTACTGAGCTAACTACGAAGATGGCTTTTGTGTGCTAATATTTTGAAATGTTACCGAGAGCCACATTTAAATAAAGAATGCAATAAAATTGAAGGATAATCTTCTCATCAGTTCCTTCTGGAATATTTCTAAACTGATTGGCTGATTAATGCATTCCCAACTAGATAGATGTTTGTGTAAAATCTGCATAAAAATAGCCCCAGTAAAGACAAAGGGTTGTGTTTCTCGGTAAAATAGCACTCTTAAAAGAAAAGCAAAAAAAAAAAGTTCATAAAGAAAGTAGGGGAAGGCCAGAGAACAGCTGATGTTGCAACACGAAACGGAAACATTGCTTTGCATAGTGTTCATGTGCATGAATCAGTGAGACAGAAAGAGAGGGACAGACACAATAGAGAGAGACAGACAGACAGAGAGAGAGAGAGAGAGAGAGAGAGAGAGAGAGGAAACATTGCATCACAAGTTTCATGGAAATGGCACAAAAAGGAGAAGAGAAAGTGGACTTGGGGAAGCTACTGCTTCTGAGCTGAGTGGGAGAAACTGTGTGTGTGTGTGTGTGTGTGTGTGTGTGTGTGTGTGTGTGTGTGTGTGTCACTGAATGCAATATATTAAGTGCATGGTGTAAATTTTTAAAAATGTTATCCATTTCAGTATTGCAAATGTTGTATACACACTGAATGTATGGTATTGCTGTGTGTGTGTGTGGGGGGGGGGTGGAGGGTGTGTGGGCGTGTGTGTGTATCGAACATTCTGGAAATGGGTCTCACCCACGTTTTGTTCACCGCTGTTCACCAGGAAGTGATGGTCCATACGGACGCTTCATGCTCCGCCCACCGCCTGTCTGTGGGCCAATCAGGGGAATACCAGGAAGAGGATTATGATACGACCAATCGTAAGCATTCTTGAAGGTGAGAATATCCCCAGTGGTGTGGGAATTCACTACTGCTACTGTAATATTGCCTAAACGAGAACTTTACAGTATCGCACTTGGTGCAGACAGGAGCGTAGAGAATAGATACTCTGCTGTGTCTCTTTACTACTTTACATGTACTACAGCTACATACATACATAATGTATACAATACATACATACTGTATATACATGCAGTACCCTAGTAAATGTGTGTTTACAGAAACTCAGAGAAGCTCATGGCCTGTTTTATTTTTTACACCCAAAGCCAAGATACAAACTTGCACATCAGAAATGGCCACAGAAGAAATGCTAGCTTTCGATTGGCTAGCAGGTGTGCATTTAGTAATGATTGGAACCCTTGCATTTTATTCGCATAATGCTCCATTCTCCCTGAGCAACATGAAAATCTTCAATGGAATAAAACAAAAAAAATGTAAGCAGAAAAGGATAAGCAAAGAGTTGTCTGAGGAGGTTAGAAAGAAGGTAATAGCTAAGCGCGGTCAACATAAAGGCTACAGGACCATCTCCAAAGAGCCTGATATTCCTGTGACCACTGTTGCCAGTATTATCTAGAAGTTTAAGGCCCATGGGACTGTAGCCAAGTTCCCTGGATATGGGCGCAAGAGGAAATGGAAATTGGAAAACATACCCAAGATTGAAGAGAACGATTGTTCAAATGGTTGATAAAGAGACCTAGGAAAGCTTCAAGACAGCTCCAAGCTCAAGGTGCAACAGTTTCAAGTCAAACCATTTGTCACTGTCTGGATGAATATGAGCTCTGTGATAGAAGGAACCTCCTTCTTACAAAAAGCCTGACTTGAGTTTGACTCAATGCTTTGGACAGATTTTAGGGAACTTTTTGTTAAACTTTACTTTCACTGATGTTTTGGGGTTGCATTGCTGCCTCTAGGTAGACCTTGAATATGTGCAGGGCATGCTGAAGTCAGAAGACTGTCAAGGGATCTTGGAGCAATACTTACAGCCCGGTGTCAGAGGGCACGGGTCCTCCAGCAGGATAGTGATCCAAACTTTGCAGATGACACCACAGTCATTGACCTCATCCAGGACAGTAATGAGTCTGCAAACAGAAGGGAGGCTGAGCAGCTGGCTGTCTGGTGCACTCAAAACAACTTGAAGCTGAACACGCTCAAAACAGTGGAGATGATAGTGGACTTCAGGAGGAACCTCCTGGCACTGCCCCCACTCACCATTCCTGGACAGCACTGTTGCCACCGTGAAGTCCTTCAGGTTCCTGGGTTCTACCATCTCACAGGACTCGAAGTGGGAGACCCACACAGACTCCATCTTGAAAGAGGCCCAGCAGTGATTGTATTTCCTTTACCATGACACTTACAAGTTGGATGGTGTCCTCGATTTAGAAGAGTCGACAGTAGCTCAGACAAGACACGTGGAGTCAATGAGTCTGGTTTGGTTCAGCTACCAAATCAGATGTAAAAAGACTTCACCGGACAGTTGGAACCTGCTGAGAGGATTATACAGTGTTATATATTCTCTATTATTATCATTTGTAAATTTTATTATGACGTGTCTTGCCATCTTATTGGTATGTTTGTTCTGGAAGCTTCATGCCAAGTCAGATTTCTTGTGTGAGTGTGAGCACACTTGGCAATAAAAGCTCATTCTGTTTCTGATCCAAAGCATTGCTCAAGAAGAAGAAGAAAACATTGGACCATTCTAAAGTGGCCAGCAATGAGTTTAGATCCCATAACTATTGGACAACCAATGGAAAGGGCTGAAACACCCAGTGAACCTGAGAGAACTGGATTAGTTTGCTCAAGAAAAGAGGGCCAAACTACCAGTGTAGAAACCTACCTCATCCAGAGCTATGGAAAACACCTGAGCGCAGTTATGGTCTCCAAAATTTGTGCTACAAGTATTAGTTTAATGGTTTTGATATTTCTGTCCATGCCATTTCTATTTTTGTTGGATTGTATATGAAATACTTTGGTCAGTTTTGCCATATTTCAGAGAAAATTGTGTTTTGTTTTTTTTAAAGTGAAAGGCTACCAATATAAAACAAAACAAGAAATGAATGACGTATATAATTAACTTACATATAAATAAATGATAACATAGGGTAACCAAATGCCTTACATTGCTCATTTTCATAACTACTCACCTTTCACTGTAGGTCCTTAGGTAAAAAACAGAGCAATAAACTAGGTCAAGTGATTTACACGAACGTCGCGTTTTCTTTGAAACAATTCTATGAAGTGTTTTTTTTTCTTACTGCATAGTGGGATTGTGATGGTATGATGAATGTGGAAAATCTTAAAAATGATGTGGATGATAATGAGTACAAGGATGATGTCAAGGTTTTGGTAAAACTCCTTTTTCATGAAAGGGGAAGGAGGTGCAGGGAGGGATTAGTATAACAAATAATAAAGAAGTGTGAAATGTTGCTCAAATCAAAAACCCAATTTGAAAAAAAAAAAACAGGAACTGGAAATGGATGTTCTGTTGAGTCTATTTCAGTTCTGTTTACAAACATCAACGTGCAATCCTCAATAGAGTACACTTGAAAAGCTAATTTAATTCATATCAGCGTTATATCGCCTAATACCGATATAACACGGACGTCTCTTAACATAATGCAAAACAAGTGCAGCGTGAATACTGCAGAATGGCATTGTTTAGTGTTGATCTCTATATGACACCATTTCTGAGATATATGATAAAGGATTGCCCTAATAACAAAACAAAAACCAAAACAGCTTTAGCATCAGAGAGTCCCAGAAAAAGTGAGATTGAAAGAAACGCAGGGAGACCTACTCATTCGGCTGAACTTGACGGGAATCTCCATTGCGAATCTGGAAAGGTGGTTTTCCTTAAATTTGCATGCACATCCTCTCTGTTAACTCTCAGTTTTATTCACTAATTAGCTGCACGAGCATTTCTTAACGATTAAGAAATGCTTAATCGTTAACACAGATGATTAAGAACACCACTTATATACCACTTATACCACTCCGATACACACTTTAGCTTTGAATCTAAAAAAAAAAGGAAAATCTTTGCAAGATTCATTTATTTATTGTGTTATTGTATATTTATGATGAAGAGAAAGAATTTAAAATTGTTAAAAAAAAGTTTTTTAACAATTTAAATCAGCGACTATGTAACCAAAATTAGTCTACCAAAAAGCAATCAAGGAATCAAGACCAACTCTCAACATGATGCTACCACCTCCATGCTTCACTGCCTAGTAGCATCTCGGCAGCAGATCTTTACTTTCCTGTCCTTGTTTAATCCTCTTGAAGGCCCATTTCTTCTGCAAAGTTCATGAAATTTGTGCTTTAAATCAGCCATTTTTGTTCTCTTTACTTAGAAAAATGCAGAAAGCTCTTGGTCATGAAACTGCAACAATACTTGGTGTCACATTGTACCATACTAGTTACCTCTGGGTACATCTAAGTTTACATGCAAGATGAATAACGCAATGATGATTAACAGAAGGTGTCCATAACTCCCTAAGCAACCATTCAAATAAAATATTCCAGATATCAGTGCCAGTGATTGTTAAACGATTTCATACTCGTTGTCTATTAGCAACATCAACATCAGCACATCCTGGTCGATCTACTTTAGTTGAGCTTTGGGTTCCCACTTCCCCTCAGGTGGCTCGGCTAAACGGTCTCCACCACACCTTTCACTTCTGGTTACACAGTTTACCTAAAAAGCAGTATCCAGTAACACACTGATTCTCACCATCAATCCCAGGAACACTACATACTTGGAGTTTTATTATTTTTCCCTTGTTCGGTACGTGTGTCTCATGTGACCCAGTGAGTGAAAGCAGCAGAGAAAGACTTCTCTCCAAAATTCAATATTAATATTGTTTGAAATCATTAAAATACTAAAGAAATTTTTTAAAAAAATACTTTTTCAAGACGAAAAATACAAGATTATTGGGCCTGTCTTCATTTCAGCTTGTGCAGCTGGTTTCTATTTTACAAAATGAGTAATACTATGACCAGCGTACAGACCGGAGAGCATACTGTATATATTTCTTTTTAAAAAAGGTGGTATTAAACGGCGCAGACAAACGCAGCACTATCTGAAATAATCTCCAAACTTTCAGAAATCTAGATTGGTTTGTGTTATCTGTGATGGACTGGCGTCCCATGCCGAGTGTATTCCTGCCTCACAGCCAGTGTTCCTGGGATAGACTCCGGGATTACTCACTCTCTGAGAATGGGAAAGGTGTGTTTATCCGTTTAATTTTCTATACATTTCCACTTGTTTACCGTAAAGGTGTGGTGGATTATTTTTTAATTAATAATATTAATTCTTAATTTTCCACTTCTTCTTCTTCTTCTTCTTCTTCTTCTTCTTCTTCTTCTTCACCCCAATGCTTTATTTTGTATTCAGTCTCTAAGCACAAATACAATATATATATACAATATAAATTATTACATAGCTGCCATTTTTGCTGAAGGATATTTAAAAGCTTGATTACTGAAACCCAGTGATATTTTTATGTGTGAAAAAGATAAAAATCAAACAATACCTAGAACAAACCATAGATTTTTTTTTTTTAATTCTCTTTTATATTGAGAAGGGGAGGTGTTCATTTATTTGAAGTGTATATATTAAAGAATGTAGCCTATATTACTGCATGTAATGTGCTTGTGCATCATGATTCAAACCCTAAACCACGCCACCACTTCAGGTTTTGTACTCTAGGAAACATGTGTCATACCCCAACAGGTCCACACGTTTCTAAAGCTTCCTTGTCTACACGAAAGGTGAGAACGACTCTACGTGTTTTCTGAGGAGTTGACATAATCTTTAAAATACCTGAAAAAATACTGGGTGGTTGGCGAGACAGCAGCAAAGAACATATGGATCCAACACCTGATAAAGTTCTTCTGGGTATCTAGAAAGTTCACCAGACAGAGGTCATCAGTCAGCCGGATACCATAAAGATTTCAATTTCGAGCTGATTAATGAGGAACACAAGGCTTGAAGATGTGCTGTTATAGGAACATTTACAATAACAGTAAGGTGTGATGAAGCAGAGTTACAATAACACTCCAAAGTTGATCGTTTTCAAAATAAAAGCACACCCCGAAGTGTTTTATTCCTCTTATACCTCAGCAATTTGCTAACAGTTACAATTTTCAATTAACTGAAGAGCGACACACCATACTTCTGAATAATTTATAGTTACATTTAATGTTGGGAAATGAAATGGAAGTTGATTTGAGTACTAATATAAATATAAATATAAATATACATATAAATAATAAATAAAATTGAATTGTTAAGGGATGAAATGCAGCTTCCGGTAGTGTAGAAAAAAGTTGTGGTTTAGTTTAGAGTGGAAAAACCTCATTAGCTGAGGAAGTGCAGAGCAGAAGCTACGGTCTAATATTCTTCAAATCATTCTTTCATGTGTCTTTATGCAAACAAAGCAGCAGTGGAGAGAATGAAATGAAATGAAACGACATGAAATGAAATGAAGCAATGAACAGAAATGAAAAGTTTAAGGAAAATGTGAAGGAAGAAGGTAAGTACAGTATCATGATGAGGAGTTTCCTTTTCACACTTTCCCTATGACATAAGGGCTTCCACCAACTGTGACATGACACGAGAGTGAAACGAGCGCACACACACACACACACGCACGCACGCACACACAGACACACACACACACAGACACACACACACGCACACACACGCACACACACACACACACACACACACACACACACACACACACGCAGCATTGCAACCAACCATTTTATTAAAAAATAATTGCTTTACCCAGATAAGCAAAGCAAACTAAATAATAATAATAATAATAATAATAATAATAATAATAATAATAATATATTGTTATTTATGGCTAAATAGAAAAATGTATTAAAGTAATGATAACACATTTTATTATTTTTATAACAATGATAAAGTAATAAATCATCTATTATTATTATTATTATTATTATTATTATTATAACACAACTACAACAACATAAATACACACACACACATTTAACATTTATATCCTCACACAATACGCTCATACACAGCATTGCAAAAAATTGCAAAAAAAAAAAATTACAACTACTACTACTACTACTAATAATAGTAATAATAATAATAACTAACTAACAAAAAAAGTATTATTATAACAACAACATAAGTGTAAATAATAATAAGAGTAAATCACGCATACACACATCACTGCAACCAACCGTTTTATGAAAACAAAATAGCTTTACCCAGATAAGCAAAGCAAACTAAACAAACCTGAGTGAATAACAATAATAATAATAATAATAATAATAATAATAATAATAATAACTAACAAAAGCACATTGGCTAAATAAAAATGTGTTATAAAGTATTATATGATAACAGCTAATGATCTATTATTTTTATAACAATGATAAAATCATCTATTATTAATATTATTATTATTATTATTATTATTATTATTATTATGTTCCTTTTTAATGGTCTGAGAGTCGGACTTGTAACCTGAAGGTGAACCTGAAGGTGGTGGGTTCGAGTCTCGGGTCCGGCAGGGA
>CM074971.1:15022854-15032854 GCA_037577455.1 Pangasius macronema | reverse complement strand
GCACTCACTCTCTCACTGCACTCACTCTTTCACTGCACTCACTCTTTCACTGCACTCACTCTCTCACCGCACTCACTCTCTCACCGCACTCACTCTCTCACTGCACTCACTCTTTCACTGCACTCACTCTCTCACTGCACTCACTCTTTCACTGCACTCACTCTCTCACCACACTCACTCTCTCGCCGCACTCACTCTCTCACCGCACTCACTCTTTCACCTCATTCATAAATATAAGATGCAATATTAGTTTTATTGGTCTATTTTGCATATTTATTTCTTTAAATATAAATTATATATGAAATATAATATTAGTCATTATTTGCTGCTGTATGTGGGAGCGGTCTGTGGTTTTTGTTTTGTAGAACTTCGCCTTTTTTATTCTTTGAGTTTAACGCTAACATTGGCGTAACACTGCACGTGGTAGTACTGGGTTTTGAAACTTCTTCTCCACACGTCTTCTGCTGTGGTGTACAATTTGACATAGTGTGTGTATATATATATATATATATATATATGG
The DNA here is from genome assembly GCA_037577455.1 of Pangasius macronema. Taxonomy (NCBI): domain Eukaryota; kingdom Metazoa; phylum Chordata; class Actinopteri; order Siluriformes; family Pangasiidae; genus Pangasius; species Pangasius macronema. Next base: position 15,032,334 of record CM074971.1, on the reverse strand, counting down.
TGGTATGGATTTTTGAACATTGTCCTTGACCCACTATTTAATACCTAAGCTGGAATCATTATTTGACAGAGCCGTGTGGTAGCGTCGATTTCTCGGACTCCTCCTTGACGTGGGTGCTCGCGTACCAGTGTGACTGTTCTATCTACTTCACCTTGAAGTATATCCATGGTTTAGTACTTAATGTGGTGTGTTATTAATTTTTAGTATGGAACAGTGGGTGTTTGGGACTGTCAAAAGGTTTAGTCTACAGAGTTACAGGTTTATGCAGTGGTAGGGGGGTGAAATATTATTTAGTGAAGGAGAATGGTTGTGGCAGGACATGCTATTACATATAGTTATTAAAAGGGTATTAGACCTTTTGAATGACTTACTGATTGGTACAGAAGTACTGGAATTTGCCTTGACACTATTTAAGATAGTAGTGCTGAATGTTCAGCAGGTTTACTACTTAATACTGAACAAACATAAATATTTGTGTTATGACTTTTTTTTTTGTTGGCAGAAAGAAGAACAGTTTGGTGATACAAACTTTGATGACAAGAGGATCGTATTAAACACGCTACCATCAGTCACCATTAACTATCGGACCTGGCTGCAAATGGAGGTGTGTGTGTGTGTGTGTGAGTCTGCACTAAACTTGCTATGGCACAAGGTTTTACTCTTAACATCGTGTGTGTGTGTGTGTGTGTGTGTTAAGGACGCTGAGCGCTTGTACCGTGCTTCTCGTGACCTTCAATCATTCTGGACTCACCTGGAGAGCCAGCGTCAGAAGCTGCAGGGGAATAGTGGTCGAGCTGAAGGGAAAGAGATGAAGAAGAGGAACAGGCGAGGAAGACCATGTCAGTCCTTGTCCCAGAGCGTTCTGGGAATCCAGCTGGACATCCGCGACCTCTTGAGACAGGTCAACTCTCAGGTATGTACACGCAAAATCTAGCCAAACCGCTATTCTCATAGGGACGCTTAGGTATACTTAGTATCTCCAAGTTCCATTGCGAAGCGTTTGTGCTCCTTTTTGTTTTCTCAGAGTCTTTATTTTGGATTAGTTTGAAGGAGTGAGTCACCACCACGACTGGAGTGTGTGATGCCATAGTTCTGTTCAGCAGACCAGAAATCTGAAAATGTTCAACACCGTTTTCTGATATTCCTCAAAATCATAATGTGATAAATGAGTCAAGTGTGAGTCAAGTGCTGTGAAAACGAGCTCTGTTTGTTCGCGCACAGAAAAAGAACGTCTTCCTTAGCGTAGTTTCGGCTTCTTTCCCCCTCTCCGCCTCTCGTACAGCTGTTGAAAACGATGAGTAATCATCACACAGCCGGGCTACTTTCATTAAAGCCTCGTTGCAAAACCAGGGGAGATCTCGAGCAACCATGTGACAAAAGTCCATGGGAACTTCTGGGGCCCTTCTCATCAAGACTGTTTAATTCTGTAGTTTTCAGGAGACTTTCCCATATTCTCACTGAAAATGTGGCAAAAGAAAAAAATCATGCCATCTGTGTTAACATGAATGTATGCTTTGTTGTGAGAAAAAAAATGGGCTCGACAATAAAATTAAGATGAAAGAATATTTTTTAAATTTAAATAAGACTCAGCCGAAGCAGGTTCTGGTCTCTCCGTGACTGTGTGACATCAGCGTGCATTTTCAGTTTTAGATATTTGTCATAAAGGTAGGATTGTGCACAGAGTAACACACGTTCTGTTTTCATGAGCCTGTCATGACCATATTTAGAAGATGATTCCCTTGTGGGATTCACCAAAGATTTCTGCTCTTCTGTTGTTCTGATGTGTGTGTTACTCAATACAGTGAAACACACAGAAGCTGTGTTTGTTTGTGGATGTTATTGCAGTGTCCTTCTAGTCATGACCAATCCTTTATCAGTAATATACTGACACATCAGAGGACACTGTTAATATTCCAGACAGTTTTGTAGCCCAGTCATTAGTCATTATCCTGGAGTGCATATTTCTCAGTTCGCTAGTTCCTAGAGTTGGCTTTTGCTGACCAGAAAAGTTGTGAAACGCTTGTACGGAAACTGCTGATGATTTCTGTAGACCACAGAAACACTCGCAATCCTCGAGATCTGGAGTTCTCCGACTTTTTTTTGTTTGTTTTTGCATCCAAAAAGTAACAGAATTTCCAAGGATCCCTGTACGATCACGACGCAGATTCAGTTCTTTAACATTATTTATATTGGTTTTCTTTCATTTGATAACTAAATAACACCCGTAAAATCCTTGATACTAATCTAGTTGACAGTCGTTTCATCATGTGATTTGATAAATACACTTTGCGACCCCTGGGTATAGATAGTGGACCCAACTTTGAGACCTGTGGCTCTCGTGTTCGGGCCAAAATGACCCATTTATTACTTTTACTCTAAGTGGAATCATAGTGAACATGGCATTTCCAAAATATAACAGTATGTGCTTGGCTCAGCCTCTTAATAAACTGGAAAAATCTTTTTTGAAAAGAAATAAATGGTGGTTAAAAAAAAAGATCGGTGTTTGATAAATCCCTCCATCGTGTGAACGGCTTTTGGTTGTATATAAATACGCTATGTTCTGTATTTTAATCTACGTCTAATAATAACGTTGCCTGTCTTTCGCTCTTTCTTCACAGCTACTCAGCATAAACGCGTTAAAGAAGGATGAGTACACGCACACACCTCCTTCAACCATCACTTCTTCTTCAACCTCCAGGCCGAGTGTACTCTCGACCTCGACCTCGGCCGTCTCTCCGCCTGGCTCCACTCTTTCGGCTCTGGACCGGATTCTGTCCTCCACTCTCCGCACCACGGATGTCCCGTCTGTCACTCAGCCCGGAGCGGGTGAGCCTTCCCCGGGCACGGTGCAGCACAACTCTCCTAGGGCTGTCTCTTCTCAGTGGGTGACCGTTCTCGAGGGCTACGTCATCCTCCGTGACCTCGAGCGATACCTAAGCAAGCTAGTGCGGGATTATACGCTGCTGCGGGCTAAATACTGACATGGAACCCGGCACGTGAATGAAAAAAAAAAAAGAGGTGAAACCAAGTGTTTAACCCGGTACACTTGAGCACATTCCAATGCAGCTAAGACGAGGGCCTATGCACCTCAATTAGCATTTATTTATTTTTGCAACAATATTTATTTATTTTTTAAACAAGTTTAACTTCTATAGTATTTTCTCATTCGGTGTTTGTTTTCCATTTTAAAGCTGCAGTATGTAATTTTTTTTAAAGTGTAATAACTATGTAATTTCGGAGATCCCTTAGAAAGAATGTGATTCATGACACTGCTATGCAGTCGTTCTCCCTATTTTCTTTATTTCAGGCCTCTGTTTACATTTTTCTGGGCCAGAAATAAGCTCAACCCCTCCCTTTTTCTGTAAAAGGAGAACAGATTGGGCTTTTTACTGTCAGCACATTTCACTTCACAGGCAGCCTAAAAAATGAATAATCATAAACTGCTCCTTTAGTGGTCTACTTGTGTTTGTAATCTCTAATTAACGTCTAATTTTACATCTTTATCATTTCATTTTGTCCTTGATTGAGTAATAGTGATGGAAGCTGCAAGATCTAATAGATCTAATCTAAGCTACGTTCATATTGAGCATACGAGATTTACCTGCTCACCATTCAAGAGTGTTTTAAATGTAACAACATCCCATAATACCTCACGGCAATCTGTTGTACTTGACACATTTGAACATTTTTTTTGAAAATCTTATTTTTACGAGGCGTAGGAGGGGGTTTCTGGTTTGAATCCCCCTAAAATATTTTCTGACACTGCCAAATGCTTATTCCTGGCTGGGTAACATATACAGCGCACGTGATTACGTTCGTGTCGTGTAAAGTTTTGCGCAGTAATTGTGCAAAACATCAACTAATCGTTAGGGTTATCAATTATCATTACCTCCATCTTCAACTGCCTAAATGTCAAACGACCTTTGGTTCTTGCAGGATGATGTTGTTTGTTGTTTGTGCTAGCTACAGCTGGCTACACTCTGAGCATAGTGAGCATAGGTCTATCCTACATCTATAAACGTTATTAGTATGACAAGATTAGTTAGTGTAGATTGTGCCTTAATTAATAAAACCACCACCACCACCACCACCACAGCTTCTGCTAAGTGTGATGAGCTCTACTAAAAGAACGCATCACACTTATCAAATTGTTTCCTGGCCACGCCGCTGTTTGTGACCTTCCCCTTCAAGAACATTCTTGGATTTTTCAGCAGATCTAGATTTCTGGACTTTTGGACTAGTCTAGTGGAGCTAATGGGCTTGAGAATGAATCATGGCTTTTCTTACTGAAGCTACTGATTGTTATTTATTTCCTTTCCACTGTGAATTGAGAAAGGGACCAAGTACGTGTTGCACTTTTTAACTATCCTTTACTTAGCTAAAAGTTTACAGCTGGGATGTACTGAAGCCATGCACAGGTTTAAACACAGAGATTATTTATCATTTTAATCTGTGATTTGAGGTTGTTTTATTGTGCAGTCATTCACCATTTCCACCAAGTACAGTATCGCTTTAGAATCGGATAGAAGGTTACCACGATGGTATTTCCCAAACAAACCCACACTTCTTCCTTCCTCCAAGAGCCAGCCAATCACAGGACAGCAACGATTGGTGGTTTTACCCTCCCTCTCCCCCCGTACTTTCCGCTCTCATGCACTTATTTATTGGATTACTATTTATTTATTTATTTAAGTTATAAATGAATTTTTTTCATTAATTATTTCCATTTCAGTGTTTCAAAGTATTTTATACATTTTTAAGTGTTATATAGTCTAATCAATACTGCAGATGTGCACTCTAACACAAAAAAAATAAAAATCTAATCAAAATGATCTGATATTTTGTTTGCTTTGGCCAAAAAAAAAAAAAAAAGGGTTACTTAATTTTCTTCTTACCTCAGATGTAGTCAGTCAGCTAAAGAAAAAGTACAGTAATTTCTTTGGATTTGTACTGGAGCAACAAGGCTAATGTAGCTAATAAGTAAGGGAAATTTATAGCTACCGGTTTGCCATTGTGCAAACTGCAAGCCAAAATCATAACACACTTGCTTCAAAAGACATTAGGTTAGGGCACAACAGAATAACTTTGACCCTACTGTCGCGAGATCGTGGGTGCGAATCCCTATAATGATGCCACAGCCAGCCAAATTGAGAGCAAATCTCTCTGTCAATCAGAGTGACGTTAACCAATCACGAGCTTCTGTGAGCTTGTGTATGTGGAAGAGGGTCGGCTAGTGCTCGCCTCCAAGTGTGTTATGCTGCCCTTTGATGCAGAATTAACAGCAGTGTCTCGGAGGAAGCGTTTGCTAACCATCATCCTCCCTGTCTGTCTAGGCTTGTGGTTGGGAATTGGCAAACGACCAAATTAGGAAACAATGAAGTTAAAAAAAAAAGCATGGATGGCATTTGGAGAAGGTTTAAGATGGAAGATGTTGCAAGTATGGCAAACAAGAAGTGCTAATGTGAGTTACAGCAGCTTTAAATAATGCTGAAATCTGTGGAAAATAAACAAATCTGCAATGAAATCCACTATGATGAAAAACCGAATGCTTTTGGCAACACCCACCCCTTCCGCCCAAAAATGACCAATCAGCACTTGCTGACGAGTTGGAAAATACTCGCTGTTCGCCAGGTTACCTGAGACTCTGTGGAGTTGTGCTTTCATTCCTCGGAAAATGAAAAGGGAAACGAAAAGGCCTCAGAGGCTCTCTAGCAAAGAAAATCTCTTGTGGGAGAACTTGTTCCACTGAATAAACTCTGACAGGCACACTTTGGGCATTTTTGGAATTTATTTGGAGATTACTCAAGAATTCTTACAAATTGCTTCTTATAAGACTTCACTTGTATGAAAGGTTATTCTTGTTTGCTCAGCTCTTTCCCTCTGAGTGCAAGTATGTGTACAGATTTAGCTAGATGTCTTCGTTTGCTCTGCAGTCAGCAGCTGAGGTAAACGTGTTTGCATTAAGACTGTATGACTGATCGCTCGACTTGAATTTGTGACCAGTGCTGTAGCCCCGCTGAGTAATTACACTTACTCCAAGACTGGTTAGCTCTGGCTCATTCCTACCTTCCTACAACTATCTTGCAGTCGCTTCTGGTCAGTCGGTGGAAACCATGTAGCAATGTCAGCGTATTTTTTTTACAGCTCAGATGATGGCGTCGGTGACAGACAGAGGTTCATGACACTTGCTGACACTGCAAAATGGGTGGATGAATCTGTGAACCTCCTGAGCAATCTACACGTTAAAATACACTCAGCCTTTAACCGTATATCGCATTTTAGATCTGCATTGTGATCTCGCTTCCGGTGCCAGCAAGCAAAGAGAAAGGAAATTAAAACAGGAACTGAACTGTGGTTTACTGGATCAGAATAAGATGTAGCAGACGTCCTGAGGCTAATCCTCCGTACTCCACCGAAGACGTTAAAGGAAGTGCAAACGAATCGAAGCAAAACACCATGCCGTGAACTTTTCACGATATTTCCAAAGTGCGCAAAAGTCACAGAGCATCATTAAAACAAGGTTAAGTCTGAATGAACGAAAGCAATCGTCATGACTGGTGCAGAATTCGTTTCATTAGTCTGGCTGCTAAATGCTTTTACTGTGAAAATCAAATCAAACGATTAAAAAAAAAAAAAGTTAGTGGCGCTCATCTGGAACGAACTATCAAAACGAAACATGAGCTTAACTTTCACTTCAGCACGACAGTCTGTTATAAAGTGTGGCGATTGTGTGGCGATTGGCATAAGCAGGTTATTCTTCAGTGAGTGATCGGTCCGCCGTGGTCGACACGCGATCATACGCTGCTGTTGATTCGTGGGGCCGTCTAGGGACACAAAAAAAAAACAGTCCAGAGTGTTTATGATTATTCAGCCATTACAGTTTCTCACTTCTTCTTTTTCATGCCCTTATAAATTAACGGGAAAAAAATCACATTTACGGATTTCTTTCACTTACTCCAAATGTAAGCCAAGATATGTTTAGCTACAAGACTGGAGCTACAAGACTGACCCACAAGCTCCTATAAATATCCGCGTCAAACCACAGTCAGTTGTTCAGAAGTCTCACACAGATGCACTGCTGTGATTTACTGTAATCTATAAACTGAACTAAATCTCGGCAGAGCACTGAAACAGAAACTTTACGGAGTTGGACAACCGGAGTCCCTTTTTCAGTGCAGTTTGGTATCGCGAGTGATACCTCAACTCCAGGCTCACAAACTCAAAGTCATACAACAAGCCCAGCATCATAGAGTTAATGTATATTATATTATATATTATTTTTTTACATTGTTACATACCATGATGTACACTATACGTGTGCCAATTCCAAAACCATGGAAATACACACAAGTGGGTTTCCCCGTTTGCTGTTATAACAGCCTCCACTCTTCCGGGAAGCCTGTCCACTAGGGTTTGAAACGTGGCTGCGAGGATTCGCACATCAGTGAGGTCAGGTGCTGATGTCAAGTGATGAAGCTGACTGATCAGAGCTTGACGCTTTTCTGTTTATCTGTTCATTACAGCAAGCTTTTTGCTGTTTTTTTTTTTCCTGTTTGGAATAAGTAGCATGGCTGTGTTTTGTGCATGTTTATGTTCTAAAACTTGTGTAGTTCATTTCATGATCAGTTTTTAAGCTATGTATGATGCAATTGTTTCAGAATGCAGTGCTATGTGCAATCTGTTGTCGTGTCATGAGTGCTGCCTTCTTGGCCAGAGCTCGCGTCTTACCTCTGGTTGAACAGACTAAAACTAAACGTGTGTGTGTAATGGTGTGTCTCACCACAGCCAGGTGTCCATTCTTGGCCTTGGCCACTCGTAGCTCCGCCCCACAGGTGAAGTCAATGATGCCCTCTTTGCCCCGAGCTATTGCAAACCTAATACTGAGAGAGAAAAGTAGCGACTTGTCAGCATTCCTTTCTTAACTTCAAACCCGTCTCACTCACACACACACACACACACACACACACACACACACACCTGTCCTGACTGACATTGACGTTGTGTATCTTGTCCGACAGGATGGCTAGTTTTGTGACAGCCTCGATCACGTGGTCACTCTGCAGCACCAGGTCGCCCTGAAAGTGGAAAGGTCAGAGGTCAAAGGCTGCTGGGTTCGCCATGTTAAGTGACAGTATGACTTGTCTCACCTTATGCTTGCTGTCAGCAGTGGGCACATGCAGGACAAAGAAGCCATCACTGAGGGAACTGACTGAGATGCCTACAGAGAGAGAGAGAGAGAGAGAGACAGAGAGAGAGAGAGAGAGAGAGAGAGAGAGAAAGGGGAAAAAAGAAACAGATGATATAAAACTCCAGTGACATAATAAAACTTGTAAATGCCCCCACAAATCACAAGACTAAGACAAGTCACAAACATATGAGCATAATCATATGAGCCTTACCAAAATAAACACTTGACATGCATATGATGTAGAAATGTAAATGACCTGTGGTGCATACGCTGCATGCTACATGCTCATATTTGGACTTCCCGAAGCACCACGTTCCTTTAAATCTCCAATGTTCTAGGAAACGTGTGTCTGTGTTTCAGCCCCCATTTCACATTCCCTTATCATGAAACAAAGACTAATGTCTATTAATAGCACACTTATTCAGACACTGTACTTCTAATCAATAATGACTGAACTCTGATGTTGATTCATTTATTTTCATTTGTAAATCCCTTGGAGGACAGATCATTATTTTCAAAATCTTGGTAGTTTTAGTTGCTAACTTATATAAGATATGACCTTTGGTAACCCCATGACCCCAACCTTTTCACCATTTTAGCCGTACCCAGCAGTGAACCGTAGTCAATGCGCTGCTTGATTTTGGACTCCTGAACAAGAATCACAGAAGAGCCGGTCATCAGCAGCTGCCGTGGCCTGGCACGGAATCCATGCCTATCGTACTTGATGACTGGCACACCATACTAGCACACACACACACACACACACACACACACACACAGAGAGAGAGAGAGAGAGAGAGAGAGAGAGAGAGAGAGAGAGAGAGAGAAATAGCAGAGTGTAAAGTATAGGATAAAGGTTATATAACTATTATAGGTTAAAGCTAAAATAAATTGATATTGTAGCTACAATTGTCAACTTCTTCTTTAGAAAAATGGTTTAACAAAAACACACACACACACACACACACACACACACACAAACTTTCTCACTTACTCCCTACACTGTCAATCAACCAAGACATGTTTAGTATACAGTTTTTTACTTCTGTCATTGCTAACAATGAAAACCTAGCGAGCACAATTTTCCCACAAAAACCCTAGCACATGTCAGTGGACAGGACTGCTCTATAGTAATATACACCATATGGCCAAAAGTTTGTGGACCCCTGACCATTACACCCAGATGTTTTTGAACATCTCACTCCAGATTTATTCCCCTGTGTTTGCTGTTATAATGAGCTCCACTCTTCTGGGAAGCTTTCCACTAGATGTTGGAGCGAGGCTGTGGGGAT
>CM074971.1:14990784-15022754 GCA_037577455.1 Pangasius macronema | reverse complement strand
TGCAGCAACAGTTTGGGGAAGAACCTCACATGGGTGTGATGATCAGGTGTCCACATACTTATGACACTTGAAGATTATATGATATAATAGTTAATGAAAGAAAATATTACATGGTGATGCACAGTACATTCAGTAATAAACCTTGTTTATCAACATTTCTAGTGATTCTGTGAACAGGTCAAAGTTCACCTAGAAGCAAAGTGAAAGTAAATTTGTGCAAATTTGTCTTTCACGTCCTGGGTCCTTTGCCCTTCAGTGAATTGGCCTTTCACAGGGAAGAATTTTATTTCCACTGGGTCTGACTGCTGTTGAACTGAGAAAGCCAAAAGGTGTAGTGTTTAGGTGTCTTCTGTATCACCGTAGCAACGAGTCCGAAGTTGTAAATGCTAATGCTGAACCGTAGCTGACGGCGCCTCTCAGCATGCGCCACTGATACCTGCCTAAAACTTTACAGACTTGCTTCAATCAGCATTGTTAAGCCACGGGAGTTCAGACTTAAACAAATAACTGTTTGGATGTGTATGTAAAAGTTGAAATTCGAAGTGTGAAGTCAACAATTCTATTCAAACTTCTGGAGGTGGGAGAGTACCAGAATAAATGTACACGTAAATAAGGAACACTTCTGCTTAAGGTTAATTCAAAACTTAACTTTCATATCCACTCATACATTAATGTTATTAGGAAATGAAGGTACGGATTTAAGTTACACAGAAAAAAAAAACTGAATGTCTAAAACTATGCATATGAGCACACCCTCACACACACACACACACACACACACACACACACACACACACACACACACTCATATATACGTGCATGTGCACTTTACCTTCACTTTGTTTTCATTTCCGAGGGTTTGTCGCACTTTGAGATTGATCTCTTCATTCTCTGGACAGAAAGTACAGAAAATGTTGGTATTTTTATTGGTACATTCTCAGTATCGAAATCAAAGTATGTGTGTGTGTGTGTATGTGTGTGTGTTACCCAGCCTGGTGCCCACAAAAAGCCTAGGGACACTTCGAGGGTAGTTGTCCTTCTGACCCCTAAACATCCCACTGGCTACAACCTTCTGCTCCAACTGTAAACAGAGAAGGAAAAAAAAAAAGTGTGATTTTTCACCCATTGTGGTTGTATGGGTTTTACTTGGTTCCTCATTGGGTACTGTGCGTGCGTGCGTGTGTGTGTGTGTGTGTGTGTGTGTGTGTGTGTGTGGTTTCACCTGGTTCTTCCACTCGGGTTGGATTTTCCTGCAGTAGTCATTCACCAGGTTGCGTATACACAGACGGTGGATGTACACCGAGGCCTAGACGAGAAGTGGCAAAAGTACGGCAGTTCTTATAAATATACATGTCCGAACGGTCAAGATTACAAACTCAACGTGGGAAAATGAAAGCAGTCCTCAAAAAGAACGTTTTTATGAGACGAACGGTAAATTAGTGCAGTTTGCAAAAACCGAGTGATGTGAAGGAGAAACTAAGTAAAGGCAGCTCACTTACCATAAACAGCAGTACTGTGCAAAAGTCTTAGGCATGCAATGGGTTTTTTATACAAATCTTTGTCTTGGATGTTTATTTTAGGATTTCTGCATTACTGGGTCAGGGGGAAAAAAGTCGATAAAGAAAGTATCATTTTACATAACTGACCACAACTGACAGTACTGTATATCTACCTACAACCTCAGAGAACCCCAGATGAATGCCTCAAACTCAGCATGCTAACAACTCTGATCATACAAATTAGCTCATTTCTTATAGCATGCTAACAGCTAACCTGTACCAGGACAACCGGGTCAGATAAACACAGCTAAGGAGATTTTTGTAGTGACGGACATCAGATCCGATCAGACTCCCCTTTACGTATGTTTTTTTTAATTTGTAATTTCTAATTCCTAAACACCAGAAGCTCATGCTCTATCTCAGACGGTTTCTTTAGGTGTATGGGGAAAGTCCTGAGACACAATCCGGGTAAATTATTATTAATATTGCTACATTTCCAGTGCTGTCATCCCTGCAGTGAGAAGTTCCCTAATCGTCCAGCTGCTTTACTCTATATACGTTTGTGTTGTCACATCTGTCAGGGTCCACGCTTTAGCTCGGATTCTCTCATTGTGAAAGTGTTGAAATTCGTCTGACAGAGCGGGGCACAGACAGCGCGCTACGGCGTGACGGTGCGTGAGAGACAGAAGGAGGAACTGTATTAGAAAGACAACATCTGGTAACTGAAGGCATGAAGGTTTCTACTGTATTAAACTGCAGGGGGTAAAACTCTGTATGTATGGGGAGCTGAACGTCCCTGTGATGATGGGCGTGGCATTATTTTGAAAACTAAAAGATTTCCACTTGGTTAGTCAGGTTAACTTAGTGTTATAATTAGCTCTGTGGGAAAACCCCAGTAAAGATTTTTAGTGTGTGTGTGTGTGTGTGTGTGTGTGTGTGTGTGTGTGTGTGTGTGTTTCTGGGTAACCTCTTCGAGTGACGGTGGTGGTACCGGCCAAGTCCTCTGCAGAACACTCTTTGGTAGGTTTCGCTTGATAGTCATCAAATACGAAAAGCGCACGTGGTCCAGGAAGTATTCGTTATCAGGACAACGAGGCTCGTGCCTCAGAATGAAACCTTTTATAAATCTGAGACAGAGAGAGAGAGAGAGAGAGAGAGAGAAGAGGGAAGTATTTTTATTGTATGACTAATTTTAATTAGCCACGTTGGATAAACTGCGATGTGAACGCGTGCCTTCAAACGCATTTGATCACTTTCTTCATTTTTCCACCCTGAAATTAGCTCCGCCCCCGAGCCTGAATCTAGAGTTGCACAACTATGTAACTTTTCCATAAAAAGGCAACTGAGAAAGCATAAGTCATTTCAGCACGGAGTCTTCTGGAGGTTTTTGACTACGACTGTAATTCATCTTGCAGGCAGAAAATCCTACATACTGCACAGCGTTCCTTTTTATATGCAAAATTATATTTGATATTCTGTTCTAATGTATTTCATAGGGTCATTCTAATTAAAGCAAAAATGCTCAGGCCATGCACACACACACACACACACACACACACACACACTCACGCTCGGATGGTGTCTACGGCTTGTCTTCGGCGTTTGGCTATCCTGCGCCCTTTGACCCCCCTCCACCATGATTGGATCGTGATCGCTAGAGAGAGAGAGACACTTTTTACACACTCATACACATCCTGACTCAAATCCCATCATCTGTTCAGTTCCTGCGGTTCTATGCTCATAGAGCAAACTCTCTAAATGGTAAATATAACGTACATCTGAAGTACTACAACTACAGAACTGATGGATGAGTAGATTAGTTATTGTGATTGAGCCACACAACCCATGTGTCTCCGATTGGCTGCTGTTTGATGCCGGGAGTCCTTTCTTGGCCTGTGATTGGTTACTTACTTGCGTGTCTGATGCGTTGGTATTTGGCCCATTCCCGGTAGCCTCTCCAGCATTTCTGCAATATGACAGCTGCAGAGAGAAACACTTTACTTTGTGCCTTATATTTCATGACCAACCCACAGAACAGACTGATTTATATTTATTCTTATGGATGAAGAGTTTTGTTTCATTGTCTCTGTGGTATTCTAAAAACTCAACTGTGTGATTTGCTGTAACTGACATTTGGCACAGACACCCTCTGTTGCCACGGTGATTATCAGGAGAGGTTTATTCCTCTCCTCTCTCACTCACCGATGGTTGGTTTCTTGATTTCCAGAGCGTCCTCGGTCCGGAAGAGTGTTTTTGGGAAACGAATGAAGATTTTGGACCTTTAAAAACAGAAACAGAATTTTTCATGTTCAATAAAAGAATGCCAAAGCATAAGGTCACTCTATCATTCTCTCTCGCTCTCTCTTTTTTGGACACACACACACACACACACACCTTCCCAGTTTGTACTCCTCTGGTTTGTAGTCCAGGTGTTTGACTAGGGTAGAGACACCCTCTGATAGTTTTCCCTGCCAGTTTGGCCAAGTGTCTGGACATAGAGGCTTATACCTGCATGGGCACACATACACACACAACACACACACACACACACACACACAGACACACACAGAATGGACAAAAGAGAATGTGTTAGTAAGTCTGTAGACAGGTATAGAGTGATAGATGAGCATGTATGTGTATTTGTGTGTGTGTGTGTGTGGGGGGGGGGGGGGGGTGCGTGCATTACCTCTGTAGGAAAGCCTCGAAACTTCGTCTGTACGCAAATCCAGCTCTTCTTACTCTCAGATTCTCCATTAAGCCCAGGTACTTCACCTGGTGTCTGACCAACACTTCCTCAAACCTTCCTACACACACACACACACACACACACACACACACGCACAGACACACAAGCTTTACTTCTTCTTAACATCAGCTTTTGTTAACTACTCATACCTAATATTTCATGTGGTCTTTACAAAATACAGATAATACACACACACACACACACACACACACACACACACAAACACACTTGCACACCTGGTTGTTTGGCATCATTGGGTTTGATGCAGCGGATGTATGACGGCTCCTTGGACATCAGGATCTCCATTAGCTTGGCCAAGCTCAGCTTAAACTGGGTAGCAGCCTGAAAACACAAAAGCATAGTGAATAGTGTACAAAAGAATAGTGTGTGTGCGTGTGTGTGTGTGGGTCTGTGTGTGGGTGTGTGTGTGGGTGTGTCTCACCGTCTCTGGTCTCCTCTGGTCTGTCAGTTCATCTGGATGGAAACACTGCTTTACTATCGAATTCTCCGACTGGCACATCACCTGTACAGCATTGGTACAGAAAGCAACACACACACACACACACACACACACACACACACACACACACACACACCACGAATCACACATGCATGAAAACTCACTGACATATTTAACTGTGTGGATACACACTGATGTGTTATTACCTCTTTTAGGTTCCTGTACAGAAGGTCATTATTTTTGTCCAGGAACCCTGAAGGAGATCCGCAGATACAAATGAATAACAGTAGAAACATGGATGGATAGATAAATGGATGGATGGATGGATGGATGGATGGATGGATGGATGGGTGGGTGGGTGGATGGATGGAGATACATGTATGGATAAACTGTTAGGCAGATGAATATATGGATGGCTGGATGTATGTATGGATGGATGGATGAAAGAATAGGACCCTAAAGGAGATCAGCAGATAGATATGAATAACACAGTAGAAACATGAATGGATAGATAAATGGATGGATGGATGGATGAAAGGACAGAACCCTAAAGGAGATCAGCAGATAGATATGAATAACCATACAGAAAAAGTAACAGATGGATGGACGGTTAATGGATGGAGGGATGGATGAATTAGTAGAGTAGATGGAAGGATAGTTTGATGGACAGGTAAACATATGGAGGGATGACTAAATTAATGAATTAACTGAAGGATGAATGGATGAATGAATGACACACTGACATACAAATACATGAATGGACAGATAGTAAAGTGGTTGGATGGCTGGTTGGACGAATGAATGGACGTATAGATGGATGGGTGAATGGAGGGATGGATGCGTCACCATACCATTCACACTGTAGTTGACCTCTCCGGCGTAGTGTAGCAGGCGAAACTCCTCCCGCCCTACAGCCTTGCGAATCTTCCCATTGGCCAGTTTATGGCTGAAAGACATCGCATTCGACAAATCAGAGCTCGCAGTGTTTGCAGGATTGCTCAAACTAGACTCTTAACTCTGCAGAACGTCTGTCGGTGACGTATCCATGTAAGTGTGTGCGCTTACGTCACGAAATGGGCGTGGCCTCCCAACCTGTCCTCGAGCTTCTCCAGGAAGGTGATGTCACTGGCATCCCCTGGCCTTAAACACTCCTCATCCTGATTCACATCATCCACGGTTAATCGTTAACGTTCACACAGCCTGAGAGAGTAAAAAAGAGTAAAAAGAAACAAGACTCACCAGAATAGCGATGATGCCTTTGAATTTCTCCTCCACCAAGTCACAGATGATTTTGTTGTTGAAGTATTCCACTGACTCCCACTGTCCACAGGAGGAATAAAACCGATCAGTAATAACCGTGCATCAGTTTTTAATTTCATTTTATTTTCAATATTGGCATTTACATCTACGCAGACACGCACCCCGATGCCTTCTGCCTCGTACTCTTCTTGCTCGCTCTTCAGCGTGAGCT
Organism: Pangasius macronema; assembly: GCA_037577455.1. Lineage (NCBI taxonomy): Eukaryota > Metazoa > Chordata > Actinopteri > Siluriformes > Pangasiidae > Pangasius > Pangasius macronema. The sequence continues at coordinate 15,016,578 of CM074971.1, read as the reverse complement.
CGATGAAGAGCTGCTGCAGCTTCTCGTTGCAGTAATTGATACAGAACTGTTCAAAACTGGAGACAATATCATCACTGTAAATATTACAGAGTTACAGCAGCATCGTTAACAGAATTCCCTCACACTATTATCTTGTTATTATTATAATTATTATTATCAGGATAAAATCATGTATACTGACTTTACTGACTCACTACACAGTAGTTATTTATAATTGATGTATAATGATGTATAATTATTAATAAAGTCAGGATGTGAGTGAATAAATCCATTCTTTCTTAGCCTTGTCTATATTTTCTAGCAGAAGGAGAAATATTTGATTTACATCTTATTAATTCATTTTATAAATTTTATATATTACCACTGTGATTAAGACTTTAATCAGGAAAAAAAAATACAGTTATTGAGAGAATACATAAATCAGAGGTGAAGGAGGGAGGGAGACGAGGTCAGACCTGTTGCTCTGAAAAACCTCAAAGCCGTAGATGTCCAAGAGACCGATAACCGAGGAGCACTTGCTGGTGTAGTACACTTCATCCTGTAAGCAATACCACATTACACAAAGGCGTGACGGAGGAGGCCGTAACGTACGCTGCCGAGGTTATAACACTAGGGGGCGGCACAGACAAAATTACAAACAGTTCAAATGGGCTTTTGCTGAAGTTCTTGGAACAAGCACTTCTGCAGTTCTCTAAGCACTGACAGCTTACTGACAGCGACAAGTTTGTCAAATTAACGCAAGTGTTATCCACGCATACTGATCCGGACAGGATTTCTGAACACCTCAGTGTCACTGCTGGGTTGAGCGTACTCCAGCAACCAAAAATATTCAGCCAGCAGTCGTGCTCTGGTCAGAATATGACCACTGATGAAAGGCCAGAGAACCAGTAACATTAAAAAAAAATGTTATACTCTCAACAAGGATGTGTGTACACAGTGTTTTAAATCAATCCTAGCAACACTGACATTCCTAGCACGATCCTAGGAACAATATTATAAACACATGGACACCGTAAAACTTTGCGTACACATAAATATATATTTAAACTGCTTTTCCTAATATTAAGTAATCTGTGCTTATATGACATAGTCAGATAGATTTTCTTGAAATCCAGACCCCATGGAGTTTTCATGTCCTTTGCTAAACATCACTGAAGTGATTAAGTGTGTTAAGAGTCTAAATATTATCCAAAGTACACTTTTTCTTATTAACTTCTAGCTCAAAAAATCATTTTGGTTAGATAAAGAATTAAAAAGGAGTTAGTCTACATCTTGCAGGGGATGGTCTACCGCACCTGGAAGGCCAGTGATTGGTTGATCTTTTGGACAAGCCAAGTAAAGGTTCGACCATATATGGCTTTGGCCAGGGCGTCTCGAGCTGCGAGCGCCTGCTCGAGGGTCAGTGGGCCGATCATCTGTAAGACAGGCAAATAAACACATTGTAAGCTTATCTGTGTCCTGTGTTAAGAAAAGGTTCATGTCAGACAAAATAAATGTGCTCCGATAGGAGAAGAGAAACAGTTTACCTCCTCTCCTTTGGCAACAATCTTCTTGTGAGTTAGAGCTTCACTCAGAGCTGACCCTTCCACACCCAGCAGCTGACAAAACAACACAACATTAGGCTTATCACACGAGGTCTGTAACAAATCCATCTTTTCTTTTTCATTTTGCATTTTAGTAAAACGCAAATGTTTCCACATTAGCACCTGGGCAATGGAGCCTATATATCAGAAATGCAAAGAATGCTGCTTCGAGGCAGGGAAAACGCATCAGCGTCACGGCCACAGGAGTCACACGAGGTGCATTTGTAGCCCGGCAGAGATCTTCCACTTACCGCAGGCAAATCTACAACAATCTTATATCTGAGACAGGCCTTAACTCACCTGAGACAGGTAATTAGTTCACCTGAGGTAGGCGCTGGAACAGAATGGAAAATCTTACAGCTGAACTGTTCGACACTAATCACAAATCATTACATTTCATAAAACAGAGTGGTGTTTAACTCATGTGAGTCAGCTATTGAGTTGAGGAGTGATGTAAGTCAAGAACTTTGACCTGAGAGAGATATCTGACTCACACGAGTCAAGGAATTTGAGCTGAGAGAGATATCTGACTCACATGAGTAAAGGAATTTGACCTGAGAGAGGTATCTGACTCACACGAGTCAAGGATTTTGACCTGAGAGAGATATCTGACTCACACGAGTCAAGGATTTTGACCTGAGAGAGATATCTGACTCACACGAGTCAAGGAATTTGAGCTGAGAGAGATATCTGACTCACACGAGTCAAGGAATTTGAGCTGAGAGAAATATTTGAGTAACCTGAGTCAGGTTTTTACACCAAGGTGTGGTATTTGAGCTGAGATAGTCATTTTGCTCACCTCTGTGAGGTATGTGAGCTGAGTCTCTGTGGTGAAGTGTGTCACCCCGTACTCATCCTCTCCAAACAGGGTGTTTCCCAAATGCAGAACACTTGCAATGACCTTTAGTAACTCCTGCAGTAAGAGACAAAAACAACAGGATGTTGGCGGTGCATGTGCACGTGTGTTTGTGTGTGTGCGTGTAGATTGTGCGCAGCTGTCTTACCTCCACCTCCTCCTCACTGAAGCCAAGAATGGTAAGACCTTTGCTTACGGCTTTCCAGCTGTTCTTATCGTTGATGGAACTCACCCTTGGACAGTTGCCCTGATGGTGAAAAGACACAGAGAGAGAGAGAGAGAGAGAGAGAGAGAGAGAGATTATAATATGAACAGCATGAAAAATGACCTCAATAGTTCACTGCATTTTGAAAGACACACACACACACACACACACACACACACACACCTTAACCAGGTAGCGGTAGTGCTGTGGGCTGGTCGTGTCCAGCCCCAGCCTCATCAGTAGTGAGCTTTCCCCTGACTCCAGCAGCTGGTAGAAGATGTGGAAGTTCCTCTCTCCATGGTTTTGGTGCACCACCCGAGACTTCTCCAGAAGGTAGTTCAGGATGTGGCCGCCGATAGGAGCACCCTGAACCCACGGGCAAGAGGGCCAATGAGGGCAATAAGAGTCAGGGATTGGAGTACAATATCAATATCTGCTGTCAGAACAGTCCAGGACAGCACCACTGGTCATCAGTTTTTCATTTCTTCTTTACTTTCTGATTTTTCTATGTATAAGCACACAATCTACAACAATAATCATTGCGAAGTCTTGCCAATCTTTTGAGCTCTGAGCTGTGTTTCCCTTGTATGCCTAATCTACGTATTGACCAGTATGAGAGCTAATCTTATTTTTTTTTAATTGGCAACAGGAGAGCTAACCTTGTAGTCAAACTGCACATCCATGTACTTGCCAAAGCGGCTGGAATTGTCATTACGCAGAGTTTTGGCGTTCCCAAACGCCTGCAGGTGCAGAGAGAACAGCAGTGAGGAGGAGTTTGTTTACATGTAATTATGTGTGTGTGTGTGTGTGTGTGTGTGTGTATACCTCTAGCACGGGGATGGATTGCAGCAGCCTCTCTCGGATGGAGTGTGTGTTGTCGCGTGTAGGGCAGGTGGTGGTGTAATACTGCAGGATTTTTTTAGATGCCTCGGTTTTTCCTGCGCCGCTCTCTCCGGAGATCAGGATACACTGATCCTTACGCGCCGTCCGCAGGGCACGGTACGAGTTATCTGCCAAGCCGAAGCTGACAGAATACACGGACACACTTTTTTTTCTGAAAATGTTTACCATACAACACTCTCCTGGCTCCAAGTCCATGCAGGCGGTAGTGTAATTAGTTGCTATAACACAGACATTGTGCTGATTTGGTTGGCAAATTGTTTGCCGTTTTTTTTGCGCCCATGAAAAAAAAATAAATATTTGCAAGCAAGTCCCAAATGCTGCTAAGATAAATCCTTAACCCAAACGCTAACTATACACCACTGTAATGCACAACAGTTGTGGAACCAGACAGTTGACATGACATTGTGTAAGGAACGTTATGAAATGAATCGGCACCTTCTGACCAATCAGAGTCAAGAATTCGCCAGCACTGTGAGCTAACATTAGGCTCAGATGTGTTCGCTGCCATCAGTGGCCTTGGAGAACATCACTTCATTCTGGTCTATACTGATGATAAAGCTATTTAAAGTAATCCAATCTAATCAAATCGAAATTGATCAATATCAGTCGATTATCTTTAAGTACTGGAGAATACCACAGAGCAGGATCACTAGATGTCCTCCTCACTGGAGGGCGGTGGATCAGACATGAATGGTCGTGACCCTTGGCCTAGCAGCATTTGCATTATCAGCATCATCTTAAAACAATAATCTGATTACTTACTGTGAATAAAGTGGTATGAAGTGGAAGGAAAACTAATTACAGCAGGAGAGAGCAGGGTTCCACCTACTGCCACTGTGTGTGTGTGTGTGTGTGTGTGTGTGTGCGTGTGTGTGTGTGTGTGCGTGAATAATGCTCCGATCCGATCACCGGAGTCTCCAGGAAAAATGAGTCATACTGAAAGAATGGGTGGAATATTTGCCGGGATTCCCATGACCTCTATACACACAAACATGCACACAAACACACACACACACACACACACACACACACACTTACATGTGAGGTGAAATCTCGTAGAAGCTGACTCCTCTGTAGCGCTCCATGTTTGGTTTGGAGTAGATCCCGAGCTCTTTGTACGGATTCACCGACACCAGCACGGAGCCGATATACGTCTGAAAGAGAGAGAGAGAGAGAGAGAGAGAGAGAGAGAGAGAGAGAAGACAAAGAGACAGAAAATTTAAATAGATCCCAGTTTGTAATACCAGGACAGGACAAACACACACACACAGCGTGAGGAATGTCATACACACCCAGCGGTTAGTGTCAAGGCAGGGAAAGTTTAACATCATCCTGCTGAATCGTTGCTCTAAATTAAAACTCCACACACTGCACAAGCAAGACGACGTTCACGAGGACCTTTCCAGCGTAAAGTGGCTTTCACACTTGGCCCTTTTTTTAACTACTGTTATTACGGAACAACTTGTGTGATGAGTACACCGTAACCATAACGACGCTCGTCCCAGTCCTAGCTAGACCGGTATCAGCTAACTGACTAGCCTAGCTGCTTTTCTAGATGAGAAATAGGAAGATTGGTGTAACTCTGACCAGGTTGTTTGCCTTCGCTGGAGCTTTGGAGGCACAAAATCAAAAGGATTCGAGCTGCTTATGTGTTAAAGTGGGACGTTAGGTTGCATGCTGTCGAGTGCCTCGAACATACACACGCTGTTAGTTTTATTTGGAATACTGGCAATCATAAATCTCCTCATACTCGCTCGTCTAAACATGGGCCTTACGTATATGAGGTTCTCTTTATAACGCCGGCGCAGGTTCTCGATGAAAGCCGCTTCGCTCGTATAGTTGTCCAGAAGCAGGAAATCCTGCACCCCCACCCGATCCCTCGCTGACAGAGCGCTCTCCATCACCAACCTCACACCTCCATCCACCTCCACCTCCTACACACAGAGAGAGAGAGAGAGAGAGAGCAGAAAAGAATTCAAGATACATGCATGTCCTTATTGAAATGTAGAAATAGCAAAGCACACACAGCACACTCTGGATAAAAGCACACACACACTGATACACACACACACACACACACAGGCGCACACATGTTTAGCTGGACTGTATTCAATTCTGGAAGTGAAACAAACAATCAAAGTTAATTAAAAATGCATACTAAATATACATCTTGAGATATTTAAAAGATGCCTGTAATTCCCATGGATTAATAAATCTCTGTATAATCTCATAAACACAGCATCACAAGCACACACACACACACACACAAACACATAAACACACACACAAACAAACACGTAAACAATGGATTTGGAGTTAAAGTGGGTGAAGACGGTGTTGTGTTCCTGAGAACAGCGGTGTCCAGGGAGTCGTTAGAATCTCATTAAGCTCCCGGCTCCGTTATCTCTGCTGTGTTAAATGGAAAGGAATCTCTGGAACAACAATGGAAGAGAGCCAAGGAAATCCTACATTCAAACACACACACACACACACACACACACACACACACATCACCACGCACAGCTACTGCTTCTGCCAGAGTATTGTTCTATCCCGAGCACCTACAGGTGGCCTTCCTGTCTCACATAAACACACACACTCACACTCACACACACACACACACACACACACAAACACACACATACACACACAAACACACAAACACACACATACACACACTCGCTCTTAAAGGCTTACAAGATAAACATATAAACAAGCTGTTAGAAACAGAATGAACACACACACACTTCCCCTTACATCTGTAGTCAGATTTTCCACTGTTTGAACCTTGCACGGTCAGTTTCTAACCAGTGCCCGTGCATTTTGTGTGTGTGTGTGTGTGTGTGTGTATGTGTGTGTGTGTGTGTGTGTGAGAGAGAGAGAGAGAGAGAGAGAGAGAGANTGTGTTTGTGTGTGTGTGTGTGTGTGTGAGAGAGAGAGAGAGAGAGAGAGAGAGAGAGAGAGAGAGAGAGAGAGAGATGATATGATATGAAGATGTTGAGCACATGGTGTTACAAAAGAACAGCTGAACAGTTGTGGAAAGATTTTAAGTACCATGGGAAGACCAGGCACACTCTCACTCTCACTCTCACTCTCACTCACTCACACACACACACACACACACACACACACACACACACACTCGGAAAGACACAACACTAAAAATGGAGTTCAGATTGCAATTGAATATATAATCGAGTTTACAAATTCCTAAGCGTTGTGTTTTGGCATCACTCACCACACCCCTAATGCGCATTCCATCCCTCGCTCTTTCTGTCCTCCATTAGCCGTGTTTGATTTGGCCAAGTCTCTCTGCCCAAACATCTCTGCCTCTCTCTCTCTGCTCTCCCTTTCTCTCTCCTTCTATGTCCCCACACCTTACAGCATCTCTCCATCACTTTGTCTCTACCGCAAATGAAAATACTTTTGCTTTGATCTGGTCCCACACTGCACTAGCTGACTCAATCAGAGACGAATTACGTTCTTTCTGCACTTAAACACACTGGGTTTCATTCGGAAGCTTCCTGAGAACACCTCTAACAAAACAGCGATGCGCTGAAAATTAGCCGAAATTGAAACTAATCTAAAATAAACATCCTAAAATGATTCAACTGCATCCTACTAATCTGCTAATGTGTCTTAGCTGGCTTTACGCTGCACGATATTTGGCCCAATTTTGCTGTCGCAGGCAAAAACCTTACATTGTAGAAGAATTCTTTGGTCATGAGTTGAGATCGTCTGGGTTAGAACGCATAACGCGACGTGCTCAGATTACCGGCGGGCGATGTGGTGCTACTGCGAGCCACGACACTCGATCCAAAGCTCTGTCTGTGTGAGAGATGTCTGATACAAATCTCTTGTTTATTGCAGAAACTGTGAAAAACTGTTTGAACATCCATCCCAAAAAGCAATATGTAATATGCACCACATTACTGCATGCGTCCTAAAATACCAGTGCACTTCTTACATTTCTCACTTCTATCACTTTACTTTGTTCACAGGTCGTTTCAGTGTTTCCCATTCAAATCAGTCTTGCCTCCAACTTAGCACCAAGTCAGACCTGTTAACAGTTTTGCATGAAAGACGAACAGCTCCAACCTGCTGCTAACCAGAAGGCAAAGCAGTTATGACTCAAGGCAAATTCTGCTCGAGAGCAAAGGAGGGGGTCTTGTTTAATGGAGAATTAGTGACTTACTAAAAGACACGAGTGGAATCTTAAGTGCACAGGCCTGGATATCATAACACACCTCCTTACACGCTACACAGGTTTTCATCCAGGGGATGGTAAGTGGGGAAAAAAAAAGTCATAGCAATTTGCAGGAAAACGTTTAACTGTCGCAGACGTTAACATTTTACAGATAACAATGACTTTATAAATTGTTAGCGAAAAGCCATCATTGTGACATTGTTTTCATCACATGACAAAAAAAAACAGAAAAGTAGCAAAACATTTAAAGGTGCGTTAGGTAAGTGGTCTCCAACAGTTAAATGGGTGGAGCTGAATAAGATTTGAATGATTTTTTTTTTCACTCACTGAGCCCGCCCCATTTCCACCCACGTGCATAAAGCTCCGCCTCTGAAACTTCAACTAGAATTTGCATTAGAAAGCACTCTTTCAAGCGCACTCGGACATTCAGCCGATTGAAAGCCAAGTTACGAATCTATAAACACATGACTTCTCCTCATAATGATTTATGAGTGTGTGAAGGAGCGTTGTGGGGCGTGTCCAAAAAAATAAAAATAAAAATACGGACACGAGGCCAATCCAAATACAAACAAACTTTCCGGACCAGAAAGCAGGGTTTTTTTTTTAATAAACTTGTTCTGCGACAATGGCTTAAACTATTATTTTTGATCATTTTTACATAATTTCCCACATTATTTGTACTAGCAAGAAATAAAAATATCGATGATTGCACCTTTAAGTGTAGGTGATGTTCACTTGACATGCTCCATGTCGTCTGCATTAAGCAATACCACGTGCAGTGTACTGGGCTTTCTAAAGGGAAACGTTTTTTTTTAACCATATATGGCAATTTGTGGGCGTTTCTTTGTGTAAATCAGTGTGTGTCTGAATGTATGATGAACGCCAGTTTCTTCATGCGTTTCTTATACGCAAAATTGAAATGCTTTGATGAAGCCCTTAGGTTCACTCTAGAGAAAACACATCTACAGTATATTTGATGGACAACTACAGCCGAGTTTACTGTAGTTAAATATGATCAACTGTGGCAGCTGTCTACGGAAGGAATAAAACATGACAGGGCATGTCATTATAGACCAATAATCAACAATGAAGTGATGAGTTACTGTTACAACCCCAGCCTGAAGTTGAGTATTTTCCTATCAAAGCATGCTGAAGGGTTTTATTACTCTTACACAATGGCAATTTGCTAACGATTAAAATGTTTCATTTATTAAAGAATGTTGCGTCATTATTTTTTTTAATCCCTTTATACTTACATGAATGTTGTGGCGAGACAACTTAGTTCTTGTTTACGTTCATTTAAAACACACTAATCACTCAGAAACGTAGATGATTTGATGTTCTTATCCATCTTTATAACAAATGATAGATTTTTTTCCTTCATAGTGTTTTCGGCTTTGCTTGTGCTACGTGTCTGTTCTAACTAACCTCGAGAAAGCTAAATAAATCAATAACACTATGTATCCTGTGCTAGATTTACAGCTACAGTGTTTTCGTGAATGTTGTGGTAGATTTAGCGCACACATCTGCACTGTAATTCCAGCACGCTGGCCTTTTCCAGGTAGGAACCATGCGTGGCAAATCTGCATCACTTACACATCTGCTTTCATACAGCATTCATATGGAAACACTTTTTCGGACTGACACCTGGGATTAAACACTCAAACACAAGAGTTTGTGTTTAGTCAGAGTCGCTAGAGGGACGTCAGCTATTTTAAGGAAGGTTCCAAACTCCATTATAACTTTGTAAGACTTTGAAGGACATTGGCCCTTAAATGTAAATGTAAATGAAGCACTTTGTGTGTTATTTTTTGCAAATGCAGTCAGAGCTGCTGTTATAGAAGATGATTCAACACCTTCTGACTAATCAGACTGGGGCGTGCAACAGCACTGTGGTATAAGATTCCTCATTGACACAAAACATGGCTGTGTCTCAAACTGAATACCATGTCCTAGGGTTAGTATAAGGTTTATTCTATCAATCTCCAGCACATTTGCATTTGTTTATGAGAGTTTCATTTAATTCCCTATTTTAAAATACATGGTTTGTAAACAGACACAGTTTAGAGACTAAAGCAGATGAACTCCTTACCACCGTCATCGGTAGCCATACATTTCATCCCCACAGTCTTTGTACTGAATTACTTTTGGTTGTGATTGTGTGAACATGCAACCTCTGTACTCAAATATCATCCAATGATCCTGTAAGAGAGGCTGTTTTGGGAGAACTTGGCTGTGGGCCTCTCTGGGTTTATAAGGCTCTGGTTTTTCCATATAAGGGGCTTTCTTTCCGCTACACGGCCCTGATGAGGGCACTGTGTCCTGGGTACTTACGGTACTTACGGCACTGACTGGGATTGTGGGAAACGATTTAGTGCTCAAGATTATGAAAGAACACAAATCACTGAAATCATCTCCAGACAGTACAAAAGGGTAAGGACGAACAGCCAAGGTCTGCAGTACACATGCTGGCTCACACACACACACACACACACACACACACACACACACACACACACACTTTTTGTCATACATATGCATGAACACTATCAAGTAAGACTTGAATTTGCACATACATTCAACACTCTAAAGCATTTACACAAACCTTAATCCTCACTATGCCTAATATTAATCTCAGTAACTTGAACCCTCAGTACACCTAACCCTAATCTCAGTAACCTTAACCCTCAGTACACCTAACCCTAATCTCAGTAACCTTAACCCTCAGTACACCTAACCCTAATCTCAGTAACCTTAACCCTCAGTACACCTAACCCTAATCTCAGTAACCTTAACCCTCAGTACACCTAACCCTAATCTCAGTAACCTTAACCCTCAGTACACCTAACCCTAATCTCAGNAACCTTAACCCTCAGTACATCTAACTCTAATCCTAACTTCAGTAACCCTAATCTTAATCTTAATCCTAACCTCAATAAGATTAATCTTAATCTTCTAACCTATCCTCAGTAACCCTAACCTTAACCTCAGTACACATAAACCTAACTTTATACCCAGCACTCAAAATGTTTTAGCTTTTAGTTGTTCAAATAAGAGCTGCAATATTTGTGCAGAAAGGTTACATGGCCAGTCAGTCAAGTTTTACCACAATATCAAAATATTTGGCCCCACCAAACGACTAAATACCCCCCACCCACCACCAACCCCTGCCAAACACACACTCACACACACACACACACACACACACACACACACACACACACACACAGAGAGAAAATGAACAGAAAGTGTTTAAAAACTGGTCTTACCCTGCCAATGTACCTCATCCTTCTCTCGTTTTCTCCTTTTTGCCTCTCTTTCTCTCTTTCAATAATCCCTTGTTTCTGCAATCCTTCCCTATTAACACTACAAGTTTGTTTGACAGACCGTCAGCAGCACGTCAGCGTGGGTGTATGTGTGCATCTCCTCACAGACGGCTCATCCTTCAAAATTCTCAACCCAACACACTCTGATACACACCATCAAACCTGACCAACTTTTCTACTTGCAGAAATCCTTCATCGCTTTACTCGAGCAAGCTCTACCCTCCCTTCTCACATGAACGTGTTCCCTCTCTCTGACGGAAAAACACTGTAACGCACACAAGCCTCTATAATGAGTGGATTTCTATTACGCTGCTCCCCTTTCTGCTTCCCTCTCTCCCTCTCTCCCTCTCTCCTGGAACGTTAGAACAGCTGGGATGAGTCACTCCTCGAACAGCAAATAAAAGGGAAAACCCAAAAAGAAAAACTTCATCCGTAGTGAAAGAGAGAAAAGAGGACATGGGTTAAAACGAGGAAAAGAACTGAAAGAAGAGTCCGGAAAAATCCATTAAGTGTCTGCAGTGGCCGTCATCCCATCGCCATGAGTGTATCCAAAAGATCCAAACAAATCCCATGACTCCGCCTGAGAGCATTTTTCCCCTTTCCTTTCCACCCCTCCCGTTTTCACCCTCTCCCTCCCTCGCTCCAGCTCTTCCTCACTCCTTCACATGCCAGGACACATTGGTGTGCAAAAAAAAATAGTGATTTCTCTGCAGAAACACTCGCTGTAATCTGCATGTGGTAGAGTACACGTATGTGCCGATGATCAGATGTACAATACATCACAATATTCAGCACACGCAACTGTTACTGTGGACACTTTGAAAACATCGCCACAGCTCCTGAGTTCAGTTTTAGAGGAGGATACTTGGGCTGGATTTATGCTACTGATATAAAGTCTGTCTTGTCTTTGTATTTAGGACAAAGTTAAAGAAGAATTGCATGTATCCTTTCCCCATAATTCTGTTGACTAAACAAGATTTCAATGAAAGTTTAGCAATAACATAGCAGAAATGGTTTCAATCCTTTAAATACAACACTATAATACTAATACTACTGTTATATATGGAATTTTAGTTTCACATTAAGGCTTCTGGATGCTAAGCATTCTTGCTAACTGTCTCCTTATCTCCTTATTATAACTTTACGCAGTCAGCTGACACATTTTGTCATTTCTCTGTCTATTTTGTTTGTCATTTCCCCATCTGTGCCTGTCCTAACTGGGTTAGAGTTCCTTCAGTGATAGAGACAGAAGAAATTTGATGGTAGCTGATAGGTGCAACCCATAGTTTGTTTTTCATATTTTCATAGCCCTATAAACCCCTGCTTGGGGATCCTCCTGATGCCAGTGCCTGGTACTTACATTAAGCCTTACAACTGAAACAAATTTATCAAAAGCTTGTTTGATATATAATACACGGTCCTACACGTAAAATCAGCTACTGCGTCTTTTCAAACTGCTGCTCATGCTGCATTACAGGGCAGCGTAACACACTCTGAGAAGAGCGCTATCAACCCTCTTCCACATACACGTGCTCACAGATGTTCATGGCTGACTAGAGTAGTCAGAGTGTGAGAGAGAGAGTATAAAACATCCCTTGGGCCCAGACAGCATGGCCAGTTTTGCTCTCTTGGCTCCCGGCCATAGATGGCTATGACATCAGGATTCGTACCAGTTCATATCAGTATATTTTCTTCTCTTCTTCAACAGCCAGAGAAAGACAAAACCCTACATGCTTCTGTCTTTCTCAAAACAGATGTCTTCATTTGGTGCCTGCTGCTGTAACATTAGCACACACTAGTCATTCTAAATTGCGCTGCCTACTGCACTACACGCATCAGCTTTTATTAGGGGATAAATTAGCGTGTATGCATGACACGTCACATTTTCAGAATCTGGAAAGACTGACAAAAAAATAGTGTAAAGCTGCCATATAAAGCTCCCTCTTACCAAACATGGTCACCTCGCAATTAAACATTTCAAGAGTAAATAAAGGCTCAATTAATAGTAACTTTTCGTAAAAATTATAGCCGCATGATGGCCAATGACTTGCTGACTTTTTGTCAAAGGCACAAATACAATGTGACATCAGACACTTTCTTAGAAAAGCATAATGACTATGGCAGAGTCATCCCTTAAGCAGGAATTTATATACCCGTTTGTATCTGTATTAATGCAATTAACTAGCTAACTAGCTCGCTATACTTTATTACATTATGATATTATTTTCCAAGCAACGAAAACATGACTTGACTGATGGGATAGCTAAGGACTTTATCACTGCTCTACTTCTCTATTGGACATTTTACCACTGAGACCTGCGTCTGATGGATGTGTATATTATAAACTGTATCAGCAGATCCACGACAGTATGGTTTAGCAGCTTGAAACCATTCATCATCATCCTGATTATCACCATCAGTTATGACCAATATTTATGAGATTCATGGCAGCTGCTTAATTGAAGCAGTGTGAACACTTCAAGAGATAAAAGGTCAACACACACACACACACAGCAGGGGAGAATAAATTATTCATTGTAGTGGTCATGGCCAGCACACTGTGATGATTGGCAGGGTAACCATGGAGACCAGCAACAAATACTTACACATGTGCACATACACACAGAGGTATTACATAACCAGTCTTATGATACAAATGATGAAATGCAGGGTAAACAACAGGAGACACAAAACCATCTTTGTTTTTCATCCTTACACACCAAAACACACACACACATACACACACACACACACACTTTCTCTGTGTGTATCAGGTTGGATCTTTGGCTCAGGGTTACAGTTTCATATTCAGTCAGTGAAGCCAAGTTCAGTTTTGCGTCAATGTCTCATTTCTTCCAACCCATGACCTTACCATACACACACACACACACACACACACACACACAGACACACACACATACTTGAGCTCTGTTCCTAAGGATGTCTCTAATGATGAATTTTTAGACTAATATCACTGTGGGTTGCGAAATAAATGTCCACATCCCTCCATTCCCCACATTCTTACTAGTCTAGAAGAGAAGGAATCTTGGATAGGATCTTGAATGAGTTCCTCTTAATTCTCAGAGCTTTGCTCTGATAGCTTAGCTCATATGTCCAGAAGTTCAACTCCCAGGACTGGTACTGTTTGATGGGAATTAATGACACTCCCATGTCCTTTCATGTCCAACTGTAGACCCTTAGCCAAGGCCCTTAAAACTCTACACTCTCCTCTTGTACTTGCTTTCATGTATGTCAGGATATTCACAAAGGAAAATTCCTTCTGAGCAGAGCGAGGGTGGCTGACCTGAGCATGCAGACCAGTATCAGTGAGTGTAATCACTAAAATGAGCTCAAGGTATCATGAACTGCACACACACAAAGCTATTCATGAGTGTGGAGCAGTGGAGCAAGCATGCAGAGAAACTATCACACAGGAGATCACTTCAATTCAACGAGCACTGAGACACACACACACACACACACACACACACACACTTCCTTTCCCCTCGCTTGCCAGGTGATTGTTAGAGGGCACAGGAGAACCAGGTACAATCGCACAGTCTATTTTAGATAGAGCAAAACCTGGTGCTTGTTCATGTTGCTGCATTTTTAGACAGGTTAAAATGTTAGAGGGAAAAGGTAAGAGAATGTTGGCATGGCACAGTTGCCATACCTACCGTCTTTGTCATCATGGCGTGCTTGAAAGAAATAGAAAGGACAAGATTTAGGTTTAAGATTGCATTAGAAGAAACAGGGTAAAAGAGAGAACATCTTCAGTCAGTGCCAATCCAAAAAGTTGATGAATGGCTAAGGAAAATTGTGCTGTGTTATCTTATCTTAACACCCCAGTGAATCAGGAAGTCCACTTTAGGTGCCAATATCTGCATCACACATAGCTTTGTTAAAAAAAATATATATATAGATAAAGATTCTTTTATTTTCATTGAATATAATTAATGGTTAAAATTCCTTCATATTTTCATTGTGACACTAAAGCAAATTAACCACAAACCAATTTTTCATGACCTTTTTTTTTAAACACACTGTCTGCAGAGACACCAGTCTTTCATACACACATGTTAAAAACGAGTTCTCAGCTTAGGGTGGGGTTCTCTTCCATAGTCTGTGACGGCTCTGCGGGCCGGAGTCAGGAAGCTAAGTTCAACACATCCAGAGAGTTCCCAAAACTTCAGGAAACTCCAACATGTTCATTGCCAGCAGCTCAGAAACATACACCAGTTATTTTCCAAAACAAATCAAAGACCAACATATGGCATCCTGGGGGTGCACGGCGATTCAATTTTCAATTTTTCAATTTCACAGACTGAATGTCGTGTGCCATGTGCCGTCACATACATGTATCTTCAGCCCACGCCAATGACGTAACCAAACTAAATGTGGAATGCATGTTTCCGTTGAGAAATGCCTTAAGAACTGTGCAGGTCCATTTAGGGGTTTTTTTGGATCTCCACCCTGGTTCCCAGTGGGGTTTTTACATAGAAGCACAATGAAGTGTGTGTTAGAATGTGAGTGAGAGAGAGAGAGAGAGAGAGAGAGAGAGAGAGAGAGAGTGCAAAAATATTTACGTCAGATTTAGCACTAAGGCTGCACTATACGAAAAAATACCATATTTATACGTGTGTGTGTGTGTGCATATATAAATGCTGACTGTTAAAAGCACTTTTTCACGTGGCCTGTTTTTGGACCAAATTAATTCCGGGTGGTTGGATCATGTGCTTGGCGTGATTGATTCAAACACACAGAAACTCTCAAAAACTCTCTTCTAGAGCATCTGAGATCATCATGGTGACCAATGGTGCTTTTAGCACAATAAGTTACTCTCTCCTAAAAATAAAAGAAGGATAAACGTGAGAATGAGGTAATTAGAATTACGAATAACCTCAAATTCTCAGAACTGCGTTATTAATATGATTTTCCATCCATAAATCGTATTGGACACCATCTGGGGGGATTAGCTCAGTGTTTGTATATTTTTGTTAAACATGAAAGCATCAGAGTATTAGAAATAGAAGGAAAAGAGGCAAAAGAGAAAGAAGCAGAAATTCAAAGGAAACTTTTCTCTTTCAGAAGAAATGCAAAATCAACTGGTTGAAGCTAGGGATCCTGAGTGGCGAGGTATTTTAACGCTACGACATCCATCAATGGCCGAAAGCCATGGGAGCAAAATTAGTGCTCTGTGGGTGGGGAGCAGGTACACGCTCTCGCTCTCCTGTCAATCACAATAATGCTAGCCAATCGCTGACATCTGTAAGCTTGGGGTAGATTCCTCTTTCCTCCGAGTGTGTGACGCAGTATGAGCAGCAATTCAAAAAGATGTGGTTGGTTGGCTTCACGTGTCTCAAAGGAAGCATGTGTTAGCCCTCACCGTCCCAGGCTGGTAACGTCATATGAAAGGAGAGAACTGGCAGGTGGGTGGGAATTGGCAAATGAACAAATTGGGAAGAATATGTGGGGGGAAAAGGCTATAAAGCTATTATTAGTCCTTTTTACATAAGGGTTAAACATACTAACATTGGCAAAATAGGAAATTAAATTACTATATGTTTTGCAGAAATGAAAATAAGTAAATAAATAAAGTTATTGTTTTATATCCTAATGGGAAGTGAGCTAACAATTTCCATTCAGCATTCTCTGATCAGGATCTAATGCTTCTGGCACACATTTAGAGTTTAACTGATTGAATTACTGTATGCTCCCAGTTCTTTTTCATGATTGCTTTTAGAGAACTCTATTACAGCCACAGAATCACTATCACAAATATCAAACCGCAACCTGATACCATGAGTAAATCGTAATATTTCACTACAACGCATTTGAAAGCCATCAGAAGACAAGAGAACACATTTAGAATTAGTTACTGGTCACCCATATCAACCCATATGGAAAATGCTAAATATCTTTACTAACTACTACAAACCTGAGAGGAACCAACAGAAATCTACAATGCCTTCCGAAGATTATTTTCCGCAGAGAAAGGAGTAGCCTACAGGGGATGATGGCAGGGAATAAAGGTCAGAAAAGGCTTTGTGTACCGTACAATTAGTGGTAATGTTAGTTTGCACATTATTTCTAGGCATTATTGAGCTAGAACAGGTGCTTGCATTTTGAAACACTGTCTCGTGAACCTTTGTTCATTGTCATCAGTGGAAATAGTCAGGGAATAGCTCACTTCTGTGTTAGCTAGCTATACCTGTTGCGTGACATTACACTCATTGACAATCCTCACCGTTGGACAATGAAGAAACAAACTTTGTTGAGATGTAGTCTATTATTGTTCGGTTATTGTACAAGCCTATCATACCAAGATTCACCAAGTCGTTCATTTTCATATCATATGACACTGGTAGCTAATAATAATAATAATAATAATAATAATAATAATAATAATAATAAGTCTTACTAAAAGACTTACTGGGGTACCCTGGCCAGTGCTTAGCTTCTCCCACAATTTGTAACAGAATATAAAATACTTGGAAAGTATTAAAATCATTATATTCTGTTGAGGAAATGCTCTGGGAAAACCACGAAGACAGTTTCCATTGGTAAGCGAGACTTTGTTCCAGCAGTAACATCTCACCTTGTTTTATTTTCTACAAATCATATAGCTGGTTTACCTCTTATTATGCTAATCACCTCTGCTTCTGCTAACGTTTAAAAAAAAAAACCGTTAGCCAGCTGAGCTCACACTTCTGAGGAAAAAACAGGTATAAAGACAGGTTTGAACCATTATAAAACACAAGAACTTCCTTTCAGAAACTTCCAAAATACATTCAGTAACTTACTTTCGGAAATATCTACTAATAATTTCCAAAGATTTTAACTTATATATATTAAAAGTTAAGCATCATTCCTGACAGGAATGATAAACTCGACAATTTTTTTCCCTTTACAGCTGATGAGTCATTAATTTTTATCCATAAATGAGCAGGAGAATGCAATTAAAAGTAAAGCAACACTTTAAAAAAGGTAAAATATTCGTTTTTCGAGCATTATTTTTATTTATTTATTATTTACCTCGCTTGTCAGTTGAAGGCTCGAGCTCTGCCAGAGACGACCGTTACGCCTCAGTGACGCAGCTCGCGCGCTGATCCAAACGCGCGCGTCACGTTTCACTTCACCTGGAGCGGCTCGAGTGACCACGTGACTCCGTGCTCGCGCTCTTTATTGCTTCCAGAAAAAAAATAGTAATGATAATGATAATAATGATAATAATAATAATAATAAATATAGAGAGAATATCTGACGAAAAGTGTGTCGTCTAATAAAGCTCTCTGAGTAGCGCGAGCGCTCCGTGTCTCCGTCTTTCTGTGGTTGCTTGCTGCAGCAGTTGTCTTCTTTTGCATGGGAATTTTTTTCTTTTTTTTCTTTTCTTTTTTTTTGGAGGAGAATCTCCACACCCTACAGATTAACCGTTTGCACAAATGGTTTCCTGTCATTCTCTTTTTAAAATAGTGTGATCTTTACGACTCCTTCCGCGTGCACCGCTATGGGACACGGCTTATTGTGTCTCAATTCAGTACTTGCATTATTTTCCATTTTATGGTACCTTTATTGGAACTGTAGTGTCCCAGGGTCCCATGTACAAAGCCAAGCACAGCATTAAAGAGATGGAACATTAATAATGCCATATTCTTTGGCAATATAGTGCATGAAGCATAGTAACAATGCACACAGGGACTTGTAGTAAGAGAAATGTTTATTTAACATTTAAGGAATGAGTCTCCACTGTCAGTGCTTTGTAACAATCAAAGGTAAAACTGTAAATTTAAGTTTTCAGACATCTTCTTCTGGTTAGATGATAACTGATTTGGTACTATGCTCAATGATAATAAAGTTGACGCTTTGTGGGATTTTTTCAGTGATATGACAAGCTGCATTGTTCCATCTTATTAACTTTGAAATATTTATTTATTTATTTATTTATTTAAGTAATTTATTTATTTTAAAGAGAGGCTGGTGAGGAAATTACTGTTTTATAGCAGTTATAAGGCAAGTGAAAACAAGAACTAACTTGTTTCATGGACACAGCATTAAATGTAACTATAAATGGATAAAAATAGCATGTGTCTTGATTTTTTTTTAAATAAATAAACAAGAGAAACTTGATTCCAACTGAATCTAGTCATGATTAGTAATCTGTATTCTTCTCAAATCTCCTTAAAATATACCTCAAACAGGAAGGAAGCTACTAAAAACTATGTTGGACATCTGACCTTGCTGTGACCTTGACCCTGTTTGGATCAGTTTCGAAATCTAATCAGTTCATCTGCTGGTTACAATGATAATTCCATATAAACCCTACAAACATTCAACCAGTCGTTCTTGAGATATTGTGCTAGTGAGAATCTCAGGCGAACGCACAGACAACGCAAAAAAAAAAAGTGGTATAAGAGGAATAAAACATTTCAGGATGCGTAGTTATAGGAACAATAATCAACTTCAGGGTGGTGACAGTAACTCTGCTTCATGTTGGGCCACAAAACATGTGATTTTGTGATTACAACAGCACATTACATCACATAAACTTCCATCTTACCATCTTCAGTCCACTGTGGACGTGTCCTAAACCACACACCCCATTCACAGTGCAGTGCATCATACCAGATTGTTTGGACGCTATGTACTAAGCTGTTTGGATTTCTGAAATAGTGCATATATTAAAAGATGTACAACAAGTGAAGTGGACTCAGAGTGTGTAGAGTTTGGAAACTCTAGTCAGTACATTTTTGTCCATGAGTCATGAGAAAGCAGCTGTTGCCCTCTACTGTCGAGACCTTGATGCTAAGCTATACAGAAAAACTCCTCAGTGAAACATTGACATCTGATATGAAGCCTTCGGTATGTTCTAAGCTTTCCTTACATGTTACTGTTTCATTTTGTATGTTTTCATGAGTTTTTTTTTTTCATACTATTTATATTATTTATTCTATTATTACATTCCAGACAGCTCATTTTAAGATTAGGTTTTGTATGATTAAAATGTTTTTTTTAGATTATCAGGTAACAGTTACCAGTATTACCTACTGCCAAAAAATTCATTTTTTTCTTTTATTGTTTCATAAAGTTTGTCTTCTTGTTCTTCTTCAGGTACACATTTGCCAAAATAATGACATTATTATCAAATATACAATAATGAAACAATAGTTACAGTTATTATGATTATTATTATTATTATTGTTGTTGTTGTTGTTATTATTATTATTATTATTATTATTATTATTATTATTGTTAGGGGACCAAGCATCAAAGGTGCATAGGTACCCTATTGTTATTCTATGTTTTCTTATTATCATTCTTCTGCTTCTTCTGGCTAGGGTGCCCATAGAACCGTCCAGTAAAAAGTTGTGAAACCAGCGATTTATCTCAATGTGAGTGACAGACAAGGTTAACAAAGGCCGATTGGAACAAAATTTTGTGGAATTGTTTGACGCTTGGCCCCAGAGGTGTGTGAGAAATTTGAAACTAATCAACCACTGGGGGGTGCT
Organism: Pangasius macronema; assembly: GCA_037577455.1. Classification (NCBI taxonomy): domain Eukaryota; kingdom Metazoa; phylum Chordata; class Actinopteri; order Siluriformes; family Pangasiidae; genus Pangasius; species Pangasius macronema. The sequence goes on along the minus strand of CM074971.1, from coordinate 14,995,992 downwards.
ATCAAGTTTTTCATGAATGTAAATGGTTTTGAATACCGCAGTGTTTCACCAAAACACAAGTAAATCATTTGATGGGGCACCTCATTCTGAACAACTTTGTCTCAAGAACCATTGGAGTCAGTAATGGCAATGGCTATAATGCTTGAACAGAATAAGATATTTTCACCAATCTTAGCAAACTTATGTTTGGGCTCAATCTGAGGTCACATGCACAAAATGGCAGTGCTTGGCCACATGGTGGTGGTATAACATGACAAAACATGAAATTGGTGCTAAATATGGAGCCATTGGTCCAGGAAGTGGCTTTGTCCAAGGTCCCATCAGTGTTTATGAGGATAGTTGAGAATCTTGAAAAACATGGCTGCAATCAGCCAATCAATGTTAAACAGCTATTACACCACTCGATGTTCCATCTGTTTGTACTAAGTGAGGGAATGTCAGTACGGTCACCTGCTGTTTTGGGTAGAAAATCTAAAAAAAATTAAAGAATTTTCTTGTTTACACCATCACATTCAAAGCGGGAAAAAAAATCAAAGATTACCTGCATAGAACAGTTCTTATCTCACTCTCCAATTCTTTCCAATGTCCCAATAAAATATTTTATTGGGAACAATCGTAGACAGTAGTACATGTACACGCTTCCCAGCTCAAGCACACTTATGTCTGTATAGAATAATGACAGATATCCTTTTTCTTTATTTATGTCTAAGATGTGGGTTTGATTGGCATAGTGTGAAATGACTACTTTTAAATAAATGATTAGTTTTGAGAGAGAAGTGTCAGGTTGGCGCATAAAGGGCACTGAACTACAGTACCCATCAGCTACTGCATGTCACATGACCAAACCGCATGCTCCATTGTTCATTCACACCTGTTTCTTGTTTCACCCAAATGAGCACCACTATTGTTCAAGTTTTTCTGTGTCTGTTTGTCAAGCTTCTCCTGCTGTTGATGTTGTGTCTGTTGTTACTTTGCCTGCCATAATCTTGCTCATAGTCTGTATGTTTTGTTGTTTTGTGTTTACCCATAGCTGTAGTTGCTGCCCGGATATTATAAGCAGAGAGAATGTCCAGGTAAAGCTGGGGTTATTTAATGACATTGATGCATGGGAGAGAATGTCCAAGATCTCAGCAGTAAAGACGGAGAGAACCGTGGTCTGCTTGCTCGTCGGATTTCTGCTGATGCCGGTGCCGAGCAGTCTGCAGGAAGCGGGACCTCATGAAACACGTCAGGATCTGTGCGGTGAGCTGAAGCAGCTCCGAGAGCTCGTGTATCAGCAGGCAGCCTCTTTATCTGAGATCAAGGAGAAGGTGGTGAACATGGAGAAAGAGAACGCAGGTACGATGAAGAACATCACACTTCCCTCCATCACAATCAGCATCATTGTAGCTGTTTCTACTGTTTCTGCACTGGTCTGGTTTGGTTTGGTTTGTAGAAATTGAGAAACTGTAGAAATTTAGCAAAAGTTTTTTTTTAAACTTTAAAGTCCCAGAGAACAGTGTGTGAGATTTTAAAAATAAATAAATAAAACTACTGAAAAACACCAGCAGATTGTTCACACATTGCCATAAAAAATGAACAACTATTCCAACTCGAACTCGGTAGGTATTTGCTTTCGTTTTCCCTTGCTAGTTTTTTTTTTTACTAGCTAGTTAACTTTCACTCACTTGTTTTGCTCTCTAGTTTAGCTTTCTCTTGCTAAATTTCCTTTCACTCACTAGCTAACATCAACTCGCTAGGTTAGGTTTGGCACGCTAGTTTGCTTTCTCCAGCGACTCTGTTCAAACTCAAAGAAGACTTTCCAGCGTGATCGTACAGTCTTGATAATAGTAACGTGGGCAGGGCAAGCACCGCTCTTGAGTCCACCATGTTATATTACAGACACAGATGGAGAATATGCTCTGGATGTACTGTATTAAACTGAGGTAATGAAACATGTCCATACTGAGAATTTGACTTTAACATACAACTTGAAGACCCAACTGGTGAGTGAAATTGTGAAATGAAAGAAATTGTGGGTCTGAAGAAGGAGAATAGAATATACACTATTGAACCCAAACATTTTCAGTCACTCCAAAGTTGCTGGCCCTGAAGATCGAACTGGAGAGTGTGAAGAAACGAAACATCTGTAAACACACACACACACACACACACACACACACACACACACACACACACACACACACACACAAACAACAGATCAACAACATTTAGCCCTGATGTTAATTATTGAGAATTTACACAAGAGTTTTAAATAAGAACTCCTGGTGCTGAATTAGCACAGTTAACACATCTTCAGTGACGTAGTAGTTAATTAACACATACAGTATGAGGTTAAATGGATTTGAGCAGACTCTTCTGGTGCTGAATTAACACTTACAATTATCACCACAACAATGATCATCTATAATTTCCAATTAATTAGCACCGGCAGTGTTGAATTAACGTCTAGACTTTACATATAGTGACATACAGTGTTACTTTTACACAGAACAACCCTTACCATTTTTAACACCTACAATCAACACCAAAGTTACTGTTTCAATGTTTTAGTGCTAAACTAATATAACTGTAACATGCACCACTAAATGATTACTAATTAACACGAGTAGTGTTGAACTAACACCTACAATAAGCATGCACACACACACTCACACGTCTTTAATTAATTAACTTAATGAACACATACAATGCTAAATAACTTTGCACTTTATGAAATCATAAGATCAGTGTTGATAATCAGTCTTGAATTCAGATTTGGAATTTTAAAAAAAATTGTATGTCTGCATGATGCCTGTGTTGTGTTAACTGCTGTGCGCTGTGTTGACAGATTGTTCAGAGGTGACGTTCAGTGCTGGATTACCTCCCAGATATGAAGAACCGTTTAACACTGAAGCCACTCTGATCTACGGTAAAGCTGTAAGTAACATCGAAGGAGCTTATAACCCACACACAGGTCCCGTAATTAACACACATCTGCAGATCTTTACAACTAACACTCAATTAATAGCCTATTAATTATAAGATTTCACAGCTTACGTTTTGTATACATCTATTCTCTTTTCATTTTGAGTGCTACACAAACAGGTTTCTCATTATTAGGGGGCCAAGCACCGAAGGTCCATAGGTACCCTTTTGTTATTCTACCTTTTCTTCTTCTTCATCTTCTGGCTAGGGTGTCTATGGCTGGCCATAGAACTGTCTGGTAAAATGTTGTGAAATTTGGCACACTGATTGGGGAGGGTCTAAGAAACATTCTGACCAAATTTGGGACAAGTGCTACCAACAATCAACCGCCACCATCGGGTCAAATTTGGGCCTAATTAGGAAGTATATTTATGGTCATAACTTTTGAAACGTGTGTCTAAAATTTAAAAGCCAGGAATCCCTGGATTCCCTGGGTTGAGACAAGTTCAATGCACCCAATGATGTCAATTTGCACTTAAATTAATTTTTACACCATCTTGGATTTTGTCCAAAACTGTTTTTTCACTACTGCTCCTACAATTCTTATCCAATCATCACCAAATTTGGCATACATCATCTTCAAAGTAAGTCAACACTTATCAAAAGAATTTTGAATAAACCAAAAGGTTTGTCTGCCAAACAGGCTATATCTCAGCAATGACTGTGCACTGACACAAAACCTGGTAGGCATCTTCAGGACCATGACCTGAGCGTATGCAACAAATTTCATGCCACCTACTGGTCAAAAGTTACAATAACATGCTAAAAAAGCTTGCATCTAACTGCTATTTTTGCTACTCCTCCTTCAAATTTTGTCCAGTCTTCACCAAATTTGGCTTGAGACCCATCTAAACAACTGCCTACTGCCAATCTGCCTGTTCAATGTGCTATTATACGGATAACACATGACTGACATAGTTTAATATCAAATAGCATTTTTTTCCTCCACTTTCCCATGCTGCTTGGACCCTGATGATCGTTGCATATGGCTATATTTATTATTATTATTATTATCATCATCATCAAATCATGCTTTACAGATGTGCAAAACTCATGAAGAACCACTTTATGAGAGATAAATAAATATATGGAAAAAATATACCTCATAATAAAAATAACACTATGAAATTCTGAAAAATAATAGCATGATTTATTCTAAATATTCTCCCAAGTTCGAGTGGCTTGATTAAAACTTGTGTGTGAAAATGAAGCAGATAATACACACTGCACACACTCAACTCATAAATAGATTTCAGGGGAACAAACAGATCACACACCTGATGTTGAACAGAAACTCTCAGTCGACTTTAGAGCAGAGTCCGCATGAGGATTGTGCTGGAGCGAGAGGTGTGTGTGTGTGTAAGTGGGAAGCTATGCCTCACTTTTGCTTGTATTTGAGTCTCAAGACAGCCAAGACGAAAGACAGAATCGTTGAACACACACACACACACACACACACACACACACACACACACACACACTTGTGTATGGAGCTCTAAAACCCTCTTAATTCTCACACTAACCATTCCTCCTCCTCCTCAGCAAACTAAAGCTCATGGTATTTTATAAACACTTGACTCACTTGGCCATCACAGCACCGTGTGGCCTCTGACAACACACACACACACACACACACACACTTTTCTAGCACTTTTCATATTTGATCACCAGGCCATTAACTCTCCAGTGAATTTATGTGGTATGTTTATACCACAGTGCTGTTTTAATGCTCCATTCTGATTGGTCAGGAAATGCTGATTATGACTTTGACACTCTGATTAAGGCAGGGTTGTTGGTGCCAGTTTGAGTATTTCAGAAACTGCTGATTTCTGAGGAATTAGGAAGGCTACGGTAACTCAAATAGCCACTCGTTACAACCGTGCTGAGCAGAAAAGTATCCGAGGAACACACAACACAGTGTTGAACCTTGAGGCTACAACAGCGGAAGATCACAGTGGGTTCCACTCCTGTCAGCCAAGAACAGGAATCTGAGACTACAGCAGGCACAGAGTCACCTCAACTAGGCCGCTGAAGCTGGGGAAAAAACCAGGTGACATTTTTCCACTACTTTCTTTAAATGTCATAAATATAAAATGACCAAGAGTCACAAAATGTTCATTAAGTTTATGTATGCAATTCCAGTAAATAATTTAAACTTGACAATTACAAGACAGTGGTGAGAGCAGCCATGCTGTATGGTTTAGAGACAGTGGCACTGAGGAAGAGGCAGGAGTCAGAGCT
>CM074971.1:14972068-14986727 GCA_037577455.1 Pangasius macronema | reverse complement strand
TCCTGGATTCGGGCGATCCACTCCTCCATGCTGGCGAGCAACGCTGAAGATCTCTCTCCGGCTCCGCCTCTGACGCGGGCCATGACGATGCCCCCGCTGTCCCCCAGCGAGGGCGAGGGCGGAGGCGTGACCATGCGCAACAAAGAGGGCAAGGAGAAAGACCGGGAGAAACGCTTCAGCTTCTTCGGCAAGAAGAAGTAACGAGGAAAGGAAAGGAGGGAAAAGTTCCGTCGAAGCACGAACTGTCTGAGGCGAGAGTTGGACGGCGCCCTCTACTGTCACATAGCTATACATCTTTTCCTTTCTCTGTCCCTGTCTCTAGCTGTCTCACTCACTGCCATCCTCCTGTACCTGTACCGTAGCCCCGCCTCCCGAAGGACCCGGGCTCGTCTGCGTCCCTCATCAGTGACGCCTCGGCTGATTGGATGGTTGATTGGGTGGCTTTACTTTAACACTCTGTCCTGGAGTTTCAGGGCTAGCAGCCTTTCCCATAATGCACCGCTTCTAGAGTTTCCTTCATTCATCCTTTACATTCATTTTATCTGACGTCGTGAAGGACCGGAATCACTTTTTCTTTTTTTTCCCCTTGTTTTTAAAGTATGGATGTTCATGTTCCTAGTTAATATATCTGATTGTTGTTATTTAACTATTTGCCATTGCGATTTGTGACGAGTAATATAAAAAAACACAGAGAGAGAGAGAGAGAGAGAGAGAGCGAGAGAGAGAGCGAGAGAGAGAGCGAGAGAGAGAGAGAGAGAGAGAGAGCGAGTGAGAGAGAGAGAGAGAGAGCGAGAGTGTAGCAAGCAAGCGACTTCAGTTTTAGAGAGCGAACGCAAAAACCTCCTCCGTTTCCACACACACACGCGTCTCGAACCCGAGGATGAAGAGCTCTAGACCACGACCCGGGTTCTACATTTCTACAAGCGACAGCACATGAGCTTTCACCTTTTCTTTTTTTTTCTTTCCATCATTTGAAAATAGTTCAAGTTTAGATTTAGTTTTTTTTTTTCATGAAGTGTGCAGGGGATTAAACCATTAAACTCGTAATACTAAAAAAAAGTCTGGAAAGTTCTGTTTCAGTTGGATTTAGTTTCCTTCCCCACCAGTTGAGAGGTTTTGTTTCTTTCTCTCTCTCTCTTTTTTTCGTGTGTGTGAGGTGTTTTGCTGCACAATAGACTTCATCTTTACTCCTCTTATTCCGATCACACACTCACACTAAAACACAGAAGGGATTTTTTTTTCCCGCCTTTTCCTGAACCTCTCTGATCCTGTCAGGAGTTCTTCGTGTGATTCAGGGCATTCTGGGAAATCACATCGCTGCGTAATATTTGCGAAACGAAACACTGGATGAGAAACGAAACTACTGTCCCGCTTTTTTTTTTCCCCCCTTTAATGTGGACCAAATCTACATTTCCCACCCCCCCTGTCCATCAATCACTAATCGATGCTTTAAACGTGGGAGCAGGAAAAGGGGCGTGGCTTAACCTACGGATTATTTTCGATGCTATTTTTGCATTTGTACGCAGGAGATTTTTGGAGGCAGAGGCGGTTTGCTAGCGAGCTCGCCTTGACGTGTCTGTGGCGTTAGAGTTAAGAAAACAGAAAACGTGTGATTATATTTTGTTGCTGTACGATGAAGCCCCTTCGTCCGAGGGAGCGGAGTATCAGAACGAGAACCCGTGACTCGCCGCGCAGGAAGACGCGCCGAAAGTAAACGACTGTTTGGGTTGCTGTTCTTAATTTCAGTCATTTTTACGTTAAAATCGACACTCACCGGCTACAGCGAGTAATAAAACTAAGCCGCACACTCAAGTCACAAGTAAATATGCAAAAAAAAAACAGGAACAGAAACAGAAGGCATGTGCTGATGATCAGTTATGCAATATATCGCGATGTTCAGCACACAGTACTGTTAGCGTAGGCGCGTCGAAATGCCGCATCCGAGCTCTTTACGGCGGCACTCGAGCACAATCTCTACAGCTGGAACTGGAACCGGCTTAAAAAAATAACCTGGGGCAGATCGAGTGATCCTAAACTTCAATATCAGCACATGCCTAAAGCACACACTGATCTGATCCCCCCCCCCTCGAAGGCTCAGCCGGTCGGCCTGCTCTGATTGGTCATCATCCGCTTCAGAGAGTCAGGTCTGCTCGCGTCAGCCAATCAGCTTCCGGATGACTGACTCTGCAGAAGTAGCTGAAACCTGGTAGCGCGCTCCCGTTACGTGTTCACGCCCTGATGTCCACTCGCTACGCCGATACCAATGGAAATACGCAGATTTCCAAATTTAATGATTTTTTTTTTCTTTGCACCATCTCAGTCTGAATTTGTACCTCAGATTTCCCCTCAGGAGTCCTGCTGGACACATCAAACGCACAGTTTTCCCCTTACAGCCACGGCATTCGGAGCGGTGTCCAAAGCTGAGGTGGAGAACGAGTTAATGGAGGTCAGCTTCACCCAAAATGTCACCTAAATTACAAAAAACTAAACAAAACAAAAGAGTGAGCCTCAGGCACCGAGCATGCTCAGCTGACTGACTGCTCCTGGAGAAGGGGAACTTTAATTTTGTTTTTTTTGTTTTTTTTTGCCAAAGTATACCTTTAACTAGGCCCAAAATAAGACTCTTAACGTAAAATGTCTTGTGTGTGTATGTGTGTGTGTATGTGTGTGTGTGTGTGTGTGTGTGTGTGTGTGTGTGTGTGTGTCGTCACCGTGTGCACGAGGTCATTTTAAAAAGCAAATAAGTAAATGATAAGAGTTATAATTTTAGTACGTCCTTAAATGGGCTTCAGTTAATCTGAGTGAGCTTAAAAAAAAACAAACAAACAAAAAAACGAGGGAAAGTTTTTACAAAAAAAACAAAAAGCAAAAAAGATGCGAATTTTTGCTCCTGAGTGTCGAACAAAATGAGACGTTCATTTGTGTGTTTATTTTTAAATATGTCCCCACATCAACATGTCATTCAACTAGTTCTGTCTTCGAATGGAATTGAGTTGTTGATACGGTTATTATTATTATTATTATTATTATTATTATTATTATTATTATTAATACAAACTCTTGATGACTTCCTATCGCTACTGTTCTTACTGTTAGGACTGCGGCTCCTGTATCACTGCATCACTGCTGTTCCTGCTGTCGAGTCGGAGGTTCCCGCGTGTGTAACACCGAGCCCTGCCACAAGGGGGCCACAGTGTGCCGTGCAGCATTTACTTTCACGATCCTGGGGGGAGGGGGGAGGCGCGGGGGGGAGGGAGGGAGGGACACAGAAAGACTTGTTTGTTGACTTGTGTATCTACATCTAATAATATTAGGAATAATAAAACATCGTTTAAAAAAAAAAAAACATCGCTGGTTTTATTTTGGCTTGTCATGTCTGTGTGTGTGTCGTGAACATTGCAGGAAATTTAGCGCAAGTGTAACCGATACGTCCTGTTCAGCTTCTTCTACTCAGAAACCTCAAAACGCAACGACTTGACTGTTCCAAAAGCGCTGACACTGGAGACTCCTTCCATACATGTTGCTTAAGCCGAGTGTGTTATAATTATATAAACTCATGGTATGAGCTAGCGGGCGCTACTGGTCAAGCTGCTGTTATAGAAAACGAATCTTCTTGACCAATCAGAATGGAGAATACATGAGCGCTCTGGTAGAACAAGTAACAAAAGCGTAAAGCTGCGTGTTTAGCTACGTGCTAAACTCTACGTGTCTAAATCATCACACGCATGGCTTTGGACTTGCTGATGTAGTTTCTGATGCGGTGTGACAGACAGGTTTCTGTAAAAAAAAAAAAAAAAAATGCACGATGCTAACGCGCGTCTGAAATCTTTTTTCTCGTTAGCATCATTTCAATTCGTAGCTTTAATAAAAAAACTAAACTATAGAGACACCATCAGTGACAGAAAAGTCTAAACTGGGTGAAATGTGATTAGACGAGGCTTACTGGAGCTACAATGCAGCTGATCTTTAGAAATCTTTAGCAGGTTTTTCTTCTTACACACACACACACACACACACACTCCTCTCAGACACTAGTGAACGTTTAGGTCGTGACCTGTGACCCAGAGTCTAAGCTTGCCTTGCGGAGAAATTCCAACGTGTCGAATTGTACGGGCGGCAGGTTTGAGCAGACGTTGTTAAAAATGCAGTAAGTGCACAACACCTTTTGTCCCGATTTCCCTGTTGTGAAAGAAATTGAGACAAATTGTTGTGACATTCTGATGTTATCAGCAGCTGATTTAGAGACATCCAGAGACAGAGAAATCGTTTGATTAATTAAAATCGCAGAATCTGAGCGCCGCGGCGACGCTCGTCTCAAATCCACCGATAGGAGGACGCCAGACTCATGAGACCGCTACAGATGCGTGAACGATCCAAGCTAATGGGCAGAACAATATCCTGCAACGGCAAGCTCGCTTCGCAGAACGCTCGTGTTCACGCACGGATCACGCCGATCGATGACGTAATCACAGCCTAGTCGTTTTCCTCTATCACAGGTCTACCGTTAGAGGATCTTCATCGTGTAATCTGACATGGCGAACCCGCGTTATCGAACTCAGCCTTGTACAGAATTTGTGCGAGATTTTCCTGGGATCTTCTCGTACTTCTCATGTGACGAGTAATAATATTAATATTGATGATCGCACAGCATAAACCAGGCTTTAGTGAAGTGTACGGTACTATTTAGCGTTCTTTACTTAGCCACATTAGCTTTGTAGGTCCAGTCACTATTTTTGTCTTGACTGACTGTTTTTCTCTCTTTTGTCACTTATGCTGAAATTACACCACTTTCTCGAAATCCTAGTTCTTCAGCAGAACGCTGTCAATAAAAAAATTGAGTGTAATTTAAATTGAACAGTTGGATTCATATGCTAATAGCATGACGTCACTGCTAACGGTCTGTTTGGATTTTTAAAAAATAACCCTTCACAGCAGGCGTCCAAGCTTCCTTTCAACAAGTGTGCAGTGTAACCTAGCAACGCCCTTTCGTCCTCTTTATCAACAGCGCTCGGGGCTGTGGCCGTTTCTGGCACAGACCAAGATAATTGTTAATTCCGCCTGTTTTGCACGTGTCTGTTTTCCGCGTCAAATTTCGTCGTGATGTCACACTACAGTAGAATTAATGGCTCATGTGAAAGTGGAAACTTGAGACTTAGCATATGATATGATATGATATGATATTGCTAATCAAAAACATTGATTCATGTGTCTAAATGTTGTTGTTGTTGTTGTTGTTTTTATCTATGTACAGTGTACAGCAGGTCTTGAGTATTGTTAAGCTCTGATTTTAGTACCAATGCTGTGATTTTAAAATTTTTTGGATTGAAATTTGGTGCAAAAATAATTGAAAATGAACTGATGTGAAACTGATGAAATTCTGTACTCTGAAACATGGACAGCACATGAAGCGCTCGAGTCGGGTGAAATGATAAAAACAGGGTGAAGGACATCATGTTTAAAATGATTTTTATTTGGCGCACTGGAGATTACTATATAACAAAGGTTTTAAAACAAATCATACATTTCTGTTTTAATCCGTAGTGTAGAAGCGGTTAATAACGCAGATCTTCTGCCAACAATTCAGTTCCTTTATTGAGTTGTAAAGTCAGCTATTAAGGACAAACTCCAAGGCCGTAAGTTGAGCTGTATCATTATCAGGTAAGCTATTTTACTGTTTTTTTTTTTCTTCCCGGTTGTTTAAGTGTTCCTGGGAATATTTCCACTGCTTCTTTCCAGCGTGTAATTCCAGGTTATTTCAGTTAGATTTGCCGATAATGATTTTTCTTTTTCCCAGATAAACACATCGCACAGTAACAAGTCTCTGCTGAGCCTGAAACGCTCAGCTCACTGATTCCCTTTTGTTTTACTGTGAGACACATCTGATAACAGAAAAAGTTGTGATATGATATATGATATGATATGAACTTCACACTGCGCATGTCCTCATCCGACCATTTCAGGTTGCAAAACTTTCTTGGAAAAAGGCGTGACTCGAGACTGTCTCTGGGCTGGAAATAGCCCGTGTGTACACTGCGTAACAGAGACCCGAGTACAGATAGGAATCTTTTTACGCCTTCTTTGTGCACTAATGCACAATAACTGTAGAACATTTCCCACTGATCCGAAATTATATCTAAGTGCTTTTCATCTGTAACATTCTTTACAAGTCCTTCTGATTCTGATCTATTGTAAATACTACTGTCTATCTACTTGTCTTTGGCTATTATGCTAACAACATCAGTTAATGGAAAATCCATCAAGTTAATGGAAAATGCAGAAAATGGAGAAAGATCAGAAATGTTATTGGTGTGTGGGTCTGAATTTGTAACCGATAAGCAGTCAGTTTGTTCCTGTTTTTAACTGCAGCTAGATACGCAAATGGAAAAAACAAAACATGCGTAACATTCCTCGTGTAACATTCCTCGCGGTTTGAGTGTCTTGGTGTGGAGGGAGTCCCTGCGGAGGTTCCTTCCCCATGGCTCAGAACTTATTCTGCGTTTGATTAAACTCGGAAATGGGAAGTCAGAACTAGGAATTCCATATTCGACCTCCATGTGTTTGAGCTACAAAGTGGCTAAACCTACGGCCTCTGTGTTTCTCTTTTCTTAGCAACAGTTTTATTTCTCAAAATATAAGCAAATTAATAATTCACCACTTCGCCACATCATCACACTGATGATGAATCAATGACTATGCTGTCGCACAGCACTGGGTAAGCACGCTGTACGCTCTCATGTTAATGAGCACTTTGTCCCACGAGCTTCATATCTCACCTCCTGCATGAAAGTAAAAACCTTGCCCGATCCCAGGATCTCTACGCTAGCATAAGATCCACATATCATTTAAGAAAATCACATACAGGGTGTAAAGCGCCAGATTCTCTTGTGGATGTAGTTCCTTCAGAATTACCTCAGAAATGGCTTCATTTCTACCCCGTAGCTATTTGTACAGTCTCTGTGAGCCATAACCGTGTAATTATTACTGTTTAAAGCAAGAATAATGCAATGAGGTGGCAGAGAAAAGCTTTAAGACAGTCACCAACTCGAGTAGTCTCCATTTTGGAGCCATAATCACACAGCTAGCATGAATAGCTAATTTCTGAATTTCTGTTCACTAGCCATAATCAAAGGTTAGTAAATGACATAGCTATAACTCAACTCAAAAATAATCTTCTCAGGTGAGCAATTTCTTTATATAGTGTTTAATAGCTGGTTTATTAGGATTAGCATGTACAGATTAGCTAAAGGAACTTCAGCATAACACTGGTCATTACGTATGAAGTTGTTGCTGCTGTTGTTTTCTTCACAGGTTTTTATTTTTATTGTGAGAATGAATTTAATTGGAAACGGTGCGTCAGTGCTAATGGTTTCAGACGCATCAGTGCGTATGAGCTTCGGATCCTGAAAACTGCCGCCGGGGCTGATTTTTAGGTTTAAAGTACAAACTCTGTACAGGTGTGGAAATATCAGTCAGCTTATTTTCCCTGAAGCATTTCAACTGGAATGTAAAAGGAACTTCTCACTTGGTAGAAGAACGGCCCTGACATGCTTGGCTTCGGAAATGTGCAGGTTTAGTTTTGCACCACGCTAATCTAGCTAACAAATATGAGTTTATTGCTTCCAGTTTAGCGTCTAAATAGCAGAATACATTTGTGAGGAAAATTTAAACGTACGAATCAATATCATCACCTTAAACTGTAGGCCACGCCTCCTACCTATCCATGTCTCACTCTTTCTTCAGTGTTTAATCTGACCTGGATACTGTAGGATTGTTGACTGTCCTGTCGCTCATCCCAGGATTCACACTCTGCTCATACTGAGCATCCTATAAACACACTCCGTACTGTTTGTCTTTACTCTTCTACACCTGTATACTGAAATGATTTATGACCACGCTATCCGGTGTCACCCAGAAGAGCACGGGTTCCCTTCTGAGGAGTTTTTCCTCGCCGCAATCGCCTCGGGCTTGTTCATTACGGGTTTAAATTTCCATCCAGGTTATGTGACATGGAGAGCACCGCATGGATTGTAGCATACAGTTCGCACGATGCTAAACCGGTAGCTATAAGCTCCCGTTAATTGTTAGCAACATCATCCTTAAACCTCAAGTACAAAACAAAAAACTAAAGATGCAAACATTAAACATGTCCTAGCTCATCCACTACATTTCGGCTAAAGGGGAGGGAGACAGAGGATCACATTTCCCAGAACCCTTCTAATGTGGTATGAGTGCTTCAGGCTACAGCTTTAAACATGACGCGGCCTGGAGGAAGAAGGAAGCGTGTTACGTTTGTGTTAATCTGCAATACGATGATCTCAACCTCTGAAAAAAAAACGAGGGGCTTGTCCACAGCCTGAACACGCCTCGCTTTCTCCTTTCTGTCAGCAGGATGAGCTTTGCTCAAACACGCATACTTTACGCTTCTTAACTGGTGGGGTGTGATGTGATTTGGTTCAGGCATTCAAGTCAGATCAGTTAATTATCCCCAGAATTCCAAGGAAGTTCAGGGAAACTTTTAATAATCTCCTGCTGAGACGCCTCTGAAGTGGGGAGGACAGGATGTGTCTCTCTTTGTCTCTGTAGGGGCACTACGATGAGATAACACTACAAGGTCAGAAGACTAGTTCCTGCTACGGGTGGAATGCAATGCCACTGTCTGTATCCGGATTCGGATTTTATTTTTAATTAAATAGGAACCTGCCACTATGCCCACGGCCACAAGTAAACACTGGAAAAAAAACTTCAGGATTGCTGGAAAAAATTTGTCATTGCTATTCTATTTTGCAAATGAACAAATTTGCCGAACACAATCTCCTGCACTTCTGCAGTTCCTCGGCCTCAGCTACATCACTCGAGTTCATAATCCGTCTCAACGCGACGCCCTGTGGAACTTTCTGGCGAGCTTTCGCTCTAACCTGAATGAGAAAACGGGCTGACTGTCTTTGGAAACAACGAAGCCTTTCCCAAATCAACGGTAGACACCTAATAATATTTTAGCAGATTTTTTGGGTTTGACACGTTCTGGAAAGATCTGAAAAGTTCACTGGTGCACAGCGAGTGGTCTCTGTATGGAGCAGTGGCTCTGTAAAGAAGAAATATGGGTTTATTTTGAAGCTCAGTCAGGCAGTGTTTAGGTGGAGCTACTGGAGCAAACCAGTGACAAGTACGCCTTGTGTTCATATTACATTCCTTATATACACAATTACTCTCGCTAGCATCATCAGTCTCAAACCTCCAGTGCTAAAATAATTAAGCAGGCTTTAAACACTTGGGGAAAATTATGAATGTAAAATTCATTTTTTAAAAATTTTTTAACGAGATCTTATTGAGAAGGTAAGTGAGACTTGTCTTTGCTTTATAATCTCTGCACATGCAAAGACGCCATCCTGGTCCTGGTCCTGGTCCTGGTCCTGGTCCTTGTCCTGGTCCTTTCCGTCACATCTGGAGCGAATTTGGACAAGGCAGCGAAACAGCATTACAATAGCTGGCCTCCATCCTGATCTCAATCATTTGCGCACACACACTCACACACACAGAGTCCCTAAACAGTCTTGCATTTCTTCCAGATTCTTCCAGAATCTCCAACCAAACATGCTTCTGACCTGACGAGCATGAGCTCACAAGGTCCAGCTCATACCTCCTCGCCCCAGCGTCAGCTCTCCGGTCATCTGCAAACCTTCTGCTTATTACTGAAAAATCTAATTTGAGATCTGAATTGTGAAACCTGTGACCCGATGACTGACAGTCACTTCAGATTTTACAAGTTTGACCTGTGTGTCTTGTATCTGTGTATCATCAGCACATCCCACATACACACACACACACACACACACACACACACACACACACACACACACCCTTTTCCTGAACCCGCATAGCAGAAGCACTGTCGTCATCTCATCTCCCACTGCAGCGATCTGCTAAACACATGTTGCCTAAAGCAGGCCAGATCCTCGCTGAGTAACGCACCATGCCTTCATTTCTAAACCACATATCACACAATGGCATGGATCCGGACAGGGAACCAAATTCAGATCGCAATAAAAATTTACACAAGGCCGTTTGTTAGCGTGTTAACATGTTTAACAGGTTTTTCCATTTTTGTGGCCAAGACGTTTCAAAAGAGTTTGCCAGAATGCGTATGACAAGTCAGAGCCTGTGAAAGCAAAATAACTTCTTTTTTTTTTTTTTGACATTTTTTGCAAGTCCACCAAGATTCCAGAAATTTTTTGCTCTTAAAAAGTTCTGGACAAGTATTTCACAGTTCCTGGAAGAGTTCCTGGTTTGTTTTTCCATCACATGGCACGAACGGTGACAGTTATCTAGAATAGCGGTTATCTAAAATGACTAAAACTGTTATGGCATTTCAGAGTGTGTCCTGATTTTTTGAAAATATCTTCAGATTCTGTGGTGAAAACGCACCTTGTAGAATGTCAAAAAAGCCTGGTTGGTTGTTCTTGAGTTCCTGAAACAGTGCTCAGGTCTGGAAAAACTTTATGAGCTAGAAATGTGCCTAGTTAAAACTAAAATCAGTCCTGTGTTCTGGTCCTGAAAAAGCCACCGGTACCTAAAATAAGGCCTGATTTCTGTTCTTTGGTTCCTGAAAAAGTCCCCAGTTCCTGAAAATAGCCCTGCGGAGGAAATGCACCTCGTAGAACCTAAAGTCAGGTCTCTATTCTGTTCGTGAGTTCTTGAAAAAGCCAATGGCTCCAGAAAAGGTTCCTGTGAAGGAAATGGGCCTAGTAGAACCTAACATCAGCTGTGTTTTTAGTTCTGGAGTCTCTGAAAAAGTGCTTGGTTCCTGAAAGGGTTCCTGTGGCGGAAATGGGTCTGGTAGAACCTACAATCAGCCCTGTTTTCTGTTCTTGGGTTCCTGAACAAATCAGTGGTTCCAGAAAAGGTTCCTGTGCCTAGTAATTCATTGCTTATTAATGGAATTTTGGATTCTGGATTACAGAACTGTCTCATGGAATCTCATGGAATGAAAACTTATCATGGGTTCCCCTGTCACTATTTGGTCATGCATCTGAGTCACGTTTGTGACTATTGTTTGTAAGAACCGCTTTCGGAGGGGGAGGGGCTTGGCTGATGAGTCACTCAGGAAATCGAGGACAAAGTGTATTAAGGTTGATGAGTGACATTTCATTTTTTTTGGAAAAACCAAATTAGGTAATAATTCCAACAAGCGTGGATGAGTTAGTCACACTATGAGTATTAGCCTCTTGATTGTTCAGTGGGATCTTTGCGTAGTTCGGAGTTCTTAGCTAGCTAAAGGAATATTTCCGAAAAGGAAACACGGTTATAAGGTTATAAGCTTTCCCCATGAGGGACAACCGAGGAACTCTGAAGGCTTCTAGATTTGACTTTTTCAGACCATTTCACACAGTTGGCGTGAATCCTGCGTGTTGGAATGTGAAACTCTCACAGCTACTGTGTGATATCGTGATGCCAACACGTCGCTTGTATCTCATGAAGGCTTTCAATGCAAATCCGACTCTGTGCTGGCGAAGCCCAGAACAATTCCCGAGTAGCTTTGAAGCCGGCGAACCTGTTCCACTTCTTATCAGCTCTTTGTCATTCAAACGCCGAGAGACAGACGAGCTATTAGTGCTGTTAATAAGGAAAGCAAACAGGCGTGTTTTTTTTTTTTTTATTATTTTTTTATGCAACTCCAACTACAAGCTTTCTCCGTAAGGCATCACACACATCTCGATCTCATATCGCCTCTCCTTATCGCACTAATTGCCTGTTATCGCTGTTTTCCAAAGCGCTACATTACTCAATCACAGCGTATCTTTCCGACAGGAATCATGGGAATTATTTTTTAAGGATAATGAAACGACTCCACCTTTACAATTATCCAAAAAATAAATAAGGCTTTTTAGAACAACAGCTGATTAATGAAGCGAATAGATTTAATCTCAGGGACACCGAGGTTAGCCTGTTAGCTTAAATACCAGTAACACAATTTCAAACATGTCACGATATCACAAAGCGGATTATAAACACACGCTGTCATTACTGGTCGAGGTCGGAATGGGATAATCCATCAGCGAGTCAAAGATCGGAAAGAATCTCTAAATATCACATTCAAACCATAACGTAAATCTTACAGCTACCAGTTCAGCGTTACGTCAGTTTTAGGCGTAAATCATCACACACTCGACACGTCGTGGTTCCTGCAGTGACGCTGTACAACAAATGGACACAAATTCAACCAAATATTTGTAGATCATTATTGCAAACTATACAGATCGGATATTATGAGCTATTTTCCACTCCTGTTGTTGCACTACGCTACTATTTTATTTGTTGCTAGGCTACAAAAGGGGGGGGTGAATATTTATGCAGGATGAATTTTTATTTATTTATTTATTTATTTTAAATCCTTCAGGTTCATGAGGCTGTTTTTGTAGAAAGTGTTTCTGAGCCTTGAGGGTGATGATGCAGACACGTGGTTTGCACATCGCTAACCTGGAGGCATTAGCCTCATAGCGCTAGCGCAAAGCTAAACATCTGTGTGCTGATTGATCACATCTGTAGCAAGTGGAGCATTGAGTAAGCTTCAGCTACAGCCGCAGAGTCTGAAGTGGATCAGAAACGAGTGTAAACACTTCGCTTCGGACAATGCCGAGGAAGCCGACGCACAACGTCACGCTTTCCTTCCGAACGAGCTCGTTCCACTCCGACGCACCTCGGCTACTTTGGAACAAATGATCCGATTAGCCTCCAGCTGATAGCTGCTCACTCTTCATTACGCAGCCAGGAAGAGAGTCACAGAAGCGAGTGTGTGATGATGTAGACATGATGAACACTCGCTTCAAGTGTTTGACGTTTGACGACAAGTCGTGAAAAACGAACTCGTCCTGAAATTCTAATGAATTCAAATATTAAATATCAGCCCATGCAGAAGTTTTACAAAAAAAAAGGGAAATGCTTTTCCGTGGAATTACACATTCCGTTCTTCATGACGTAACCTCGCTGCAGTTGTTTTTGAGTTGTTCCAAATGTGAGAAAAAGTTTTGGCACCACATCGCACACGCACACACACACCAGAGCTCCACATTTGCCTTAGCCATGTACGTCCATGGAAAAGACATGATAAGTCAGATAAACACACACACACACACACACACACACTTACATACACACACATGAACTGATCTTTACTTCTTTACTTCATCACTTCTAAAAATGGCAGGTGCACATGGACTAGAAGAGCTTTGGTGCTCCTGGTGTGTGTGTGTGTGTGTGTGTGTGTGTGTGTGTGTGTGTGTGTGTGTGTGAGGTGTTATAAATACAGGAAATGGAGCATTACTGTAGCAAAAAAGTACAAAAAAAACACACTGAATCACAATCAGCATTTCTGACGCAGTTGGCTGTTTCCCACGGGGCCAGTGATGGGTGTGTTACAGTTTGGGTTTAACGGTGAGTCAGTGCGCACACACACACACACACACACACACACACACACACACAGGGTGAAGGGTGAATGCAGCAGTGTCATGCTGGAATGTACAGAAACAAGGAAGCAAAGTGCAGAGAGAGAGAGAGATAGACAGAGGTAGACAGAAAGAGAGACCCAAACAGGGAGACAGACAGATAGGGAGAGAGAGAGAGACAGACAGACAGACAGACAGACAGAGAGAGAGACAGATAGGGACAGACAGACAGACAGACAGACAGACAGAGAGAGAGACAGATAGGGACAGACAGACAGACAGAGGGAGAGAGAGAGACCGAGAGACAGAGAGACAGACAGACAGACAGACAGACAGACAGAGAGAGAGAGAGAGAGAGACAGACAGATAGGGAGACAGACAGAGAGAGAGAGAGAGAGAGAGAGAGAGAGAGAGAGAGAGACAGGGAGAGAGAGAAGTCCTGGTATGGAATCAGGAAGAGTGATGTTCAGGAGACTCGTGTGTTAGTTCGTGTCTCTGCTCTGTTTTACTTAAGAGTCAGATTTCCCACAATCCTCTATCAGAATGCAGTTTTTCCTCCACAGGGTGATACCTTCCTGCGTATTTCCTCATCCTCACCCCTGTGTGTGTGTGTGTGTGTGTGTGGAGACTGTCTCAGTGGGTAGCAGTGTCTCCTGGGTGAGCTTGGGTTGAGCTCGGGTTCTCCCCGTGTCTCTGTGGGGTTCTCCTGGTTATTCTATTCTGATAAATCTCTTGTATTATGACGAAACTCTTCTCTTCTACTGAATTCTATTCTGTTATATGATGCCAGTCATATTCCATTCTCTGATCAAACTCTATTATGGAAAATAATATTCTATTCTAATGCAAGAAAAAATTTGTATTATTAAACCCCTGTGCTATTCTAGTCTATTATGACAAACTTCTGCCCAATTCATTTCTATTCTGCTAAAACTTTATTCTATTCTGATAAACACTCGCTTGGATATTATTTGTTTGTACGGTTTTGCCTTCAGACCTTCAGCGGTTCTGTCGAGCTGCCAGTCGTAACGGCTCTCAGTGCAGATGTGCTTCTGAAGTGAAGTGAAGTGAAGTGACTTTGTGGCCAAGTGTGGTGACCCATACTCGGAGTCTGTGCTCTGGATTTAACCCATCCAAGTGCACACACACACAGTAGTGAACACACACACACCTGTGAACACACACCCGGAGCAGTGGGCAGCCATTTTAGCTGCGGC
>CM074971.1:14951049-14968966 GCA_037577455.1 Pangasius macronema | reverse complement strand
CCAAAGAGGAGGTATATGGAGGTAATAAATGAGGAGATGAAGCTAGTGGGTGCAAGTGTTGAGGATGCAGAAGATTTGGTTAGATTTTTTTTAACAATTAATCAAGATTCACATTAGTGAGTATACTTACCTACAGACAAAATCAGGTGCTCTGATAGACATTTCTCTTTTCTGAATCAGTTTGTTCGTATCCAGTGCAATAAGACCCAGTGTGTGAAAATTTCAATATTTTATTGGTAATATTTAAGCTATATTAGTTAGGAATTTTCCTCATGTCAATCACGTGACAAACTTATCTAGAATTTTATTAATGTTCTTGTAGCTTTTTGTGATACCTCACTCATAATACTAAGTTTTAGCAGCTCAGACCTGTAACTTAGCTAATATCCAACGCTGGCGATTAGTTCTCTTTTCGAAAACTGGCCGCCATCTTTAATTACACGTATCTTCCAATAGTACTAAAGCAAAGCATCCTCGGGTTGAACAAACACACTGGCAGATAGCCTTGTTTTTGTATCTTCCTCTTTCACAAGCCTTAATTCACCAGTTCGCACCTGAGGAAATTGAAAAACAGTCTGTCTTATAAATTCCCCTCAGTTACAGCTTTTATGACATTTCGGTAAAATGAGAATTTTATAACACACACATGAGCTCCCAGGCTGTTAGCTAACTAGCGTTTGCCAAGCAAATACTGCAAGAGCTTTTATAGTAATTATGTATACACAGTCCAACATGGCGCCTGAGGAAATTAGCTATGATTGGACGTCATTGCGCGGTTACCAGGTGTGATTAACGTTTATTGCTCATCCTAGCGTAAACAGTAGCATGTATCAGGGGGTCATAAACATCAGAATATCTTATACCAGGGATGAAACAATATAAGAACAATATGATCAGAAAATATACAGGTACAACTCAATATTACACTTTTTGCTACATTACAGCGTTGGTTTTGTAGCCAAGGGCACCTTTATCTGTAAAATAAATTTCATGAACCCAAACAGAGTGGATTTATTTCATGAACATTATTTAAATATTTCAAATAATTTTTTTTTTTTGGAGCCACTGAACACTGAACTTCTATTACCGAATCACCGGTAGAACACATTAGGGCTGAACTGTGGGTTGTGATTTTCACCACTGTAACAAAATTTAAAAAATAAATTTAAAAATTAAAAAAAAAAAAAAAAAACACACACCTGGCTACGCTTCAGGGGTTCCCTGAGATCCACTTTCCTTCCTTCCTCCTTCTCTCACTCCCTTATTTCTTTCTTTCTTATAAACTCTTTTTTGTTGTTGTTTTTTGAACTTGTGCTAACAGAATGTATTACTTCATGGTGCTGTATTTGAGATGTCCAAGTCAAGTTAGTATTTGGTTCACTTTTATTTGAGAAGAAAAAAAAAAAGACCAACCTTGAGACACCCCATTTAATTAGCCACTCTCTTTATTATTTACGAATGGAAATAGACTACTGGAGCGCTCACAAGGTAAACACGGCGCGTGGACGCCTGCAGCTCATCACCAGCTCTCTGGCAGTGGCGCATGTGCGCTATTCTCACGTATTATGACAGTTGGCTCTGAACCTCTGGAGTGTTAGGACAGAGCTGGAGCAAGCTCATGCCCTCTCAGTTGTTTCTTTTCTTTACTAATCCAATAAACAGCATTCATGTTATAGAAACATGGTTATGATAGGGCATGTTAATCGTAATACGGGTTAAAAGGGACCCAAAGTTTAGTATCCACTGGGAAATTTCCATTGGGGAATTTCCACTGGAAAGATCTATTCAGGTTTCTAAAATAGGTGGCTGAGATATGCAAAATTCATGTTGCAGAACGAGGAAATGGTTTTTACATTTGTCCACTGGCTGAAAGACCGACAGTCTTCTAAAATGGTAAGTGTCAACAACTTATTTTTGACCCAAAAGAAATTCAGCCATTAAACCAATTTGAGTAAAAACCCAGGATTTTATCCTACGCACCAAATATTTATTGTTTATATGCGTCCACGAAAGGTTCAAAACAGCACCTTTTAGGGTTAAAAAAAAAAAAAAACATTTGTCATTGGACTGGCATCCTCAAGAGTAAGCCTTTGGGTCACCTTTAGATTGTGGTGTACATTTGAGAGGAAATTTACATTGTTTATAGGTCGGGACATTAAAGTCCCGACCTATAAACTAAACCGTACACTTTCCTTGAGGCTACGTTGATACCATCAATTATACCTTTTACCTAGTAAGGTGCATGTAGTGTACCTTTAAAGCTTTACTCTAAAAGGTTACTATGATCCAATTATTTATCTTACTTTACTGCATACTTTAACTGTATTCCCAGATGAAAAGACATTAAATACACAGAAGATCAGCAACAAGGAAGTGTACAGTTTACTACTATTTTTTTCTGAGTGTGTATTCTGACTTTGGCATAACAAAGATAAAAACTGGAGAAGAAAAAAAAAGCAACATATCAGACTTGTGTTTGTTTCTGGTTCAAGGTAGAATTTGAGTTCGAGTTTTATTAAAAAATGAAACAAATTTTCTATATTTCCGATTAGCACTCAGACGCCTTTGCCAAGACTGTTTGGCATGGTTTCTAAAAACAGAAAAGGGGATGGTATTAAAATCATTTAAATCATAAAGAATAAGCCTGTCTCCAAAAGAACAGGACACATGAATCATGTGAGATTGTTTGAAATGGCATTAGCTACAATACGGCTGTGACGAAGCAGAAGACAAATTAACCATCACCGTGGAGTATCAACCCAGACACACTCTATTCCGGTTAAATAAACCAAACATGGCAGAGGGTTTACTGACCCACTTCAGTCCCTACTTTTGGGAACATGCATTCAGGCAATAACACGGCACTCCAATTTAGGAAATGACTTCGAGATCATTTACTGCACACGCTTGATTTTGTCACTTTTCTCATGACATATCTGCTTGAAAAGTTTCCAGCAAAATCATCGCACTAATGTCATGTTTTTAAACCCCATTGTACGCGAGTACGTGCCAAAACGCAGCTGCCTAATGTATATCGTGTGCACGGGAGAAAAGACGTCACTAGCAAATGCGAACCTTATTTCCCACAGATGTGCCCATTATTAAAAGGCAACTTATCTTAAAGCAAATGTGGCCAGGTTAATACATGTCCGAGTCAACATGACCCCAAGTACAGCAAACAGACAGGGTAAACGGAAGATGCTTCATATTCTTAATGAGCTTCACCGAATTCATTTGGGAGACGGCAAAAAAAAAAAAAAATGACAGTGGAAGGTTGCGGACCTGGGTTTCATTTTAGGAGTTGTTTTGCTGAGCAGCTGAAGGGACAATCAAATGGAGTACTGCTTATCTAGAATGAGGTGATAACATGCATAGGTTGGGTTTATTGGGCACGAAAGGTTTTAAAACAAGCAAGCCCTCTATGTCAATATTAATATCCATGCAAGCCTCCGATAATTATGACAGGGTACTGGCATGGTTTTTACTCCTTAGTTGTGGTAAATGTGAAATGAAACATTACTTTGGATTAAGCACACTTCTTCATTTGTAACTGATGGTTTACATTCAAGTAAGTCAACAGTTAACCAATGGAAGCGTAGCAGGTTTTGATGGGAGCTTGACGGTTGCGTTCAAATTCCAGCGCTGTCAGTGTCCCATTGTTACTCAGATCTGTACTTGGATTGTATTTTAATCTGCCTCACTTGTAAGTCATGTTACATAAATGTGTATGAGTGAGAGAAAAGAAATCAAGAAGAGAGGACCAGTGCTCTTATTTCAGTATGGTCCTGATAAGCCTTTACAGGTTCCCCATTTTATTGCACATAACATAAAACTTACCTGTATCCTTTTTCTTTCTTTCATCAGAAGAATGATGAATGACCACATTTTCAAAAAGCCGGTCATGCCAAAACCTCAACTCTCTGATACTCCTGAAGAATGAGCCTTTTCCTCAAGAACCTCATGTTGCATCTTGGGTGGAAACATGAGCCACACCTGCGAATCCCAGGCAACCAACACGACAGTAGATCTAGGTCCACTGGGGGGCCATCAGCCTTGGGAAGTGGTTCTGATCGTTCTTGTGACCGGCACGCTCTCGTTTATCACCATCTTGGGTAACCTGTTAGTGCTCATCTCCTTCCGGCTCAACCGGCAACTAAGAACCATCAGCAACTACTATCTCCTGAGTCTGGCAGTGGCTGATTTAATCTTGGGCACAGTGTCAATGAACCTCTACACAGCCAATATCATAATGGGTCGCTGGATGTTGGGACATCTAGCATGCGACCTCTGGCTAGCGTTAGACTATGTAGCTAGCAATGCTTCTGTTATGAACCTCCTAGTAATCAGCTTCGACAGGTACTTTTCTGTAACCCGACCCTTAACATATCGGACCAAACGGACACCCAAAAGAGCTGCGGTGTTGATCACGCTAGCGTGGGTGGTATCATTTGTACTATGGGCCCCTGCAATCTTGTTTTGGCCCCATTCAGAAGGAGAATTGGACGACAAGGTGAACTGCTCTATCCCCTTTCTAACAGTGCCTTCTTTAACCTTTGGAACAGCCATAGCTGCTTTCTACCTCCCTGTAAGCATCATGATCATTCTATACTGGCGAATTTACTGGGAGATTGAGAACAGAGCAAAAGGACTTGCCAAGTTTGTTGGGTCTGTTGGTAGCAGTCAGAGTAGCTCAGTGAAGGTACCAAACAAGTGGTCCAACAGCACCCGAAGCAGTCTCAGTAGTTCCATTGAGACACATCCCAGAAAAGGTCCAGAGCTTGCCAGGAAAACATCAGTTGGGTGCTTTCCTGCAAGACAAAAGCAGCTTCCTTTGGTTCCAGGAAATCTATCCATGCTGCCACCACCAAGTGAAATCAATTACAGGGAGGCGTGCAGCAGCAGCAGCTGGAACATTGAAGATGAGGATGATGACGATGCTGCAACATCTTCGACAAGTGAGGAAGAGCAAAAACAAGACCACAAAACAATGACGCTGTCTGCATCAAATCCTGCAGTGATCAAGCTGAAGGATCTGCAAGTAACATCAGAGTATCAGCAGGAAATTCCTGCCTTATCTGCCCAAGTTGCAGATCCATTATCCAGCCAACCCTCCAGACCTCTTTCACTGAAAAAGAACAGACTGCCGGACCTCAGCCTCCACAAGCAGCCCAAAACCAAAAGGCGAATAAACATGATCATTCGAGAAAAGAAAGCAGCACGGACGCTGAGCGCCATCTTATTGGCTTTCATCCTGACATGGACTCCATACAACATCATGGTCTTGGCTTCTATTTCGTACTGCGTCCCTGAAAAGCTGTGGCATCTGGGATACTGGTTGTGCTACGTCAACAGCACAGTTAACCCCATGTGCTATGCTCTCTGTAATGATTCCTTCCGAGCCACTTTCAAAACACTGCTACTTTGTCGCCGTGGAGATGCCAGAAAGTGGCAAACAAGTCACCAGAGCCGTCGTTCTTCCCTGAGGCCAAATAAGTCATGTAGCACAGTGTGAATTACAGAACTGGAGTCTGTTTCTAAAGCTGCCCTTCAGAAAGTTGCTCTGATTGACTGGATATCTGTAGCCCCTCAAGATTTTGCAAAAGGCATAAAAAGCTTTTAAATCCATAATAGAGCTTGGTCTGGATAATGCTAATTTGTACAATAACATTCCGCAGCCTCAACATGAGGGGCCAATGCACTGAACAACTTTCTCTTTTGACTTTTTGCCAGATTTAAATGACAGGGAACGTTTGGATATTTTCGGTCTGTTTATTGAAGCACTGCTATGTTATGTTTTTTGGAATCTGTGCCCAACGTCTTTCCTCCATCATCTTACAGTGTATCTGCCTTGTGTCCTGCCTACCAATCTAATGTCTCAGCTGTGTGCCATTTTAAAAAGAGAGATGGGAAAAGATGACTAAAATAACCTCCTCTGTTTCCTATACACGGCCCCTTTGAACAATGCAGCCAAATTGTTCCACTGAGAAGAATTTTTCCGTTGGCGATATTACTCGGCCAATGCTACAACTCCTTCCTTTTTATTTTTCTTTTTTTTATGTACTCATAAGGAGAAATATGGTACAAAAATTATTTAATAATTTAACAGAACTGTATGTTATGAGCATGTTATATTTACGTTATACAATATAAAAAGGCATCTAAAAACTCAGTAAAGAGTCATGATCAAAAATCATTGTTTGCATTCCATGTCATAATGAACAAGAAATGACGGACTCAAACATAAACGTAGGGCTGCTACAACTAACCAACCAAACCGATAAAATCTGATTTAAAAAAAAAATTGTGGCGAAATCGATTATTCGTTAGCCGGTCTGTTATGAAGCTACACCATTTCACTCCATAGCAATTAGCTTGTAACTAGTTAAACTAGTTGATAATTGCGATATCATTTCATTTTCTTGAATACACACCATATGGCCAAAAGTTTGGACACCTGGCCATCACAGCCACATGTGCTTGTTGAACATCCCGTCCCAGATTTATTACCTCTTTGCCATAATAACAACATCCACTCTTCTGGGAAGGCTTTCCACTAGATTTTGGAGCGTGGCTGTGGAGACTTGTGTTCATTCAGCTACAAGAGTATCGTTAGTGAGTTTAGGTGCATGTCTTCATGGAGCTCGCTCTGTCATGCTGGGACATGTTCAGGCCTCTTAGGAAATCTTCCAACTTTGTCGCAAACGTTTGGGGAAGGCCCGCACATGGGTGTGATGGTCAGGTGTAAAAAAGGTTTAAATAAATATTTTTTGCATTTAGTATAGTATATTGCAGTGGAAGGATTCATGTTCTGAAAAGCGTACTTCGGTATTAAAATCCTTATACGGATACTTAAAAACACAACAAAAAAAAAGTAGTAGAGTATAAATATAACAGTCAGTGCTAAATAGGTTTTATTTTCCTTGGAGAAAAAAAAGATGTCAAGATTTGTACCACAAAGCAAAACATTCCATCATGAATCAAACCACTTAAAAACAACCTGGCGAAAATAAATGACCAAAAAAAAAAATAAATAAATAAAAATTTTAATGGCCACTGTTTATTATAAAAAAAAACAGCTGTACTAACAAAAACTTGTTACCTTTATTTACTGTGTTAATAATGGTTAGTTGACTACTGATATGACAGCAGAACTAAATATCACAAAACTTTCCCCCCCCAAAAAAAAAAAAAAAAAAAAGATGGTTATGTTGAGTGCAACAAGAGGCGAGCATAAGCGTAAGTGGTACCAGGTAAACATGCATATGGTTATTCCGTTCTAACTGTAAATGACACTAGGATACGGTCAAAGTGACAGGTGCTGGAAGCAATACTCCATGTACTGCAGGGTGACTAAAGTAACCGTCCTGACGAGTAACACCATCATCTGAACAGACAGAATGTCGTGTACGCCATTTTGTCCATTTTTAGAAAATCAGGCCATATTGCATTTCAGGCTAAACAGTGTGTCAGTACTGGATTAGCTAGTTCTGACGAGAGTCTAAAATCTACAAGAAACCAACCTGAGTTGTGAGCTGTTATTCTCGAATCCACGAATCTCGCGTGGATTTACATTTTAATCGTTTATAAGCCACGATGTCTCCTGAGCCATCTTATACACTAATACACTACATTTAACTTTATTAGATCCTTGAGGAAGCTATATTAAAATTTTTTAATAAACTAAAGAAAAAAAAATACCAAAAAAAAAACCTTTGAAAGGATGATCAACGAACCCTGCGACGACGGCGAAGCAGACGCATCGATGGCACTGGCTGATGATGCTCGCGACATAAAGAAATAGGCTTAAAACCGCTAAAATAAGAACCAATCACTTTTTATAATCTCACTTTTAAATACATCACACCTTTATATGCTTTACAAATATATAAATATACAAAAAAAAAAACAAGAAAAAAAAAAAAACAACACGCTACCGTTTGTCTTATTACGAACAAGCATGCTGATTGATTTCAACTATTACTGGGCGACTAGAAACGTAACCGGTGCGAGGAGAAGTCTACTGACGGCAGCTAGTGCGGGTTTCGGTGAACAGTTCGAGCAGCTGAAGGACGCGTTCACGACTAACGAGCGGAGTCTTTAACCGTCGGAGCGTGTTGTTAGACAGTCCGGGTTTGGATTAGTCAGTTATCGGTGCTGTTTTTTGTTTTGTTTGAAGATTAATAGTTGAAAACAAAGAGCAGTGGGTAGTTTAAAACTTGGAACTGTGTAACAGTCATATTGGAATTAAACCTGCCAAGAGGAGGGATTCGTTTTCCTGTTTTCCTGTTTTTCATTATCCTTTCTCGTTTATCCATTCATCCCTCGCTTTCCTTGGGTAAATAGGTTAACTATGTTTCCCTTTTCCGGTCCCCAGCATCTCTATCTCTCTCTACCTCTCTATTTTTTTTTTAACCTCTTCCCTGACTCACTGAGTGGCCACGTAAAGAGCTGGGAACCGAGAAGGCGGGGCCAGTGTTCGGAGGCGGGTCCATCACGACGGGGGAGCGTTCTGGTTCTGGTATATGGAAGCCTTCTCTTTCAGCAGGTCCAAACACAAATGGCAGCTCCAGCTTCCTGCAGAGCGGACGGAGAACAGCACGGTTAATTCTGGGGAGACAGACACTACGGGGAAGCAGTGTGCTGAAACGTGCACGTGTCATTACCTTCAGGAGGCTCCGACATGGGCGGGGTGAGGCAGTACATGTGATAGCCTCGGTCACAGTCGTCGCAAAAGAGCAGCTGGTCCTGTGGACAAGCAGGAAATTCTAGATTACCCACAATGCACCTGGAGGATTAACAGAGTAGATCCTAAACGGTCAGGTTTGTCAGTATGCTGTAGACCAGTGGCTCCCAACCTTTTCCTATATATTGTCATATGTAATAGTTAATAAATAATTTCAAGCTTTAAGGACGTTTCTGACATTGTGTCGACTCGTACGTTATCTGAGCCGACGGCAGCCAATGACGGTCCTTCCAGCTTGGAACGTGAACGCAATAGGCTAGTGTAAAAGACGATCGTTAATAATATTTTATATAAGAGGTCATTGTTTTTTTTCTGCCTTATTGTAAGCACATGATTTTTTTTTTTAAAAACATCCAAAAATATTTTTAAATAAAACTATCCGAGGAACATTTTATGCATCCTTATTTGACCTCAAATCACATCAGCCCCCGCGACCCTGCTGTGAACTCTGGCGCCCCCTTCAGCTAAAGGGCCACTTCCTCAGTAAGCAATAAAACACTCGGCGGTGTGCTGTTACAGGAAAATAACCAACCACACGAAGCGACTTAACAGACCAGCAAGTTGACTTTCCTACAGCATCACAGCTCGGAGTGTTTTATTCCTCCTACACCACAGCACTGCGTCAACAAATCGGTCTTGATTTTTATCCATTTGTAGTTATGTTCAAGGATGCGGAAAGTCATGTTCCTGTTCTCATTGACGTTACACCAGCTATAAACTGCTGACGCTGGTAAAACCAAAAAGCTTGTTGTATTCTCAGGAAATTTTTCACGGTGGGAAACGTACTGACTGGTCCGAAGCTCTGACACTGGAGACTCATTCCAAAAATGAAAACGTCACCATATCAACAGCTGTTTGTTAAAGAACACTGATTATTAAGCTTTGGATTATCCAGAGAGTCAACCATGCAGGCCTGTTACTATAGAAACTACAACGTGTGTGTGTGTGTGTGTGTGTGTGTGTGTGTGTGTGTGGGGCTAGTACGTCGTTCTCCGATGTGCCGCACATGTTGCAGCACTTGCACTCGATGCACTGCCAGCGGTATGTCTTCACCGCCGCCATCATCACCGGCGTGAACTGCAGACACGAGGGATGACCTGAAGAACGGAAAGAAAAGGGAACGTGTGAGAGAGAGAGAGAGAGAGAGAGAGAGAGAGAGAGAGAGAGAGAACTTATGAGCAACAGTGAACAGGTGAGGTGAAAAAAAAAAAATCGCACGATCAAAACGCCGGTGTTGGCCAACACCGAATGAAAGCTCATCGACAGACACCGAATTACGGACAGTATTCCTCGGATACGGAGGTATTCGTTCCTTACCGGAGCGGCCGCAGTCGGAGCAGGACACCAGCTCTTCTGATTGGCCAGTTTTCTGGTTCATGTTGGAATCGCCCAGACAGAAATCGCAGTAGTTGTTGGGCAGGGCCAAACCATCAGGACCCTTCTTAGGGGCTGCTAGAGAGACATTACATAACAGTAATAAATCCATCATATGCTTTATATTCATTACCATTATTACAGGAATACAAAATGTTACAGCAGTCTAACGGTCTTTAGCGTTTAGTTTTAGTCCTGTTAAAATACTCGATACTATATCTGAGGGATATGACGAGGTAACGTCATGACTAAAAGTTCTGTATTTTTATGTATTTTGTTTATGTTGTTTTATGGTTATATTATTTAACTGTGTACAGTGTCTTTGAGTGTGAATGTAAGGAGACACCTAAAGAAAGCGAAAACGAAACGTTCCACAAACCCGGATGTGATACGATGGTACAGGGCAGGCGCCGTGATGTGTAAGATCACTTCAGACGAGGAATTAACTAAATCGTAATTATTAATATTCATATTTTTATTATATATGTAAACTCAGAATGAGCTCCTCACTCTTGGGCTCCTCGGGTGGGGGCGGGGTCTGCTCTTGAAGCTCCGCCTCCTCCTTTTCCTCCCCTTCCTCCTCGGCTAAGTGAGAGTGGGTGTAATGGTAGCTCAGTCCGGGCCTGTTCTTGTAGCGCTTCCCACAGACTACACACACACACACACACACACACACACACACACACACAAAACCTATTTAACATCTCCATTTAGTCATTTTTCCCCATTACAGTGTTTTGTTCACTCTTGACACACATGCAAACACACACACATGGGCATGTTTTGACACACACACACACACACACACTGCTAACACTCAGAACTTTTCCTTGTCTACGTAAACCTAGAATACATCTAAAGCCTAAAATAAGTCAGGGGGGGCGGCTTCCGCAAAGATCGTGGTTTCTATTCCTCTTCTCTGGGCTAGGGGAACAGCAGTCTGAGTCTCACACACACACACACACACACACACACACACACACACACAACTAAATTGACCATGCGTTATTTTTCACACTCATAAACAACCTCTTAAACTCCAAGGAACCACCAGTGGTCCCGGGTACGCATACTGTATCGAGAGAGGCATCGTACGAAAACTGTGATTCTCTTACTTCCTGTAAAATTGATCCCACTGTTACATTCGTAATACTCGTAAATTCAGGAAGAAATAGAAAATTTATATAGACACATGCACCCTGGAGGATGAGAGGTTCAACTTCCGCTCGGCACGAGATGCAACGGAATATAGAGGCTTGCATATGTATTGACCCCCCCGTGAAGCCAAGGGTAACGCTCCACGTGATGCTACCACCACCGCGCTTCACAGCTGCGATGGTGTTCTGGCAGTGTTGGGTTCGAGTTCCAGATTGTAACGCTACGAAACGCGCTACTGTTCAAGGGAGGGTGAATACTTATACACGCCACTTTATTAAAGCACTAAAACATGGCCAGGTCTTATAGGCATTCACTCTAAGATGCACAAACACACACAAATGATCAGATCTAATGCCCAAAAAACAAAAAAAATTAAACAAAAGCAGAGGTGCTATTTCAGTCTAAGCAAAGGAGTGAAGAAGTGAAGAAGGTTTGATGAGTGACAGAACAAAGGGTAGTGATTTTAAATACAGAGAGATATAAAGACAAGGTGAGGACAGACGAGGAGACGGACGAGGGGAAAGATGGCGCAAGGTTTCGGCAAAGCGGACGCCAGAAACACAGCGACGCACCTCATGAAGGAAGGAAGATAAAAGGGCGCAGTAAGAATGACACAGACGCTCGTTATTGCACGCAGCCTGAATTGCAGAACTCACACGTCAGCTGGCGAATGTTGCGCCACATTTGTGAAAGCAGTTTGGAAATCGTGTCGAGCGCGTTTCCTGCCTGAGGCCCACATCGTCTCCTAATCTCAGAGCCGATCAAAACCTGCTCTCTGCTGAGCGTGTGTGCATATATTACCTTTTTATACCGCAAGTTCTTCCTCATTTTACGATATTTACGCGCCACGTTCATAAAACGTTATGTGTTTTTCCCTAAAAAGTATCGTATCCTTAAAGGTGTCGATCTTTACGGCGTATAACATGGTTAGCATTGGCAAATTGCTACAATTCAGCTTCAGGATGTGCTGCTCGGGATCGTCATCTCTTATTTTCCTATAACTGCATGTGGTATGTTTCATCAGTTCATAGTTACATTTAAAATTGGAGAACGTCCACAGAAGCAGCTCCTGTTATCACTTACGTTACGTCGCTCCCTCACCAGCGATTTCACTACGTTTTTTTTTTTTGCGCTGCTTTACTGCTGTTTTTGAACGATTAAAATATCAAGCTGACATGTCTGGTGTTTTGGTAAAGTTTAAAAGCTTTAATCCAGTTTAAACAGCAAGCTAACATGTAATTCGACATCTTTTTGCAGTCGCGTGTTTATTAGAACGTAGCGCGTTCACAACTAAGAAGCAAGTCTTGTAGGAGATGTACGGTTACTGTTCCTAGGTTTATGAACTTATCGCTGATGCACTAGACGCGCTAGTTTTAAAATAACGACTCCAAACGCCGGGACCAACCGCACACCCTGACTTACAAAACAAATAACAATAATAATAATAATAATAATATTAATGAATGCACATAAAACGAAACAAAACAAAACAACATCCATTCACAAATCAAGCAGCGGGCAGAGAAAGGCAGAGGGGAGAAGCAGGGACAGGAAGTGAGAGAGGGAGAGAGAGAGAGAGAGAAATATACCTCGTTCAGAAGTTTTTGAAATATGCTTTTGTTTGAAAGTGTCTGAAAGAGAGAGAGAGAGAGAAAGAGCGAGAGAGAGAGAACAGACAGACTCACAGAGTGACACTAAGAATCAGGAAAATAAAAGAAGTCAAATGATCAAGTCTGAAGGACGGAGAGAAACAGGAACGTTAGCACAGCATCGTGACGCGTTTTAAGGGAGACGGAAGCCTACCTGTGGTGCATGAGCTTTATTATAAAATCGCATTGAAATAAATTACACGTGATCTAGATCCTGTTCTGAATACGGGACTAAAGCCTTAAAGAGTCTGCTTAGGGTAGAATCTGCCAATGTAAAAACACTAACTGCTAAATAAGATGAAAACCGAAAGAGACAAAAGAAGAGAGTGATGACTGCCACCTGGAGGAGAAAAGAAAAAGAAGAAAAGACTTCTAAAGCGACGACTTCTGGAAAAAAATAAATAAAATAAGGATGATGAGAATACTTCTCCTCCTAAAGCCGACTCCTCCTTATGAGGTAAACAACAATCCTCGTCTCGTGTCTTTTACTCCGAACTACATTTCCCAGAATGCCGTGTGTGTGTGTGTGTGAGAGAGAGAGAGAGAGAGAGAGAGAGAGAGAGAGAGAGACTCACTGTCGCAGGCGTAAGGTTTGTCCCGATCCTCGAGAGCAGCGGCTGCGTCCAGCTTCTTGCGAGCGCTGCTGACGCCCCGCCCCTAAACACACAGGAAAACAATAAATAATCGTCACATGATCAGAACCCCGACTGTAGCGTCAACACGTAATAAATAACGTACGTCGTACTTTAACTGGAAAACATAAACAAGATCTACCTTTCCCTTGCCTTTGCCGCGTCTCTTCGGTGTATCTTCCTCATAATCTTCATCATCCAGGTCGTCCATGAAGTCATCGGGTTCCACAATTCTCTACTCTCACACACACACACACACACACACACACACACACACACACACGCACAATCAGCGATAACCCTAAAAGCAGAAGTGCGCGCGTTTAAAGGCTTCTCGCGCACAGCAGAGGACTGTCGTTTAACGTCTCCGCTTCCTGTATGAAAGCTCGGTATTTCCATCATATAGATAAAACACTCGGGGCTTGTGTGTGGTAACCATAGCAACAGCATCGCTGAGCACACTCAGCATGTGTCCAACCCGTTGTTATTTTAAATCCAAAGGCTATACATCAAAAACAGGACGAGACGAAAATGACATCACATCACGACACTTAAAAGACGCCACGCGATGTGTATCACGGCGGAGAGGTTCGTTAACAAACCGCCAACATGAGTAAAAGGGGCTGGAAACGACGTAGGCAAGCTAGCTACATGAGAACCGTTTAATATTAAAATAGACAGCTAGGCAAAACTAGCTAACCTCTTTCTTCTATCGGTATCTCTACATTTCGTTCTACAGCTCAGGAAAGTCGGCCACACAGAGTGTACAGAAAATAAAAAAAATAAATAAATGCATTTATGAATGTATAAACTCTCAAAGAAAATTTGAGGAATGGAGCTCCAAAGTCGGCTAAAATGCCCGACTTCCGCAGCCTCTTTCTCAGGCACTGTAGGTGTCAGCAGCATGTGGCTGGTGTCATCTGAAAGCTGCTGAAGAGCTCTTTTTAACCGTTAAAACACCGTTGGTTGGTCACTTCACAAGTGCCGATGATTTTGGTAACAGCGCATGAAAGGCTCTCCACGAAAGAACGCGATCACTTGACCAGCGTGTTCTCTCTACGTTTTAACTGTAGATTGGGAGATTTTCAAACGCTGAAATTGCAATTAATAGAAGGCCGATTTGCATCATGATGTATCGTTAAAGACCTTAGTCAACCGTGACTGAACACTGAAAATCAGGAAGCAGGCACTTGTTAACTTCTTGTCGAAAAGCATTGTGCGGCGAGTGGCTGTGATCAAGGTTGAGTTCTGTGTAAGTGTGTGAATGTGTGTGTGGGTGTGTGTCTTACTTTCCTCGCTCTGGTCGCAGGGTTGAGTCCTCCGCTCGTGTACTCGTTGTGCGCAGGCTCCTCGTCGTTCGGTCTGAGCTCCAGCACCGATCTCTTCTCCAGCGGCTCTCCACGGAGAAGAGCCTCCAGACTGCTGCTGCCGTCGCTGGAGCCAAGCATGTCCTTCTTCAGCCCCAGGTCCAACTCTACACACACACACAAAATTCTGCTCACTGGACGAAGAAATGTGTACAAAATCCATGAACACTGCAGCTCCCGAGTGAGTACCTGACTTCAGGGAGGGAAAAGCCA
Source organism: Pangasius macronema (assembly GCA_037577455.1). Taxonomy (NCBI): domain Eukaryota; kingdom Metazoa; phylum Chordata; class Actinopteri; order Siluriformes; family Pangasiidae; genus Pangasius; species Pangasius macronema. The sequence goes on along the minus strand of CM074971.1, from coordinate 14,953,830 downwards.
GACGAGGGTCTTCTGGAGGATGAGCTCTCCGCCTCTTCCTCCAGCGGCGGGCAGGGTACGTGTATAACTGCCCAGGAGCCACACCTTCTCACACACACACCGAGAGAGAGACAGAGAAAATGGTATTCACACCCGATGTTTTCAGTGTGTGTGTGTGTGTGTGTGTGTGTGTGGTGTATATTATACCCGGTCCTCTGTGTCTCTTCTCCATCCAGATGTAGCAGTTGCTCTGAGCGACGCCGGTCTGCGAGTCCAGGAAGGGCATCCTCACACTCCTCTCTGCGCACAGACGGGCGTTATAGTTATGGCACTGCTCCAGGGCATCTCTGTAGTACTGCTCTCCCAGTCTACACGCAACACACACACACACACACACAATAAAAGTTGTGCTGTCTTTGATGACATCTCTAGATCACCCTCCCAAAATCAGATTCAGTCAGCCCCTCCTGTGTGTGTGTGCGCGTTAAAAAAGACTAGGAGTTTAATCAACACCTTTTGTGTGACTGGCTAATCAGCAGCAGGAGGCGGAGCAGCCGTCCAGCCCTTTCACTCTGTGTGTGTGTGTGTGTGTGTGTGTGTGTGTGTGTGTGTGTGTGTGTGAGGTTCTGACAGCAGGAGGTGACATTGTGTTGCCGAGCAGCCGCTCAGAGCCAGAAAGCACTCCTGAGAGGGCCAAACGAGGGACAGAAGAGAGGACGATGTGACGAAGAACAAAGTGGAATGTCTCCTCCTTGAGATTTTCCTCGAGTAACAAAAAGGTCGCAAACCAGGAATGTTCAAATATTTCCCATTTCTGGTACGATACCAATATCAGAGCTCTAAGTACCAGCGGATACGGACGCCCTCTAAGTACCTAAGCCCAGTGAGTCCACAGTTCTCTTCCTAGAACGTCCCGTGCAAGATCTACTTCGTGTTCAACGTAGATAGTCTGTCTCTTGTGGGCGTGGCCTTTCCTTTTTTTTTTTAAGTCCTGATGAGAAACATCAGTAACTATAACAGAGCTCTTAAAGCTGACTAGTTAAATAATACAGGGGCGGTAGATGATAGAATAAGATGAAGTGAGAAAAGGACACGTAGAAATCGCTTGTCAGTAAGGAAATCCACTCTCTTTAGGCTTCATGTGCAAGATCTGTGTCGCGGCAGCCACGGACCTGAAAGCATGTCAAACCCACACAGATATCCATCGTGCACGTCGGATCAAGATCAGAGAGCAATTCACACGTCCGTATCAACGTTAACTTCTTTTAATAAACTGATTATAAGTACCAACAGAAAGCCTTGCGTATGGACAAATGAATGGCTCACGGCTTTCAAGCTTTAAAATAAAGAGGGAATTGTGAAAGCTGCTTTGTGGACAAAAATCATTTCCTGATTTGGGTTTAATCTCACTTCCCCCACAGACTGAAGCAATTCACACTGACCATAGTAATCTGATAGCAAGAAAATCATCAGTGTGTTATAAAAAAAAAATCAGATCAGATCAGAAGGAATAATGAAGTATTTAAAGCAGCAGGGCCATTTTCACTGGCGCAGAGGTCAAACACCAACACCTCATTCATCTGGTGTATATCTTTATTAAAAATTACATTCAGTATGTTTGATTAAAATGCATGTGAGGTAGATTTATAGGCTACAGTGTTAAAGTGGGAGCTAAAGATGAGGGTTTGTGCGAGTTGAAGCTGATATTTAGAGCTGGTGGTGCAGGCAGGGCGGCTTCTCTTGCTCCAGGGGGGAAACACACACACACACACACACACACACACACACACAAACACACACACACACACAAAGGTTACCAGCAACTCTATTTCACCGCTACAGTTTTAAAATAAACTCTAAATGTGTTTAAAAATAATTATTTTCGTTAAAAAGTCACAAAAAGCTTCAAAATATGGCCCATTTCCCCATCAAGACCAGCTGTTCTGTTCCCCACACGTATTCCGTCAAAAAACCCGCCCCTTTTTTACTATCCTGCGCTCTGATAGGTTCATTCTACACTCAAACCAAAGCCCTCGGATCAAACGCATCGAACCAACCAATCAAAACGCAGTGGGCGTGACACGACCAACCAATCCCCGCGCAGCAAAAGTGGGACTCGGAGCCCAGAATACGGGTGGGATAAATATAACGGTGGAGGTAGCTTTTTAGGACATTCGGCTAATTCGAGCAACTTAGCCAACAGTGCGAGCTAACGCTAACTAGCGAGCTAATGTTAGCAACAAGCTACTACAGTGCGCTTCAAGCGTCGCTCGCTGTTTTAAGTTACGACCACCTACAAAAGGGCTTAAGTTCTTTTTAACACGCACTGAAGTGACGCTAAAACGCTAAGGGCTCGCTCTAAAAGCACGACAGCGTGAGAAATGTACTCACAGTTTGACAACATTCTCCACCACCGCCGCCATCTTGGTTCGCCTACGCTTGTACTGAGCGGGGAGGGACTCCAACTGCGCATGCGCGCCAAGGCGGCCCGGGGTAGACCGGAAGCAGGTCACGTGGTTACGAAGGTCGCGCTGAGACAATAACAATAATAATAATATCTTGAGCTTATTGTTTATAATAAACGTACTTAAAATATGCGTTATTATTATAATAATAAAAATTATTATTATTACTATTATGTAGAGCAACATTATTTGAGAAATAACATTGATCGATATTATTACTGCTATTTTAACATTTATATATTAAATACAAAATAAAATTATATTAATAAAAATTTTAATATAAAAAAACTACAGTATTAATATACACTCACCGCCCACTTTAATAGGAACACCTGTA
>CM074971.1:14931299-14937870 GCA_037577455.1 Pangasius macronema | reverse complement strand
AGAAACTAATCATTGACTCTGGAGGAGCTTTCTGCTTTGGACGTTTACGGAAGGAGTCTCCAGTGTCAAAGGCTTGTAACAAAAAGTTATCTGACACGATAACATCTTCAAGATAAGTAGCAATACACACCACAGTTTCTCTGCGTGTGCGTGTGTGTGTGTGTGTGTGTGTGTGTGTGTGTGTGTGTGTCTTGTTCACTTCAGGATAAAAGAGTGAAAAGGCTCTTTGGTCATATGGGACGCATCCGTCCGTGTGTCTCACTTCAGCTTGAAGACGTGTTTCCTCTTCTTGTAGTCGTGGGCGACCTCGCAGGTGGCCTCGCCGAGGCTGATGGGAACTTCTCCGTGGTACGGGATGCCGTTAGACGCGCTCTTGTTGTCCTTATAGAAGCCCAGACTTCCCTTCCTCAGCACGCAGTACACGTTCTGCCAGGACCTGCGCACACAGACAGAGATTTAAACCAAAACAAAACAAAACAACTTCAGTGATGTGACAGCAGTAGACCTCAACGTCGCCTCCTGGTGGCTGGTTGAGTAATTAATTCCTTCGTATTTGTATAAAGTATAAAGTATATAATGTATAATAACAGTGTGCTTGTACCTGTTGGCTGCTTTCTTGCCCTGGCTCTCCATTTCCTGTTTCCTGCACAGTATCCCCTCCATGGCCTCAGCGGGCGCCTCCACTCGGCTGGGCAGCGTGCCGGACGGCTCGTGGCGCGACGCCGTGTCCAACCCGCTGTCCTGGCCGGGGCCGTTCACCGACTCCGCCTCTGAGCCCTGCACGCAAACACGCCCAAGTCAGAGGCTCCGTCTGAGATTTCACCGCGACGTTACTGTAACTGCGTGAACGAGCAGCGTGATGGACTCAAGCGGTGATGCAGTGAACAGCTGAACGAGCATCAGCACTGATGTGGATCGTTCATTAACAGGTCCTGATGGTCTGCCTGCGTTTCATCCGTTCTTCCCGTGCGTTCGTGTTAAATATGAATTTCGTCTCTGGTATTGGTGTCATGAGTGGTGTTGTACACTAGGGGGCGTGCTGTGTGCACTTTTAGGGGTTTGATATTTAAAAAAAACAGCACTAGCTGAATTAGGCTACATTTCTAATTTCTTAACATTTTTTTGCTAGCGTTAAACACCGGTCATACGGAGAGGCGGCTACACTGCTAGCAAGACGACGCTAGCGACTGATACTCGAGAGCTTCCATTATTTACTGCCCAAGACTCCACAGCCACGCCCACTTATTTCTACTGGCTCACAAGACAGAGGCTCGTGCATTCACGTAGCATATAAAACAACCTTTCGCAAGTGATCATACCACTGTTAAGTAAAAACACTGACGCTGGCTAATGTCCTTTCTGTGCGGAGAACCTTCGCCATATGACTGGGCTGAAAATTCTTCCTTAAATCGATCGTTTTAATCAAATTGTATCTGATTCTCATAAAATTGACAATTTTAACTCTTTAAAAAAACGGCAAACAGCGCGGACACACTAACACACGCCGACACACGCCAACACACACTGACCGCACGGAGTTCCTACAGACTGAGGACTCTGACTAAAGCCTCAGCACTAAGAGGAAACTGAGGAGGCGGTGACACTCAGCTCAGCCTTTATGGTCCAGAACAAACAGACGTTTAAAACACTCCAGTGTGACTCGTTAATGTTTTAGCGTAGCTGTATGATGGTATGACAGTTTTGCCCCCGAGGCTCTGACAGCTAATCCACACGGACCTGAAGGCCAGAACTCAACCACTTTTTCACAGAAAGAAGGAATGAAGGAGTTAAACGAATCGCTACTTCCACATCACTCAGTGTTTCTCAATCCAGCTGAACCGCTCGTTACATTTCACTGCACCACATGCGGGCTTTTAATGTCTGGTGAGGGAACACCACATATCGCTGATACACTGGACGTGAGAACAGGATCTAACATGTTTCAGGGATGATCCAGAACAAATTACTGCAGTATGAGAGCAATAAGCCACTTCAGGACGTGCTGTTTTATAACTTAAGTTGTTGTCATGGCAACTACATGACGCCCCCCACCCGGCACTGAGGCGGTGATGAGAAGGGATTGGGAAACACTGACATGATTTTTTTTTATTCATACACTGACACTAAACACAACAAACTGGACAAGACATGGAAAGCTGTGCAGACCACAGGGAAGATCACGGCCCTCTAGCAGGCCGAGCGGGGAACTGCGCCCGCCGACTTGCTAGCTCATTCAGCGCAGGAAGTGATGGGATTAGCGATGGCGCTAGGCTAAAGCTGGACTGGAGCACGTCGCTGATGGAGTTAGTACTCACACGCTGCTGTGCCTTGTGGGGTTTGGGCACAGCCTTAGAGACCGGTTTAGAAAGAGGTTTAGGTTCCGCATTCGGGAGTTCAGATACCGAGACCGATAAGGACTGCAGGTAAGAGAAGCGTAACAGTGACAGTTAGTGACCACACTGAACCAGAATTAAATTTCATATTGACTCCTTTTACAGGGTCGTGGACCACACACACACACACGCGCACACACACACACACCACACAACAGTATGCTGTTTAACAAAGTGATGCTCAAATGTTTTTCAGTGGAACAGCAGTGTATAGAGTGGTGAAGGTGTGTAAAGTCCAACCTGTGACGTGTCCTGGTCACTGTGGACTCCATTGACAGACACTGACTGGTTCAGTGTGGTCTGGTCCAAACTCGTCCTGGAGAGAGAGAGAGAAAGAGAGAGAGAGAGAGAGAGAGAGAGAGAGAGAGAGAGAGAGAGAGATAAGGCCACAGAAATCACACTCTCACTCTCGTTTAACTCAGAGACTTGTGTTTTCATTAACAGGTGATGTATATTAACCTTGCTCCAGACTCGTGTTCAGTCTCGGACTGTACCACTTCCTCTGCGGGGGGAGGCGTCGGAGGTCTCCGTGCTCTCTCCTCTTCTTCCTTCCTTCTCTGAATCTCCTGTTCCTCAAGCTGTGAGGGAGAGAACGGATAATGAATAGAAGAGCAAGCTGAAGAGGAATGTGTGTGTGTGTGTGTGTGCGTGTGTACCGTGGTGAGCTTCTCAAGCTGAATGAACCGCTCCTCCCAGCCAGCAGCGAGCTTCTCGAAGGCTTCGTGTCGTTTGATGAGGCTCTCCACCTCGTCCACGTTGGAGCCGAGCTCGGCCGCGCGCACCAGCGGCTCCTGACCCGCTAACCACGACTCGGCCACGGAGGCGTCCCTGCTGAACTGCAGCACCTCCAGGACTGTCTCACACACACACACACACACACACACACACACACACACACAAAGAGAGAGTTAGAAAAAGAACAGTAGCGGTACAGAGAACACCTGTGTATCAGAGATCGCATTCNCGCTCACACACCAATCTGCAGGTGGTCCATTTTGTCCTGCCACTTCTGGTTGATTTCGTCTCTCTTCTCCTGAAGCTGTTGCAGTTTCTCTCGGATCTGCAACGTAATCAGATAGTGTGTGTGTGTGAGCTTATAAAAAATTGTCGAGAAGTGTGTGTGTGTGTGTGTGTGTGTGTGTGTGTGTATACCTCGTCTGAAGCATAGTGGTTGTTGTCGTTGAGGGCGTGTCCCATGTCGGTGCAGGCGGTGAAGCTCCCGGATCGGGCCTCGATCTCCGCTTTAATGTCCTGGTGGTTCGCAATGACGAGCCCAGCTGAGGACACATCCCTAACACACACACACACACACACACACACACACACACACACACACACACACACACACATGATCCTCAAACAGTTACTACATAACAATCCATGAGCAACATCCCATAATAATATCAAAGAACTCAAGCTGATGCTAATATAAACGCTTACACAAAAGGGTGGTCTTTTGTTATTATAAGTGTATCTGTAGTTTGTGTGTGTGTGTGTGTGTGTGTGTGTGTAAACACACCTGGGGCTGTCGTGAGACTGGATCTGTAAGTTAATGCCGTCCATCCACAGCATCAGATCTCGGACCATGTTAAGGAAGCGGAACTTCTCCACCGTGTCCAATAGCAGCAGCCGTCTGTCTTGAGTGGCAGCCAGAAGCCCCTCCCACGCCTCGGTGACGGCACGCTCGTGCCGATGGATGTCGTCTGCCTTCTCTCCCGCGTACGCTTTCTGCAGACGTGCCGCGTCGTCCTGCACCTGTGTCACCTACGATACGATGATATAAAGGTTAATGAAACTGAACACGTGCCGTCAGCCAGTTAGACACAAAATGGCACCCGAGTCTGTCCCTCTCTCTCTCAGCCCCGCCCACTCTGACCTGTCCGCTGAGCGCGTGCACGTCGTGCTCGTAGGCCGTGTGCTGCCGGAGGAGGTGCTGCACGGTGTTGAGGTCGCGGCCCAGCTCGGCCGAGTTCAGCGCCTCCCTCTTGTTGCGGACGCGTGCCAGCGCCTCGCGGGCGTCCTGCTGGAAGCGCTGCAGCTCGTACGAAGCCGCCAGCATCTGCGTGCGTGTGTCCATGAGCTCCAGCAGGTCGGCCCAGGCCTCGTTCAGGCCGTCCTTCCACTCGGCCACGCTGGCGTTCTCGGGGTGGCCCGACTCGATCAGGGTGTCTGCCTGGGCGTTCACCGCGTCCACGCGCTCCTGTCCGATCGCGCTCGTGTCCCGCGCAAACTCCCGGAAACGATCCCGCAGCATCTGAGACGCGGAGAGACAGAGCGAGAGAGAGAGAGAGACAGAGAGAGAGAGAGAGAGAGAGAGAGAGGAGAACTATTTGCGGAAGGGAATTATTTTATTACAGTCTTCGCTGGTGTAAACTGATCTCTGCTGGAATTTAATACACATCATGGCAGCGGAGATTATGAAAGCTGATTTCTCTTTGCCTTTATTCCAGTACAGTAACTGATACCATATTTCCTGGACTAAAGTAGATACTGCCACTAGATCCTGCCTAATTTGAAAAATATCCCCAATATGTGTGTTGTGCAAGTAGCATTAAGGTATCAGTCATTTTTGTTTCAGGCTTGTACTGTTTCTCCTCAGTGCTCTGCATTAGCAAATGCATTCAAAAAGTTTAAGATATTTTATAGGCACTTTTTAATATAACGCGACCTATAAATTCTACTATCTCTGAAATGTGCTCCGAGCGAGGAGACGGTGAGGATGTGCTGCAGGATGTTCTTCTTACAGTGACGTGCTCGTAGTCCTGGCCGAGCTCGTGCGAGCCGGCCACCACCTCCCGCTCGGCGATCCACTGCTCCAGATCGTCCACCTCTCGCTTCAGCTGTGTGAGCCGCAGCCGCTCCTGCAGTTTCCCCCTCCTCTCCTCGGCCAGGTCCTTCAGTCCGGCGTACAGCTTATCCACCTGAGCCTGCCTCAGCGTGATCCGCTCACTGACACACACACACACACACACACACACGGAGCGTGTTCACGACACAGCAAGGTTTAAACAGCGGCTCAGAGAGAGACGTATCCTAGAACGCTCCTCACCTCTCGGGATGTTCTCCTTCTACCATGAGCCTGCTGCTGTTGGCCAGCTGGTGGATGGTCTGAGCGTAATCCTCCAGCGCCTGCTCTAGGATCTGGTGCTTCTTCACCATCACCAAAGCGCTCTGCTCATCCTATAGATACGGTTATACACATGTTATAAACATCAAAGCTCTCTGCACAATCTCTAATAACAGGATTACAGCGAGCACGCAGGCACCTTGGCCTTCTCTTCGGACATCATGTGCAGCTCCTGCTCTCCCATCCAGGCCTCGGCCTCCGCGGCGTCGGCGTAGAACTGCTGAGCGCGATGGGCCTCCACTAGGCGCGCGTGTCTCTTCTCCGTCTCCGAGATGAGCCGCGCCCACAGCTCCCCGAGCTCGTTCAGACGCTCGTCCAGCACCGCCTGCCGCTCCCCACCCACCTCCGTCCCGTGGCCGGGGGCCATGTCGCGCCCGTGGGCCTGCAGGTCGTCAATGCGAGGCTGGTGGCCCTGAATCTCCTTCTGCAGGGTCTGAGGATGAAGACAGAGACAAAAACATGAGGGAAGGGAGGGAGTCGGTGGCATAGCACCTACAATACCAAACACTCCTTCTCTTCGTGTGCGGGTGTGTGTGTGTGTGTGTGTGTGTGTGTGTGTGTGTGTGTTACCTGGTTCTTTTTGATGAGCAGCTGAACGCTGGGCAGGTCTTTGCCGTGATCTGTGGACGTAGCCAGCGGCATTCTCTCCTTCACCCACAGCTGCAGGAGAAAAGAGACAAAACGAAATGTTATATTTCAAACGTGTGTATTATTTCATTCTACACGTCTTAGAGATAAACACAGACACCCCAATTAGTGTGTTAATCAGTGGCACATTACACATATCTCACATTTAACAGAAAACCCCGAGGTGCAATCATTCACAAGCAAGGTTTAAGATTTTGCATGAGGCGAATCGTTTTCAGTGTATGGAATCGAATCCAAAGCTTTGGAAATGACTCTTAGCTTTCAAAGCCTTGAATCAGTGAATCGACTCTTTTTGGATTGACTCCAAAGCTTTGGAAATGACTCTTAGCTTTCAAAGCCTTGAATCAGTGAATCGACTCTTTTTGAATTGACTCCAAAGCTTTGGAAATGACTCTCAGCTTGA
>CM074971.1:14923799-14928799 GCA_037577455.1 Pangasius macronema | reverse complement strand
TGTTGCTCACCTCCGCGCCAGTGGCCTTGATCCTCTCGTAGTCATCGCGGTAGTTGTCCACCTCGTTCTTGATGGCGTCGTGCTGAGCCAGGAGTTGCTCCGCCTCGGCGAGCGAGGTGGGCGTGTCCTCGGAGGCCACGGCGGTCTGCGTGCGTGAAAGCCAGGCCTGGAAATCGTCGAGGTGGCGCAGGAAGCCCTGTAGCTTGGAGGCCTCGCCCAGACCCTCCTCGCGCTTCTTCATGGTGCTGCACAGCTCCTCCCACACCTCCTCCATGTCGGCCAGCCATGCCCGGATCTCCTCGGCCTGCTCGGGGTGCTCGGACACCAACTTCTCAGCCTCGGCACGCTGGCCGCCCAGCTTCCCCTGCAGGACGGAGAGAGTGTATCGAGTTTGTGTAATCATTAGTGTGTGTATGTGAACAAAACAAGCCTCATATATCAATCTTTTGCTAAGAGATTTAAACTCGACAATTAAATGATCTGCATCTGTTTATATGTAAGTTTACACAACCACAGGAGATCTCACTAACTGAATCTTCTTCAATACTACATTTCATGTTTAAATGCTCCTGGGCACAAATAGAGTTGTGATAGATCACAAACAGATCATATTCAGGTTGATAAACGAGGCCCATTGCGTGTGTGTGTGTGTGTGTGTGTGTGTGTGTGTGTGTGTGTGTGTGCGCGTGACAGCTTGTGTGTAACCTCCAGGTCTCTCATCAGGCTTCTGAGCCTCCACAGGTGTTACACGTGTGTGTGGAATGTGTGTGTAGCCTCCGGGGCTCTTGGCTTGCTCAGGGCTTCTACATGTATGAGCGTGTGAGTGTGTATGTGTATGTGTATCCTGTAACTCACTCTGCATTAGCGTAAGCTTAACACACAGAAGCAAAACGTGTGGTACGTGTTTATGGATATCGACACACGTATAGAGTACACAGGCAGAGGAGACTGAGGAGACCAGGATTGATTTGTGACGCTCTGTTCCTTCTTGCGGATCTTCTCAGGTCTTTGTTTTAGAAGAGGTGTTTCACTAAAGACCAGGAGCTGCTGGTGGTGGAACTTTCTGCACTGAAACGATCTGATTATTAGGCGCTGTACCTGAATGGCCTCCAGGTCTCGCTCCATGCCCGTGAGCTTGCGCTGTAAGGCCATGACCCCGGCCAGGTCGTTGCCGAGACCCTGAGTGGACTCGATCACTTTAGTCTTCTCCTTCATCCAGCTCTGGAGCTCGTTACACTCCAAATGGTAGTTCTGGATGTTCAGAGCTGATTCCAGAGCCTGCTTCCTTTCATCCGCCAGCCGCTGGAAATCACGCCACCTACAGAGCGAATAGAATGTCTTACGGGATCCTGTTTTAAATAATGATGATGCAGCACGCTCACATGCTGTGGCGTTGTGTGTGTGTGTGTGTGTGTGTGTGTGTGTGTGTGTGTGTGTGTGTGTATACCTGTCATTGAGCTGGTCCTGAGTCTGGTTAATTTGCTCCTTGTTGCGGTTGTCGGATTTGAGCAGCTGTTCAGCGACCTGATTTACATCAGCGACGCGAGAGCCGAGATTATTCATCTCCGGCTCCAGAGTTTCGTACCTGCACAGCCACAACACAAACGCTTCACCACCACAATACAACGTAATACAAAGTAACACTAAACAGGCAAAAAGCGTCTATTTAACCACCGTTGAAACATTTATATTGTGATATTTATATCATATCGTGATACGCTTCAGTACATCTCTCCTTCCCGTCCGCCCACACACCTCTGCTGGACCACCTCCAGGTCCTCCAGTTTGGAGGGGATCTCCATGGAGAGAAGCCACTGTTCCTTCTCTCCGATCCACAGCTGGCAGGCGTCGGCCTCGCTGTACATCCGGTACAGCGCCAGAGCCCCCTCCAGGGCATCGCGCCGTGCTGAGGACAGAGCCTTCAACTCCTCATAGCGCTGCTCTATAGCAGGGAGACGACCCTCCACCTGAGAAACGGGGAGAGAGAGAGAGAGAGAGAGAGAGACGGGGTCAACCAGAGGGCTACCGGAAAACACCAAGCGTACAGGGGACCTAAGGTGCCAGCACATGTACCTGAGGAAAGTGGGCGTATTCTGTAGGCAGTGTTTGAGCCTGTTCATGCAGTGAGTCGATGAGAGGGCGATGGCTCTGGATCTCCTCCTCTACCTCCTTCTGTTTCCGTGCCAAAGTCTGTGTAGAGTACTCATCATGGCCGACCTCCTGACTGGACACCTGCCACAACACACACAGGTTATTGCCATATTGTAATAGTTACATCACTGTAACAGCAGTACTGACCCTGCATTTACAGTTACGTCACAGTTACAGTCATGTCTCTGTAACGCTGTTACGAACGTCGCAGTCATGTCTCTGTAACGCTGTTACGAACATCGCAGTTACAGTCAGGTCTCTGTAACAGTGTTACGAACATCACAGCTACAGTTACATTATCGAGAAACTTCAACACGTATCCTGAAATGCGTGTTACCTGTCTGAAAGCCTCCTGGAGCCAGGCCTCCATATCGCTGGCGTCAGTCTGGAACTGGTGGAAAGCTACAGACTCCTTCAGACGCTGCTCTCGCAAACGAGATGCCTAGTGGGACCAGAGAGAGATAAGAGAGAGCGGATGGAAAAAATGGAGAGACACAGCAAGAGAGAGAGAGAGAGAGAGAGATCATTACGACTGACTCGGAATTCTTTCATTTACTAAGAAAAAATTCATTCATTCATCCATCAGTCCACCCATCATCATGCCTGGCTCTCCATCCAACCATTATAATGGTCCATTATGATGAGTGACTCTCCATCCATCCATCCATCCATCCATCCATTCATCCATCCATCCATCATCTATCAGCACATTTGTCTCCTCCTCTCTCCCTTCTTCCTCACCTCTTCCAGTCTTTCCCACTGAGCTTTGATCTCTTTGATCCTCTCTGTGATCTCAGGTGCTCCACAGTGCCCCTCCTTTACCAGCTGCTCCCCGGAGGCGATGCTGTTCCCCAGCGGGCCGTAGCGGGCGGCCATCTCGTCACGGAACGCCTCGTGTTTGGAGAGGAGGCGTAGGGCAGAGGACAGATCCTTCCCGCACTCCTCCGTCGCCATGATCTGCTCCTGTTCACGCATCCATGCTGCCTCCTCACCGAGCTCCCACAGCAGCTGCCAGAGACGCCGCGAGTCCTCCAGCTGGGCCCGTCGCTCGGCTGCCAGCCTGCCCAGCTCCTCATACGCCTGGCCCAGGAGCGCCACCTTCTCCTCCACCAGCGCCGGCTCACACGGCTTATAGGCTGAGAAGACGAGAGAGGAGTAGAGAAAATGGAAATTGGGGGGATGATGGAAGAAATGTGTACAACAACCTGTGTGTGTGTGTGTGTGTGTGTGTGTGTGTGTGTGTGTGTGTGTGTGTGAGCAACACTCACTCATTTCGTCTGAGGTGAAGCGATTCGCTGCAGTCTGCACCACCCGAATCCTCTCCGCCTGGGCTGATATGTCTGCCTCCACCAGTGTGTGTTTCTGGAGCAAGTCCTCCACGTCGTGAAGGTGTTTCCCGCTGTCCTGTGACTGCAGACGACCCTACACACACACACACACACACACACACACACACACACACACACACACACACACTCAATAATTTCAGAATCTGCTGCATCTCTAAATATTATTATACCCTTTTACCCAACCGTGTATCACAGCGAGGTTCTTCACGCACCTTCATGTCTTCCATCCAGTCCATGATGTAACTCATCTCCTGCAGGAGTCTCTGCAGGTCGCGGTGAGCCGTGAGTCTTTCGCGCCTGGCTGCGAGCAGCTCCTTCAGGTACTCCCAGAGCCGCAGCACGTTGTCCCGGCGCGCCAGGACGCGCCGCACGTCGTGGTATCCCTCCGCTTCAAGCTCGCGGGCCACGGCTTCCACGGCGGCCACTCGCTCTCCGTACGCGCCGATGTCCGTCTCGATGGCCTCGTGCTTGCGTGTGGCCGCTTCCACCGCGCCAAGATCGAATCCAAAGTTGTCCTGATTTGGAAGAGAATGGAATAATGTTTTTTTTTTTTTTTTACCTGACACACATTATCTGACAGACAAGCTACAGGAAAAAAAAAAACTATTTCCTTTCTGACCTGTGAGACGAGACGCTGGTTCTCGCTGAGCCACGTCTCCCTCATGGCGGCTTTGCGGTCGAATCGTGCTGCCAGCATCTCCAGCTTCTCCTGGCGAATCAGCTCGTTCCTCAGAGCCAGCTCGCGCTCATGCTCCGCCTTCTCCAGCCGCTCCCACGCCTGCTCGGCCAATCACACAGCACAAGCAGGTGTCAGAAGTCTTACAAATGTGCTGCTACTTACTAGACACGGTACTGTAAGAACATGTTTTGCCATGTCTGTTTGTGTGTGTGTGTGTGTGTGTGTGTGTGTGTGTGTGTGTGTGTGTGAGAGAGAGACAGTACCTTGTTGATGTCAGAAATGAGTTTTCCCTCTCGAGGCATGTAGACTTTCTGGTTGTTGGCCCTCATTTTGCTCTGAATGGTGAACAGGAGAACCTCCAAATTCCCCTTCTCTGTGAATCTGTCTCACACACACACACACACACACACACACACACACACACACACACACACACGGTTACAGAAAGGCCAATGCTTCATACATTTCCATAAAATGAAATCCCAAAAGGCCATAGGCTATGTAGCGTGTGTGTGTGTGTGTGTGTGTGTGTGTGTGTGTGTGTGTGTGTGTGTGTACACACTTGGGTGGCTTCTCCACAGTGCGGTAGGTGTTGAAGGCCTGCAGCTGGTTCTGCACGGCGCTCAGGGAGTTGGCGAGCTGCCGGTCGTTGAGTGTAACGATGGTCTGCTCGATCCACTGCAGCAGCTCTGAGGCCAACGTCTCGTACTTCTCAATCAGCTGGTCTGCCTCGATCGCGTAGTCCAGCACCTTCACACACACACACACACACACACACACACACACACACACACACTTGTTTTACAGTTTAAAATCACCAG
>CM074971.1:14917027-14918948 GCA_037577455.1 Pangasius macronema | reverse complement strand
GAGAGAGAGAGAGAGAGAGAGAGAGAGAGTGAGTGAGTGAGTGAGTGAGTGAGTGAGTGAGTGAGTGAGTGAGTGAGAGAGAGAGAGAGAGAGAGAGAGAGTGAGTGAGTGAGTGAGTGAGCGAGAGAGAGAGAGTGAGTGAGTGAGTGAGTGAGAGAGAGAGAGAGAGAGAAGTGAGTGAGTGAGTGAGTGAGTGAGTGAGTGAGTGAGAATGAGAGAGAGAGAGCTAGGTCACAGCGAGTGGAGGCTGAGATGGAGTGAGTGAGCATGTGAATGAATGAATGAATGAGTGAGTGAACGAGTGTAGAGGTACTGACCAGTTGTTCAGAGGAGAGCACCTCGAGCAGGCGGATGAGCATGCGTCCATCGCGCAGGTCCGTGTACAGATCGCTGATCCTGCACGTCACACGGCCCAGGTGGGAGTTCACCCACTTAGTGAAGGTCTTCTTCTGTACGGCCTCTCGCTCATCTACACGTTACACACACACACACACACACACACACACACACACACACACACACGGGTCTAGTGAGTTACACATGAAATATATCTATGAAACAACGAGCCTCATTTCTCAGTCTCTGGGTAAAGAGTGTAATTATTCGACCTGAATGAACAAAAAAACAGGCCGTGAATTCCCAAGCACACTCGCGGTACAGCTGATTTACACTTAGCCACGCCCACAAAACGCCATAAAAGGCAACGCTCACATAGAGCTGAAAACGACAAAATGGCGACGGAATGTCGAAACGTACCGGACACACACACTAACTCTTCCTCCTTATGCTCCTTATGCAAGGTGCCGTTACTTTTGTCCTAACTGAAAGGCTAGTTCAAAAAAAATACAGAAAAATACACGGATCTCATTAGCGAGTCTCGCGGAAGGAGAATGTACGCGCACTCAGGAGAACGTACGCGCACTCAGGAGAACGTACGCGCACTCAGGAGAACGTACGCGCACTCAGGAGAACGTACACACACTCAGGAGAACGTACACACACTCAGGAGAACGTACACACACTCAGGAGAACGTACGCGCACTCAGGAGAACGTACGCGCACTCAGGAGCGAAGCGCAGGATAGAAACGCAGATCATGAAGAGCGCAATTCTTCTCTACGGATAAACTGGTATCCAGTTTGGCAGTGAATGATCAAACAAACCATAACATAAAGCAATGCTTCATAACGTAATAGCAACTCTCGAAGAACATTACACACACACACACACACGCACACACACTATTACCACGGCCCACGCATTGCATCATCACACTCACTGTGTTACAACAGGTATTGCATATTAACGTTGAAGTGTCAGCGATTGTGCAAAAGTACAACGCTTTATCTTGAAGAACACTGAAGTGCTCGTCCTTTTCTACAGCTACAGCTCCGAAACGCAAAGTGCACTGAGGCTCAGAGAAACGGAAACACACTCGAATGACGCGCGTTACTCCAAAAGCGCGGGCTGCGGGTGCTAGCGTGGTGGCTACGCTGCGAGGATGTTGTGAGAACTCTGTGTGCCGGTTTGAACATATGGGAGCTGTCGATGAGACTCGAGCGGCAGGTGACAGATGCTCGGTGTCACGTGTTGTGGATGACCTTAACAGTTAAACAGGTTTCTTGTAAACAAACACACACACACACACTCACATGTGCACAAGCATATGCACGCAAACATGTACACTTATGTGCACACACACACATACACACACACACACAAATATACTCAAGGCCTACTGAGTGGATAAAAAGGAAAAGGAAATGTTTAAATAGTGGGTGTGTATTCCTTTGTGTGTGTGTGTGTGTGTGTGTGTGTGTGTGTGTGCAAGTGATAGAGACATTAGCAAGAGATTACAACATGTACAAATAATGTATAGTGATACAAAACCTCCACAAATGCTTAGTCTCTCACACACACAC
>CM074971.1:14902027-14912027 GCA_037577455.1 Pangasius macronema | reverse complement strand
CTAGGAATTTAGATCTTGCGATGCAGCAAACGTGTGATTACAGAGAAGCGCAGTGACGTGTGAACGACGTTAGATTTAATGAAATTTAGTAGGAATGTAGTCAAAACTCTCAGCTAAAAGAAAAAACATACTTACTAAGACAAAGAAGTTTACTACATGATGTGCACGGCAAAGTGTGTGTGTGTGTGTGTGTGTGTGTGTGTGTGTGTGTGTGTGTGTGTGGTTGACAGATGCTGGTCTTTCCTGGTTAATCTGTAAGTGAAGTTGTTGAATATCAGCTGTCAACATTTACACAGTACACACACACAGACACACACACACACACACACACACACACACACTTTAATCCCACATTCATCCTTCATACTCATCGTTTTTACAGTTTCATCACCAACACCTGATCTGAAGCTTTAAAAACGGTTGCTATGGTAACACCAGCCTCAGTAGCTTTGGTGGCTAAAACACTGCAGTGCACTGTGTGCAAACACATCTATAATCTTCATGGTCCTAATGCCCCTCCTCGTTTTGAGTGGAGGAAAAAAAAATAATGTTTTTTTCTTAATAGTTGGCACAGGAATTGTGAAAATAAGGGCTCTTCCTGTGCTGTAAACACACACCCCACCCACTTACACATGCACACACACACAGGCAGATGTTACTCGTGTGTGTGTGTGTGTGTGTGTGTGTGTGTGTGTGTGTGTGTGTGTGTGTGTACTGTAGCACTCGACAGCGTGGAGCTCACTGCAGGCCCTGACATGAAAGGTGTTTCCAGAAAGAAGCAAGACAGGCTAAAGATGCTGATTACACCTTCCTAATCACACACACACACACACACACACACACACATTACAGTAATTTCTGCTTCTTAGAGACTGACACTACTGTGTGTGTGTTTGTTTATCAGCACCTCAAAGATCACATCATCTCCTGTGCATTTTAGCTTCTGTGTGTGTGTGTGTGTGTGTGTGTGTGTGTGTGTGTGTGTGTGTGTATGCGCATTCCTCTAGAAAATGGTCATGTTGGGACAGGGAAGTTTCCCTGAGGTAGGGGTGTGTGTGTGTGTGTGAGAGAGAGAGAGAAAGGAAGGTCATGTAGGTGGTTGCAATTGCGTGGTTGCATGGTGCAAGAACGGAACTGGATCTCAGTTTCCAACGCACACACACACACACACACACACAGAGGATCTGATGAAAAGTAAGTGTGCAGTCAAGCGACCAAGTTAAACAGTGTGTGTGTGTGTGTGTGTGTGTGTGTGTGTGTGTGTGTGTGTGTGTGTGGGTAGGGGGGGTTTGAATAATCCAGGTTCAGCATGAAAATAGGATTAAACGCCGTAATCCTGCCTTTATACTGCAGCTTTTTATCACTAGAACCCTGACAGCCAGTTAGGGCTGTGTGTGTGTGTGTGTGTCTCTTCTATAATCCCTTTTAATCCCGGCGTTTTGTTGGTACAAAGATGGTCAGACATGTTGCTGTGTGTGTGTGTATGTGTGTGTGTGTGTGGTTCAGCGGTCTTACGACAGTGACCGAAGATGTTCCGAGACTTATCATTAGTGTGTGTTGTGGCTTCTTTGATGTCTCACACACACACACACACACACACACACACACACACACACACACACACACACAGACGCATGGAAGCGTCTCGGTTTATTTAGTGCACTTCCACAAGGACACTCTGTCATTCTTCACTGGAAGCAGCACACTCCTGAACTATTTGCTAAATATTGTGAATAGCACCATGGGTATTATCTTACAGGAGATCATCACCTGAACACATTTCAGCTGTTCCTTTAACAAACAAAGAACCTGGTCGCGTGTTCTGGGACACGGCGTGGTGGCTCCGTGGTGGTCCGAGGGACTGATGTTTTTAGGATATTTTTAAAAAATAAAAACAGCAGTGACAATCTGATTTACACACGTGACCAGCACGTAACTTCTACTGAGACGTCCCATATGGATAGAGAAAGAAAAGGAATGAACAACCACTGTGACACACACACACACACACACACACACACACACGTTTTAATAAGGTCCCATGTTCTACATTTAGTTGAACATCGAAACACTTTTCCCAGACATTCCGGCTAAACGGAATTTCACACACGTTTTATCTTAAACACATTTTACAATTAGTACGTATCTTATATCTTATATTAAATTAAATAACTGACGAATGTAAACGTATATACTTCCTAAAAGGGTAAGAAATTAACATACGCGGTACAACAACATCACACGTCGTACATTATATTTACTGAGTAATTACGGTTTACGTTTATATTTTATATTGATATTTATGGTACTTTAGATATTTTTGTAGGTTTTTCCATTTACTGTAATTTTACTAAAAAAACAAACAAAACAAACAGCTAGTGTAATTTTACTAAACAAACAACCAGCTAGTGTAATTTTACTAAAAACAAACAAACAGCTAGTGTAATTTTACTAAAAACAAACAAACAGCTAGTATAATTTTACTAAAAAATACAAACAGCTAGTGTAATTTTACTAAAAAATACAAACAGCTAGTGTAATTTTACTAAAAACAAACAAACAGCTAGTGTAATTTTACTAAAAACAAACAAACAGCTAGTGTAATTTTACTAAACAAACAAACAGCTAGTGTAATTTTACTAAACAAACAAACAGCTAGTGTAATTTTACTAAACAAACAAACAGTTAGTGTAATTTTACTAAAACAAACAAACAGCTAGTGTAATTTTACTAAAAAAACAAACAGCTAGTGTAATTTTATTGAGAACAAACAAACTAATATAATTTTAATGAAAACAAAAACGCTGAATATCGTTGCACTGAGATCGAGCGATGCTAACGGTGAGTGTAACAATATTAAGACCTGTAGTGTAAATTTTTGGCTAGTTAACGTACTGCAAAACTACAACTACAGCTAATTTATCAAAACAGAAATAGATCATTATAAAATAAAAAATAAAAAAGGACATCAGTAAATGATGTGGTTTGGTTTGGCTGTGTGTAGTATCTACAGTACAAATAGCGTGAATATTTCCAAAATTCCAAAAATATTGCTTGGGCGTAATCGTTTTGTGCAAACACACACTGCACAGCTGTTAGTGTAATTACCGTCATGTCTGTTCCTCCAGAAACTACATGTTGGCCTTTCATCCTTCTGCTGTACTGTCGTCTAATTTAACCCCTTACCTCCACTGCCTCCGCCCTCCTCATCGCCCCTGTCTGGCTCTGTCTGGCTCTGTCTGTGTGTGTGTGTGTGTGTGTGTGTGTGTGTGTGTGTGTGTGTGTGTGTGAGAGAGAGAGAGAGTCGCCTGTGGCCATGTCAGCTTCAGTAATTGCTTCACTTGAAGTCATCCATCACCGGCGCCCGGGTTACAGCCAGGTGTCATTAACCGACTCCCTACTGCTAGGGCATGATGGGTAAATGGGTCCTGAGATTTACGGCCGCAGAATAAAGTCTTCTCGGGGGTTGGACAGCAGTCTGGCGTTAAAACTAAAGTTTGTTTTTTGTTTTTGTTTTTTTAAAAAGTCCAAGTCCACCACCAAAACCAAATCCTCAGATATGCTTCTCAAACAAGATTCCATTATTCTTCATTAACACAAGTCAAACCCTCTTCTCTTCCTGTCGGGAAGGGACAGCGAGACGACTCTCAGCGCGCAGAAGGACACAGTGAGGTGACAGCAGACGTTCTTCGTTCAGGGGATGATGATAATTAACACTCGCGGGTAAGGAGCTCACGCGTGTTAGCGTTTAAACAGAATCTACACCGGCGTAACTATTTGAAAGAAATTCGAGAAAACGGTCTCGCTAAGCCGCGTGTTAACTGACACACACACACACACACACACACACACACACACACACACACACACACACACACAACTGATTCAGCTTTCCAGAGTGCTACTGATTAAAAGTGAATGGTCAAGTAGCATTTTTTTTAAAGATCATCCATGGTAACTCTTAGATGGATGAGTTTTTAATAATACAAAGACAATTTCAAAAACTTTAAAAACTAGCAAACAAATTAAAAACGTATTTATTTACGTGGTTACAGGAAAACCGCGAACGCGTAATCATCGCAGTGCAAAACGTTACTCAGAAAGAAAACATGAGCAGCAGCAATAATGTGACTTGTTGCCTCTATCATGGTGACTGTTTTTTACCCTTTGACCTACAACTTCGCAATATCTGGAAAGAGGAAGTTACATCATGGCCATATTTACTTTCTTCTAGTGTTGACAGTGTGTGTGTGTGTGTGTGTGTGTGTGTGTGTGTGTGTGTGTGTATGCACGCAGTTGTGACTCCACCGTTAAACCAGTGTCTTGTTTATGTCTTCACGGTTTACGATGTAAAAGAAGTTGCGGATTGCAGTTACGCCATCTCACGCTAATTCATCACACTCTCCAGGGAGAAAGAAAACAATTTGCATAAAATTAGTGAATTAAAAAATAAATAAATAAATAAAACTTTTTAAGGCATTGACAAATCATGAATTGGGCGAGTCAGAGCTCCAGTGTGCTGCACAGGCTCATGTTTCTGTTGCCTGGAAACCTGATTAAGTACAGCGAGCTGGTTAGCTAGTTAAGTGCGCTAATATAACTGAGAGAAATGAATTAGCGTATGATCATCTAGCACGTCATGTTTGCGCCGTGAAGTCAGGAAGCCATTAGCCGACGTTTCGGCTACGGGATGCGATGTTTTTTGGAGTTTGGCGACCATCTTGATTTTCATATAGACATATGTATTTAATAGTGCAGGGTAGGCACAATTTAAGACCAACAAGACCAACATGGTTCATGTTTCACACTGAAGTATGTTTTGGATTAGCGTGATGTCAAGTCCAATGGGTGACTACGAATTAAAAACGAATAGCCTGGGTATTAAATCTACTCTTGCCCTGGGTGTCCGGGGCGGCCAGGCTGAGAGAGAGAGAGAGAGAGAAACATTGGTTTACCCCGTACCCAAAATCAAAACTGCAGCATTGTCCAAAAAAAATAAATAAATAAATACGAGCTGTTTCTGTAGTAGCCAGGCATACAGGTTTAAAAACATGTACACACACACACACAGTGTCATGTTCTCATAGAGAGTGTCTGTGTGTACTGCTGAATAAAGCAAAAGAACAAAATACTCCCAAGATCACATCTACAACCCCCATGACACCTGGACACCTGCTGCAGGTCCGGGGCAAAGTCAAAACCATGTACGCACCGCTGAGCTGCCTCTAGCACAAGGATGTGAAGAACCCTTCACACATCTATCATCTGTGAAGGCTGTCGGGTTACACGGGTCACGTTTAACGCTTAGTCTAGACAACCATCCATCGAGAGGAAAGGACAGCATGTGTCAAGGCTTTGCTCCAGACTGGTTACGGAATGATTTCTGCTGGTTGTCTTCAAATCAAGACTGGAGACCTGTTTCTTCACCGAGTGCTTAAATGAGCAGTGAAGGGAGAAAAAAAACAACAACTCGGTTCTTGAGTGGCGCAACAGAAAAACTTTCGCCTTATCTCGTCAGGAGATCGTGAATTTGCATTACAACGATGCCACAGCTAGCAAAACTGGGTGGGAGGCATGCGCTGGTTGGCTTGCAATCTCTCTCCCGTGTCAACCAGAGCGACACTAGACAATCGCAGGCAACTGTCAGCTTTGGTATGCAGAAGAGGGCAGAAAGCGCATTGCTCTGAATGTGTTACACTGCCCCGTGACACAGCATGAGCGGAAGTTTGATAAAATGCGGTGAAGACGTGTTAAAGATGCATCTCAGAGGAAGCACTTGTTAGCTTCCACCCTGCCTGGTGGGTGTGACAGGGGTAGAGTTAGCTAGTGGGTGGGAACGGGTATGTCCACACTGGGGAGAAAATGGGGAAGTAAACGAATCATTGACTTGTAGAGTTTTTCACTGGTATCTCCAGAGTACCAACTCCTCTCTAACTGGGTGTTAGCATGACAGCATTCCTGGACCCTAACCTACTTGTACTAACATAAGGATGTTTTTGTTGGAGACTACAAGCACATCTGGATAAGGACGTCTGCCGATGCTGTACTCGCTCCAAGGTTCTTGGCGTTGGTACCCTCATGAGATACAGGAGTCCTTTTTGGACCTATATTGTAGGTCCAAATAAATATCGCTGGACGCACAGATAAACCTGAAATTACAACACTGATATAAAACGATCGGACCAAGATGGGATAGTTCTATTTATTTATTCTTCTAATAGTTCATTAGATGTCCAGTTATTTACTGATCATCAGCTGAACAGGAAAGTCTGAAATCAGATGGTACTACGCGGATAAAACAAACTGCTTCTTTGTTCATCCTGTTTTGTCCGGTTAGGTCGATCGATCCAGACCCAGGAGCTTTACTGTAGTTAAAACACTTCCACGGGAACAGATCCGTTACCTGCGCTCTTGGCTAGTCAGCTGCTGTAGGTACACAAACACTTGTCCTTGAAAACGTCGTGGACAGTGACAGCAGCGTACGACCTGTTCCCTACTGACGCGTCGCAAAACTGGCTCTGTGAGCTGCCAGGCCTGCTCTGTCAATCTATTCCGTAGAATTCCAGTAATACGATGTCTGGATATAATTACTGTTCATACCCATCACAGTGTTCCGCATGAACCTAATCTGAAGCGACATTCTCCTCTCCTCTATATTTCCTTCTCTTCTTTAAGCCTTGAAGGCTCTGGAGATCATCGTTCCACGGCATATCGTGAAACGTTCAGGAAAACAGGGAGTGATGCTGTTTGCTTTTCAAGGGTGGCTAACATGGAGGTGGACGACCTTTTGGATCCACACACACACACACACACACACACACACACACNTATCAGTTCTGCTGTATAGAATGCGGGCTGCACAATGAGCAAATATTTCGTGAAAGCGTGTTTCGGGACTCTACTGTGTAAACAGACTGATAGCGGAGTTATTTTGATAGAGAGATGATACTGAAAAAAGGAAAAAAGAAAGAAAAAGGAGGACATTTTTATGCTATTAGTTCTAGTTCTGGATGATTAAATCATTTGTTGGAATTTTTTTAAATGGGAAATCTCAAGCAGAGAAAATTCAGTATTGCACAAGTCTAATTTTTTTAACATATCAAAAATAAATGCTTTAGATAAGAGCAGAGATGAATGAATTCAGGGAATTTCATTCTGACTTTACGCTAGCCGAACCGAACGGAACTGGCACACGAGCCTGACGTTTCTGATGCGTCTTCAGCGTCGAGAGAAAACGGTGACTGAATCCATACAAATGTTTCTGTAGAGTCGTTATTAGCTTTTAGACATAGAAAGGCTTGTCATGTACAAATGTTTGCATTACAACTTGCATGTGTATAAAGTAAAATAAATAAATAAATAAATAAATAAACAATATATAAAGCTTATACTGTGTGTATAAAACAAATAAAAAGTAAACATGAAACAAGCGACACAAATTCTAGCTACATTTAATTAGCTACCTTTTTTTTTTTACATTTCTTTTCGTTTTTTTTTTTACTTTTGGTATTTTTTGGGCATTTTTGTCATGAAAGTGACACCAAGAATTTATTGCACTCGTTATCTGAATACCTCCGGCCAAGACTGTTCCACATTTTATACATTCCCAGCTGTCAATCATCTATAAAACAGAAATATTTGACGTTTGTATTTGACATTTGCTACAACATTGCTGTAAAGATTAAACAAACAAACAAACAAAAACAAAACGCAGAGCTTCCACAAGGACCGGCTACAATGATCACGTTAGAAAGGTAAGAAATGTCTGCCATCGCGACATCAGGTGTTCTTCAGCCATGTTTTTAGAAAATGAAATTGTTTAATTTCAAATATACTGTTATTTAGAGAAGTTAGACGTTCTAGTGCGTTTCTCTGAAAAAGGGGTGTGGCCTGTGTGCCTGTCTGTCTATAATAAAGTAGGCGTGGCACATCTCACTGTAAAGAGCAGGACAGAAACTCAGATGCTGACTCACTACTGTTGCTAATTTTTTTTGGATAACTTTTTGGACTATACTGAAACTTTTAGGCAGCGAACGTTCCACAAGTTCGTCCCCAGCACAAAACGTCGGTTTGTAAAGTCAGCGTTTTTAGGCAGCATCTTTTTTTTGCTAATGAGACTCATTGATAAATTGCTTGTTTTGCACGGAGCAAACTTCCTGCAAGACTTTCTGGAGTTTCTGAGAGCGAGCTTGAGGCAAGAAACCCCATATTAGCACAATAGTTTTTTGCTAACACATTCTCCGCCTATTTCTGATAACACACATACCCACGGCCTGGGAATGACGGTCACCTGGTTTCACCTGGTTTATTTATCCGTGTGTATCCGTTAAATTAATCTCTGAGGCAGACTGAAGGAATGTGAGAAATTTGGCGCTACGACGCAACCCCAGAAACCATTACTGCCTTTATCGCATAATAACCTGAACCTCTGAGCAACTCAGTACGCGTGCAAACAAAGAGCGATAGCAAATTAGCGATAATGTAGTGAGTGTAAACTGAAATCACAAACTGCTGAGTGTAGGAAATTCCTGTAAAAATATTTTTAGAACTAGTTCCTAGCTAAGCCTCAGCTAACGCCATGTGGTGTGAAGACGCAACAGTATGACGGTTTACTGCAAAAAATTAAAGGACAAAATTAAGGAGTGAAACTGCATCTATAATTATGCTCAATTCAGACCTCTTGAAAATAGGAATTCCTACTCGTACACTTGGAATGGTCTGCTCAACCGTTGAGTTTAGCGAGTGACGTAAATCCATCATGGCTGCTCACAGCATCTACAGTAAACAAAGCAGCATTCCTCACCTTTACGTGAAGTGAAGTGAAGTGACTTGACTTTGTGGCCAAGTGTGGTGACCCATACTCGGAATTTGTGCTCTGCATTGGGAGCAGTGGGCAGCCATTTTAGCTGCGGCGCCCGGGGAGCAGTTGGGGGATCGGTGCCTTGCTCAAGGGTCTCANCACTCCCCCACCTACAATCCCTGCCGGACCCGAGACTCGAACCCACCACCTTCAGGTTCACCTTCAGATTACAAGTCCGACTCTCAGACCATTAGACCACAACTGCCCCCGAGTTATACTGTATATACGAGTATTAGCTTTAGATCAGTCGACACACAGACATTCGACACTTCAAGGTCGAAAATGATGTAATTTTGAGTTTCTGACGTTTCCGAGGTAAGTCGAACAGTTTCGTTAGCAGCTACAGCTACAGTACAGGTTTAAAAAAATGCAGTGTGATTAAAAAAAAAAAAGTTGCTTTCTTATGAAAATGGTGCAAATAAGGAAAAAGTAAGGAGTTTCGGCTAAACACAGTCTTCTCGTGTCAAACTTCTAGCACTTTCTCTAAACAAATACACTCGCTGTTGGGAGGTGATTCGCTTCAGAAAGTCGTGAATCTTCTATAGAAATGGAGCTGGACTTTTATTGGTTTTAAGTATAGAAGCAATTTGGTTTTCCTTCAGAGTTTCTTCTCAATCTGTTGTACAGTTTGTCGACGGTTAAGACACTCGTTCTTTCAGGCGCGTGGACCTTGAGGGCGACATGTCGTTCGGAACGGTACGGACTGCGCCTTTTACACTGCATTTGGGAATTCGGATGGATTTCAGTAAAGGGGTTCGGGTGTTGTTGAACACTTGCACCGTCACTGAAGCATAACATGGCACTTAACGTCGTCCTCTTTATACAATACAAAGTTATGAGTCAGTAATTGTAAATCTAAAAAAAAAAAAAAAAAAAAAAGCAGCCATCGACTTCGAGCGATGAGGTAAACTGACAAGAAAACTGGAAGAATGTGTGAGCAGAGAGTAAACTCTTGGCGATTTGGAGATTGGTAATATCTGTCTAGCACAAACTGTGTGTGTGTGTACACGCGTTTCGTGTTTTGCGAGGACCGAAAAACAAGCGAATGTCCTCACAGTGACAGGATTGTGGCAAATGTCCTCATAATAAAATAAATAAATAAATAAATAAAAGAGGCTAAGGTTAAGTTGTAAGCATGGA
>CM074971.1:14877027-14889527 GCA_037577455.1 Pangasius macronema | reverse complement strand
GTCGTTTGAATACACAAATTACATTTATATAACCAAAATCATTCTATATAGCGACTGTGTTTGAAAAATCTAAATTCTTTATCCAGCCCTGTACTGAAGTATGTGCTGATAGATAGATAGATAGATAGATAGATAGATAGATAGATAGATAGATAGATAGATAGATAGATAGATTTTGTAAATATAATATTGTGATTTACTGTGATATTGTTATCTGAAATAATTATGTAATATTACTCAGGGCTCGTTCCTGAGAGCTGAGCGGTAATCGGTCTACAGAGGACATGATCACCTCCGGACACTAACTCGCTCTCATACAGGGGTCAAAGGTCACCGCTTATCAACCTTATCAACCAGCAAACGACAATACTCGGCGCAAAGCCACATCCTAGACGGCCTGGTCTAAAAAAAGGTGACTGATACAGAAAATGAGAGGTAAAAAAAAAAAAAAAAAAGCTCAGAGGAAAATGCTGAGTCATGACACGTCTGTGGTTCTGACTATCGACCAATCAGGATATCCGAACCGGGAAGAGATCCGCGTCGGAAAATGCAGCCGGAAACACGGCGCTGGGGTGAACAGAGCACGCCACTAACTGTACCTATGTCAGGTTATTTAAATGAACTAGCTAGTCGACCGTTAATCACGTTTCTGCATTGGCTAGCAAAAGATCAACAACAACACAAGTAAACAACAACGTAAGTAAACAAACGGTCACATGATCAGGCTCTCACTTCATGTAATCGTGACCTGCAATTAGCACTATTTAATACGGTGAAAAGAACTATCCATAAGACTAAAAAAAATTAAGTTTCAAAAAATAATAAATTAGAAACTCTGATTAGAAGCAGCGGATTTATTTAGAAATTTATTTTTGGATTTTTCTAATTGTCCTCCTTTACACTGAAATTAAATCAAAGCATCATCCAACTCGGTTTCTCAGGTTTTTTTTTTTCTCCAAGCAATTTGTTAAAAAAAAGTCGACGTATACATCATGACACACACTGTGTATTAGAGCTGAATTTATTTTTATTAAATTATATATATTTTTTAAATAATTACAAACTGACTGGAAGCATACCTGCTTAAATATAATAATATTATATAAAATTTTAAAAAATTGTCTCTTTTTCAGTGTTAAATTATTTTGTTTATATATATTAAAATATAACACTGAAAGATTTTTTTTTTTTTAAAAAAGTAAACTATTTTTTTTAAATGATTACTATATGCTAAAATTTCAAATCATGTTAAAATTTTGTATTTAATCTTTAAAATTGTAAAATGTTCAAAAAAAAGTTTTACAGATTTTTACATTTTTTTTCTTTTCCATTATTATTTTTTTAAGTAAAAATTCTACTTTTTTTTTTTTTTTTTTAGCAAACCTAAATATCCCGACACACGCTGCGAATCACAGGAACGCCTCCGCGGATCGTGATATGATACATAAATACATTTAATAATCCTGAATGTGATGCTACTGGAATGCGGTTCCTTCGCAGATAAAAACGCTCACTGAGGTGAGTACACGTGTCCTGTTTAACACAATATAACCGGATTTTTGCGTAAAAAAGATTTTATTTCTTTTAAACCAAGGAGCTGTGGAGATTTGTTTAGGGAAGATATTTGAGAGAGCAGTGCTGAAGAAACAGAGCAGCTTGGAGAGGAGGAGGAGGAGGACGAGGCTATATATAGGCCAAATCCACACAGCACATCCAAAAACCAAGATTTAAACAAGCTCGCTATCTGCTAACAGACGACTGACTGCCATGTGTGTGTGTGTGTGTGTGTGTGTGTGTGTGTGTGTGTGTATCTGGAACGCACTCCAGAAGGACGATGTGAGGATGCAAAAATGGGAGAGTTTGAGCTTTTTAGAGGGCAGCGGGAGAGGATGAGAGGGAGAGGATGGAAGATGGAGGATGAGCTAGGAACAGTTGTTTAAGATGCGAACTAGCTTCGGTCCGTAAATTTTTAATGAGTGTGATTAGCGGCTAATAAACCGAGGTGCATGATGTCCCGCTAAAAGCTTTGAAACGTTTCGCAGGAAATGTTTCACAGTTGTGAAAGTTCGGTCCTGTCCACATCTACATGGATATAGATTTTTTTAATTGGTTTTGCGCTGTTGAATAGAAACAGACGTTTGTACAATGTTTGATCAATAGTAGCGTGTGATTTAGGTCACATGACACATTATCTGTGTTTTGCCGAATCCCAAATAAGCATCCAGGTGACTACATACGGTGGAGAATTGTCGTGGACAACAAGGACGTTCATGTATGTAGAGAGTATGAAGGTAAAGACAAAGCTAAGTAGAGAAACCAGGGATGCATCGATACAGATATTGGTATTGTGTATCGATCTGATCCTGTGCTCATTTACGTCAAATATTTATGATACACTTCATTGATACTAGACCCTTTTATAGTGATCCTTCTTCATCAGATTGATCAGATCTTGATTAGAAGCTACGATAAAAGTAACCTGATAAAACAGTAACGGCGAGCGTGAAGAGAAACCGTTACATGTGAGAGACAGAGAGCGAGCAATTCTCTTCAGCGAGCACTGAGCCCCACGCAGTTCTTCTCCCGTTCCTCGGCAACGTCTACATGTTACAAATCCCGCCGCCTTGTGCTAATTTTTAATGACCACACTCACCTTTCGAAGACATACTCACCTTGAAACATCCCGAGCTAAACGCCAATATGAGAAACAAATACCAAGATTTGCTTACTTGTCGACTCAGAACTTTACAATAATGCCTTTTTATGATGTGAACACGAAACGAATTGTTATTCAGTACGTTGGTCATGAACGTATCGGATGGATTGATCACCGAGAATGTTTCTTTAAATGATTTCAACCTCTTCCTCTTGAAATAGGATGGATGGATGGATGAATGGATGGATGGATACTCTGACTCAGATGGTGAAAGCAATACAAGCTGCCAGAACAAACCCATTGTTTTGTTTTTTTTAAAAAAATCAATATTCATTCAATCAGCAGCACCAGAATCCAACACAGCGGCCTCGTCGGCACTGAGGAGAGAGGAAATCGGATTTCATTTCCCAGGACGGACGGAATCAACAGCGACGTTTTGTGCATCCTGATTAAAATGACGTAACATGTAGGTTGGTATTCGGTGGTACTTTCGTCAAAAGGGTATAAATCACTGCACCCACGTTTAAATGCGGATCTCTTTAAAACAAAAACGGGCTCAACAGCTGCTTGTTTTTCAAAGCAGCAGGGGTCTGAGCACATTCTCTGGTTAAATGAACATTGTGTGAGAAATCTGTAGAGAAGAACAGCTGGTTAGAGCTGTCGTAGCGTCGTGTTTCTGGCAGCTCTCTTCGTGTGACTTGAGAAAGAGGGTCAATTCGACCACAAAGAGGGACAGTCTACGCTGTAATTTAGCTAGCTAACACTTCTGTAATTTCATCTTGCTAGCTAAAGACTTTTCAAACTTCGTTTTCCGGTAAAATAACAGGCGTTAGCTAGATTTCCGTTTCCACGTTTCGCACCAAATTTAAAGAAAAGAAAACGCAAACGGACAAATTTTTAGTCACACAATTTTGAGTTTTTATCCATCTGTCCAAACAGCGCATAAACTTCCTCAGTGGATGTTTACGATTAGATAGTATGTCTAGATGAAGCTAGCTGAAACATGTGACTTGCATCCCTTAAGTCATTTCGCATCTCGTGTTTATCAACAGACCGACTTTTCCACCTTAGCTGAATGTTTTTGCAATATATTTTTTATTTCGAGTTTCCCCATTCAGGTTTACTACTACTACATTTTCAAAATTCTAACATAAGAGCTATACAGTGGGGGGAGGGAGTAGCCAATCATGTCCAAACAACAACAAATATGAGAAACGCCCACTTCTACGCAGAAACCTCACACATGTAAACATCGGCGATACGACAAAAATATATCATGATACGTTCGCTAACAATTAAGTGACAAAACTAATTATTTTGCTCGAATCACAGATACTATTTTAGAGCAAATACATGAGCTAGGTTTATCAGAAACAGTACTTAATAATAATGCTTAGCGCTACTTCTTTCACTGTTTGTGCTCTTCGGCTGAAGGTTTCGATTTCGAAGGCTACTCAGTCAGCCACATCATCATCATCATCATCATCATCTCGTGGACATATTTCCATTTCATACAGCTTGGGATCTGATGAAGGAGACTGCACTTGCCTCTCAGGTTTCCTCTCTTAGCCATTTCTCGGAGAGCTTTGGTTTAAATGCAGGCTTTAACTACGCGATATTCCAGTCCAACATTAGCATTTTAGTGCTGCGCTGTAACAACAGCTCGTTTTGAAACACACTGACCGGCGAGAGCTTGCACAAACATGCACACTAACATTAAAGAGATGCTAGCTGACAAGATAACAGTGTGTATACACACACACACACACACACACACACACACACACACACACACCAGTGACAGGCGCAGTGCTGTGTTAATTAAAGCCCAGTGAATCGACTGCACACACACACTGAATTCTCACACGAGAAAAATCGTATACTTAAATACACTGCAACACATTTTGCGGTTTTTCGATGTATTATAGAATAATAACCGTAAGTGTTATGATCGCTACATGCTGCATCAGGGTTATATGGTGATATAAATATCGTGATAAATTCTTCTGCGGTATCACGAGCATCATCGGTATATTTTTGGAACAATTACAAGCTTTAATCAGAGAGAAGTTACCGGTTGGCACGCAGTAAAAATTGACTGATTTTTTAGTTCAAGTTCAAAAGTGATACAATTTTGTACTGAAACTTTGAAATAGTAAAATGTTTACATTTTCTAATGAACCTTGAAAAAATATATATACAATATATAAAAAATATAGTCTTTAGTTCCAGAATATTAACATTTTACACTGAATCTTTGAAATATCACATTTTTTAAATTTTGTACTCAACAGTCAAAGGTGTAAAATGTCTGAATTTTGTACTGAATAGTTAAAATTGTAAAATGTTTACACTTTGTACTGAATCTTTAAAATTGTAAAATGTTTACACTTTGTACTGAATCTTTAAAATTGTAAAATGTTTACACTTTGTACTGAATCTTTAAAATTGTAAAATGTTTACACTTTGTACTGAATAGTTAAAATTGTAAAATGTTTCACTTTGTACTGAATCTTTAAAGTTCTAAAATGTCTGTATTTTGTACTGAATCTTTAAAATGGTAAAATGTTTACACTTTGTACTGAAATGTAAAAGTCGCGAACACGATGTGCTACATTACAAACTTTATTTAGACAGTATACGGACTATAGCTACACGCTTGTCCACTCACTCGTCTGTTTCCCTTAAGCTGTATTATTGCCCTCAACTAGCTAACTAGCTAGCCATATGCTATTACATTAGCTACCATTTTTAGCTTGGTCAAACAGGTTTAGCGGAAACCAAAACATGAGACTAGCGGCACACTGGAGCTTTTCTGTGCACTGTGAGCTAGCCGTCTGTTCACCCCGTAGCGTAAACCTGCAAGATTTCAGAATGCAATCTGTATCCATGCAACATTTTTCGCACACAAAGCTTTAAATGGAAACATTTGCTGTTGCTGCTTTGTGATAAAGATCAGCACCGTGGTGGAATTTGATGGGAACAAAAGCAGCGCTCGCTGAGTGGGTTTAGTGACTGAGCTTGTCCTCGGCATTCGCACAATGGGGTTTAGGACAGTCAGCGCTATCGGGGAGGGCTTGTGGTCCATCGCATTCCTCACACGTCCACCCGTCTGCCTTTCTTTTCTATTATCGGTACGTTTCTGTTCGAGTGAGCTGTAACTTTCAAAACGGCGAGCAGAGAAATTGCGGATTGTTCTACTTTGATCACACGCTGTTGTGTTGTGCAACAGGATGATATCATCAGCATGGTTCCATCCAGTCAGTGATAATGAATCTGCAACACCGTATGCATGTACGGAGTCATTAACAAAGCTATGGCGAGGTCCGTGCAATGTGTTTTCATCGCCCGTCTTCTCTTTTCGTTCTCAGATTAACAAGCATCTCTACAGAATAGAGGCTCGCGACTGGGAGAGCTTTGCTTTCAAGTGGAGGCATCAGGAAAATCTACAGGCTCGCCATAAAATATTGCGTTTTATATATAGTGACATGGTTAACTCGACCACTAACTTGGATAGTCTTCAAGGATGCTTTTTTTAAAAATAAAAATTGCATCCAGAGGAACCATTTCAGTTACCACACCACTAACCAGAAAGACACTTCGAGCCAGGAAGCACCAACCAAAACCTAACCAATCGGAGAGGACACGTGCAACTAAACCCAACTTTCAGGCGCTAGGCCCATACACGGCTCGCTCCGTTCTGCAGAGACATCCCCCTAATGCTTTCCAATTCAGCCTTTTAAATATATGCATAAAAAAAACTCAAAACCAGAGGACACGTGGCTGCCATTACAGGCATAGATCCCATCGAAGACACGGCTGCCACTGAAAACTTTGCTACCAGTATAACAAACTTAGCTGCCAAACACGTAGCTGCCATTAAAAACGTATCCGATATTAAAAACATGGCTTCCTTCTAAAAACCATTAAACATATATCAGCATTTAAAAATGTGGCCGCCATTTAAAACTCCCAGGAAGAGGACGAGTTCCCTTCTGAGTCTGGTTCCTCTCAGGGTTTCTCCCTCATGACTTCTCGGGGAGTTTTCCCTTGCCACTGTGGCCTCTGGCTTGTTCGTTATCGATCTGAATCGGTGCTTTTTAGACGATTAGCCTCATAAGCTTTTGACAATTGAACTGCTGCTATTAATTTGATTAAAATCGTTAGGTTAAAACCAGAACACTTTTTTTTAAAAACATAAACAGATAATATTTAATTCAGATTATTTCAATTAGGTGACGTTTATGTAACCAGAGGCTGGTATAATGAAAATGACATCACTTCCTGATACTGTCCTCTACAAACATTTATTATAAGACAGAAATGACAGCTGAAAGAGAATAAAATGATATAAGAAATGAAAAACCTGCCCACCAACGTCATTTATTTCTGAGCAGTTATAAATAGATTTTTTTTCTCCCGAGCTCGCTGCGTTATCTTTCTGTGATCAGGTCGACATGTGGATGTGATTGCCCCTATTGATTATCCCAATGCCCCGAGCGGTGAAGCCTGATTCAGACCTCCATCTCAACCACATCGCTATTCACATCTGCATCAGCATTATAATACATTATATACAGTATACGTGATAATCAAATTCAAAATTATTGGCACCCCCGGGTAAAGAAAAGTTCTAAAAATGCCTTTGTGCTTAATCAGCTTAACCTTACACTGAAGACGTGAGAGAAATCTAACGTTTAGCTGAAGTCCATTTATTCCAATAAAATATAAAACCCTCGACAAAACCCACATGTGTCGAAATTGTTGGCACCCTTGCATTTAGTACAAAAAATAATAACAGCAGAGTCTTCTTCTGGAATGTTTGGTAAGATTAGAGAACACAGAGCGAGGAAACTGACACCATTTGTCAATACACAACCTTTCCACATCCTCCTTCACTTAAAGTTCAGATTCCCCTCAGACATGTTTTTCATAATCTTTTTTTTTTTTTTAAATCCATCTTTACCAAGGGTGCCAACAATTCTGGAGCCGACTACACAGAATTCTCAAAGTGGCATCTATGAAGCATGGGCAGGGAGTCTGATAATTTTCTCATTTGTGCTGGAAACCCAGAAAAATCCAATTACTACAGCAATAAATAATGTCAATTGACAATTTTAATGAAAACGGGTTCCGCTGCTGGAATGGAAATTTAGGAGGGAAAAAACATTCTGGTGCCAATAAACAGAGAAAATATTAATGTATGCATTTAAATAATGTATAATATTTTAGAAATTTGTTTGCAAAACATATCTGTAATGGGAGGGTCCGATAAGATTAAACTGATTAGATCCTTTCCTTTTTTTTTAATTTTAAAAAGTGTTTTGTGTTTAAAAATCATTTCTGGCAGTTTTACCCGACATTCCTGTCCTGTTAAATGTCATGTTAACTCTTTGCGTATGTGGTCTCTTCTCAGACTAACTGACGGTTTTGATTTACGATTTTTCCCCCCATAGTACCCGAGTAGCGTTTCCACTGCTATCTCAGCGCTACTTCGCCGTAAGCTTGCGGCGCTTTTAGACCCCAACTTACGTACGTCCTGTTGCAGCATTTTCATGAGTCTCCACCTTTTATCAAAAGGAACAACTGAAAAACGGATTTAACGCCAGCTAGTTCGGTAAAGTCAGGTTTATTCTCGTTAATTAGCTATTTACCGCTAGTCTAGCGTTATGTTCGTTTTTACATTACGCTACATACGTTACGGTTTGGCTTAGTAGCAAGCTACAAAACAGTGCCACGAAGTAAAACTGTTCTTAGCTGATTCGATACTGGCAGGTTTATTTTTCTTAACAAATTAGTGACCGAGCGTTAGATAGACGTTGGGTTTGTTGGTATTCGCAACGGTATTTTGGATGTACGGTGCGAAAAACCCTCAGATTCACAAACTCACCCAACAGCATTCGTCAACTAGCGAACCACGATCCGGACTCAGCGACGTATTTCAGTGGCTCGAAGTGAAAAAACACTGTAACAAAACCAAACACTGTATACAAACAAACTGGCTCTAGTTCAATTCTTCTTTTATTATTATTATAATTTTAACACAAGCATTCGCAACTTCTTTTCAGCCAATCGTGTGTGTTTATGTAAATTATTTCGCTAAAGACAGCTCATCGAGAAAGAAAAAGAAAGATGATATGCATCTTCTGTTCCACACAGAAGAGAAAATATAGATATCAGAGTTTTTCCGTCTCTGGTCTGAGTAATAAAAGTGACGACATGGCCTTTTTACTTTTAACAATAAAAAACTGACAACGAACGGACAGAGCTACAAGCATTTATCCTCAAATGCGCCAAAAGCTGTAAAATGACGGACCCTTACGAAACAAAACCGTTTCAAACTGTCTTACGTCTCGTCTTAATCTTCTCGTTCATGATTAAAGATTGAAAATGTTAGCATTTCAGGTAGACCTTTACAAAGTGATATAAAACGGTGGTTGTATCAATCCCGCTCTCTCTCCCTCCATCTAACGAATTCGTTGTAGTGTTGTATTTAACCCGTGTATGTGTGTGTGTCTGTGTGTGTGTCCTAAAATGTGAAATAGATGTGTCATGATATTTTTTTCAGGAGATGGATGATAAATAGGATGTGACACTAAACGCAAGTGTGAAGATGAAGGTGAATGAACCCTGAGGAGAACCTGAGGAGACTCTGGTGAGCATCAGCACCAGAAATCGTGCACTAACCTGACATTAACCCTCGTCCATCCTCCTTAATTCATAAGTCTTAATTCTTTCAGAAACACTAATCCCTGATTAGTCCTGAACACTGAAGCCAGACATTTTATTCATTTATTTATTTATTCATTCATTCATTCGTTCATTTTATTTTATTTGAATTGCTTTTAGCTAGCTTGAAGGTTTTGCTAGCTTGACAACCTGAAGTCAAAAAGGCAAATCATGATCATGAGGTATTTAAACACACACACACACACACACACACACACACAACCCTATGAGAGGACGAGTGTAAAAAACAAACGAACCGTGTTGCGCATTTACAAAAACAATATATATTTTTTGACACACTAAAACGGTTAATGAGTCATAAAAATCACATTAATTAAAAAAAGAATAACATTAAATAAATCTGGTGTGTGTGTGTGTGTGTGTTATGGATGTGCTCATGAAGACAAAAGACAAACCCACCATGGTGAGGTGGCCAGTTTAATCAAGACCTGGGCTCGATCCCAAACAGCTACCTGTTCCCTACATAGGCGCACTATCTAGCAAGCGGATTTAAAGGCGTTCTAGAACGCACGTAGCTCCCTACATGGTCAATAACATACTCGTTTGGGATACAGCCGCTGTGCTTTAACTGAGATAGTGATGTAGCGTTTATTTTTTAACGGTTTATTTTTAAATGAGCTGGCTTATTAGCGTATAAGCTTATTAGCTAGTTAGCTAACTAGCTAGCACGGGAATGTTAATAAACAACACTCACCTTCGGTAATATCTTCGTTTCTTTTGGTCAGGAGAGGAACTCGTCTCTTTTTTTTAACGAAATTAATGTTAAAGAGGAAAAAAAACAAATAAATAGCGTTTCCTCGGGATTACATACGTGGTTTTATTTGAGTAATAAAATCCCCCGGTGGCGGTGTTTATCGTTCAGTCCGCATCCTTGAGCCGTTTTGTTTTTTGTTTTTTTTCTCCCTTCTTGGTGTCCGTGCTGCCGAAGCAGCGCGCGGCTACCGAACATAAAAGCGATTCCTTCACGCGCATACAGAACGCACGCGCACGTGCGTGTGGAACGATTTCATAGGGGAAAAAAATCCGTTAATATAAATGTTTGTAAATATATAAATATATCTCTTTTTCAAATCAGCATCAGCATCGTGTCTGTCTCGCTCGCAGGCGTTCCCGTTCACATCGCCTCTCCCGGTAAGAAGAAAGAATGAATGAACGGGTGCACGCGCCGTGGGGGAGGAGGAGGAGGAGGGGGGGGGGCGGGGTTTGGTTTGGGGGGGGGGGGGGGGGGGGGGGGGGGGGGGGGGGGGGGGGGGGGGGGGGGGGGGGGGGGGGGGGGGGGGGGGNCCCCCCCCCCCCCCCCCCCCCCCCCCCCCCCCCCCCCCCCCCCCCCCCCCCCCCCCCCCCCGCCCCCCCGTGTGCGCCCCCCCCAGATCCCCCCCCCCGCGCGGGCGCGCGAACGCGCTGTGAGGAAGGCCATGGCGGCGAGCCGTTTCTCTCAGGATGAGACAGAGTACGAACTCGTTTTTTTTATCGATTTAACCCAAAGAAAACCAGCCTTAATGAGTTTCTAGTTATAGGTTATCTCACCTGATGAATGTCTTCCTCTTCGTACGATAAAAAAGTGTGGTAATTCGATAAAATTCCCCAGAACGGAAAAGTGCGTTCAAACTAGCGAGCGACATTTGACATTTTCAGCGTACGCGCAACACGGCTGCGGTTTTGCGACAACTGCCACGCGAGTTGAGAGTCACGTAAATTAGGTATGACATGACGAATCCAAGCGAACGATTCCACGGACCTGGATAAAACCTTATTTCCTACCTGCGATTAGTTCTGATTTTGTGCTGCCTGAACTGTGTTTTCATCTTGTCCTTCAGATATGAGCTCTCATTAAAAATCTTTGTCTTAACCTTCCTTTATTGTCTCTAGCAGCCACAGGGACCTCTCCCAAACATCGATGACACATTGTACATCGATCTACATAGCATGGCACCTAACATGTAACTCAAACAAACAATTTTCACACGAATTAGAGCGTTATTTAATTTGTGCTTTACTACTGAGAAGAAGATATACTGAAAAGAGATATCATAGGTATATGATGGAGCCTCTGGTGAGCGCATGTAGCTAGTACAGTTAGCCTGAACCGATAACAAAGCTAATACGAAGCCTGGCATGTAAGGCACAACCAAAAAATTTTCACATATTTTTTGCACTTATTAGTATTCATTAGAAGACAAATAAATCATATACTGTTAGACCGCTACTCTTTCTCACCGGAGATAAAAACACTGGATATACGGTACACGCCGTGCTCGTTGTTCTGATCGCGAACTAGGTGCGGGTGTTTTCTGTTTGACTGTGTTCGTGGAACAGC
This sequence comes from Pangasius macronema, assembly GCA_037577455.1. Classification (NCBI taxonomy): domain Eukaryota; kingdom Metazoa; phylum Chordata; class Actinopteri; order Siluriformes; family Pangasiidae; genus Pangasius; species Pangasius macronema. The sequence continues at coordinate 14,877,804 of CM074971.1, read as the reverse complement.
ACGCGATCTCATAACAAAGGGTGATGTGTACAGCACCATAATGTTGTAGCCAAACAGTGAACAGGAAGCGAGTTAGGATTCAGACTTTGAATAATTTTGGTCTGTGCTATTTCTGGCTCCGCCCACATGTCCCAGGATCCTACGTAACTCTGAAGTGGGAAGTCTGACCTGAGTTACGTAATCTTCACACTACCATACGACGGAAGATCAGTCTCTAGAAAGACTCAAGACTAGAAATCAGTCGCATTCATAAAAAAAACCATAAGACGATGATCACCGCACCCCTGCTCAGATTCTGCTACAGGGTTCCCACGTAACAAACTAGATTAAATCAAATGGTTTATAGTGGTTATTGTCATCATAAATACGTACGGCGGTGTTTAGAGTGTGTGGAAGCACCAAAAACACACTGCAAATCACCAAACAGTGTGTGTGTGTGTGTGTGTGTGTGTGTGTGTGTGTGAGGCAGGGGAGGGTGAGGGCTGGGGACCATCTGTTCTCCCCCTGCAGGACAGCTGGATGACACCAACACTCAATCAAACAAGCACACACACACACACACACACACACACGTGTGTGAATTTGAATCCATATATGGAAATGTGGGTGTTCCATTTAATCAATATATCAGTCCCAATAAAGGTGTGGCTTCTGTGTTTGTCTCATTGAAGAAGGTGTGACCTTTGTGTCTGTTAGTTCCAGTAAAGGAGGTGTGGCTTCTGTGCTCGTCTCACTGAAGGAGGCGTGGCCTCTCAGCCTGTCAGTCTGCTCGAAGGA
>CM074971.1:14861299-14867364 GCA_037577455.1 Pangasius macronema | reverse complement strand
TGTTCCACTTCCCTCCCTTTCATTCACACACATGTACTCAGTCTTACTACGACTGACTCTCATTCCTCTTCTCTCCAGCACAAACCTCCACCTCTCCAGGTTTTCCTCCACTTCTCCCTGCTCTCACTACAGATCGCAATGTCATCCGCAAACATGATGTGTCACATCAATACTATGTCGCATAAACACATAAGTATGTTCCGGTTGTAATTACAAGCTAATTGAAGCATGCTCAGTATTTCTTTTTCCCAGTCAAAAATACCTGGTGGCTTTTTTGCATGTCAGGCAGCAGAACAGAAATTCCAGTAAGAACGATTATGTAAGGGCATTAGTGAGGTGTTAAGACTAAAATATTTCTCTCTCTCCGCTCAACACGTTGTCCTACACACTCACCTACACAGCGCATTCGTGAATGATCCAGTCTGAAGCCTGGGTTACACTCGCACATGGTGCCCAGGTACGAACGAACACAGCGTCCGTTAGCACAGGTGCACTCGTCTGAGTCTTCCTCCGAACTGTCCCTCTCTGACCACGAGAAAAAGACAAAGAGAGAAAGAGAGAGAGAGAAAGAGAGAGAGAGAGACTTTCCTTTAACATGGCACAACAAGTTTGCCAAATGTATTAAATTAAAAGTGTTTCTTCATGGTTCGAAAATCTGATTGGCTGTTGGGGGATTTACCTGGGTTATAACTGAAAGGTGCTAAAAAGTCTGAGTCTCCGTCTGACTCGGTCTCCAGGTGCATCTCACACAGCCTGTTAAAGATCACTGCAACAGAACACACTGAATTTAGAAACGCTTAAAAAAAAACTGTTAATACAGCACATACGCTAGAGTGCATTAAAAATAATACGCAACGTACAGATGTAGCATGCAGAAATTATTTATTTATTCTCCTAACCTGTTTGTTTCTATTATAAATATTGCAGTCACACACATAAAACCGATTCAAAATGGTTTCAGATTGCTCAAAGTGCACGATTTGACTCATTGTTTCAAAGTCTGTAGTCATGTGACCTGGCAAATACCTCAGTCTTATTCTTTATCTTACCCCCCCCACCCCCAACCCCTTAAACATTTCAAAAAAATACATTTCAAATCTTCTGAATAAACAGATGTGATTGTTTCAATCTCAAAAGCTCCATTTACGCCATCATTGACCCGTCACTCCATCACCGTCTTCAACAGCCTCTCATCAATTTCCCCTCATCATGCAAGTGGCCACTTGACAGGAACCACTATTCCACAGAAGAGGGTTCATCATTCTGGGAGTCTTGTATCTAACCAAGTGGTGTTTTTTTTGTTTTTTTTTTTATTACAGCAAGCTATAGCCCAATGGTTTCTGCAGAAAAGCATCTGATCTAAGCACTAAAAAGTTTCCTGGAATGGTGAACGATAATTGGCTCTGGTTACTCTGGATATACTTCCTGAAAAATTTCCTGGATTAAAAAATATTCCTACTATGGTGGAAAAAAAAAACTTTTGGAGCTTCAGTTTCTGTGGGTTCCTAAAAAAGGTTCATGTGTGGAATTGTACTTCATGTTAAGTTTCTGAAGGAGTTTCTTCAAAGGTTATAGTGTTGAAAAAATGGGTTTCTGGGTTACTGAAAAGTTCCTGTGGTGGAAGCAAGCTTAAATGTTTTGAGTTCCTGAAAAGATTCATGGATTCCTAAAAATCTCTGTAGTGTTTCACGAATTCCTGAAAAAAGATCCTAAGCTCCTGAAAAGCTTCCAGTGGTGGAAATGCACATAAGGTTCTTGAGTTCCTTAACAGGTTTCTGGGATACTGAAAAGATTCTTGTGGTTTAAAGTTCTGGAAGATATTTTTCTCTAAGGTTACTGAGGTGCTGAAAAATGTGTTTCTAAAATGTTTCTACAATGGGTCCTTGAGATTAATTTAAAGTTTGAGTTCCAGAAAAGATTCCTGGGTTCCTGGAAAAGGTTACCCAACCTAAGGTTACTGGAGTCCTGAAAAAGCCCATGGGTCCTGTGTAAAGTCTGAGTTCTTGAAAAGATTCATGGGTTCCTGAAATGGTTCTCATGGTGGAAACTCACCCAAAGTTTGAGCTCCTGAAAAGGTTCCTGGGTTCCCATGGTAAAATATGCCTAAAGTTAGAGTTCCTACAAACAGCCCGGGGTTTCTGAGGTAAAATGAATGTAAAAGCTTGAATTCCAATAAAGATTCATGGGTTCTTGAAATACTTACCTTGGTGGAAACATTGGAGTTCCTACAAATTTCCTGGGTTCCTGAGGTAGAATAACTATAACATTTGAGTTCCTGTAAATATTTTTGGGTTTCTTTAAAAGTTACTGTGGTGGAAACACACCTGTGGTTAGCATGTTCCTGAAAAGTTCCTGAATTTAGGAACTAAGGGTGTTGAAAAGGTGTACAAGCACTGTTCATCTCTATTAGGTTAAAGTGCACCCTGTGTAGGACTTGAAGAGTATCGCTGTTCACTTTCCTGAGTTTCTTGGTGGGAAAGAGCGCCCTCTGTAGGACCTGAGAAATACTGCTTTTCGCTTGCCTGAGTTTCGTGGCAGGAAAGAGCGCCCTCTGTAGGACCCGAGGAGTACTGCTTTTAACTCACCTGAGTTTGAGACACCCGTCCACGCCGTGAGCCCTGGGGTCGGCACCGGCATTACCGTCGTCGTGAGCCTCATCCACTGACGGTCACCCGGCCGTGGCATGGTGCAGATCAGATCTTCATCCACTTCTTGAAAACAAACATCCTTATGGGCTGCTGTACGGTCTGATAGGGAGAGGGAGAAAGATGGATAGAAAGAGAAAGCGAGGGCACAAACAGTGAGGGACAGAAACAAGCCGGATATAAAGACAGAGAGAATGGGATAATCTCTCTTTCTCTCCTCTCATCTCTTCTCTTTCTGTTTGTGTGTTATTTGTGTTTACCCAGGATAGGATGGTTCATGTCAACGAATCACAACAAAAGACTCGAGTCTAGCTACTTTAGCACTCGCACTGAAATCAGTCGGGGCTGTGCACTGAAACTCGACAAGCTGCTGGACATAGAGGCTAAGCTGTGGTCTAACTGGCCAGGTTGTGGGGCGAGCAGGGCGGGGTTACCCACCGTCATAGACGCACTGCTTGAGTGCGGCGCTGAAGGTGAGCGGCTGAGCGCAGATGCAGTGGAAGGAGCCGGGAGTGTTCACACACCTCCCGTTCATGCAGTACGACGGGTCCAGACACTCATTCACATCTGAAAGGGTCACCACAGACATTACTGGAAAGGAACAGAGAAGTCCGGAGAGAAAGAAGGAGCGGGATAAGATGGATAAAGAGAGAGAGAGAGAGAGAGTGAGAGAGAGAGATTGGGGAAAGGAGGGAGGAAAAATAAGCTCTTTCTTCGTTAGTCTTCGTGTGTCCAAACCCACTCTATACGTAGTTCTATCAGAGATTACTAATCCCACGATAGATTTAAGGGATGTAAGTCTGTACGTTTGCTGTGAGGAGACATTTATGTAGAATTTATGGAAGGAGTCTCCAGTATCAATGTTTTGTAACACTTCAGGACAGAGGAGTTCATTCTTTGCAGTTTTTGTTAACAAACTGCTGCAGTATAAGATGATTAAACCACTTTGGAACATGCTGTTATTGCAAAATAATCAACTTCAGGGTGGTGACAGTAACTCCGCTTCGTACTGGGCCAAATAGCACCAACATGTCGTTGATTATTTTCCTATAACAACACACCCTGCCGTAATTATTTCCCTATAACAACACACCCGATTCTAAGTGTTTTATTCCGTACAACGTCATATGAATTATTAATCCATTACATCAGTTCATAATTACCAAAATCCTACTCACACACACATATCTGAATTACCCATCATGCATCTCTGTCATGGTGAGTCTGTTCTAAATCCACTCACCGGCCTGTTCTTCTGGCGTGACGCAGCTGTTGCGGTCAGTGCCGAGGATCCAGGGCGACGTACAGATGCAGTAGTAGGAATCCTGCGTGTCCACACAATGGCCGTTTTTACAGTTTGACGGATCCTGACATTCGTTTATGCCTAAACACACATGATAGTTCGCAATTTAAAAAAAAGATCCTCCATTTTCTCTCAAGCACACCTGTGATTTTATTATCCTGTGTCTCAGAAGCTGAGAACTAGCCGAGAGCTAAGTTTTTCCCCTCGGATACAGGAATAAAAAATAAATAAATCCCAATCCAGATGTTCAGTCTTGAATAAAATATAGACCAGTGCTGATGTATCATAGGAGTGAACTACACTGTGATCGCCACTGTAGCAGGTTGCGATCCTCTTACACACGCTCCTTCAGTGTGTCAAGGTCGTGTTGGAGATTTATGAAGGGCTTAAATTCGTAAACACTGGTTAGAGGAAAGCGTTCGGAACCAGTAGTGCGGCCGGTCATTCAAATGATTTATTGGTTAGGAAGTTAATAATATGGATCATTACTCAGTGAAAGCTAGCACTAACTCAGAAATGACAACCTCCTCACTATATATACACACACACACACACACACACACTCACACACACATGAGTGTATATTCCATCACACATTCTTGTATTGCTGTTCTTGTGTAAAGTCATTCCCTGGTTAAAAAGACCAAGCTTTTAAAGCTAACTTTCTAGCTAGGAATGCTTGCATGCTAGTTAGCCTCTGCTAGCCACTCCACTGATAGTCTAGCTGTTTTCGTCAGCAGAAAAAAACAGCCTCCGCTAATTCAGTTTAGTAGTCCTTCCTCAGATAAGATGATAAACAGCAAGCAATTTCTAATAAAGTGTTACTAAATGTGTCATGAAACTGAGTGGCTTTACACATAATCCTTTTTCAGTTAAAATGCTGCCCAAAGAGAAAGCTAAAGAAGCATTTTGCAGTGCTAGCATGTACTAGCTGCTTATCTGTTAGCGCCTGCTAGCTGTTAGTTTAGTTAAAATGAAGTGCTGCTTCAGACAAAATTTGTGGCTTTATGCCACAATTTTGTTTTTACTTAAAGATTTAACCATAAAAAAAAGTCACATCTGTATGTTTTCATGAAAAAAAGCATTAGCAGGCTAGCATTAGCAGGCTAGCATTCACATAGCATTGCAGTTACACAGCAGCCTCTGAGCCTGTTTTCTGTTTTTTTTTTCTTTCTGTATCACAGTGACTGAAAAATGAGAATGTGTGTGAGAGAAAAAAAAACATTTCCACTTCAACAGCTGCTAGCAGTTTTATTTATTTATTTATTTATTTATTTGCGTATGTGGGTAAAAATACTGCCTTTACTAATGCGCACCCGCATTAAGTCGTCAGAACAACACGAGTATGAACTGGACATTCATTTTATTAAGAGCTGAACACACACACACACACACACACACACACACACACACACACACACACACACACACACACACAAAACGCATCAGGCCACGCGCCTCCTCCACACAGCCGCTTTAAATAGACTCTTGTGTCACTCCCTCACACAGGCCTCGTTGGCGCAGTAGGCAGCGCGTCAGTCTCATAATCTGAAGGTCGTGAGTTCGAGCCTCACACGGGGCAGGTGATCTTTTTCTCCTCACAAACACCCTCTCACCCCCACAACGACTCCTGAACTGTCTAACACACTTTCACTGCTCCATACTAAGCATGCTGTATTGTTCCAACCGCTTTGCCTGTTTTCTGTTTTTCCTCATAAAGAGACAGATTTCAGCCTTAACCAGCCAAGTCCACAATCCAAAAGCCACAGGACTGATGTGATTTAGTCCAGGAGGACATTTAAAGCACCATTTTTGGAAAAAAATAAAATCAAACTTAACCCAAAACATGTCTGGAGCTTAGTTATGGGCCAGAAAACTTTAAACAAAAACCTGAAATGAAGACATGAGCCAGATCTACCGCCTGTGACTACTGAGATTAGATACACAAACAACTGTACAAATTACAAACAGAACCTTTAAATATATATATATCTATAGTACAATTTTACAAAAAGCTAAAGGTGAATGTATAATATAATTTTTTGTCACTTCTAGCTTTCTAATATAATTCAACCTTCAAATTCAACATTTCTTACCAAAAAACATACATTTTAGCT
>CM074971.1:14841299-14846299 GCA_037577455.1 Pangasius macronema | reverse complement strand
ATCAAAAGGATTCAGTTAATACGGATAAACTGTTTACATTTTCATAAATTCGATTCATTTCCATAATGATTAGCTGATTCTACTCATGATTGTATTCATTTGGACATTAACAAAAATCTGATTCTGATTTGAGAAGAGAGACAGAAACAAAACAGAGAGAATAAGTGAGTGAGAGAGAGTGAGAGAGAGAGAGAGAGAGAGAGGGAGAGAGAGAGAGAGAGAGAACATTTTTCCAGCGGCTTCTCCTCCATCCTTTGCTTTTGTCTCGCCCTGACGTTAAGGGCGTGTCGTAGGAAAAAAAGAGCGAAGCCACTATGACACACACACACACCCTCCCACACACACACATTTACACACACACACACACACACACAGCTACACACACACACACACCCTCCCACACGCACACATTTACACACAGAGCGAAGTTGGTTTTGCGAAAATAACCTGGCGCGTACCACAGAGCCGCTATTGTCTGCTCTCGCTTTAAAGAGGGAAATCTGGCAGGGAGGTGGGTGAAGACAGGAAAGAAAGACTATCAGGACACACAAAAAAACCCAAAAAGAGGCTTTTTCTTGGTCTTCGTCCTGAAACCTGAAGCCCTGACTACAATCACACGCCCCGAGCAGCCAAAACTTGTCAGGAATCGTCAGGATTATATAACACGAACGTCTAAAACAGATAGTAGCAGCGTTTCACGTTTCCGTTTTTATCAAATTGTACTTTTACTCTCAATAATTCAGGCGAAAGCTCACGTGTGATTGGCCAGTCCCGTGAAATATGCTATACATGTAGCTAATGTAGCATAACGTTAGCTAAAAAAAGAGAGAAATAACAACATATCGCTCTTTTTCTATCGTTTTATTTACTTTCCTGAAGCACATCCTCGCATCTCACGTGAAACAGTTAAACGTTTTTTGGTTTTTTTTAACTTAGCATGCTACTAACAGAGCTGTATAACAGTTTTACACTGAGGTGTTCTGTATTTATTTTTCTTTGCTGATTCGTAAAAACCAGAACGTTTGTCCATCATCCGAACAAGCTAGTCTATCAGGAACTGGTATAAGTAACTCCTGGCCAGAAGGCATCCCTTTTCTTCGAGAGCCAGGACGTGTGATCTGCGTGTAAACGGCTGCCGGGTTCGCGGATCGTCATCACAGTCATAATTACACCATTACAGAGTTCAGGACTTACAGGGGAGCTTTGGGCATTTGTAACATTTGTTTTGGCCCCAGGAATTTCCCACGCTGCCACAGCAGTCCTCCTGATTGGTCAGGCCAGGGAGAGGGTTACTGCTACACTACAGCACAGAGAGAGAGAGAGAGAGAGAGAGAGAGACAGAGAGAGAGAGAGAGAGAGAGAGAGAGAGAGAGAGAGAGGGAGAGAGAGNAGTGATAGTGAGAGAGATAGAGAGACTGTGAGAGAGAGAGAGAGAGTGAGTGTTAGAGAGAGTGTGTGAGAGAGAGAGTAGAGACAGAGAGAGAGAGAGAGAGAGAGAGAGAGAGAGAGAGAGAGAGAGACAGAGAGAGAGGGAGAGAGAGAGAGACAACCAATGATAAAAGAGACAGACAGAGAGAGAGAGAGAGAGAGAGAGAGAGAGAGAGAGAGAGAGAGATGAAGAGAGAGACATAGAGAAGAGAAAGAGATGGAGATAAAGAGAGAGAGGGACAGAGACAACCAATGATAAAAGACAGACAGAGAGAGAGAGAGAGAGAGACATTGAGAAAAGAAAGAAATGGGAGAAGAAACAGAGAAACAGAGAAAGAGGGACAGAAAGAGAGGGACAGAAAGATAAAGACAGAAACATGAAGAGAGAGACAGAAAAAAGAAAGAGATGGAGGGACAGACACAGACAATGATAAAAGAGACAGACAGAGAGAGAGAGAGAGAGAGACAGAGAGACAGAAAGAAAGGGAGAGTAGGGAGGTAGAGAGGAAGACAAAAAGAAAAAGAAAAAGGACAGAGGGAAAGAAAGATGAACAAAAAGAGAAAGAGAAAGAGAGAGACAGAGATGGAGGGGGGAGGTGGAGAGGAAGAGAAAAGGAAAGAAAGAGAAGGACAGAGGGAAAGAAAAATGAAGAAAAAGAGAAAGAGAGATCGAGCAACGAAGAGAGAGACAGAGGGAGAGAAAGAGGCAGAGAGAATATGACAGGGAAAGAGATGAAGAAAAAGAGACAGATAGAGAGACAGAGAGATGGAAATAAAGAGAGAGAAAGAGACAGACAGAAAGTGAGAGAGAATTTGTACATGTTACGTCATCATCATCATCATCATCATCATCATCATCATCAACAGAGCACTATTGTTTTCTGTCACTCACAGCTTGCTTGGGCGTGGTCTCCTGAAAGCACCGCCCCCTGGGCTTCTGTGTCTGTGGAGGAAGGCGGGTCACGCCTTTAGGAAGCTTGGCCTCTGATTGGTCGAAAGGTTGGATGACGACTGAGGTGTCTGGCGAGTGGTGGACGCGTACGTTAAACTGTACTGAGGAGAGGAATCATGGGAAAAGTCCTTATCGAAGTGCATCAGTAATGAGGATGCTAAGAGTGTGAGTGTGTATGTGTGTGTATGTGTGTGCGTGTGTGTGTGTGTGTGTGTGTGTGTGTGTGTTACCCTCAGACGAGTGGTGGCCGGTGCCCTGCGCCAGTGGCAGAGTGAACACTGAGTGTGTCTGTGTGAGCTGCTGGCGTCCGGCTGGTCCACTCGAATCTGACAGACCTGGACCATCTGGCCTCACCTGCAGGGGTCAGACAGTTTACTCGTTTACTCAGGCATTCATTCATCCATTCATCCATTCATCTGTCTATTCATCTATTCATATGTCCATTCGTCCCTTCATCTGTCTATTCAATCTTCCATCCATTAATCATTTCAGGCACATATCCAAAGATTAAAAAATTGTTCATCCTCTAAGTTTTTTATTATCTGATCTTTTCATCCATCCATTCATTCATTCATCCATCCATCCATCCATTCATTCATCTACTGAGTCGATTTGGTATTAGTTTTTAATTTTTTCATTTTAAAAGCCACCCTTTAACTAATTAACACGTTAATGCATTCATTCATTCATCAATAAAGCCATGATTTCATACATGTCCTCTTTAATAACTCATTCATTTATGTGTCCATTTCTGAATATGTCATTCATTCATTCATAAACCTTATATATCCTATACATCCACCCACTTATGTAAATTAATCTGGTAACATATTTATCCATCTATTTATAGAGCCATTAGTTCATTCATTAATTCATTCATTCATAGCAATCTAACCACTGATTCTTGTGTGAGAGTGATGCAGAGGAAGGAGAGTGATGAAGAGGAGTGAGAGTGATGAAGAGGAGAAGAGTGATGAAGAGGAGTGAGAGTGATGAAGAGGAGGGAGAGTGATGAAGAGAATAGAGAGTGATGAAGAGGAGTGAGAGTGATGAAGAGGAGTGAGAGTGATGGAGAGGAGTGAGAGTGATAAAGAGGAGTGAGAGTGATGAAGAGGAGTGAGAGTGATGGAGAGGAGTGAGAGTGATAAAGAGGAGTGAGAGTGATGGAGAGGAAGGAGAGTGATGAAGAGGAGGGAGAGTGATGGAGAGGAGTGAGGGTGATAAAGAGGAGTGAGAGTGATGAAGAGGAGTGAGAGTGATAAAGAGTAGTGAGAGTGATGAAGAGGAGTGAGAGTGATGGAGAGAAGGGAGAGTGATGGAGAGGAGTGAGAGTGATGAAGAGGAGGGAGAGTGATGAAATGGAGGGAGAGTGATGAAGAGGAGGGAGAGTGATGAGGAGTGAGAGTGATGAAGACGTGGGAAAGTGATGGAGAGGAGTGAAAGTGATAAAGATGAGGGAGAGTGATGAAATGGAGTGAGAGTGATGCAGAGGAGTGAGAGTGATGAACTGGAGTGAGAGTGATGGAGAGGAGTGAAAGTGATAAAGATGAGGGAGAGTGATGAAATGGAGGGAGAGTGATGGAGAGGAGTGAAAGTGATAAAGATGAGGGAGAGTGATGAAGAGGACTGAGAGTGATGAAGAGGAGTGAGAGTGATGAAATGGAGTGAGAGTGATGAAGAGGAGTGAGAGTGATGAAGACGTGTGTACGTGCCTGTAGCGTGTAGACCGGCTGCTTGTTGCCGCGTGACGCCTGAGTGCGGAGAGGAAACTGACACAGTCTGCCTGTGAAACCCGGTGGGCACAGACAGTGTGTACGGTTACTACACACACCACCATTTACACAAGTCAGGGGACACACCACTGTGGACAGAGAGAGAGAGAGAGAGAGAGAGAGAGAGAGAGAGAGAGAGAGAGAGAGAGAGTTGCAACCTACGTTTTACAACCAATACTTAAACATCTATATATCTATACATCCAGTACAAACACTGAGAATAAATAAGCAATGGTACAGAGAGAGAGAGAGAGAGAGAGAGAGAGAGAGAGAGAGAGAGAGAGTGAGAGAGAGAGAGATGGGTATTCTGAATTTCAGACATAAACAGAAAGGATACAGACAGACATAGAGATAGGTGACAGACATAAGAAAGAGATAAGAAAAAGAGAAACAGACAGTAGACGACAAACACGAGACAGACAGACAGACATAGGAGACAGACAGATAACAGATAGATAGATAGATAGATAGATAGATAGATAGATAGATAGATAGATAGATAGATAGTTAAGAAGCAGAGAGACAGATAGTAGATGACAGACAAACAGGAGGCAGACTGTCAGACAGATGGACAGCAAATAGACAGACAGACAGAAAGAGTACAGACAGGTAGACGAACAGAAAGGGGTCAGACAGACAGACAGACAGACAGAACAGATATACATGAGACAGAAATACACACACAGAGAGGAGGTGGGTGTCAACATGAGCCACAGTCACTTTTATGAAGTGTAACCCACGCAGACACACACACACACACACACACACACACACACACACACACACACACACACACACACGCCTCATTTCACTCAGCCATAACCTTCCTTCACACTCCCTGAGCGTCG
>CM074971.1:14824777-14836199 GCA_037577455.1 Pangasius macronema | reverse complement strand
CCAGTTAATCAAACTCAGCAGAGAGGATAACCTGAAACACAGACACTCTGTGTGTGTGTGTGTGTGTGTGTGTGTGTGTGTGTGTGTGTGTGTGTGTGTGTGTGTAGCGTTTGCTCCTTTCTTTCTGCATGGTTTCATATGTTATATATAAGGAGATAGAATAAGTTTTCACAATTCTGCAAATGAATCATTTAATTTGGGTTCCTCTAACTAGGTCTGCAAATGAATCATATAGATGATTCTATATTCAAGCAAATGATTCAATTTACTGCACAGATGATTCCTGCAAATGAATCCTTTATCATTCATTTATTAATCATCTGCCTTAGAATGCAAATGATTTTTTTTTGCAATGAATTTGTTCTACAAATGCATTCAAATGAATCCTTTGTGTAAATGAATCTTTTCTGCAAATGAATCATTTACCTTAATCTGTATATATATCATGGAAATGAATCCTTTAACTTAGACTGTAAATGAATCCTGAAAATGAATCATTTATTTAGTCTACAAATGAATCCTGCAAACGACTCATTAACTTAGTCCTCAAAGAAATACCACATACAAATCATTCATCTTTGTCAGGAAACGAATCCTTGGAATGAATCTTTTAATTTAGTCTGCAAATGAATCCTGCGAATAACCTGAGCTATGAAAGTGAAATGTTTTTGGCAAGAGCAGCTAAGCATTAAGTGTTCTGAACTGGTCAACAAGTACTAAAAGCAGGACATTCCCTCCCGGTGACGTCAGGATTGCTTTATTTTGCCTGAACAGCCCAGCGACAGGCCCAGACATTCTTACACAAGGGTGTGTGTGTGTGTGTGTGTGTGTGTGTGTGTGTGTGTATGTATATCCAACTGATGCTGGGAGCAAGTGTGTATGGTGACAGCACTGAAAAAAGAGAAGAGTGAGGATGAAGAGTACTCACATTGTTGTTTTAAAAAGATATAAGTGCTATAATTAAATGCTATTTGTGTGTGTGTGTGTGTGTGTGTGTGTGTGTGTGTGTGTGTGAGAGAGAGAGAGAGAGAGAGAAAGAAGGAGAGAGAGAAGACTGCAGCCCAGAATAAATGACATAATCGCAGCTTCTTAAAAATAGCTGTCTGAGAACATTGAGTGTACACACACACACACACACACACACACACACACACACACACACACACACACACACAGAGAGAGAGAGAGAGAGAGAGNACACACACACACACACACACACACACACACACACACACACACACACACACACACAGAGAGAGAGAGAGAGAGAGAACACATATATAGATGCTGTTTATGTCACACTTCAGGATGTAAACAGTCTATATAAACTATACAGTATATAAACAACACATAATCAACTCACATCACACAAACACAAACACACAATATACAGATGTATACCTGGGTGAAAATTACACACAATTACACACAAATCAGGGAGAAACACAAACACTCATCTCTGATTGTGAACCTCCGGTCTCCTGTGCCGACTGGGAAAGCACTACAGAATGAGCAAGCTGTTTAAACAGTGTGCTTTCCAAACCTACACACACACACACACACACACACACACACACACACACGCAAATAAAGAACACTGTCTCTGACTGCCAAACTGTGAGATCCATAAAATTGCACCTTCGTCAAAGAATAGTGAGGAAAAGGAAAAAAATCGCATCAGACTTCATCCACAAATTCATCAAAACACGCTAAAACTAAATTAATCAGATTCATCAGATCTTAATCTAATCCTTAAATGTAATTACAGACTGGTGTAAACACATCATCAGTACCAGAGTCTGGCTCAGGGTCTGAGGTCATTAGCGAGGACCATCTGGGATCGTGATAACATTATCACTAGCTCATGTCTAGGGTTGTGAGGTCATCGTTGGTGGAGCACCATTGGGGATTGTGAGGTGTTCATTAGTGAAGCAAGACTGACACTGTTGGGGGTATGAGATCGTTTTATTATTATTATTATTATTTTTTTTTTTTGACAGTACCACTGTCTTTCCTGAATAATACACTCCATAATGAATAACTGGAAAATAAGCTGCAAGTCTGAAGAACTGCACAATAATCCGCCGATGCCGCTGTGGGTGGTGAGTAAAACGAATCACGTCTTGCAGGTTGATTCACATTAATAGTCGAAAGAACTGAGTCACTAAATGACAAAGTCAACACGGCATACCTTGGAATGTACTCACGTATTCAGGTATACGCTAATTTACTTAATCTCTTGCTAATAAACTCTTTAACCAACCTTCACAGCTCTTAACTTCTCCATACGAGCATGTTATCTCTCCTAGTCCACCGCCATCAGCTCCAAACACAAACTTTTTAAAAAATTTTTTAGCAGAAATATTGCCTAGCATAAGTAATACAGGTAGCCTAGCCGATTAAAATCCCGACAGGACAAATGTCATCATGCTGAACACTCTTTCTGAAGCTTACATTTATAACAACGGTAATATATAATGTATCAGGGTTTGCTAGCTACAGCATTCCTGTATTAGCCTACTGTTAGCACGCAGGGTGTCGCTCACTATGACTGTATAAGCTAGCTGGCTAACACACGTGAAGAAGCTTAGCAAACTGGTTAGCCATGGTAAAATTTTTCTCAAGTCACATCCATATTAGCTTGAATGAAAGCTTCAACTCCAATATTTAATTAAAATGAATAAAAAAAACTGTAGTTAATGTACTAAAGGCTAACACTACTGACAGAGCTTGCTAGCTACAGTTAGCTAGATTACACTTGTCTAAAACTAGACAACTACCTTAATTCATAACACGAAAAAAAAGATTTTTTTTGTCCAGCTGTTTTCTCTGAGGCTTATATGTATGATCATTAATGACTTCGGGAACTATATTAACTGTGTTTAACAATTTTCCACAGTGTTGTTTGATTACGACTTCACACCATTAGTCCTTAAACTTCATGCTGAGAAGTGTGGAAAATGTGCTAGCATAGTCAGAGCGCTAACTCTGAGGAGAAACCGTCTCATCGCAGCGTTCTCCCTGTAGCTTCTAGCTATTTTGCCGGCTTGCTAACCGGTTAGGTAGATTACGGTAAACTAGATAACTAGATAAATCCATGAAGCGAAAAAAGGTTTAGGGAGCTGAGGTGATATCTGCAGCATTTTAAACCTTTGAATCATCTTACAATCCACCTCATAATTGAGTTACACAGAAAAGAGACTTATAAATAAGTACATAATATAAATACATACATGATCGTTAATCACTTCATTAACTCAGTGTTTTGTTTTGTTTTTTTTATTACGGTTCCACATCAGTAGCCCTTAAACTCCATGCTGAGTGGAAAATGCGTTAGCGTGTCCGCTAACTCTGAGGAGAAACTGTTATTTGTGTCCGTTGCAGTGCTGCCCCTGCACTTTCTAATGAGAGCTGTAAATAACTGGCTTCTTTCACCGCGGGGAAAATTGGCTTCGGTGAGAAAACATTAGCAATAAGGCCGTGACCTTTCTGAGTTTCACTAAAACACACATTTCGCCCCTTTTTTTCCCCCCAGAATGTTTGTTCTGGTCTTGCCGCTTTTTGCTGCTTAGGTCAGTCTGGTACTGGTGAAAATTTCCAACCCCTCCTTTTCACTTTTCTCTTTTTTTTATCAGAGCCAGTAGAAATTTTCCGTACTGCAGCTGATGGGGCTGTGGTCAGGAGCACGGCGGAGAAATCCCCTTTAAGGCCTGAACAAATACGGAGCTTCATATGAGCTGGCGTGGATAGCGAGCTCGATCTGATATCAGCAAGCAGAGAGAAAGACAGACTGTGAAAGACGGAGACAGACTCGAACCTTAGCTATATGCTCCAGTGGGTAAACGTAAACGAATAAAAACCACCACTGGATGTAAAAGACAAGGCTCCGTGTGTGTGTGTGTGTGTGTGTGTGTGTGTGTGTGTGTAAGCTTATTCTCGTAAAGACCTTAAACACAGGCTATCACTACCAGCTGATGACGCAGCACACCCACGACAGATCATTTGGAGCAACACACTCGTCTCAAAGAGTCTCTCTCACACACACACACACACACACACACGCGCGCGCAGGGGCATACGTAAACACATACACACACACGCATATTTTTGCTGTGGTTTTTCAACACTCAGCCCACGCTGAGCCATGACCTACGGCTTTTTCCATGGATATTACTAGGAAAGAAAAAAAAGAAGAGATGAAAGAGACGCGTATGAAAGTCGTAACGCACACGAGGTAATGAAAAAAGGAGAGAGAGAGAGAGAGAGAGAGCGAGAGAGAGAGAGAGAGAGAGAGAGGGGCGAAGGAGTTAAGGGTGGAAGGAGGACCAAAGCTGGAAAAATGAGAGGCAAAAAAGGACGAAAATATGTGGCGTATGTGTGTGAAAGTGCGGAGAGTGAAACAGAAAGAGCAGAAGGAGAAGCTATAACGTGGACTGCTTGTCCTCTCCGATCACTGACAATTACTCGGTGAACAACTTTGTGAGACGCAAAAACACCTGAAACCACTTACAGGAAATAAAATGGCTCCTTTACACACCCATTTTAGCCTCCGTTTAGCCAAAAGACGTTATCGTTTCTATAGTTACACTTAATTCGCAGCAACTTGTATAGCGGAAGCAAATTTATTTAAAAAAACAAAACAAAAAAAAAAAAACACACATTTGTAATTACTGTTTATTTAACATTTATGGAAGGAGTCTCCAGTGTCAGAGGTAAAGCTGTAACTTTTCCAACATCTCCAGGACAACAGAGTTTACGCTTCGTGTCTCTGTGACATGACAAGCTGCGTTTTGTCTTATTAACTTTTAAACATAGAACAGGAACAAACTTGTTTCATGGACGCACCACTACGTTAAACATGACTTTAAATGCATAAATAGTATAATGAGTCGTTCTTTAATAAATCGTAAAATTAGACACTTTGGTGTGGTGAGAGTAACTGCTTCATCTCAACATGCCATCGTTGATTATTTCCCCATAACAGCACGACATATACAGCTCCCGAACCCAGGAATTCCAGCAGCAGGGGAAGATGCCGGATGTTGAAAGTTAGACGTTACTGACGTTCAGAGTTCAATCGCAGCTCAGGAAATGCAGAACACTCACACAAAACCCTTCTACACACCCAAAAAGGACACGTGTGGTGTACCTGCACAACCAAGGAAAGGAAAGAACATGATGAAAGGAGTGTGTGTGTGTGTGTGTGTGTGTGTGTGTGTGTGTGTGTGTGTGTGTGTGTGTGTCAGCATGTGTATATTTGAAGGCCTCACCAAACATTCACTCGGCGTCTTCCAGTCACTGTGTGTGAGCTACAGCTGACCAACCCAAACATCACCCACTTCAGTAAAAACCTCAGGCGACTCATCATCCTGTGCCTGAGGCTGAATCGCTAAATAACCACACTGTGTCTTACAACCTCAGTGCCTGCGTGGTGTTCGAAGAGGCCTAAACTTGCCAACATCGACATGTCCTCTCTCTTTCTTTCTCTCTCTCTCTCTCACACACACACACACACATGACAGCTAACTGCAGTTTCTCTTGTACTGGATCTCATTCACAGACGGTGATTAAACCATCTCTTGTACTTAAGATTCCGTCAGTTCAACAATCATACTGATTTAGTGGACGAAATAAAAGTTAGCAATATGGGCTCCTGAATAGCGTGACAGAAGAACGTTCGCTGTATCGTCCGGAGCTCGTGAATCGAATCCTGACGACGCCGTAGCCATCCATGGAGCAGAACTCCCCGTGCTCTGTGGGTGGGAGGGGCACACTCTCTCTCTCTCTGAGCTCATGTATGTGGAAGAGGGCGGATAGCGCCTTCCTCCGAGTGTGTTAGGCCACCCTGTGCGACAGCATGAGTGGCAGTTCAGAAAGGTGCGGCTGGCTGGCTTCGTGTGGGACAGAGGATGTATTTCGGTAGCTATTGTCGTATGATAACATTATAGCTAGTGGGTGGGAACTGGCAAGAAGAAGTGGGAGGAGAAAATGGAGAGGGTAATACGACAAAACAAAAACAAGAACAACAGGTCTGTCTGTCTACACGCCATGCAAATAAACTCTAATAATGCAAATAATCAATACACTTTTTATACGTTTTTAAACATACCCGGTGGATCTCTTGACGCTCTTGACAATAGGCTAATAACGTGAATGAGTTGTGTCAGTGCTGAGTGAGCGAGCTAATGTACTCCGCGTGTGAGAAATGACAGCGAGGATTTAAAAGAGCTTTTCTCGTGTTTAGTTACAGTGAGTCAACGTCTGGTAATGGCAGCCGGGCGGCTATAGCAAACCCAGCCTCGCTATTCCAGACCTCCAGGCCAGGACCAAACCTCGAATCTGGGGGGTTGGGGTAAGGGGGGAGTTTCACATACAGTGGAGTCATGTTACTTTAATCAATAATTTTACTAATGATGTAACGATTGTTTTCAGGGCAGCGATCTTATCAGAAATAAAATAACAACGATAATGAATCATTCAAAGACTTTTCTATAATATAATTCGGTTTTATAATCGTATAATGATGTTTCTTATGAAGCTCGAGTCGAATCCCTGTTTAGTGGATTACACATCCAATTGTTCGTAATTCACAAAAATCGATTTGGAATCGAATCGAAAACCAATGAATCATGAATCGAATCGATTCACTGTCACCTCGAAGATTCGCATCCATAGCAACAACTCAACGTGGAGCGCGCTAAAACGTTTTTGACTAAAACTTAGATTTTTATTGGTCGATTTTTACATTCCTATGCCTAACATCACAGTTTTAAAGTAGCTCGTTACCAAGATGGTGTTGATAAACTTTGGTGCTATTCGTGCGCCGGATTAACAGCTCCAAATGTGGAAGCTGTAACACCCAAAAAAGAAAAAAAAGAAAACGTCCTTTCAGATCAGATTGCTGTCAGATGGAGGTCCTGCGGAGAACCTGGACCGCGTCCAGATATCACGGTGAGAATGATGATGGCTTATTCAGACCACGGTTACATTAAAACGACCATCAAAAGCACAATGGAAGATTTATAAGTAGCGCATAATGTATTGTACAGATGAGTGGAAGTTAACCCCTTAAACACCACACTAACACTCCTCACTCTCAGAGCTACACACCTTCACTGTTCCTTTTACTGACTTATTTATAGTAGTTACTAAATCATATGCTTTAAGTGGAAAAATAGAGCAATAAACTGAGACTCTAAGGCTTTTAAGGCCATTTTTTGCCAGTGGTTTAAAGTTAACACTACACCTATAGCATTTGTCTCTTTGCTATTTTTTTAACTAACTAACTAGCGTAATGTGATAACGTTCTAGCTAAAATTAGTTAGCTGGCTAGTTACACCAGCTAGAACTCAGCCTATTTAACCACACTAAAAAAAAAGCTAAGCGCCATTTTTGGACAGAATTTACACTCCTGTCGATATTTTTAAACTTAACACTACAGCTAACATTTGTCTCGTTGCTAACTTATCATCGACTCGAAAAAAGAAATGTATTTCTGTTTCACAGATTGCCGATCCAGCTGATCAGAATAACTGACTAGCGGAATGTGATCTGGCAGGCAGCGTATATTTAATATTAGCTAGCTGGCTAGCCACGCTAGCTAGAGATAACCCTGTTTAACCACGCTGAAAACAAGCTAGATGGGAACATCTGGGGAAAACATTTGTATCTTTGTTAACTTTTTACTGATTGGGATAAAAGTATCATTTGTGTTTCAGAGATTGCTAAAAGTCATTCCAGTTGATAGCTAGAACTAACTAACTAGCATAATATGAGCTTGTATGCAGCATATATATAAAACATTTTAGTTAAAATGAACTAGCTGGCTAGTTATGGCAGCTAGAGATAACCATATTGACTTACAAACTATAAAACAAATTGTTTTAAGGGTAACATTACAGCTAACATATGCCTTTTTCTTGCTAGCTAAATCTTGTTAGCTAATCACTTAGCTGGCTAGTTATGCTAGCTTGCGCTTTGTTACAAGACTGTGGACTGTGTTTACATTCCCTGCTTTATATTTACTAATCATTTGTTTGTAACACTATAGCTATTTCTCTCGTGGTTAACGTTTTACTGTTCTACTTAACACCAGAACCACTTATCGTGGATAAATCTAGATAAGTAACAGAATATAATCTGGACGTACAAGCTAACGGTAGTTAGTTAACTGGTTAGTTATATTATCCCGCATTTTGTCACATGAGTTAACTCTATTTAGTCATGTTTTTAAAGCTGGGCAGGATTTCTGAACCATGTTTGAGGAACAGATGTAGTATGTCTATGCATTTGTCTTCTAAAGCTAACATTATAGCTAACATATTAGCTAACATTTATCCAATAACCAACATTTCCTTTGCTGTTTTGATTAATATTTGTGTTTCGTAGGTTTCTTCTGGACATGTATAACTAGCTTACAGAACATGAGCTGTAACTAGCTAGCTGGCATTAGTTAATTAGTTAGTAAGTTCATTAGCTGTGGCTAGTTATGTAAGTCCACATTATGTTTAAAAACTAACATCACGGCTAAAATTTGTCTCCTAGCTGCACATTTTCTTTTCTGGTTTAATTAGAAGGAATATTTTTTACCCTGCAAGCATATGTGTGTGTGTGTGTGTGTGTGTGTGTGTGTGTGTGTGTGTGTGTGTGTGTGTGCTAGCCTTGGATGTCCATAAATGTAGCTTTCACTAGACCATTAATCAGCTTCCTCTTTTATTTTTGCCCCATCGGTTTATTTTGGGCTCCGTTCACATTTAAATCCTGATGCGTGCGCACGGTGTGTGTGTGTGTGTGTGTGTGTGTGTGTGTGTGTGTGTGTGTGTCTGAGAGAGAGAGAAAGAGTGCTCCAAAATAACCCTGTGTGAGAGCAGAAACCAAAATCAGACTTCCACTCACACACACACACACACACACACACACACACACACACACACACACAATCGTTTTTGCCCCATTTGTTCCAGACATTCTTGGCTTTAAATAAAAAATTACCTCGGATATGTATTAACATGGACACGAGTTTCCTCCCAATTCGGATATAAACAGAAGAGAATAGACACACACACACACACACACACACACACACACACACAGACACACACAGACATTACTCTATTACTTAAGAGTGGAAACTGAGAGAGAACTGGAGATGGAGATGAACGTTTAAGGGAGAAAACAAGTGTGCTTGTCGTGTGTGTGTGTGTGTGTGTGTGTGTGTGTGTGTGTGTGTGTGTGTGTGTGTGTGTGAGTGTGTGTGTGTGTGTGTNTGCGTGTGTGTGTGTGTGTGTGTGTGTGTGTGTGTGTGTGCGTGTGTGTGTGTGTGTGTGTGTGTGTGTGTGTGTGTTAAAGACTATTGGCCCTGCTGGGTAGACTCCATGGCACCATGCCTCACCACGAACACAATGAGATACAGTACAGAACGAGTCACAATATGGAGAAAGCATTAAAGACTAAAAGAGAGCAAGAGAGAAACGACAAGATGACAGAATGACAGAATGACTATTATTATCCCACTTCATTATTTTTTTTACGTCTTTTTTTCTCATCTGAAATTTGTAAGTCCTACAGTAAAACCCAGCAGCCGTTTAGCGCATCAGATCAAAGACCATAAGGAGCCAAAGTTTAGGCCTGGGAGCGAAATGGCGTCCATCTGGACGCACTTGAAATCCAGGAAACAATCAAACCCGGCGTAATTGCAGAGCTTGATAGAGAGCGCGACGACTCCGCTCTGCCGAAACTCCTAAAGCGGCGTTGTGGCTGAGAAGGAAAAACGCTGGGGAAAATAAAAATCCCAAAAAAAGCTTTTTCCCTACAAAACTCCAAAGCCAGACCAGATGGGCTCCTGCAGCAGGCACATAAGGTCACGCTAAGCTGGCCGGAGTAATCCTCATTTATTCGTCCAATTTGAAGTTATTCTAACTCCGACTTTTATTACTCACTCAAACATCTCACTTGGACCTCATTCACTCAGACGCAAAACACCTTCTGTGTTTATGTGCTCCTCGTAAAACTTGTATTTATGACTGCGGAAGTTGTAATTATGACCTGGCGTGTTTTTTTTGGAAATGAAACCAACCGAAGAAAAAAAAAAAAAAAACGCCACCGTAATTTGTTTTTATAACACAAACACTAGACTGTCAGAACGACGGCTCATTCCTTTAAAGACACAAACCATAACGTTAAAGGGAAAGTCCACGGTGAAACATATTAAATACGATTCAACTCCAATATTCCTGACGTGCCTAGCGATTCCGACGCTAATTAGCTTACTTGGTGCTGTATTAGCGTTATTCCTGTGAGAAGTTAGCGGTTGTGTGTTGCTCTGGTGTCATACGAGGACATTGTTATTGTTATTGTTATTGTTACTGGCTTTGCTAGCACACTTACAATGTTGTTTAACAGGAGAAAAACTTTCGACGATCTCATCGTAAGTGATAATCGGGTTTTACACTTAGCGGCTAAAGAACACAAAGAGCTTCTCTTCTCACTCGCCATTTTCCAGCGACGTTACAGTTATATTCGACGTCATGATAATGAGAAATCCAGATCCAGAGCAGAAGCAGTGGAGATGTTGGTGTAAATGGTGGACTCAATGTCCCAGAATGCAATGCACCTCTATGATGCTGAGTCTCGGGCTAGTTAGAGAGCTACGAGAGGAGTTGATGAGCGTTGATGGTGGTTGACGATTAGCGTGAAATTACAGACTAAAGGACTAAAGCGCCGCCGCATTGCATCACCTCTTTAAGTAGAGACCGAACACAGGTATCATTTCTGCTACATGTAGCTAAGTAAGATACGAAAAATGAGATACGTAAAGTTAAGTTTCGTAACTAATGTAAAGTTAGTTACGAAAGCCGATACGGTTTTAGTGTATGATTTCAACCATCGTTTACGATTATTCCATGTCACACTAAAACGTAATGTGCGTTCTCCACGTCTGATTATACGATGAAGATCCTCTAACGGTAGACGTACGATTAAAGAAAGTTACGACGTTCTGCTTACGTCAATAATTAATCATCCAGAAATCAGATGAACACAAACATTGTTCCACGTGAGTCTGAGGTAATAAGGAGGATAATTTTCTGTCCATTAGCATGTTTCGTTCGCGCTATCGTCACTAGCTTATTTGTAGCTGTGCCGTGAGTTTGGCGCCCTCCTATTGGTGGAGTTATAAAAGTGTTGTATCAGCGAAAAATTTCTCCCAATAGTCACAATGGCATTTTTCACGATGCTCTCAACAACGCAACTACAGCGTTCCAGTGCTGTGAAAGTCTTATCCATCAGTAACCATAGCAACCTGGTCAGCCGCATCCCAAAAGTAGAAACAGGAAGTAACCTGACAACTTGAACCAATCACGTTACTCAACACGAACAGCTTCTGCACCTAATGCTGACGGTCCGGAGGTTCCGTCGAAGCGAA
>CM074971.1:14801690-14819751 GCA_037577455.1 Pangasius macronema | reverse complement strand
AGCCTCTCTATTACGCGCTAATATTAAACGTCTATAACCTCTCTATTACGCGCTAATATTAAACGCCTATAACCTCTCTATTACGCTCTAATATTAAACGTCTATAACCTCCCTATTACGCTCTAATATTAAACGTCTATAGCCTCTCTATTACGCGCTAATATTAAACGCCTATAACCTCTCTATTACGCTCTAATATTAACCGTCTATAACCTCTCTATTACGCGCTAATATTAAACGTCTATAACCTCTATTACGCTCTAATATTAACCGTCTATAACCTCTCTATTACACGTTAATATTAAACATCTATAATGTCGTCAGGGCCTCCACTGCCACTGTGGCTAACCACACACACACACTCTCACTCACACGCACACACACTCTCACTCACACGCGCACGCGCACACACACACACACACACACACACACACACACACACACACACACACGAGTCACACCACTGGTAGAGGAGAAAGCATCTCTGGTCAGATGAACAACTGACAAAAATTTCTCTCTTACTCACCCGAAGGATGACTGGAACAAGACTCCGTGTCTGTGTGTGTGTGAGTGAGTGTGTGTGTGTGTGTGTGTGTGTGTGTATATGAGTGTGTGTGTGTGGTTTGTGGTACTTTTTTATCCACAGGGAGCGCCTTTACCCTAATTTTGGTTTGTTCAAAATAAGACCTGTGGGGTGCTTCTCCCCAAA
Organism: Pangasius macronema; assembly: GCA_037577455.1. Taxonomy (NCBI): domain Eukaryota; kingdom Metazoa; phylum Chordata; class Actinopteri; order Siluriformes; family Pangasiidae; genus Pangasius; species Pangasius macronema. The sequence continues at coordinate 14,819,042 of CM074971.1, read as the reverse complement.
GTCCTGTGAGTCAGAAACAGTCTCACTGTCAGAAACAAACACTCACACACAATGACTGAGTGTGTGTGTGTGTGTGCGCGTGTGTGTGTGTGTGCCTCAGAAAGCGATGTGTGTGCTGAGTCTTGCACAATCGTGTGTGTGGGTGTGCGTGAGTGTGTGATGGCTGCGGTCAGCGTTGAGGCGAAACGAAAGACTTTCAACACATAGTAATTGTCATACTGTATACACACACACACACACACACAAACACACACACACCTATAAACTGCCACCACAGTGCACCACATGGTCATGTATGAAAGAAAAAAGAAGGCAAAAGACATTTAACAGATGTTTTTATGAGGGAAACACGGCTACAGCTTTACAAAACGCATGCTCGGTTTTATTTTTTAAAAAAAAGTCATGTAGCTCAGATAACACAGTAACAGTGAAACTAACTCGTCCAGTTTACGGAACATTTACCAAACTCGCATTTACTCACATTGATTCAACACTAAAACAAGATATAGCTAAAGGTTATTTACACAGAGAAGTGTTAATAAAACACGGCTTATTGTTGGTATTAGTTTTAAAGTATCTACTACAGAACTATTTTTTTACACTAGACAAAAAAAAAAGGCTGTAAATATGAACAAAAAAGTTCAGAAAGGTTTATAAACTCCCATGAAAACACGTCATAATATCCATAAAAGGTAAAACATGCAACAAAAGCGTGAATGGTGTTAAAAACAGAAAACACTCTGGCTTTAACGAAAAAAAAACACGTGAAAATGGTTTTATATGCTCTATTCACACGTGTGTACAGGACTGAAGATGAAGGGATAAAATACAGAAAATGAAAAATACAAAGCAAACAATTGAACTCCTGCTTTCGAAAACATCCGACCTGTAGTTCCTCAGTTTGACCATAAGGGGGCGGAACATTTCTAAAAGTTTTGACATCCCTTTTTTGTTTTTTTAATATATATATTTTTATACTATATTCAGCAATACACTATAGAAATGTCAATAAAAATAAAAGGTAACAGAGTAAACATTCAACATGTACTTCCGTGATTTGACCATAAGGGGGCAGCACGTTTGTAAACGTTATAAACGTTATATAACTGTTCTTTTATTTTATTTTTTAATACTATACTTTAGCAATACACAATGGCAATATCAACAAGAGTGGAAGTTATGGGGTAAAAAGAGAAAAGAAGTCATTTAAAAAAAAAAACAAAACAAACAAACCAAAACAATGTTTGCGTTAAAAACTTTGATCATGCAGTTCCTCATTTTGACCAGAAGATGGCGCTTCGAAAAGTTCATTTTATAAACTGTACAGAAACTCGACAGAAAGATCACTAAGTCAAAAGGTAAAAGGGTTAAAACATGGAAATAAAATTTTTAAAAATGAACAAAACTCCTGCTTTATAAATCCTCAACCTGCAGTTCATCAGTTTGACCAGAAGAGGGCAGCACTGTGCGCTTCTTCTCTATTCTTTCTCTTAGGATTTTATTTACCGTAGTTCTGTTTCAGAATAAACGGCTTCGAGGACCAGAAACGCAGCCGATCGGCCAAGATACGTGTCGGAAGTCCAAAGTTTGATCTTTTACTTTATCACTGGAGCCAAACATGATCTTCAACATGTCTTGGCTTGACCACACTTCATGGGAATTTGTGTAAAAAAAAAAAAAAAAATTGCGTCACTGGGATTTTTTTTGGTCAGGAATTTACTATTGATTACTGAACGTCAGCTGTCTCTCCAACCCATGAAATATTTTTAGTAATGTTATCATTTTTAGCTTACTTTTTTTTTTTTTTTTTTTTTTTTTAAAGCAGCGGTATGTAATTTTCATAATTATGTATAGCCCACCACTGACATGCATTATAACTGCCTTCACATCCTTTTTGTCAAATTTATAAATGCTTTGTTCTGAGTTGCCGTTTCAGGACAAAAAAAAAAACAAACAAACAAAAAAAAAACTAAGCAGCTATTTTCAGGGCCAGAAAAATATACGTGTAAATGAGCTGAAATGAAGCAATTTTATTATGAGCAAAATCACAGGTTTTTTTTTTTTAAAGATATCGAAAAATATTACGACTTTTAAATTGCAAACCGGACCTTTAATTATAATATTGTGAAAAGTAACGTTAAATATTTATTGCGAAAGTGAATTTTTTTATATGGGCACATACCTTTTTTTTTTTTTTATTTTTCCCAGCTGATTTATGCTTGTGGGTGAACAAAATGTGTATGTGCATAAGAGAAAGAGAGAGAGAGAGAAGTCTTAATGAGATAACATCGTTCTGTTCCCCACAGTACCTACATTACATTATTACTAACTACAACAGAGGACCAGGAACGGGACCCAGAGCGTCCAGAGAAGCAGGAAGTTCGTCTGTGGGAATACTGACGCCGGAAATACGTTCTGACGACGTGAAGTTCGCGTCACAACAAGCAAACCGATCCCCAGAAGCATTATTCCATCCAAACGTAGCGCTGCGGACGCGCTCTGGAAAGTCGGGATCGTTTAATCAGGGCTAGATTTTGATGGATTTCTGCAACATGGCAGATGTTAATTTTTCACAGCTTGATGTGTCCATGACTGAAGAGTCAATAAAAATCTGAATTTTCAATTCCGAACATTTTTGCCATCATCAGTATCTTGGGCAATTTTCTAAGCAATTCTACACGCAGTCCACGGCAGCGTCGCCTTCCTCGCGCTCCTCCTCCCACATCTCGAACCTCATCTCCTCGTCCTCCACGGAGCCCTGGAGGTCGTGCTCTCCGATCTCGGCGGCCGCCAGCCTCTCGTGGGCTTCCTCGGCGCCCGGTTCTCCCTGGTGCACGCTGATCAGGTGCTTCCTGAGGCTAGCGGCGTCCTGGAACGAGCGCTGGCACAGGGGGCATCGGCACGGCCGCTCGCCGGTGTGGATGCGCTGATGGTGCTTGAGGTGCTGCAGGCGGCTGAGACGTTTCCCGCACACGCCGCAGGCGTACGGCTTCTCGCCCGTGTGCGTGCGTCCGTGCTTGCGCAGGCCGTCCAGATGGCGGAAACGTGCGCCGCACTCGCTGCACGCGTAAGGCTTCTCGCCCGTGTGGATACGCAGATGCGTCTTGAGCGCTCCAGACTCGCGGAATCGTCGTCCGCACACGCTGCACGGGTACGGCTTCTCTCCCGTGTGGATGCGCAGGTGCTTCTTCAGGCTCGAGAGCAGCCGGAACGTCTTGCCGCACTCCAGACAGAGGTGCGGTCGCTCACCGGCCACCTCGCCCATCAGCTCCGAGGGCGGGCGCCGACGCCGGCGGGCGTCAGGGGACGAGTCGCTCGTACCGGGACTCTGCCTAGAGGACGCTGCAGACACGGCTCTGGCGGAGGTGCGGAGACCGGACGGCCCCTGTGGAGGCGTTCCGGCGGAGGACGAAGAAGGGCCGTTATGCGAGCCGGGAGAGGGAGCGTGTTTAGCGGCGTGTCTCCGGGAACGTGGAACGCCCTGCTCCTCCACCACGTGGGCGTAACCCTGGTCGCACTCGCCCTGGCCGCCGTGTTCGGCGTCGCCTCTGACACGCACCGGCCCTGACGTGGGAGTCTGTTCCTCTTTCACCCCGTAAGGAGAGTGTGAGGGAGGGTGAGACAGCCGACGATCACTCATCTCACCTGCAAACGGAGAAAAACTTTACCTTCGCGTTCTCCTACAGTGTAGCCGAGTCATCGTTATTTCAGGGTATTTTTGACTAGATTATTGAACTGTGAGAAACTGTAACTGACTGAACGAGCGAGATTTCTCACCTGCCCTGTTGACGTCGTGGCACATGCCGGCGGTGTGCACAGCCATGGGGTCGTAGTAGCTGTTGGTGACGGTGCCGTCCGCCTGGATGGACAGGTGGCAGCTTTTGAACTCGTCCCTGGCCTCGAAGCCGTGGATGGCGTCTCCGAGCGCTCCGCTTAGCTCTGCCTCGCTGTTGGTGAAGCAGCGCGGGTCGGCATCGTCTCCTGCCCCGCGGTGCGTCAGGCGACCTGCGTTTGTGGGCGGCGGGTTGCTGTAGCCGTGCTGCCCGGACATGGGAGGAGGAAGAGGAGGATGGCTGCTGAACGGACCTTGCAGCTGATCGATCAGCTTCTGAGCACTGCACAGGCACTCCTGCAGCGTCTTCAGCTCGCGCTCAGAGGCGTCCAGTCGCGCCTTCAGCCTCTCGTTCTCGCGCTCTTTGGACAGCAGCTCGTCCTCGGTTTCCGACATCACTGCTGCAATCTCCCCCAGCAGCGTCTCCACGGCGGAGGACAGAGCGGACCTGATGATGGTAAGAGCATATCATGAGGTTTGGATTTGCTGTTACTAACTGCAATATATTACTGTTTTACTGAACATCCTGTTCCCATCGACCAATCACTGATCACCACTGTTCCCATCAACAAATCACTGATCACCACGGTTCTCACAGACCAATCACTGATCACCACTGTTCTCATCGACCAATCACTGATCACCACGGTTCTCACAGACCAATCACTGATCACCACTGTTCTCACAGACCAATCACTGATCACCACTGTTCTCATCGGCCAATCACTGGTCACCACTGTTCCCATCGACCAATCACTGATCACCACCGTTCCCATCGACAAATCACTGATCACCACTGTTCCCATCAACCAATCACTGATCACCACTGTTCCCATCGACCAATCACTGATCACCACTGTTCCCATCCTGGTTAGTGACTAGTGGTGACAAGGGTAGCTGGTTAGTGACTGACAAACAGGGTGGATTCTGATTATGATTTTTGATATAAACCACGTAGTCATTTAAAAAAGAAAAAGTATAATCATTGATATGGTAAAAGTTTCTGTAAGAAGATGTTTATTTAATAATTTATGGAAGGAGTCTCCAGTGTCAGTGCTTTGTAATATTCAGTTCGTTTCCTGACACTGGAAAGCCTTCAGGACAGGAGTCTCCGGTTTCTCAGTAACACCACAAGCTGCTTTTTTTGTTTTATTAACTTGAAGAGAGAGAGAGAAAGAGGCGTTTATAGCTGCTATAACATAAGTGATAACAGGAACTAGCTTGCTTCATGGCAGGAAGAAAACATTTCAGGACACACTGTTATTGGAAAATAATCAACTGTGGTAGTGGTAACAGAACCACCGCTTCATCACACCAAGCTGTTGTTGATTATTTTCCTACAACAGCATGACACCGAGTGTTCCTTACTCGTTTTCTATTTGGACCAAAAAAAGAAAAGAGAGAAAAAGCTCTTGTTCTGCGTGCCTTCAGAAAAATCTTGTGACGCCTCATTAAGGAGATGAATATGCAAATTGTTCCGTGACGTCACCTGGCGGGTTGTTCTGACCTCCTGCGCATGCATGAGCTACTTTCCCCTGAAAGAGAGAGAGCTCAAACCGGACCCGTACCTGATGGTGGGACCGAGGCGGGACCTGAGTGAGGAGACGGACACGGTGCTCCTGCTGTCGTGCACGTGCTCGCCCCTGTCCGCTCGCGCTCCAGCTTTCCCGGGAGAGCTCGCGCTGCTCGGTTTCCGGTGCGTTCCGCCCGCCGGGGTTTCGCTCGCCGGGTTCATGCGTCCTCCTCCTCCATTTTCACCCGCATTGTTCCGCTTCGAGTTCATGGCGAAATCCGGCAATCCGACTGTTTACTCGAGATCGATTTTGCTTTTATTATTATTAATAATAATAATATTAATAATATTTAAAACTATGTTACCGCGATGCAACACAACGCTGTCAACCCATTCAGAATTCCGGTAACGGGTAACGTTATTCAAGCGCGCGATTAATCATTAACCGAGTCGCACAGGCTTCTAGAGAGGCTTCAGTTACTCTAAAACACATTTCTTTTCTAAACAGTAAACAAAACCTGTTTCTTCTGCAGCGTTTCACCATAACAGATCCCACGCCCGAGATGCGACGCGACCCCCTTTTTCCCCCACAATAAAACCGAGAAGGCCACTTCTGACTTCGGATTGGTCGAAAATCTCGTCGCGGATTGATGACGTCGCCCTCACGGCAGCAACCGCGACCAAAAGTGTCGTTTTATTTCGGCATTTTGTGTATCAGGACATTCTAATAAGCACACTGACTACACTAACAACTCCGTAACAAGTTAGCAATCAGTCCAATCATTTAAACCTTGACATTATACAGCACTTTTACGTCATCAAAGTGTGCCGTGCGTCACTATGCGACGGAAGCAGCTAGCTAGTGCCTGGTTAACTTGTTAGCCACTAGCGAGTTGATGTAAACAAACTTTGAAATGAACGTTAGAGAGCAGAGAAACAGGTTAATGTGTTGCTAGCAGGATTCGCGGTGTAGTTTTAGCATGAAGGTGTTCTGGAGGTTTTTTTTAGAAACAGGAGAATGTAGGTTTAACTGTGCAGTTCTACACAAACAAGGCTAAGTTCTTCCTGTGTGGAATTATGGGAACGAAAAGTTCCGCCTGGTCCTCCAGGCACGTAAAGCCAGGAGGAAGTGAAAGTAACCACGAAAATAAAAGCAAATAAGCAACTAAATAAGTGTGAGACATACATGTGTCATAAAAAATTATAATAAACGCAGGATAGAAATGCAAAAAATACATTCTCACAGAAATAAACACGACGGAGAATCCAGATATAAATAAACTTTAATACAAAATATTATTTTATTTCTGCTTTTCTTACTCCAGACTAATAAGAAATAAATAAATAGATCAATGTAGGAATAAACTCATTCAAAATGTATTTATTTGCTAACATTTAATATATATTTAAAAATGTTTATACATGTATAAAATATGAAAATACATATTTATTTTTTAAGTTTAGCTTACAGAGATGTATGAATGAGTTAATTATTTCTGCATTTTTCTTAATGTTTTTTTTTACTCCAGTATAGTAATTAGAAGTACATCAATGAATGAATACATAAATAGGTAAATGTAGAAATAAATAAATGCAGCACTCATTCATTCATTCATTCATTCATTTGTTATGTGTAATACATAACGCATAATATTTGTTATTATTTAATAAGTATTTATAAATATAAATACATGCACAAAATATGATATATGTATATATATATATATATATATATATATATATACACAAATTGAGCTTAAACATATGCCTAAATTTTTTATTATTATTATTATTGTTGTTGTTGTTGTTGTTGTTGTTGTTGTTATGTGTGCATTTATTTATGTATTTCTTAACTCAAGTATAGTAGTCAGAAATACATAAATAAATGAACACACAAATCACTAATTGTAGAAATTATTAAATACAAAATTAAACCAAACATATATTCATTTCTCAATGCCTCACATTTATTTTTTGTTTCATTGCATGCATCATAATGGAATACAAAATACCAGACTTTTAGCAGATCATTATAATCACCATTAAATTCCATTAGAAAACCTTCAAACACATCTAGAAAAAGTTCAAACTAACAGGACTTTTTTTAAAAAAGCAAAAAAACAAAAACTTTATTCTTCAAAAATAAGGAGGAGGTTTGACGAAGAAATAACCAAAAGGCCAAGGGTCACTCTTAATATGATGCTACCACCACCATGCTCTACAGTATTGGGTTCAGGTCCAGGTTTTAATACTGTCAAATCTGGAAAAGTTTATGGGGGTGAATACTTATGCAAGGTGCAGTAGAAAAGGGCATTTCTGCCTGTCCCAGCCCACTAGAATGTCACTTCAAATGCGTCAAAATTCTCCTTATTTTTGCATTAATGTGTGAATCAATTTAACGTCTCATGCTGTTTCATTGTAAGTTCTTCCTTACTGGACTACAGATTTTGCAACATTCCTGTGTACACCTGTCCCGGATCTGTTAGCATGATTAGCATGACATACACAATTCAAGCACTGCAGAATTTAATGTTTCCCTGCTCTATAATTATGAGCTGATCCGTAGATGCAGGTGAGCATCAAATTTATTTTTCCCAAAAGATGATTTGCTCTGCAGCAACATACCATACCCCCTCGAATTCCTGAACTCTTGTCACACACCTACTTTTCACCACAAGCCGGACAAGTCTACACAGGTTCGCTGGAACATACTGTATGTTCTCACAAGTCTCTACTTTTACACAAATATGCCTTATTTCTAACCAAATATGGCATCTTGTTAGCTCATGGACGGACTCTCACTTTTATTATCAGGCAAGTTTACATAGTGGGCGGTCTTTAATGGGCCATAAAAACAAAAGAATGAGAGAAAAATAGCAGATGATTGTGTTTAATCAGTTTTATGGACAGAAAAAAAAAAAAAAAAAAAGACAAGACCAGAAGAAAGATTCCAGGAGGGAACATTTGTACAATTTTATGGTCATAAAGAATTCTTCTTTCAGAGATAGTCAATTTTATTTTTCAAATATCATCTATCACAATTTAATCATGATTATCCCACTGACCTAGATTAGATTAATCTATATGATTACTGATGTAATGCTTTCTTCACCAAATTTGAGATAAAAATTCATTTATTTTTTAAAACATTGCATCCACAAATACAGGAACTCGATCTGAAGTAATCACAAACGATCTCGGGGTGGTTGCGTTATGGAATCATCCACTGTGAAATTTCCTGAACTTCCCAATGGAACTTCCCAGTCCACCAGAAATCAATCCTGGGATTGCATCTCTTGAGCTGACCTAAATGTGATGAGTGATGATGGGGTGTCAAAGTGAGAGTGGAGTCACTAATACGCTTGTACATGATGTAACTGAAAAGCCACTCAGACTTATTACATAATCATAAAGCTGAGTAGAAGTCGTCTTTCGATTTAACTCACTACACCGAGACACTGAGAATGATTTGGATGAACTCAAACCTTCATATATTATGAGATGACATTTGACATTTCAGTAATTTAAAATTACTGACGAATGGAAGAGAAACCAAACTGAGTGTACAGCTGAGCAGCTGAGGGTCACTTAAGAACAACAGCAGCTCTCTTTCTGGACTTGAACTCCTTTTAGACGACCTTTGGGTCACTGGCTCAGAACACGACTCCACCTGTTCTTCCCTTTTACCTCTTGGTCACCTCTCTGCTGGTCCAAAGTCTTGTGGACCTGGCAGCGCTTTATTTAATCAAGTTGACGGGAAATGTTTGTGTTTTTGCTGCCCAAAAACATGAACTCAAACTCAGTTGACACTTGATTTAGTACGTAAAGGCAAGTAAAAAGAACTATATATGATGTGTAGTGGTAGCATTCAGCTCCATAATTATAAGAATTATAAGAATGGTGTCAGGAGGCAGGGACGGGTGCAAGTGCAGGTACACATAAGCTCTATTAGAAAAGCTTGCAACAAATACAATAAGTAGAGCAAAATCAGGAACAGGAAACAGAGTCTTCAGGGGATCAGTAAAACAGCATTAATAGGTGAGGCAGGAGTCAAAAACCAAAAAACAAAGGGCTCAAAAGCAGAATGTCAGAACAACAAAATACACCGGCTTGGTCAACAAAGGCTGGGATTGTGTACAGGTGCAGGTGATCAGTTTGATGGTGACTGCAAACGTGACAGAGTTTGTGGGTGTTGGGTGTTATAGTTCGCGCTTGGCCATGTTTGTAGGCTGCCTTGACGTCTGGGAGATGCAACGGCGTTGACGTGACAAAATGCCACTGTATTAAAGGTGCAAGAGTCAATTTTTTATTTCTCATTTGTACAAGTCACTTGGAAAATATGTTGAACATTCATCATTCATTTCCATAACACTTGTCATACACAGGGTTGCGGGGGGGAACCTGAATCCTATCCCAGGGAACTCACGGCACGCAAGGTGGGGGACACCCTGGACGGGAGGCCAACCCATCATAGGGCACAATCGCACAAACACACACACACACTCACACTACAGACAATTTGGAAATGCCAATCAGCCTACAACGCATGTCTTGGACTGGGGGAGGAAACTGTAGTACCCAGAGGAAAACCCCGGAGTCACATGGGGGCAGGAATGGGGGTGGGTCAAAGAGTATTGTTTGTATGCTAGAATGACAAACAAAACTACTAAAGCAGTGCTTCCCATTGTTGGTACTCCATGCAATGTGTTATTTTATTGTGATTTTCTGTGCAGCATTGTATTTTGACTTTGTTGTATCATCAATCGATTCGCCTCCAAATTCCATCTGTCTCTGCAAAAATTGGGCAGAATCCTGTGTTTATCTCTGTCACTCTTATCAGTCTTGATAAAGGTCAGGCTTACTGGAAATTGCTAAAAAAAAAAAATGTTGTGAAAGTGGGCTGTTGAAAGTGTATAGAAATCTGAGCCATTTTGGGGGATCAAAAGAAATGAATACTGAGATCTCTGCAAATACAAAACTAGATACTTTACAGTAACAGGGATGGTTTGCCCACGCACTACCATGAAGATATGGTTATTGTAGGCTGAAATGTAAAAGGTCCTATCTTTATTGATGTACCAATGAATCTGCAGCTAGTTGGAGGTTGGAATACATTGTCTGATCTTTTTCCAAACTTCAAGTGTATCCAATCTTTCCAATCTTCAACTGTGCTCACTGCAGCCTCAGATTCCTGTTTTTGGCTGACAGTAGTGGAACCCGATGTGGTCTCCTGTTGTTGTAGCCCAATAGCCACCAGGTTGTGCATTCTGAGATGCTTTTCTGCTCAGCACGGTTGTAAAGAGTAGTTAATTGAGTTACCATAGCCTTCCTGTCAGCTCGAACCAGTCTGACCATTTTCCTCTGAACTCTCTTACAAACAAGTCATTTCCACCCACAGAACTGTCGCTCACTCATTGTTTTTTTGTTTGTCGCACCATTCTGTGTAAACTCTAGAAACTGTTATGTGTGAGATTTTCTGAAACACTCAAACTGATACCAAGAGCCATGCCAAAGTCAAAGTCACTGAGCTAACATTTGATTCCCATTCTGATGTTTGATGTGAGCATTGGCTGAAGCTCTTGACTTGTGTCTTCATGATGTTATGTATTGCAATGCTGTCACATGACCAGCTGATTTGATCTTTAAATGAATCCACCACAATCTGTGACCTCGATAGAGCTTTCACTGAAAGTGAGTGAGTGAGTTTCTGCATGACTCTTTTTTTTTTGTGGAGTGACCTCGACTCCAAATTCCACCTGTGTCTCCAAATACTGGACAGAATTCAATGAAAAAAAAAACGTGTGTTGTGAAACCGGGCTGTAGAAACTGTATATAAAGCTGAGCCACTTTCGGGGGTAGAAGTGGAGCAAATACTGAGACTTCAGACACTTGGCTGATTGTTGGAAGAAAACGTCGTTACAACTTTGTGATTGTACAGATTCCTACTCATTAAGGTAATTTGATTTTTATTTTATGAACTCTTTCAATACATGCCTGGCACTGTATGTGGTATTAAAGGTCACATTTTATAGCAACATAATACACACATTATCCAATATCTATCAATACAACTCTAGAAAGAAAGACACTTACTTGTGGTCAGATTCAGGCTACATCCAATTGTCATCCCAGTTGTTGGTAATATGAACTGTATTTATGAATAATGTATACCACAGCCTAGTGAATTCTCGATTCTGATTGGTCAGTGTTGGTATAACAGCAGCTCTGACAGTAGTGCAGCTGCAACTCACAGGTTTATATTAATACGTTATCATTTATATGGTAACAATATACACAGGGGCTTGTATCGCTCCACATAAAAACGTGTGTAATTGTTGATATGGCAAAGTTTTCTGGAAGAAGAGGATTATTTAACATAAAGCTGCACTTAACAGCAAATAATATACAAATGGTCTTTAAATATCCCTCATAATCAAAAATAAAAAACAGCAACCAATTCTCTGAAGCGGAAAGGACACGAGAGACACGAGAGACAATCACTTCCGCTTTCACTCAGAATCCTGAAAGCTAAAAATACAATCATCTTAGTTTGTGCAATTTGTTTGTGTCTCTCTCCAGAAGCGTCATCATGGAGATGCGTCGGTTCGGCCTGGTGTTGCTGTTGGTGTTGTGCGCTGCACTGCTTTCTGAAGCCCAGCCACCTGCCGTGGCGCACCGCTACAGTAACTTCCTGAATCAGCACGTTTACGCAGGCATGACCAAGACCTTGTGTAACACTGTGATCAGAAGTAGGGGAATTGAAACTGTGCTTCCTAATGGAAAGCGCACTTGCAAAGAGAGGAACACCTTCATACTGGCCAATTCTGGCCAGGTCAGGGCCGTGTGTGGGAACGACCGGAGGGATTATGCAAGTGGCCAGGCTTTCCGTGTGGTCACATGCACACTACACAGTGGAGAAAGACCACCGCATTGTGAATACAGAGGCAATGAGGACAGGCGATACGTTACAATATCATGTGAACAGGGTTGGCCTGTGCATTATCCTGGAGACACGGTTGCTGTAGGCTGAAATTTTTAAAAAGCCATATGTTTAGTGATGCTCATAAAAGTACTTATCCAATGAATCTGCAGCTAAACTAATGTTTAATGATCCTGAAATACACTGATTGATCCACTTTTTTTTTTCCTTTAGTGAATCTCTGAGGTGGTTGTGTTATAAAAGACATTTTAATCACTTGGCTGATCTTTTATTTCTCTGTATTAATTACTTTATCCATTTTCCAGATGTTAATCTACATACGGTTTTTGTTCTGATGTGTAAGACATTGTGGTAATGCAGCTTTTAATTTGGATGGTCTCAGGGGGAAAAAAAATTATAACTAAGATATGATTTAAATGTGTCATTTCTATTTTTTGCTGAATCGTGTGAACTCTACTTTTCATTATCTTTATCAAATCAATAAAGAAATGCAGTTTTCTCTGATGTTTTATTTCGCTTGGTCTGTTTCTTCTTTAAATCATATCTTAAAATATTAAATATCAGAGACTCAGGACTCAGGACTACTGAATTTATAGGAAGTCATTTCGAGTCATTAATGGTACACTGAAATGCAGAACATATACTACACGCGTGTGGACGAGGCAGCAGTGAGGAAACAGGATCCTGACAGATGTTCTGTGACAGCTATAAATAACAGACTGTAATCATCCTTTAAATTCAGTAGAATTAATGGCAGGTGGACGACGTGATTTACAGCTCTGAATCCTGTAGAGCAGGATTTGCTCGAGGTGTGACCTCAGTTAGCCCCGATCTTTCTGATCCCTTGTCACCTTCATATTCCATTTACAGTTTGGTAAATATGTGCTGTGACCTCTTGTAGGCTTATTGAACAGAAGCCTGTGTTTTATTAGTTTTATTATCAGCCGTGATAAGGAACATCTACAACTCTGAATCCTGTAGAGCAGGATGTCCTGTTTCTTTAAATTCTTTAAATTCTTTATATTAATTATTATTCTTTTATATTAATGTTCTCATTTCTGTGGTAACAACATACACAGGGGCTTGTACCGCTCTACATAAAAAGTGTGTAATTATTGATATGGCAAAGTTTTCTGGAAGGATTCATTTATTTAACATAAAACAGCACTTTGTAACATACAAACAGTCTTTAAATATCCCTCATAATAATGGCAGCAACCAAATCTCTGAAGGGGAAAGGAAGCCAGAGACACGAAAGATGTTGCTCAAAAGATTTTCGCTCCAAATCCTGAAAGCTAAAAACACAATCATCTTAGTTTGTGTAATCTGTTTGTGTCTCTGTCCAGAAGCGTCATCATGGAGATGCGTGTGTTCGGTCTGGTGTTGCTGTTGGTGTTGAGTACCGCACTGCCTGCTGAAGCCCAGAACTGGGGACATTTCAAAAATAAGCATATTTACCTGAACATGCCCGGGTCTAGATGTACCAGCGTGATCGAAGAGAGGGGAATCAATCCTGGTGGCAGCTGCAAATGGAAGAACAGCTTCATACAGGCCACAGATCGTCAGGTCCAGGCTGTATGTGGGAGAGCCGGCAGGTCTTTGGTTGGGAATCTTCGTAAAAGCAACCAACCTTTCTCTGTGGTCACTTGCAGGCTGAAACCAGGAAGTAACCCATGTACATATTATAGTCAACCGCACACTAAATACATTAGAATAGCATGTGAGCGGGGTTTGCCCGTGCATTACCACAGGGAAAGTGATGGTTAATTACATCAAGGCTGTGATTTAAAACACCAAATATTTGGTGATGTTCTTAAAACTAAAGCAATCTCTAAAAAAAAATGCTTCTTACAACACTTCTTATACCGATGAATGAATCTCTGAGGTGGTTGAGCTGAAGGTTTTCAATTCAGTTGCTTTGGTGATCATTTATTTCTCTATACTGCTTACATGATACATTTTCAGAAGTTCATCCATGTTTCATCCACTTTAGTGGCATTTTTATTCCATTTTTTTGTGATCTTAGCTCCTGAAATCAGAGCAGTTTAAAATGTTTCATCTCTTCCACTGAGATCAGTATGATGACTGAAGGAAATGAGCATTTGGGGTCTATTATAAAGCCACATGTGATCGCAGTGTATTCGATAGATATGAAGAACATTTGGTGTGACACCTGTACAACAAATACATCTCTGTTTATTGGTATGTAACGACATTTTATATAATCAAACCAAAAAAGCTTTTAAATGTATCATTTCTATGCACTTTAAAATCAATACCTGTCATCTTCATTAAAGCAGATAAAGCATCGCAAAACCATTTTCTCTGCTGTTTGGTTTGTAGATTTGTTCTCCATAAAGAAGGCAGGTCAGGTTTACTTTTCTGAAACACACTGAACCTCGTCAAGTGTATTAGTGATGATTAGACACGAGTAAAGTCAGAACTTATATATATATATAAATCCTTTGGATATTTTTAGCTTCCTCAAAAGATTCTGTTTGGTTCTTGGTCCAAATCACCAGAACACATCATCCTTTGTTCTGTATTTTGGCTTAGTTTGTGCCTCAACGCTCAGTTTAGCAGCTCAAATCCACAGAAAAATGATCTAATCAATTATTATTATTTTTTTTATGTAAAATCCAATGATGATGGAAATATTGTCCAGGTAAATGAACAATATTATCTGGCCAGAGTTCTTTACACTCTCTCTCTCTCTCTCTCTCTCTCTCTCTCTCTCACTCTCTCACACACACACACACACACACACACACACACACACCAAAGCAGTTTCATCACTTAATCAGCTGATCAGCAAGTGATGAATATTGACTCAGCTGATGCCTTCAAGAATGAATGAAAGTAACTTACAATAGTCACATGGTTGTTTGAAACTGTTGTCTGAAAAGTCCCTGATTTGACCATTAGGAAATAGAAAAGATCATTTTAAAAATGAATTTATATCTAAACCACTAGATGGCACCAGTGTGTACGTCAAGTCACAAACATCATGAAGACGAGCCAGAAGAGGATTTTCACTGAACTGCCATGCTCTCCATTCTTAAATATATATATGTGCAAGCATTTGGGCTTTGTGTACGACTGTTTGAAAGAGAGCATACAGCTACAGTGTTTGTGAACCCCATGGAGATACCAGGGTTTTTGCATTGGTTATTTATAAAAAGTGGTCTGACCTTCATCTGTCACAATTATGCACAATCACAATCTGGAAAAAGTAAGTGAACCCTTGAGTTCTGTAGATCCTTCATGGTGTCCTTCCATTATCACCATGATGGTTCAGTGTTTTTCTGATAGTGGACAAAGACTTTCACAGTCTGCAGAGTTTTTGGCAGGTCTTTTGCTGTTACGTTTGGGCTCTTTTTCATCTTTTTTTCCAGGGTTGCCTGTTGTGCTCTTGGTGTCAGCTTCGCAGGACGCCTACTCCTAGAGAGAGCAGCAACAGTCCTAAATTTTCTGCCATGGAGCCGTACTATTCAAGTTGTTTTAACAGGGGACTAGTTGGAGGAATTCAGATTAAAACATGCACAAGAACAACAACAACTGAAGTGTGAAAAACACACAGATGAAATGTTCTGCAATGGTTGACAGAAAAGAAGCTGCTGAAGGTGTAAAACCACATGGTAGTTTTGAAGACTAAAAAAGTTCAACGCTGCAGCAGCATTTGCATTTAGATTAAAGTTCATAGGATGGACAGATATATATATATATACACACACACACACACACACACACACACACACACACACACACACACACACACACACACACATTCATGCTCCGAGCAGTAGTTTAGCTTCAGCTCCTGGCTCATTTCTTATTGTTTTAACATCTTCTTGACTGGGACTTTCTCTGCTGTTTGGTTTGTAGATTTGTTCTCCATAAAGAAGGCAGGTCAGGTTTACTTTTCTGAAACACACTGAACCTCGTCAAGTGTATTAGTGATNTCACCAGAACACATCATCCTTTGTTCTGTACTTTGGCTTAGTTTGCGCCTCAACGCTCAGTTTAGCAGCTCACATCCGCAGAAAAATGATCTAATCAATTATTATTATTATTATTTTTAGATGATGATTTTCACCAGTGAATTTGTATAAAATTGAAGATGCTTGAAGAAACCAAGTGCAAAAAGCATTAACCGCACAAACGCTGACAAAGCTAGTGGTTAACACCTCCCGGTGATGGAGAGAGAACCATGTGCTTCAGTGTCAACCAGCAGCTAACGCCTTCAGCTAACTTTCAGAGTTAAAGAATTAGTGCTGGATTTTGACACCGAACCCTTTTCCTCTTATCTGAACATCAGGTTATCATGTAAATAAGCGATGGATATTTTTTCCCATTCCTCAGGAATCCTGATGTGCCAGAATATTTCCCTTTTCCTTCACACATTCAGCTTCGGATTCTTTCAGAGCGCAGTTAAGAAAGTTTAGTGTTGTTGAATTATATAGATATAGATCACTTTACATTTTCCATCATTTCTGAAACATCTGTATTCTATGAAACATTAAAAAAAACATCCTGTTTTCATTATATTTCCACACATACTGAAAACCAGTATTATCCGATTTCATTTACTGTCATAATAAAAAGAAAAGAAAATGGAAAAGAACTGAAAAAAAGACAGAATGTGGATTTCATCGGGCCCTGTGTTTTCCATGGAGCCGTACTATTCAAGTTGTTTTAACAGGGGACTAGTTGGAAGAATTCAGATTAAAACATGCACAAGAACAACAGCTGAAGTGTGAAAAACACACAGAAGAAAAGTTCTCCAGCAGCTGACACGAAAGAAGCTGCTGAAGGTGTAAAACCACACGGTACTTTAGAAGAGCTGTCATAATTTTCAAGTTTCGACGTCGCAAACGTAAAGCGAATTACCTCATAGGATGGACATGTGTATATATATACACATACACATACACACACTCACACACATACACACACACTCCTGCTCCGAAGAGTGGTTTTGATTATTCTCTCATTTATACTCTGCCTGACTGTGAGTGATCATCTTCTTGATTGGGACTTTCAATCTCTCTTACTGGTAAGATTGTT
>CM074971.1:14772387-14784722 GCA_037577455.1 Pangasius macronema | reverse complement strand
AGCAAATTTACACTGTAATTATATCTTTATTTGTATTCTGAGTTTTTCTTTCACCTAATACTTTTGAATTTTTTTTTGTAAAAATGTAATTACACATCTATAAATAAACAAGTAGATAGATAGATAGATAGATAGATAGATAGATAGATAGGGTTTACACAGAACGGTGGGAAAAACAAAAAACATCCAGTGAGTGTCAGTTTGGCAGGCAGAAACGCCTTGTTTGATTAGAGAGGTCAGAGGAGAATGGTCAGAATGGTTCGAGCGGAAAGGAAGGCAAAAGTAACTCAGATAACCACTCTTTACAACCGTGGTAAGCAGAAAAGCATCTTAGAATGCAGAACATGTTGGACCATGAGGCAGATGGGCTACAACAGCAGAAAATCGAATCAGGTTCCAGTCCTGTTCAGCCAAGAACAAGAATCCGAGGCTAGAGCGGGCACCGAAACTGGACAGGCGAAGATTGTATAAAAAAAAAAAAAAAAAAGATGAAGCGACAATTTCTCAATTTTCAACTGTCTCCTTTCGGTGAGCCTTTAATTATTACATTAAATGGAAACTTAGGCAAAGCACAGAAAAAAAAAAGACTGAGGCACAGGAACAAAGTAATAGTAGGAGTCTGGAATGTGTATCTTAAGGCAGAAACGGTTTAGTGGGATGAAATGAGGAGTCCTGTATAAACTTTTCTCAAGAAGTCTGGGATTTCTAGCCTCAGTCTGTGCAATACGCACCCTGTAAGCTGGAGTATCAATCTTAGTCTTCAGCAGTTCAGGAAAACAGTGAGGTTTTCTCTCATTTTCACATGGTGTTTTTGTTCTTGTAAAGAGCGCCCCTGTTAAAATACCCATTAATGAAAATAACAGCACCTGGGAATGTTTTGGTGACAAACTCTGGAATGCACTAGAATTACTGGTAGTAGTTAATGGGAGAAATTCTCAGCAGTGCTGCATGGCTAATGACCCTCACTCATCAGAGTGTACTGGAATTAGCTGGCTTTCACTCTGCCAGCGTGATAAGAAAGAATGGAGAAGCCAAAAGCACTACCAGTTACGACCAGGCTATGACTCAAGTTCAGCATAATGGTTGGTATCAAGTTTCCACCAAATTGGTATTCTCACTTTAACAAGGCCATGTAACAGTGCACAGATATAAAAGTTACAGCTGCTAAAGGAGCTTTCATGCTAGGTGTTTTTTTTTTCTCCCCATAAAGTGACGTCAAGCGTTTTTTTCTAACCTCCTGACCATCGAGCCGCAAGATGGAGGACAAGGAAGAAAAACAAAATGGAGGCCAAAGTTAAAAATGAGTCTTGATAGAGAGCGAATATAAGAAGATATTCAATGACAAAAATATTTTATTGCTAATATTCCAATTAAAACTGTGTGTATATATGAGAATTTCTCCACCACACGATGTAACGTCCTACTTTAACTCCACCTACATTTAGTCAAATCACACAAGCAGCTCAAAATCTTTTGATTTTCTGCCTCCAATTATCAGTTATCATCAGTTACACCAATCTTTATTTCATCTGCATTACTGATAATAATAAATATAGTGTAGAAAACAAGTTAGGCTAGTGAGTTAGCTGATAGTTTTCTCACTATGTAACTTGTTGTGGTTAAAAAAAAAAAGTTGAGCTGTGTCTATTACCTTGTACAATAGCTAAATCATACAGGAAGTGGTAACATACATCAGACATGTCATTTCCCCCACACGTCAATGTGGCACACGTCAAAGTTTTTGATTAAGAACTAGAGGAATTTTTTTTACATCAGCTATTAGAGGAAGTTCTTTCAGTGAGGGTTGCCACACTGACTCAAAGTTCGCACGCTAATCTCGTTTGACTCAAGACTTCCGTTTCAGTTTCACAAAGAACTCGGCTACAGTTTGTCTATACAACTTAAACTGAGTCTGGGTGGCATTTCCTGAAATAAGTGTAGAGTCAAGATTATTCTTCCTGTATATAGTAGAGACTTGAGAGTATTTAAACTAATACATAGTGTATTTTGTTGTGGAAAGCCGATTGAATGCATCATCATCATCATCATCATCATCATCATCATGTCTACCTCACTGTTCAATTCCTAAGTGTAAAAAGGTGATTTTCTAAAACAGCATTTATATTAATGTGCTCGTACTCATACTTTATCTTTTCTATAATAACAGCTTGATTGACAGCCAGCTATGTTTTTTTCAGTCACCTTCCATCGACCCACATTAGAGACACCGAATTTATAGCACTTTAACAGCACATGAAATACAAAATGATTACAACAATACATCAGTGATGAAAGCTGTTGCTGCCCAGAAGAAGGTCTTTGTAGGTCAAATGCTTCACTGAGCAGCTTTTGTTGAGTGCTGGGAAAAAGTGGTGAGCTGTACATGAGGTGGAAGGACAGAAAAAGAAAGGGATACTGACCCAGAGAGAAAGAGAAGTGATGAAAGCATATTGGGGTGTGAGACACACTCTTTCAGGGAGTACATCCAGAGAAGAGACAATGCTGAGCTGGATCAGATGTTATCAGATAACCCCGCTTGGAACCACTCCTAGATCGGGTCCAGGAGTGTGTCATAGCACAGAATCGGTATGTCTCATACCGTGTCATACCACATCACTGTGGTCTCACTTGTGTTCTGCTGTATCATTGTATTGGTACGTGCTACGGAATTAAACATTGGTATCATCAACTTGAGTGGAAGTATGACTACCAGCAGACTTCATTCAATCCTGAAATGTTTAAAATGATGAAGCTCTAATGGAAAAGCTGGGTGGTCTAAGCCCAGACTCTGTGTGTGTGCGCGTGTGATTGTATGCTAGTAAATGTTTGTCTAATAATTAAGTAACTTGTTTATGTAACAATGTTTAACAGGCCTCATGCTGATAATATNCATATTTTGTATATCTAGAGGGAGCAGTGTTTTCAGGGTGTTGTGTGGAAACACTCTTTTACAACATAATACGATATGATATATATGATACATGTATGGCATTTGGCACGCACCCTTATCCAGTGTCAACTGAGCAGTTGAGGGTTAAGTGACTTGCTCAAGTGCCCAGCAGTGGGAGCTTGCAGGTGCTGGGATTTGAACTCATGACCTCCCAACCAGTAGTCCAAGATCTGAACTGCTGAGCTACCACTTATCACGATATGATTATAATACAGCTTGTTTGATTGCTATTTGACAACTTTGTTCAGAATCTGGGGCAAGCAAATCACCCTGCTAGCCTACTATATTATTTACACATCGGTTTAAAATGTTCAATTATTTTTCGCAGCATTTCAGGCCTTTCTTATCAACGTGTTGCATCAATGCACATCGACAGATCGTTACACCCCTATGACCAACATGTTTCCATTCCAGAGCCATTTTGACATTGTTGTTGTTTCAGCACTGTTCTCAAATGTCTATTCATTCTTGCCAATGCTTTTCTAAACAGAATTTGAAACCAAGAACACTGAATATCAACATTGTATCAGTGGGCGAGTGTGAGCTGGTTTGTCTCACAGCCATGAACTTTCTACATAGACTTTGACCAAGAGGCCTGTTGTAACACACAAACATACACTTACCAAGCCCCAGCAAAGTGGGCAAATGAACATGCTTAAGGAGGAGTACTTTAAAAGATAACCTGGGATATTTCCTGATATTTGCCCACACAGTGTTCTGTTTCCTGTGCTTACCAGAATGGAATGCTACTGTTTTTTGGTTTAACTTTCCTTGAACTATGCATTGTGACACAATGACAAAGCAGGTAGTGTTTGCTGCCTCACAGCTCCAGGGTTCAATCCTCAGACTCGGGCTTGGGTTACTGCCTGTGAAGAGTTTCGCATGTTTTTGTGCGAGTTTCCTCCCACCTTCCAAAAACATGCTGGGAGGTAAATTAGTGACTCTATATTGCGTGTGTGTATGATGCCCTATGATGGACTGGTGTTCCATTCAGCGTATGTCCTCAGTTGCACCCAGTTTTCCCGGGATTGGCTCCAGATCCACTGCAACCCTGACCAGGATAAAGCGCTTACTGAACATGAATGAATGTATGAACATGACATCACAAGTGTAAATTTGAAGTGAAGATTTCACCCAGAGGAAAAACTGTAAATGATTAGGTTTAATAATAATTACTTCTAAAGTAGGACAAATCAGTTGCCTCTGCCCTCCTGGCTGGCTCGCCAAAATACTAAGTTAAGTAGCAGCAGTGATTTGTTTTGGGTCTGTGGCTACACTGTAGTTAGGGATGATGGGCAAAATGTTATTTGGTCAGATTGAATAGTACTCAAGGTTCTGCTGCATAATAATGCCTGGGCACTTTTGGCTTGGACCAGTGACAACTTCCCCAACTGTCTCTTCAATATTGCAGGGTTTATTCTGAGCTGGATCACAAGTTAAAAGATAATTGCTTGTTAACACTGCATTGAAGTGCACAGTAGCAGAAGTGTTAATTTGGCATAATTAACTGACCAAAGGATTGGACTGAATTGAAGAATTAGTTTGAACTTCGCAGGCACTTGATGAACATATGCATCAACAAGATTTTTGAGTTGGATGTGGGAGCTTTTGCTCAGAAGCAGCTGAAAGATAATTTTTTATATAGAGGTTTGACATTTGTGTGTCATTACAAGTCATGAAAGTTCAACAAAAGCGTAATCAGGTGGAAAAGGTGGAGACTTTTAAAAATGTTCTGGAAAAGACATAAAGTAACCTTGCAAGATTCGCTCCACTGACCATAAATCTGGATCAATATTGGACAGTTGATGTGGTTACATAGCATTCATAAGCAATCTCTTAGTTTGTATCAGAATCTACCAGAATTGTATACAGCCTTTAAGCATAGACTTTTCCACAAAGCAGAAATCCAGATTTATATTTAGATCCCTAATGAGCAAACCAGAGGTGAACCAGAGTGAAAAAGAAGCCCATCCTCTTCTGGGTGAGATTATAAATCATTACACTATACAGGAGTGGAGGAGTAAAGTTAAACAGTACTGAATGTGTTGAAAGGATCAGTTTTTACGATTACAGCAGCAGCTCTTGGGAACAAATCTACACTACCCAGATGAACATATCCACTGGAGCAAGGGGGAGACTGACATTTTTGTAATTGGAATTGCACAAAAGAATACAAAATACCACATACCTCAACAGGTCTTGCCATTCCACATTGGCAAGAATACAAAACTAAATAATTTCTATGTTAACCCCGCCAGCCTTCTCTGTAGAACCATTTCTCCACTGGCATGTAAATACCATCCAAAATTTTTTCTTTCCCCAGTCTTCTGTCTCAAAGTAGACAGCTGTACGTATTCACCAAGCCATATAGCGAGTGGCACTCCCAGGGGAGCGGCGTCGTTTCTGTGAGAAAGCTGGGTTGGTGGACAGATGGATGTGGAAGAGTCCAGAATATTCCCAAGTCCAGAAATAACCCTGGAGGATATGAACTGTATGTTCAATTCAAAGGAAGACGTCAAATTAGTAGAAAGTGCTAAGGTCCAACGGGACCCATCTCAACTTCTAGAATGCCTGGGCTACGATGGAAACTGCTTGGGGGACATTCACTTTGAACACAAGCCAATTCAAACCATATTTAAAAGCAGAAAAAATAATTTACTGCTTGTTTCTTGGTGCATTCTGTGATCAGATTGGTCCAAGGGATTTTTATGACTATTTCTTTAGAGACTGAACAGAACTGTCTCATGTTTTTTTATGTATCACAGTTCTGTCTGCATGTTTTTGAAATTACTCTGTATATGACCCTTCTCAATCTTTCATTACTTATTAAATTCAAGCTTTCGACTCCTTCCTTCCTTCCTGTCCTTCTGCACATCTGTCTGCCTCACTCTGGTTCCCCATTTTTGTTTTCCCCTCCTTGTCAGCACATCTGTGAGCGGTTATAGCTTGTGTGTGTGTGTGTGTGTTTGTGTAATAGTCGGGTGCAGCTGTAGGAAAAATTCTTCCATTTTACACATCCTGATCCACTGCTGGGATATGAGATGCTGGGCGTAGTCTGAAGAGTGTGTGCTGTGGGGTTGACATAAGTATTACAGAATGGGCGTTCAGGGTTACTTGGAGGAGTCTGCGCATTAGTGTGGATCATGTATGAGTACATTTTTCTGGAATATGAGAATGATGAATTGTGTTAGTTTGGTCCAATACTGCTTTTAACACAGCCTCTGTAACTTCTCCTCAGATCCTTTTTGTCATCATAGTGTCTAAAACTTGATCAGCACATTCAGTTCTTGAATGTAGAAATTACTCCACCTAAATGTAGCAACTTCACATGCTAGTCAATAAGACTTAATTTAGTTTAGTTAAAATGACTGTACATGTCGCCAGGGAAAACGTTCATCTGTATTGTGCTTATGATGAAAGTGACCACTTTTGCTGATCCGTACTAAACTCTGAAACTATGGAATGAAGGGTCCGGATTTCGATGCTGAGCTCGGGATTCACATATTCTCTGTGTACATTTGAGTTTCCTCCAGGGTTACTGGGTTTCTCTGACCTCCAATAAAAAACATACCGGGAGGTAGACTGGCTATGCTAAGTTGCCCCTAGGTGTGAATGAGTGTTTCAATATGTGTGTTGGTGTGATGGACTGGTGACCCATTCAGGGTCTATTCCCAACTCATGTTCACTATTCCCTGGATTCTCCGGATCCACCATTACCCTGACCAGGATAAAAGCTCTTTCTGAGAATAAATGAATGAAATGATAAATGAAAATGTAATGAAAATGTGAGAAAAACTATCAGAAAGAGGGACGTGTGAGTCGTTAAGGAGGAAAACCGTGTTTGTAGTTGCTTCTGGTGACAGACACTGAGATAATGGGCTCGAACAAAGAGAAAAACAAAACTTTAAACAAGTAAAGAACAGAAAGTAAGAGTAAGGTGCTTTACTCATTAAGGGAATGTGAGACATATGAGGCTAATTATAAAGGCTGATGGTTTCGGAAGAGTGTGATTAGGAGGGAAAGCTGTAAGCAGTGACAGAGTTAGACATTCATTCGCACTGTGTGTGAATGTGTGCGAGTGAATCATACTAGGACAGGGGGTTTCATTATGTCGGGGAACACAGACAGCGACACTGAGACAGAGACAGACAGAGACAGAATCACACACCGTGCTGACAGGCTGAGGTGTGCCGAGCCGATTCATTCAGTCTGAATCATGAGGTTGCTCTTTCTGCGCACACACACACACACACACACACACACACAGAGAGAGAGAGCGAGAAAGAGGTAATACTTCCTTCTTGCTCTGGACCTGTGCCATAAACCATGTACTATGACCTAATAAGTGTGTATTACACTATACATTATACTCACCAGCCACTTTAATAGGAACACCTGCCCTTTCATGTATTTATCCAATCAGCTAGCCTTGCGGCAGCAGTGCAATGCATACAGGTCAAGAGAACTTGAGTTAGGGTTGACATCTATCATCAGAATGGGGGAAAAATCTCAGTGATCTCACTGACCTTGACTGTGACTTTGATGATGTTGTTGGTCTGAGAAACTTCAGAAACTGCTGATTTCCTGCGACTTTCACACAAACCAGTCCCGAGAGTTTACAAAGAATGATGCGAAAAAACTAGAAACATCCACTGAATGGTGGTTCTGCTGGCAGAACGCCTTGTTGAAGACAGAAGCCAGAGCTGTATGGCTAGAGCGTATAGGAAGGCTAAGGTAAATCAAATAACCACTCTTTACAACCATGGTGAGCAGAAAAGTATCTCAGAAGACATAAAGCCTTAAGGTGGATAAGCTACCACAGCAGACCACATCAGGTTCCACTCCTGTCAGTCAAGACCAGGAATCTGAGACTACAGTGGGCACGGACTCACTCAAATTGGACACTTGAAGAACGTGTGCTGTTTATGGAGCAGATCGGACCCATTTTCATTCTCCCTCAGTGGCTGTTATCATTTAGCAGGATGCTGATTATTGAGGATTTAGGATCCTGAATATGAAAAGATTTTTTTACTACCGACTTTAATGATAACAGCACAGCATGCAGTGCACAGGGCATGAAGTGCTGCATTCCTGTCTTTTTTTTTCCTCTCTGTCCTGTGATAACAGTAACCAATACACGAATAGTGCTTCAGGGTTCAGGGTCTTGTTCAACTGTGGCTCAGTGACAGTGCTGGGATTTGAACTCACAATCTTCTGATCATTAAGCGCAGATCTGCAAAAGTTGCTACATGAATAATATTAGCACTCGGACACATGCTAACCCCAGAGATAACAGAACAGACAGTGACGGGAGGTGGGAGTGAAATTCCTCACGGATTAGTTTCATCGCTCAAATTACTGGAATTTGTTGTGTTTACTGCTTGGGAAAAAATGAGCTCAGAATGCAGTTATACGAGACACACTTGATCACATCAAGTTTATATAAAAGGTCTATCTATAGATGATGTACAGTGGTAGCGCCAAGGTCATGAGGATTCTCGTCATCTTCATTACTAAGCTTTGGGATCAAAACATCTGAATGTTCCGTCTTTCTGTTGCAGGGACAAAACACAAATCAGGCTCCATGGAATGCACTCTCATGTGTCACTTCCTAACCACATATGAACACCACATTTCCACTATTTAATTCATTTCTAAACACCATGAGTAAGTAACACTGAATCTGTGCTTTAATATATAAGAATTTAATTGGTATTTCCCAGAATGACGCAGTTCCGAAAACCACAGCAGCGCTCCAGTAAGAGCGTTAGTGGCTTTGGGGAAGGGAAGTGAACTCACTGAGTTCATAGTAATAACGGAGAAATCAGATTTGTGGCAAAATAATATGCATTCAAAAACATTAGAGTGGAAAACAATCCCATAGTCAGTAGGCTTGAGAAGATGTATTTGTTGAATCATGCTGCTTCCTTACTTTATTTATTTCTTCAAATTCTGTAAAACATCTATTAAACTTCATGGATCTTTCTTTCAGTTTGTTCATCTTATGATCTATTTTTCTGTGATTCTTTGTGTGTGTGTGTGTGTGTGTGTGAGTGTGTGTGTGTGATCATGACTAGAAGTCATATGTTGTATTTCCCTGTCTATATATTTTGCAAGTGATATAAAAATATCTGTTAAAAACCTGTTAAACTAAAAAAGGCTAATTTTATTTTTTCTTTAAATTTTGTATAATCAGTCTTAATCACATTTTAAATAATAGACTATGACTGGAGCTCCTTATTAATGTTTTTTTTTCTTAAATTACAAATTTAATAAATAATTATAACTGTTCTGTCATTAAAGTTCAGTAATACATGTGACCAGCAGGGGGCAGCAGTTCAACATCAAGAGAACATCTACAATCAGTAAAACTTCTGATAATTACATACCAGCTCAGCTAATTATCAGCTCTGAACACACACACACACACACACACACACACACAATATGGTAAAGGAACACAATTTAGGTTATATAATGACTTCTATCACACTGCGCTGAAGGTGATGATTAATTTTCTGACAGTAGCACAGCTGCAAATCACAAGTTTATATTGACGCACTCAATCTAATACGTTATTCCATGGGCAACAATTTACACAGGAACTTGTACAGCAGACACCTCATACAAAAGAATATAGTTTTTTAAAGTGTGTAAATGTTGATAGAGCAAAATGTAAGGAGATTTTTTAAAAACATTTTTGGAAGGAGTCTCCATTGTCAGTGCTTTGTAACAGTCAGAGGTAAAGCTGTAAACAAGTTTTCCTGACATCGTCAAGACAGAGGAGAATACACTTTTCCGTTTCATGAAATGACAAACTGCATTTTTAAAAAGAGGGAAGCGGGTGAGGGAATGACTGTTTGCAACTATAAATTATTATTATTTTTTTAAATGGCACAAGGTTCGTTAGAAAATTGCTGTGGTGTAAGAGAAATTAAACATTCAGGAAATGCTGTTAATGAAAAATAATCAGCTTCGAAGTGGTCGCAGTAACTCCAATTCGTGTCAGGCTGCATCACATGACCCCATCGTTGATTATTTTCCTATAACAGCATGCCATCTAGTGTTTTATTCCTAATATTCTGCTGTTGTTTTTGCAGAGGTTTGGTGTGAAAATGTGTGTGTCACACTTCCTGGAATAGATTTTACCCAAATAATCATTCAACACCAGTCTTTTCTGTAGAAAAACAGACAGAGGCCCTCGCGCTCACACACACACACATACACACACACACACACTTGTTACTGACCATGAATGGTGATTCAAAAGGCCACTTAGTGAATTCCTGATCTATCTGTTTTTTATGCACATTGCATCCTAAATGTTCCCTAGCCTCCATCACTGTCGGTTTCTGACCACAGGGCTGCTGTTGGCTGGAAATTGTTTTGTTTTTTCCTTTTTTCAACCCGGTAGTGACACTGATGTGTTTAAAACCCCAGTAACACTGCAGTACCTGACGCACTCGTCCCAGCACCACCATTTCACCGTCACTGCTACTGCTGGTCTGAGGATGTACATTGACCCAAGTAAAGATAGTCCAATGGTGGTCCCTGCTCTATACAAAAAAAAGAAGAAAAAACAAAAAAAGACAGACAGAAAGAAAGAAGTAAGGAAAAACAAAGTTACTAACATGTGGTGCCATTTAGCCCTTGTAATTCTTACAAAATTAATCACTTCAACACCGAAAACATCCATTTAACCATAAAAAAATGCATTAACCCATCTCAGACAACATTCTCTCTCTCTTTCTCTCTCTCACTATCTATCTTTTACAAGGTTTCTCTTCCAACAGGCTGCATTTGTTTCCTTAAATGAGTAACAGGGTTGAGAGGTTTCTAGCACAGAATTAGCAAACACGAAAAGTAGTTAATTAGCATCGATGCTAATGACACGAGCACGTTAAAAACGTCGTTTTCTTTAAAAAAATATATATATTTTTTAAAATTAATAACGATACATTTTAATTAAATAATAATTCAGTGTCATTTGAGTAACAGGAATGTCAGTGTCACAACACCACTAATAAATAAATAAATAAATAATGAGAGAAATTCGTGTTAAATATGTGATTTGTGGAATGTACCAAATATTTTAGAGGGGTGAATGTATTCAGGTGAAGCAACTAAAATTGACATTTTTTAAATTAATCTATGACTGAGAAAAGTATGTTTCAAACACGAGATGTTAAACGTATTCATACATTTAGGCAAAAAAAAAAAAAAACGATTTTATAAAGTATTTTAAAGATATTTGAAGGTAAAGTGTAGTCATAGCTGTCAGGTACTTCGTCGTATAGTTTGTAGGTTTTAAGTGGTTTATCTGAAACATGTACAGATGTTTTTGAAGGAAGCTTCACCTGATTTTAAAAATGTCTTTTATATTAACTTTAAGTACAGATTTGTAAATGTAATATATCAGAGGAACGGAAATAGGGCCTCAATAATGGACTCGCCCCAGTTCACCTGACAGAGCGATCAGTGCGAGTGTGTAGTGACTGCGCGTCCTCGCGCTCGTCTCACGCGCGAGTTTAGGAAACCACATCCGGTGTGATGTCGCCATCACTCACACCGAGCAGAGCGATTTTTCTTTCTTTTTTTCCCTTCTCTCTTTCACAGTACAGAATATGATGGAATGGGAAAGGAGACAGTGGGGAAAAAATATTTATTTATTTTAAATGAGAGGGCCAGGTAGCCATGGCAACATAGACCGGCGAGATCCTCCAGCGGAACTGACGTTGTGCACGCGCGCGCGCTCGCTCGCTAATGTTTTAGAGAGTCACTCTTTCACTTAAAAAAATAGCTTGTATTATTACCAAGTCCCCCTTTTCCTTCAGTTTCCCTCTCTAGTGGTTTTATTTACAGTAATCCATATTATTATAAAATATGAAAGTTTAACTGTGTGAAGTAAACCACACACAAGTGGTAAAGCTAACAGCAATGCTAATAATAGCAAAAAAGTTAACACTTCTCTCTCTCAGTTCCACTGAAAGTCTCTTCTTTTATTCCATTTTCAGTCTCTCTCTCTCTCTCTCTCTCTCTCTCTCCAGTCCTTCCAGGTGTCAGAGGTCATTTTTTTGTCTCAAATTCAGACATTTTCTTTGATTTTTCTCTATAGAACAAAGAGGGCGGCGCTTGTAGAAGATAACAGACTAAACCAACATGGCTGCCAGTGATGCTAGTAGAGAGTTCATCATCTCAGAACTGTACATGAAAATAAAAACACATGTAGTACAAGTACAGTACATTAACACAGCAAACACTTCTGGTCAAGAGATAACATCAGGAGAGGGGCGCTGTCGTATGGCAACGGAGTAAGACGTGTTTGGCTCGGGCTCTCGCCAAATTAGTGTTTTATAAAGAAATTAAGCGCCTGACATTTCAAAAT
>CM074971.1:14747004-14754504 GCA_037577455.1 Pangasius macronema | reverse complement strand
CAGGCGGACGTCTCCAGACTTTTCCTGGGATTTACGGATGGCAGTGTTAATTTCCGCTGACGGAGCGCTAATCGGGACAGATGGTCAGAAGTCGTCTGTCAGAAAGACGGCTAATGTGTTAATTACCTCAAAGGTCATTTGTTAATTATGTTTAAACATCGGTTTTGGGAGATAATGAGCTGAAAACGTGCTCATTTTAATAACATGTTTTATTTATATAGCACCGCTGACGACACACACACACACACACACACACACACACACACACACACACACAGCGAGAGAGTGAGATGAGGATATTTATCATGTACTACAACAAGCTTCTCACAGAAGAGTCTGAAAGAAAGAAAGAAAGAAAAGAAAAAGCATGAAAACAAAGAAACGACAGAACTAAAAGCAACTTTTATAATAAATAAACTTAGTAAATAAAATAAGTATCTGAAGAACAGTAACTGTGGCTTGTGCTTTTTAAAAATTAAAATCTGCTCCGTTTTAATTGTCAACTTTCAATTTTTTCCAAATCAACTCAATTTTAAAAATCACTTCTACTTTAATGACGTTTGTGTTATTCTCACACCACATGCACGGCACAAACCGCTGTGCAGGTTGTTCTGACAGTATCGGCGTGTGTGTGTGTGTAGCACGGGATAGGGGGGTGAACAACCTAAAAGTAATTTAATTCATAGCAATAAAATCCACTTGACCGGCATGACTTCGGTTGCCATGGTAACGGAGACTAAGGAAACGTGGCTCGGTGGAGCAGGAAGGCGTGTGTGTGTGTGTGTGTGTGTGTGTGTGTGTGTGTGTGTGAGAAATTCCTTTCCTGTGGTTTGAGGAGAACTTCTCCATCCTTTATTTAGCTGCTCAGCTCCTTTCTGTGGTCTGTGGTATTCTTTAGACAGAAGGGTGTTGGTGTAATTTAATGGGAGTGGCACAAAGAGAGAGTGTGTGTGTGTGTGTGTGTGTGTATGAAAATGTCCTTGAAAGTGTACAACTGTGCGTGTGTGTGTGTGCCTGGATACATGTTAAATCCTGACATTCCTCCCTCACATTTCCAACGTTCCTCCGGGGCTTTTCATCCTGACTACAACCGCCACGTCCGGCCGTTACCATGGCGACCAAACCGATGACCTCCAGGAGGTCTGGAGCGGCTGGGTCAAAGTGAAAAGATACTGATCTGCATCGATTTGCAAGTCTGTCGAATTGCAGCGTTACCGTAACAACCAGGCTTTGTTTATCACGAACATTAGCAGAGCTAACCAGACTAGCACGCGGGTTCTGTAGCTACGTGACCATTACAACTTGGTGAAAAACGCAAAACTGTGTAAACAAATGTCGCCCGGATTACCTCAGGTTACCTCACCATTCCTGAGTCACGCCGAGCCAGTAACAGAACGGAAAGCGCGCTTAGACACCAGGCCACACCCCCTGACAGCTCTCACTCACCGAGCTCTCCAGCGGCGTTCCTGCCTCCGACGGCGTACAGGTGGCCCTTGAGCGCGCTCAGATGGAAGAAGGTCCTCTTCTCGTTGAGGCAGGCCACCTGCATCCAGCGGTTGTAGCGCGGGTCGTAGCGGAACGCCGTGTCCACCGCGGTCTTTCCCTTGGTATCGTAGTTGCTCTGTCCTCCGACGACGTACAGGAAGTTGCCGATGACGGCGATGCCGTGTTGGTAGCGAGGCGCGTCCATTGGCGCGAGTGCACGCCACTCGTGCGCCTTCTCGTCGAACAGGCGCAGCTCCTTACTGACGACCAGCTGCTGGCGCAGGACGCCACCCAGAGTCACTAAGTGCGCGCTGTCGGAGCGGATAGCCGTGCGCTCGGACTGCATCACCGGCTGCATGTAGGGCATCATCTGGTAGTTGCTGGCCTCCAGCAGCAGGTTGACGCACGCGTTGTCCGTGCGCATGAAGTCTACCGTCTGCACGTGGTTGATGAGTTCGCTCGGGCTCATCAGCGGGAAGCGGACGTTGCGCATGAGGCGCGCCGCGTGCTCCATGCGCCCGTCCTCCGCCCGCAGCCAACGGCACGCCGCTTTGAACAGCTCCAGCTCGCTGCAGCGCCGCAGACCGTTAGAGGACAGGGCGAAGGCTAGCCTCTCCACGGGAAGCTTCACGAACTCGCCCGTCCCGAGGAGCGCCGGGAAGTTCTTCAGGATGAAGTTGTTCACGTATTTGTCCACCTCGGCCAGGTTGTAAGCGCTAGCGATGCGCCCCACCTCCACGCAGTTCTCCAGAGACACCTGCCGAGGGAGGAGGATCGTTATGTCAGAGCGCTTGCAGGACGAACTTTTCCTACCAGGCTAGTCATAACGAAGGACTTTTCAGTTCTCTCATCTATATCGTGCTTTCTTTTTCAACAAGGGAGTCATTCCAACCGTAAAAACCTAAATTTTCACATCTCCTCATGTTATATTTGTTTGATCAACATTATTTTTGGAAATCTGATACTTTTTAATCCATTAGAGCTACGATTAACGCCATGGAGCGTCGGTGAAAAAAGAAACCGTGAAACCCTGAAGACTCTAAAGTGGTGGAAAACAAAACGCCGACACTGACACTGGAGACTAGTTCCATGGATGTTGAATCGACATCAACATATGCGGATTTTAAAAATGTAGCGTGTTGTTACTACTTACTATATTATAAGAGTGGAATGAGTGCATTAATGTAAACCTGGGATGGAGGGATTCCAGACAGAAACTGTTTTGATATGATTTTGGAATTTTGTTTGGAATTACTATCGGAATTAACTTGAGAGCAACTTAATCAACACCACCCGTCCAATCAGAATGTGGTGTACATTACGCGGGATTAAAATGCACGTCTTAAGAAAGAGCACTTGGTTCTCAGGAGTACGTGATTCAATGCTTTTAGTAGAAACCCTTTAATTTACTTACAAATGAAACCAAAGCCTTTCGCTCGCGTTGCTGCTGCTTATAAAACACACACACTGCGTGTTTTTACTTCATTTCAGCTGAACATATAAGCGCTCAGCAGGACCGATTCCTCTTATGAGAAAACAAACTTGGATAATAAAGCGCGCGCGCGAATAAATTTCTCCTAATTATCGCCGCGGCCGTTACCGAGCTCGCATCGGGATAATTGAATGCGTCCCAACAAAGCTGTATTAAAAGCAGTGCTGGGTATGAAAAGGTAATATCGGCGCGCGCCTGGTGTGTGTAACTCAACCTCGCGCGCGGAGACGGAGCGAGGGAAGCGCATAAATATGCGCCGCATGTGGTCTCTAACGATCTGCCTCGGCTCACAGAGGGCTCGATAATTAGCTGATGACCTAAATAAAGCTTGTTAGAGCGGAGAAACTGCGAGGCTGTGCAGCCGGTTAGCGTTTAACCATTTCGTTATACCACAGCGCTGCCGAGTTCTGGATTCTGATTGGTCGGGAGGTAGTGATTCGTCGTCTATAAGAGCAGGTTTATATTGACGCGCCTGATTACGGTAAATATGTATCGGTTTCTATAGTAACAGCTCATTCACAGGGACTTGTGAAAGGAGATGTTTACTTGACAATTACGTAAGGAGTCTCCAGTGTCAGCGCTGTTTTTGTAACGGCAAGTTTTCGGACGTTCTTGCGTCTTTAAGTAACGTGACGAGCTGCGTTTTCTTTTATTATTAACGTCAAGGCAGAAGTTCAGAGAGGCACACGGACAGGGATGAAACGAACGCAAAGACAAACAGGAAATAAATCAACAGTGTTTGTATTTTGAAATAGAGAGAGAGAGAGAGAGAGCGAGAGAGAGAGAGAGAGAGTGAGAGTGAGAGAGCGCGAGTGAGAGAGCGAGTGAGATAGAGATAGAGAGAGTGAGATAGAGAGAGAGAGAGCGCGAGTGAGAGAGCGAGTGATAGAGAGAGAGAGTGAGAGTGAGAGAGTGAGTGAGAGTGAGAGAGAGTGAGAGAGCGAGAGAGAAAGAGAAAGAGAGAGAGTGAGATAGAGAGAGTGAGAGAGAGATAGCGAGAGAGAGAGTGTGAGAGAAAGAGAGTGAGAGAGAGAGTGAGAGAGAGAGCGAGTGAGAGAGAGAGCGCGAGTGAGAGAGAGAGAGATAGAGAGAGAGAGCGCGAGAGAGAGAGAGAGATAGAGAGAGAGAGTTAGAGAGATAGAGAGAGTGAGAGAGAGTGAGAGAGAGAGATAGAGAGAGTGAGATAGATAGAGAGAGAGAGAGCGAGAGCGAGAGAGATAGAGAGAGAGTGAGAGAGAGAGCGAGCGCGTGAGAGAGAGAGATAGAGAGAGAGTGAGAGAGAGAGCGAGCGCGTGAGAGAGAGAGAGAGATAGAGAGAGAGTGAGAGAGAGAGCGAGCGCGTGAGAGAGAGAGAGAGAGATAGAGAGAGAGTGAGAGATAGAGAGAGTGAGAGATAGAGAGAGTGAGAGAGATAGAGAGAGTGAGAGAGAGAGATAGAGAGATAGAGAGAGTGAGAGAGAGTGAGAGAGAGAGCGAGTTTTCTTCGTACCCCGGAGATGAGGAACACCTTGCAGAAGTCGAGCACCGGGAGGATCTGCAGGAAGCTGGCCGCCTCCAGGGTGTCCTGCAGGTTCTCCATGTTGAGCGAGAGCTTGGCTGTGTAGATGAAGTCGATGATCTTCTTCAGGCCGATGCGGTTCACGCCGTGCAGCTTTATACACATCAGGTCCTGCTCCTTCATCCCACCTGAGAGAGCGAGAGAAATTAGATATAAAAGGAACAACAGATGCGGAAAGGATACAACGATGCAAAGGCTTAACAAAGTGCAGGTTAACTGATTGTTAGCAAAATCCATGACTTGTTCAGTATTTTTAAAGCTGATTCGTTGCTGTTATCGTACTGTGTTCACGTGCAAACGTTCAGGTTGTCGTGTAAATTCTAAGAAGCGAGTCGCGATCAGATCGAACCACTTGCTTACGCTGAAAACGTAACGAGTTAAATTTAACGTGTGTGTTTACGCCAGTGATTCAGAGAAGACCCGCATTTCGAATCTTCAGTGTTTCTGGATGGTTTATCATCCTGTGAGCAGAAAGAATTCGTCAGATTAGTTCCTTAATTATATATAAAATAATAATATAAAAAAACATTGACAGATTCTAGAGAATTACAGAGATAACTTTGTTGTGGCTCTATCTTTCAGCTCTACACAGAGACAGGAAGAAAGAGTTGGGCTATAAAGTGAACCTGTATTTTATTATTCATCAAAAGCAGGGTGCGATCAGATCACATCACGTCACATCACAAGCTTTTTCCACACACACACACAGAAAAGCACGAAGCACTAACGCTTCTCCTGCCTTCACAAATAACAAGCCATCATCATGAACTGATTTTAATCTGGTGGGCGGAGCTACGCCCCAATCAAAGATGGCGTGTCGTCGAGGTCGTAAGAGAGGTGACGCGTTAATTACAAATAAAACAGAATTACAACCGCGCTCCTGTTTTAGCCCAGACTCCCAGTGGTATATGCGAACACCTCCACTTCTCTTTCATCCTCCGTTCTTTTATTCCTCCCTCACTCAGAGTGAGAGAGTGAGTGAGTGGACACTTGTACCGAAACTTCATCAGCGACCTACTGCGGTAGTACCGAGCCACCTGCGGAAACGCCTCGTCGCCGTCGCCGGCCACCAACGTCACGTCGCACAGCAGCCCCTCTATCCTCAACTGATCAAAACCCTGAGACACGGACGAGAGATCAGGAAGGTTAGCGAGAAACCAATTAATCTGACCAATCAGCATTAGGAATTCAACAGTGCTCTGGGATAAGGAATTTTCACCAAATTGTAATACAGGATCTCTATACGCCAAGGAGTTTCCAAACTAAAGGTTGGGGTCGTGAGGGGAAACTCACAAATCTCCTCTTTTGGATCTATTCGTTTACTTTTTTACAAGTGAAGATTGTGGAAAAGCGTGAAACGAGCTACGAAAACAGACAGCTGCGATGAACATTTCTAGAAAAGAGCCATTTTGGACGCTGCAGGAGTTCAGCAATAAAAATCAACAAATTTCTCCGTCTATCTACAAACGCTGAACGTCATCGAGTGACTTATTCAGTGGAACGACAGAATTCAAGAAAACAAGTCAGAGTTAGCTGGAGTCAGTAAGAGTAACGCCGCCTCACGTTGGGGTCCATCACACCACCCTGGTGTGGATTATTCTCCTATAAAGCCACACCCTGTCACGTTTTATTCCCTACGTATAGAGTGGACGTGACAGCGGATAGAAGACACACCCCTGCACCACACCTCCTTGGAGTCCATTTCAGGCCGAGCGGTTTTTCGCTCCACACCCTGACGAAGGTGTAAATCTCCACCGCTGGCTAAACGAAGCAGGAAGCAGTGCGAGATGCGCACGTGTACGAGCTGCTGGCCCAATTCCACTTTGTGATTGCGTCACCGTGGAAACAAGACCATAATAATTCAGATGACCTAGTTTGCGTGTCATGATTAGAAAGTAATAGATAAAAGTTGAGGAGAACGAATAAATAGCACAAGAGGCACGAGGTGTTCAGAAAGTGTGAAGCGTTGCAAATACACCACGTGATCATGCTTCTAACACGTGTTTAATGCGCATTCCTAAAAAAATAATAATTATAATAATAAATAATAATACAATTTATATAAAGTAAGCAGTCGGTTTAAAATTTTTTTGTATTAAAAATATTAAACTTTTTTTTAATTTTTTTTTTTTTAGAAAAAACACTGAATGAAGTTTTTTTTTTTTTTTTTTTTTTTAAGTTCCTGACCAATGACATCACACGTGAAAAGAAGCATGGAGCACAAAGTGCTGGTGTACTAACTAGCACTGGCAAGTGTGTTGTCATGGTTACAGTTTTTTTTTTTTTCCCTTTCATATCAGCACACTCCCTCCAGCATTTTTTTCTGTTTATGTTTGTCCTCCGCGGGACTCGGTTGAGGTCGAGGAGCGTTCCTTTGTTTCTTTCCGTGTTGCGAGTAATGGAAGAAAATGAGAAAATAATCGTCACAGATGGGAAATCGGACATGTCCCCTTAACGGAAATGTTCCCCCGGCTTCAAACAGCCAACCAAACAAGCCGTAGCTGGAGAAACGGCAGAAAGAAATGAGCTCCTTTCTATCCTCCTCTCACTCATGTTCTGCGATTCCTACTGGACAAATCTGAAGCTGCTAATGTCCATGAAAACTTTAAAGACATAGTGGACCTGATGGAACGAGCCTGTGGTGAATCTAGTACACACGGCGATACAAACACACACTCGACAAATATGTACTGATGTGAAAATGTAAATACCGCCTACAAGGCTACATGCACACACTGAAATCCTCAGAAGAAGGTATGGTTACATTTCCAGGCAAAGACAAAGAAAGAAACAAAGATGGCGATAAGATCTGGTGGCTTCCTTCCTGATCACACATGTATCACTGCAGCACCAAGTGTGAGCTCCACACCACACAGATTAGAGCTCTCACATAATGAGTGGAACACCAGCGCTCATCCCCAACACCACACTAGAGCTGTGTGTGTGTGTGTGTGTGTGTGTGTGT
>CM074971.1:14737004-14744504 GCA_037577455.1 Pangasius macronema | reverse complement strand
TTGGGGGCAGTCGTGGCCTGATGGTCCGAGAGCTGGACTTGTAACCCGAAGGTGAACCCGAAGGTNTCCGAGTATATCATATTCCGAGTACAAAGTCACTTCACTTCACTTCACTAAGGAGACAAGAGTCATGGCCTGTGAATTCGTCAGTCTCAGTGAAGGAGGCAGAAGTGAAGATGGAAGAGGGATGAACCGGTCAGTCCAAGAAGGGGACGTGGTCTCTGTGCCTAGCAGTTCCATGGAATGAGGCGTGGCCTCTGGAGTTCTTAGGCAAAGTGGGAGTGAACTTTGTGCCTGTGAAGGAGGCGTTCTCTGTATAAATAATTTTCCTTTCCTTAACGCGAACACTTTATTTTGATTAAAATCAAACTGCTGAACTAATATTAAATCACACTGCATCACAGCTTTATCAAAAGAGCTTTATCATATATTGAACCACTGCCTTCTTATATCTATATTTCATAAGTTGTATCATCTCAAAAGCAGACACATGCCTCAATTCCTCACTAGTGATTACAGCTGATGAAATGCTTCAGCAGCGAGATAGAGTCGAAATCGACAGATGGTGCTATTGATGTCTTAGTTCCATACGAATAAAGTCTGTCCTGCTCTGAGCATTACAGTATTATTGAGATAATGCCCTAATGATGTTAGCAAGGACATTTAATCCACATTAATCCTTGCATTGGCTGCCTAGAGCATCAATACTGAGCCTAATCTTAAGTGAAGCTACAGGCGGCAGGGTTCAGCATGTCTCTGCCCCATCCCCCAACAAGAAAGCCTTCGGATCAATAATGAGGTTGTTGAAACATGCTCATTTTTTCTCTGTGCAATTCCTTGTTTGTCATTAAAGAGTGACTGCAATGATCTGCAGCCCTAAAGAAAGTCCATAGTAATAATAAAAAAAAAGAAAGACAAGAAGCAGCTATGACAAATCACAGTAAAAGAATATTAGGTTGGAAGACAGAGTATAACAAAGCAAGATATGGTGAAGAGTGGCTATGAAGAGTGAACTGAAGTGAAGTGACTTTGTGGCCAAGTGTGGTGACCCATACTCGGAATTTGTGCTCTGCATTTAACCCATCCAAGTGNCACACACAGTAGTGAACACACACACCTGGGCAGCCATTTTAGCTGCGGCACCCGGGGAGCAGTTGGGGGATCGGTGCCTTGCTCAAGGGTCTCACCGCAGTTGTGGTATTGAAGGTGGCAGAGAGCGCTGGTCATTCACTCCCCCCACCTACGACCTTCGGGTTCACCTTCGGGTTACAAGTCTGACTCTCAGACCATTAGGCCACGACTGCCCCCAACATATTATGGCTCTCTCATGAATAAAAAATAAAATAATTATATTGACACTAGGGTAAGGTACAGAAGACTTTCCTGTTGCACTAAATCTTGGTAAGATATAAAGGACTTTTCTTTATTTTCTATTATTAGACAAATTTTGTTAAGGTACTATACAGGACCTTCATGGTGCACTACTGGACAAATCTTGGTAAAGTGGAAAGGACTTTCTTAGTGTGGTATGAAAGACATTCTTGCTGTACTATTGGACAAATCGTGTTAAGGCATTAAAGGACTTTTCTGTTCCACTCTTGGACAAATCTTGGCTTGCTTCCACTGCACACATAACCATGTTAAGAATCTATCTAAAGGTTTATTGGATGGCATACTAACTGAAATACAAGTAGACATTCAGTAACAGCAACGGATATTCAAATCCTGTACAATGCTGCCCAGGTCAGCCCTAAAGATAATACAGCACAGGCTGAATATTGTATAACCAATAATCAGTCCATGTCTAATAGCAAACAACTGCTGTTCTATTGCTGATGACCAAGTGAGATAGAAAGAGAAAGGAAATCTAAGAAGGGGAACTGCTCTTTGACAAGCTGAAGAGAGGCTGAAACGAGATCTCTCCCCCTCTCTCTACCCATCACTCCATCCTGCTCTCCCACTGTGGCATTAGCATAACATATTCCTTTAATAATTCATCATTAAGGGACACTCGCACCCAGACTGTCATTAGGAGGTGCAGGAAGGGTGCTGCAGGTACTGGCCAAGAAAACATCTGTTATTACCACACACACACACACACACACACACACACCTCGACACACTCCGCTTTTATTACCCAACATCCCTTTCAACTCAGCTGGAACATTTCCAAGCTCGGGCACACAAACACACCTTTTGCTCTTTTCTCTCTTTCAACTCGAGGCGATGGGATGAGGTTCAACCAGCTGGGTCCATGTGTTCGCCAAGCAAAATGTCAAAGTGTTTGATGGTTGTCTTGTAAATGCAAATGTCCAAAAAACATCAGAGAGAACAGCAAGAGAGACAAAGACTAAGAGCTTTTGTTGAGAAAGAAAACTGGCTTTTTTAAGCCTCCTTCCTCAGCAGGTTGTAGAACTGATGATGGTCAAGAAACTGTATTGTATTTCTTGCGATATGTGATGAAGCCCACTTCCTGAGTTACAAATGACATTCAAAACATTCAAGACGTCCTTCATATCACCATGGTAACCATAGCTTTGGTACCATATGAATATTTGAATAAATATACAGTGGTGATGCATGTTTAGAACAGTCCGGTGGTCAGTACAGATATTTGTATGTCATATCAATTGTATGTAATTTTTCCTTGTACAGGAACATTTTATTTGTGTTTGATCTCACCGATTCTGTCCTCTTACAGACAGAGTGTATTCAGAGCTGGCGAATTGAGTCCAACAGTTACAGTTTCAATAATTAAGTGAGGAAAGTTATGTGTATTCACAGGTTACGCAAATGCTTAATTCTGTTTTCAGGGATCCATTTTTCTTGAGTAGGGGTATATGAAACGGGTTTTCAATAGCATATAGACCTATGCTTTTAAACCTTTAAATGTAAGCACTTGCCTCGAAAAATGCAAACTGAAGAGATGGAAAGCTTAATTTTTTTTATTTGGTCAGAGCATGTTGACAGACTCATCGGATGTTTAGACATCAATACAGGTTCCAGACTTATTGTTCCATACCTTAAAAGGTATTAAATTCTCACCATGTGTCCTATATCACCCTAAAAGCAAGTATCTTAAAGGTTACCAGTGAAAGGTTTGGAAGTATACCAGCTGAGTTCTTTAGAAAATACTACAGGCAGGTAAAAAAAGAAAAAAGAAAAAAAAAAGAATGTTAACGCTTTGACCTCCCTCAACCGAGTGGATATCCTTCTGATGTCCTGAAGGTTGTAAATCAGTTTTTTGGATGTCTAAAATGACATGAAAATATATCTAACTTGAATACTAAAGTTTGGATATTTAAATTACCATGTCTATCCCTAATTCCAGTAAATGCCTTTTATTTGCAATTCAATTTGATCATAAATCAGTTTCACCTTTTTATCCTAAATCTACTTCCAGATTTCTCCAAAGCTGATCTGCGACAGGGTCTCCTGTTTAAAGTGCTATACAAATAAAACTGAATATCCAAATTGACAACACATGAAGTATACCATTCATGTACCTAGCATGTTTACTTAGAGCCGTGTTCCCTTTTGTATGTATTAAAGGGCTAACATTAACAGCATCCACCTTTAACAGATGCACAACATGTTATGTAAATGGCTATGACACTCAAGTACTCTCCACTTCATCTTGGTCACCATGACATCTCACGTTTGATGTCCATTTCACGTACCAGGTAAGTTATTCGAGAGAGGTAGGAGGGTGGAAAGAGAAAGTACAGGTGGTGGGGTTTTGATTAATCTTCACGAAGTGTTTATTCACTTTATTTAACCCACCATGAGACATTAGGCTTTGTTTGCTCAAAATGGTACGTATTGAGGGTCACGATAATAGTATCCTTGCTTCCATAGGACATTCTGGACATGGAATTGGTCCACCCAAACAAATTCACCAGGATGGTGGAGGATACAGTTAAATTTCTGTATTTTGGTAAAGACTCACATAGCTCCATCTTTCTGCAGGTTGTTTACATTTATGGCATTTGACAGATGCCCCTATCCAGAGTAACTTACAGAAGTGAAAGAACATTACATTTTACATTTATCTTATTTATACAACTAAGCAGTTGAAGGTTAATAGCCTTGCTCAAGGGCCCGGCAGTGGCAGCTTGGTGGTGATGGGATTCAGTAGTCCAAGGACTTAACCACCAAGTGCAGACCACATGTTCAACTAAATAACATGAAGACTAATTGTGGAACTGTAAAAAGTGGGGAGAACTGGAGTTCTGGGCACCTCTTGCATATGGCCAAGCTACCCACTAAGAGTTCTGAGGTAGGAGCTTCTGGCATGGTCATTCTCATGGTCATTCTCTCCAAGATCGGTTATTTCAGAACTCCATTTTTTCATTGAGAAGAGTCATATGACAGTGGTCCAATTCAATCCAACCCAACCCAACTCAAGCTTGAGCAGTTAAAGGGTTTACCCAACAGTGCCTAAGACTTATACCCACAACCTTCCAGTTGCTGCAGAGCCATAACTCCTAGGCTGCCTCAGCTGGAAGAGTTGTGACCTGTCTGCAGTCTTAGTGAATTTTGAGGCAAAACCTAAATATGTAATGATCTACAATGGCACCTAGATATAAATTGTGACAGGTCTTTAACTTTTGGTGTAATTTGACCACTCTTTACTGCTAATTTGAACAGCTTGTAGAGTTTCCACACAAGCCCAATTGTACAAAGAAACCACACACCAGGGGTCAGCAATTAAGTTTGGCAACAGGCCAGTCTTCAGTACTGTTCTCACAGCCTGTCAACACGGCTATAACTACATTCTTATCGTGCCACAGGTATCTTGAATTTGTTCTCTGCTGTGAAGCAGAAGAGGTAGAATATTATTAAGGCAAACCCTTTCACCTTTCATTACATAACTTTGCATTTTAGTACCTTGTCAAAACGTTAAGCAGTTTGCTACAAGTTCACGGAGCCTGATCACAGTTATTAAAATCAAGTTTTGCCCATCAGAATAGTATAGGCAGAAGTTGCTTTTCTATACAGTTACGCATTTTACAGTCTGTAATTAACAATCTAACTTCTTTGTGTTATAATATTACAGTGTTTCCTCTACAGTTCTGTAGTTACAGGGAACCAGCTAGTTAAAAGACAAGCTCAAACCATAAACAGCAGAACACAAAAAATTAATTCACTTATCACTGTATTCAGGAGGAGTGACTATATGTGATTATAGCCAAGATAATAGATCGCTGCATTTTGGAACTGCTGCTCTATGAAGGATCACAGCGACTCATTCAACAGCTTCGCGATTGGTCTGTTGCACTACTATCATGTGTTACTTTTACCACCACAGAGTTGATTATCTCAAATTTTGATGATAAATCTCAAATTTAAAAAAAATATCAGGTTGCTGCTGATAAACCACAACGTGTGTCCTGAAGAACTTCCCGTGTAACGTTACAGCTTTTCCGCTGACTGTTACAAAGTGCTGACACTGGAGACTCCTTCCATAAATGTTAAATAAAACAGTGATTTTCCTTGCAGGTGGAACTACTGTCAAAGCTAATGTCAAACACTGTTTGACCAATCAGAATGGAGAATTCACCAGATCTAATTAAATGATAAAAATGACTTTAAAAAAAATTGTGTAAACATGTCTTGATGATGGTCACGGATGATGCACGACGAAGCTAGAACAAGACACCATGTAGTAATTTTTCAGATAAATTTTAAGATCTGTACTGCCTAGTGCGTGCGTGTGTGTGCGTGTGTGTGTGTTTGTGTGTGTGTGCGCACGCACGCATTTTCTTCTGATGTCAGCATCACTAGTTTGAGGTGAAAATTAAATCCCTGTGTTTCCTTTCATCACTGCAAGATTAAACACCTCTGTCCATGACACCAGAGCTGAGTGTAAAATGTGTGTGTGTGTGTGTGTGTGTGTGAGATATATCAGTCACCCTCCTCTCTCTCTCTCTCTCTCTCTCTCTCTCACTCTCTCTCCTGCCAGAGTAATGATGGAGGAGGAAAAGACTCATTACATGATAAATGTGTTTTTAGAGGAATAATACAAGGTGTGTAAGAGAGCGGCTCTCGCACACAAGACATCCATTTTCTGTTACTTAATGGTGTATGAGGGCAAAGAAGTGACAAGAAAGGATGGCACTTGTTATAGTTATGGCAATTATGCTAAAAAGGTTATGTGACAGTCAGTCAGCCGAGATGTAGCAATTTGGCACGTTTATATTCAGGAGGAGGGCACCTAGCTAGGGAG
Source organism: Pangasius macronema (assembly GCA_037577455.1). Classification (NCBI taxonomy): domain Eukaryota; kingdom Metazoa; phylum Chordata; class Actinopteri; order Siluriformes; family Pangasiidae; genus Pangasius; species Pangasius macronema. The sequence goes on along the minus strand of CM074971.1, from coordinate 14,738,275 downwards.
CCTTAGTTTAGTTTGGGCAGAACTGGTGTTACATTTTGGTTGAAATAAAGTATTTTCAGAGGACAGCTTTCCTTGTGCTGATTAATGAGCACAGCATCAGTGCGGATTCCATAATTTAAATAACAGTTTTAAATACACATTTCAACCAAGATGTGACAAATTTAACAATCAGCATATGCTTATGGTTAAAAAAAAAAAAAAAAAAAAAAAGACCCTAATTTTTCATTCCTTCAATAAAGCGACGTGCAAAAATTCAACGTTTATTAAGCAGAATATAATGTGAATGGAATCCAGAGTTGAAAATCCAAAAAGACGCAGAAGCAGGAGATTCCTTATTCTCCAGTTAAAGTGAGCAATCGAACCTATTGCGCTCGAGTCATCTCGTAGATCGCTGACTAGCCGAGCCAGGTCGATTGTTGACCACGTCCCCTACCTCAGCACAACGGCATTTGGGTACTTGAAGTGCAACTTTGGTCGTCATCTTTACAACACAGGAATAACGAAAGCACCCTTCAAAAAAATTAGCACCAAATGGCTAATCTGAAATATTTCAATAGAAGCAGCACAGTGAAGCAACAAAAGTCAGAAAAGCAGAGACATCAGGAAATTAATACAAGAATGAAAATACTTGTTAAACATAAAACTCATAGAGTTAACAGACTTTTTAAAATTACTTGTCCACAAACTGCTTTCTAACATCATTTTTTTTTACAGACAGGCTGAAGCAGGGAATCATGGGAAACGTAGGATAGTGACTGATGCATGTATGCTGCCTTTAAAATGAGACAGAAGGAAAAAAAATCTTCAGAAAATACTGCATTTTGGGCAAGCATTCGTTTCTGACATGACAAAACGTTCATGATAACAATACTGTCAGTACTGTGCAGTAAACCACACATTCCTTACATTCCAAGATTCAAAACAAAAACACACTCGTGTTATTTGCTCCATATTCCAGCAAACAGGGCAGAATCCACTGAAGATCTGTTAGCAGATAATGCTAAGTGTAATTACAGTGTAATTCCGGTCAAACTGAGACTTTTCTTAATAATGTATCAACACATCTGAGTGAAATGTTGATATTTCAGACATTTTTGACACATTTTTATAGAGATTCTGCCTTTGCTATGCCTTCGTCTGAAGAGAAGACTAGCTAGTTAACTGCTCATAGCTAGCTTATGTTCTAAAGGTATTAACCAGTTACCTAGCAACAGAATCCTCACAGCTTTAAGCATGTGAACAGAGACTGGATCGTTTGCTGTCTTCGTTTT
>CM074971.1:14719504-14734504 GCA_037577455.1 Pangasius macronema | reverse complement strand
AGAGAGAGAGAGATGCATACAAAGTCAGAGACAGGGAGTGACAGAAAGACAGAGAGAGAGACAGTGAGAGACAGATGGATAGAGAGAGACATACAGAGAGAGAGAGAGAGAGAGAGAGAGAGAGAGAGAGAGAGAGAGAGAGAGAGATGGGGGGATGGTGAGGAAAGGAAGAACAGAAAGTACCAGTCGTTTCTTCGCTGCACTGTATCGCTTTCCCCGACACTGCCCGGTGCAGCCGCGCGCACAAAATGATATGAAACCCGCTGCGCTCGAGCCCGCTTCAGAAGCACCGACGCCCCACAGCCGCATCCGTCCAGTCAGCACCGGGGCGCGTGAACCGGCCCGGAAAAGCGCGTGAGGGGAGAGGAGGCCGAAAATACAAACACCGCATGAACCGACATTTTCTTCCAGCTCGCGCACGGCTGTCTTTTAAACTCAAAAGCGGTTCACGTTAAAAGCAAAACACACACACACACACACACACACACACACACACACACACACACACACACGGGGAGGGGAAGAGATGACGGGCCGTAAATAAATGGTGTAAATGAACGGAAACGCTCGCTCGCTCGCGCGCGCTGGGATTTGACGGGTTTGTTGCAGGTACTCACATGTAAGCCGGTGATAGCGGAGAGGAGCGGGAGGCTTTAAGCACAGGCACGGGGAATTTCCAGCTCACGGGAGAAGCGCTTTTCCATTTCAGCGGCATGTTTTGGGGGAAAAAAATTTTAAAAGATGAAAAATGTGTCACGAGCTCCGGACCACGAACAAGCTTCCGGCCAGGGCTTCCATCCCACCGAGCCCGGGCCGAGAGGAAGGTGGGAGAAGAGAAGAGAAGAGGAGGACGAGGAGGACGAGGAGGACCTCTACCTCTACCTCCTCCTCCTCCTCCTCCTCCTTCCATTTGCCACAGCCATGTGACTGCGCGACGACGACGACGTGCGCGAGGCGGCTCCGCTCTGATCTTAGCAGCGCGTGCTACTGATTAGCCCAGCGTGCAGCATGTAGCTCCGCACAGGACAAAAAAACAAAAAGCAGAACACCCCACACACCCCGAGCATCTTCTGAGGAAGAGGAGTCGCCCCCGGAGCAGCGACGGGAAGAGGAAGAGAAAACAGTTTTCAACTAAATCAAATCAAACAGTAAGAAACATGAAGCGCGCAGGAGGAGTACCGAGAAGCGGCGCTGCAGCCGAGTGCGCGCGAGAGGATGTGCAAGAGTGGCACCGTGAGTGAAGAGGAGTGGACTGCAGAGAGAGAGAGAGAGAGAGAGAGAGAGAGAGAAGGTGTAATAGATGACAGAAGGAGAGAGAGGCAGAGTGAGAGAAAGACAGGGAAAAAAAGAGACTCAGTAAGAGAGAAAGACAGAGTGAGAAAGAGAGAGAGAGAGAAACAAGAGATAGATAGAAACAGTAAGAGAAAGAAAGAGAGAGAGAGAGAGAAGGTGTAATAGATGACAGAAGGAGAGAGAGAGGCAGAGTGAGAGAAAGACAGGAAAAAAAAGAGACTCAGTAAGAGAAAGACAGAGAGTGAGACAGAGAGAGAGAGAGAAACAAGAGATAGATAGAAACAGTAAGAGAGAGAGAGAGAGAGAGAAGGTGTAATAGATGACAGAAGGAGAGAGAGGCAGAGTGACAGAAAGACAGGAAAAAAAGAGACTCAGTAAGAGAGACAAGAGAGTGAGACAGAGAGAGAGAGAGAAACAAGAGACAGATAGAAACAGTAAGAGAAAGAGAGAGAGACAGTGAGACACAGTAAGAGAGAAAGAGATGGATAAATAGATAGATAGAGTAAATGAGAGCTAGAGACAAAGAGAGAGAAAGAGAGACACTATTTTTATTTATCGACTCGATTTATCTACTGACATTTTATTTACTTAATGCTACTTATTTAGCAGCTCTAGTTATTGTTGCTCTGTTTATTTACTGACACCATCAATAACTTACTCAACACTACTTACTTAATCAGTAATATTACTATTATCACTATTATTACTATTTAGTTAACTTACAAAGATGATTATTTACTTACTCAGCTACCAGCAGCTACCAACTAACCAACTTATTTATTGACTACTACATTTAATCGGCTGCTGTTTATTCAACCGACTACAATTTACTGACTCTACTTATCTAATCGACTAATTTTCATTTATTTGGTTATGGTTCATTGAATCGGCCGCTATTTATCGACTCTATTTATTTATTTGACTACTTATTTATCGACAGCTAGTCGCTATGGCAACACCGACAGTCTTTTCGAATTTTTTGAAAGTGATTTTCTCCAAAGGGCCCGATAGAGAGAACTGCCTGACACTGGGAACGAGGACATGAGCTCTGCCTCTGGGCTGTTCCTCTCTTGCCGGGTCAGTGCTCTTCCAAAGGAGGGAGGTGGGCGAAAAAAAAACAACCAGCAGAAAAAAGAATGAGAAAGAGAGAGAGAGAGAGAGAGAGAGAGAGAGAGGACGCGGACTCGTTTCTGCGATTACGTCCGTCTCTGTTCAAAGAGCCGACGGCACGTCAGGGGAGAGACGCTGTTTATCGAGTGTGAGCGGCGTGTGACGTGATGTGTGTCAGGATTCTCTCCGTTTCTCTCGCAGAGGAATTAAAAAAAAAAAGAAGAAGAAGAAAAAAAAAGAACTGAAATGTTGTGCAGCACTCGGAAACACCAAGCGCAAACAACAAAACGGAGGTCTGAATTCGAAGCAGCACAGTCAGAGAGAGAGAGAGAGAGAGAGAGAGAGAGAGAGAGAGAGAGAGAGAGAGAGGGAGAGAGAGAGAGAGAGCAGAGCCGAGAGAGAGAGAGGGAGAGAGAGACAGAGCTGAGAGAGAGAGAGAGAGAGAGAGAGACAGGTGAGAGAGAGACAAAGAGATATATGAACAGGTCATTATTTCATACGCTTAAAAAGTTTAAAAGGGACAAAATGACACACACACACACACACACACACACACACTTGCCTATGACATGGATCCAGACGCACACCGAGCTTCTACCCTCTGCTGGACGCACGAGGCACTGAGGACTCGGAGGCGCACGCGGCGCTCCGTCCTCTCCTGTTTAATTAAGTGCTAAATGTGTGGTGTGGAGAGGCTCGTCTATTCCTAGCAGTCTATTATTAGAGGTAATTAAGAGCAGAGCGGGCACGCCGACGAGAACGGCGGAGAACACGGGAAACACAAAGGCTCGCAACACTACAGGGCCCCCGTTACAGCGTCCGCCTGCCTTTTATCTGGACGCGAGCGACCTGCCTCGTGGACAATCCAGCAAAGTTTTTTTTTTCGGCTTCTTAGAATTGTGAAAATGAGCTGCTTTTTTTTCCACAAACTGCACCTATAAAAGCACCTGAGAAACACCAGGACTCGATTCCTACATGCACGCCAAGTGCATTATGGGTACCATTATCCGGAGCCGTGGTTCAAAGCGGGGTCTGTGAAGCGTGGCAGAGCGGTCAGAGACGGAGATCACAAATTGAATTTAATATATAGTTAAATTAAATTAAATATATTTTTTAAACAATTGAAGGGCTTCCTAACGTCTGGGAGCGCTGGTTCCAGGCTACAGCAACCAGTAGTTAATTTAATAATAATAATAATAATAATAATAATAATAATAATAATAATAATTGCAGCTACAGGCAGCTTAGGGTATATTTTCCGCCGTAATGACGTAACATGTACGTGACGTGTGTAGCGTGTGTGTGGCCACGCCCCCTTCTTTTCCCCCTGAAAGCTACAGGTGTTACTATCGGCTACCGTATTACGTACTGTACGCTCTCACAGACATTTCTGCTATCAGAGAATGTTTAAATGAGTGAAGTACTGGACTGATTCCTGAAACCAGTATCTGTATTGGCATGAGACAGCTCAGTGGTTTATAAGCTGACGTTAAACTGACAAATAAAATTTTAGTGACAGGCAGCGCGCTTTTTAACTCCTAAACGTTACTTTAGGTCGAGAGAAGTGGTAGCCATCCTGTCTGAGCAAAATGTGATGAAGCGTCACGCTGACACGAGCGAACACACTCGCAAGTCGCTCATCGGACCGGTGAAGGCGTCGTGAAGGCGGGAAACACACGTCAAAGCGGACAGCTTCGTCCTTCAGACGTTTCGGACGACACGTTTTAGACAGCAGCCAAGCGTTTTGCTCAGAGACGCTCAGAGACAATCAGATACTCAGGTTAGAGCTGGAGAACACCTCACGTGAGGTAATCCTCTAATCATTTTGATCTGCCCTGGACGTGACGGAGAGAGAGAGAGAGAGAGAGAGCCAGAACATACGTTAAATGTGCAATCTGAACTCAGAAGAACAAATTACAGCACTAACAATTCACTGATAAACGGCCTTTATACGAAACGGGCCGGAGAATCGCGGAGACAAGTCAAAGGCAACGTGAAGCGTCGCAGTGAACGAAGCCACGCTAGGGAAAGAGGCGGTCTGCGGCTGACGTGAAAGAGCGAGGGAAGATAAAAAGACTGTTACGTTTCACATGGAGTTTTACCCGTTTGTGTCAAAATAACCTAAAACACAATTTTTTTTTTTTTCCAAAACACGAAACGGCATCAGATTTTGTCTGAGATTTGAACTGTCAATAAAGTTCACAGCTGAAGTAGTATTCAAAGGACAAAAACAAACGAAAAAAAACTTATTATAATAAAGAAAGAAAGAAGCAAACAAACAAATGTTTAAGATTTCATGTTTTTCTAAATGTTTTGGCTACATCACCTGATCAAGTAAATTTTAGTATTAATGGATTGTAAGACGAATAAATAAGCAAACAAAAACAAAAAAAAAAACCAAACAAACTCATTAAAATAAATAAAATATTTTGTTTAAACTTTTATGAATAAACAATGTTTAACTAAACAAATAAATAATGCTTAAGATTTCATGTTTATAAACATTTTGGCTACAAAGCTGTGGATTTCATGGATAAACAAACAAACAAATACATTTAAGATTTTATGTTTTCTAAAATTTTTGGCTAGCTCACTTGATTGCCGCACTTTAAAAAAAAAAATTATCGTCAATTTCTGATAAAAAAAAACAGGCACGTGCAAGATTCTCAGATGGCCTTTTACTGTGCACGTGTGCAGGGTCTACAATGCAATAAACATATTTCTGCTGATTTTAGCATGTTAGCATAAGAAATGGAAAATGACATGCAAATAAAGAAATGTTAAAAAAAAAGGCTAAAACATAAATGACAAATTTATGATATCGCGTCAGAATGTTCTGGTGGCGATTCTGCACAACTGGAAAGTCAAACATCTTCAAATGGCTCATTTCAAAAAGTCACGATTGAATGGAATATCGGCACACGCCTTGTGCAAAGAAATGAAGCAGATCGGCGGGTTTGGAAAGCGGTAACGTGCAGCGTGTTGGGTGACTGATCCGGCTGAGTATTTCTGGCAGGGCTCAAAGGATATCCTCCATTAATCTGCATTTAGCGTTTTAAAAGCGGTTCGGCAGTGCGAGAGAGAGAGAGAGAGAGAGAGAGAGAGAGACTCATCCGTGTGATGACAGTAACTCTTTCGTTCAGCCAGAGCAAGCACTTTTGAGAAGAAAAAAAAAAGGAGGGATGAGGGAGCAAAAGCCTTGCATAAATGTTCACCGCCCATCTCCACCTCCCATCCACATTTTGTCATGTTACTACCTGAATCTGAAATGGACACTGCTGATCACAGCACTGGTGAAGCGCGGTGGTGGTAGCATCGCGTGGACCGTTATCCTTGGCCTCTTGGTTCCTTCTTTTGACTAATGCCTTCCGTACACTGTTCCTTATCCACAGCATTTTATTTAAACATTAGCAGCATTAGAACGTGCTGCCAACATAGAACGGTTCATTTGGTACGCTATCCAAAACTCGATCATCAAACGTTAGCATTTTCTTTAATATTTAGGACGATAAGTATACAAAAATGGCCAAAAAGTTAGTGTTACTAAGGATCACCGTGACATCACTTTCAAGCGATTAGGAAGGCATGGTTGTTTAGGTACCTTAACCTTTTAAAAGTACCTAATGTTGTTAACAATGAATAGCGTAGCTGTAGGAGAAACAGCTAACTGGCCATTTAATCAGTCCACTTACACCAAGCCTCCCAGCACCCACACACACACACACTAAACTCCCCAAGATATAAATAATCCAACACACATTCACACAAGCATGCACTTACGCACACATCCCCCTCAAGGGTCTGAGTCACCACTTGAAAAAAACGAAGACCCACACACAGATCCTACACTGGAGAACATCTCGAGCCACTGTAAAGGATAAACAGTAATCAGTGCTTTGAGACTCAATTTACTTGGGCCTTGTTCAAATAAACGCCTTTGCTTCCTTTTTTTTTTCCCCCTCCTTCTCGACGGGAATCAAAGTGAGCTCGGGAACACTGAGGCGTGACTTCTATACGATAATTTGATATGAAATGTTGTATATCGAACTCTGCACGACTTACTTCGCGTTTCCAGAGCCAATACGGTTTTATTTAACGTTCATGATCAAATGTAAAGAGATGTCATATTACATGATGAAGATCCTCTTACGATAGACCTGTGATTGAAGAATGTTTGTGTTTATGTGACCGTTTTCTCTAGTAACATCCGAACAATTTCTTTTAACACGAGACTGAGGTAACATGGACACTTTTCATGTCTATGTTTCGTCTACGGCATCGTCGCTACCGTCCTTCGAGTTTGGAGTTATCCTATGCCGTCCTCCTCTTGGTGGCTCATGACCAAATAATTCTCTTTACTATGCGCAATTTTTGTCTGCAAAATCAGGCTGAAATTCGTACAGTATAAAAGCAGCTCAATAACGAGAGATGGTGAGAGAGAAAAACGACATACATTGCACAGTACCTGTCGTGCAGCCCCAAGGCCATGGTGTCCCCTCGATGCACAGGGTAGTCCATTCCCGCGCACTCAGCCACAGCGCACCTCTGCAACAGAAACACTAGTTAGCATGTGCAAAGACAGCCAATCACATGCCAGTAAACTCTTTTATTCCTCCCCCCATCGACAGCATAATATCTAACCCCAAGAAGTATTGAACCCCAGCAAACAATTATGGATCAGGTTAACGAGCACTGGCACGAGCCTTTTATATTCAGTTATTAGACACCCTCGATCATAAATAATGAAAACAAAAGTAAAGCTACAGTGTGTAGGATTTTTTTCCCCCCAAACACTGTTACTGAATACTTTATAATCTGATGTTCCTGAGCTGTTACGAGTCACCATGACAATTCTGTAACAGTAATTCATCATCATATACCAGATCAGATACACCAAGCTTTAGGCACAAAAGAAGTCCAAAAACATGGTGATTGGCAGGAGGCAGAGCCAATCAGAACACAGAGAGAGAGGACAAGAGAGAATACAAGCAAGGGGAAAAAGAATTCATGACAAGGTGAAGCCTTTATTTGTTCTCTACTTTGGCGGGAAGTTAAGTGAATAATGGATCATTATTCCTTGTTGTGGAATTTGCGTCATTAACCAGTTGCTAAGTTGTTAAGAGAATTGAGCACTTTTTCTCAATAGAGTGATACAGATGATCATTTTCTTCCCTCAATTACTGGACATCAAGAGAATTTTATGAAGCTACTATAAAAGGCAAAACACGCAACACAAATAAACGAAATCTGAAAATAAATTGGAATGTATTTTACCATAATTGGAGTCAAATTCACTGAACATCCTACCAGTGCAAAAAGAGTACATTTTACTGCCAGGTTTAGAGAAAATTCAGAGCAGTTGGTGCAACGTTCTTAAATTTATACCAAGAAACTTATGGCCACATTTGTTAGTATAAGTGCTTTTGTTGCAAGCGGCCTCAGCGGTTAAACTGAAAACCTCACCAGCGCTTCAATTTCTCACACCTTGCAATTCAAATATTATAGATTATAATAACAGTTTCATTAACAATACTGACTTCACCATTTCTTCTCAATGATCTTTCCCCTTTCTGCCTCTGCTTATTCTGGAACCCTGGACAGCATATGGCACTTCTATTAATATTTTGCTGCTGTTTTGGGGAGTTGTCTGCCATCTGGGAGTTCAAACACCCTGCTGGGTTACACGAGCAGGGTTCACCATGGAGAGAGAAAGGGAGAAGCAATGTTTGGAAAGGGGTGAGTCCAACAGCTCTGCAGTAATTAAGTGTAGGGCAGAAAAGCACTAAACCTGGATTACATCATCATCATCAACCAATGCCAAGTGACCTAATTGAAACTTGGCCTCGGTTATACTTCCTGAGAGTTTTCGAGATGTAAATTCTATCAATTTTATTGACCTGGTATTCTCCACAGGACTCTCATGGCAAATGTGAAGGTGTGCAAATGCTAAAATATAGTTTGAAGAAGGAAAAATGTGAAAGATGCAAAGCACCAGATAAGGATATGACCATAACTTCCCAGGTTCCAAGCGTGAAAGAGGCTTTAAACTCCAAGGTTAAGATCTTAACACTGTAGTGGGCATGGAAAAACAAATATTCATATCTGAATCCATCTAGAATTTTCTATTTGCACCAGTTCAGACCAGTTTCAAATCACAATAACCAACATTTGATCAGTAAGGTGATACTGTATTTAAAAATCGCTTACTATTGTATGTATACTTTCTTATTCAAATATATATGTTTGTTTTTTATTATATAATATTAATGAAAGACTAAATTAAGTAAAATTAAAAAACAAATAGCAATCATATCTTGCACAATGCCCCTGAACTAAGCACTTGCCCACTATTAAGTTCTGTTGCCTTTTTTTGGCCCTGACCCATGACCCTTTGGATGCCTGGTGATAATCTGTAATTTAGAGGTGTGTTTATGGACGGATATAACTGGCTGCTTTATTTATAATCCATGTCTCTGGTCAGAGGAAGGAAAACGACACTACTCCAGGATCAAATAGGAAGCGGTTTGTTAGAATGTGCCAGCGAGGTAATGCGTGTTAATAGACATATCATTCACTTGCCCCAATGTCCAGGTCAAGTCCCCAGTCAGCAGCTCTCGAGATCAAGTCAGGGGTATCATTTCAAGCTCACATGCAGGTCTATGATCATACTCAAGTCCAGATCATGTCCTAAATATGGTCACTAGGGGAAAATCAATGTCCAATAGGCTCAAGTCTGTCAGTCTCAAATCCTAAAGAAGCAAGTTCAAGCCAGGGTTCTAGACATGGCTTGTGAGTGTGGCAGTTTTTGCAACTAAATGTGGCCAAGAACCACCAACTTTCTCACAAAGATGCCTTTTAATTGACATTTCAAATAACCAATCAAATATTTTACCTTTATCCCACTGGCAAATGTGTGGCTTTCGCTCAATTACTTGCCACCGCTTCAAACAAATCCTTCTTTTGGAAAGTAAAATAAAACTTTTGGAAAGTGTTTACCATCCCTCCAGCCCAATTTTGATCTTTTGGACAATTTTGATCTCTTGGACTCCCAGCCACAGATGGCTGTGGCACTGGCTGTGGGATTCGAGCTTGCCATCTCTTGATGATAGGGCACCACTTGGGGGCCCAATCAAAACTTTTAGAGATGGGACTTTTCAAGAACTTTTCCCCAATTCCAGTGACCATATCCTGCTCTGAAAAGCTCAAGACCATGTTCAGAAATGTATTTTCCAATCAGAAACCAGTGTGGGTAGCTAATGTTAAGAAAAAAAAGCAAAAAAATATAATAACCAATCATTTTATTGTTTCACCACAACCAACCCCATGGCTTGCTTGAGATACTCATGAGGACACGTACAAATAGGAACTTGGACTTCAAGTCACCAACTCCATTACCAACTAGACAAACGAGCTCAAATAAATATGGCCTCACTCCTGGGACAAAATTTTCATCTCCATCTCTGCCTCCATCATTAGCAGGATTTTGTCCGCCTCCTCAAGTCCCGGTGGTGTAGTGGGAAGCGAGCAGCCCTCCAGATTCAGCTGAAGCCTAGCGTCTCTACGTTTGTTTTGAAACACCCACTTTTCACAATCCAACAAATCCCGACGGATAAAACCAAAGGTCCCACATCCCAAACTTGACATTTCACTCGGAAATAAAGCACACTGTGAAAAAAAAAAAGTTTCAATATCCAAACTCAGCTATGTGCAGACACTCCGTGGGTTGCGAATGGGACATCTGATGCTGAGACGAGGAAACAACGCTTAATATGGCCAGACTATATACTGTAATTATGTTCCTCTAGATTAAGACCCCTTGTGGTTCATGGCTAAAGATTGACCTACATTACATGAACCATAATGATTCAAAAGTGTTTGTTGGCTTGCACACATGCTGCGATTGAGTGAAACTCTCATCTTAAGCATTTGAGATCAGCTTGATCACAACACACTGTGTACTTTTAAAGATGGGGGTTCATTTGCCTACTTCAGGCTTCTGCAATATACAAGTATCCAAAGCGAGACAGAATACAATCCAAGAATACAATTCAGAAGTTTAAAAAAGGACCCTACAGTAGCTATTGGTCTGCTGTGGGTTTGGACCTCGCTATCACCTGAGAACATTAACTACCACCGGCCAGCTCAGACATTAACACTCTAACCACCTTACAGTGACTTGGCAAAGGCTTGACAAACATGGTAGCGAGTGAAGTGCTTTTTTTAATTGGTGTCAAATACCGGATAGACTAGCCGGACCACGAGCGAGTAAACATGCATGGACTGTGTGCACACCCTCATAGTTTAGATATCTGCCTTTTTGAACAAAGGAAAAAGAGAAGCACTCTATTCATATTTGCCTATCCTTTGCTCTCACTTTCTTTGTTTGCACGGTTACAGTCAGAACCAAACACGGTGATGGATGTAGGCCTAGTGAGTACACACACCAAAAGGATGATCATGGCTACTTATACTCGATGCGTTTGCAGGTTTTTTTTTTTTTGTCTTGGGACACAGACTTGTGTCAAACTTGCCAGATTTTGCGGAAACAAAAAAACAAAACAAAACAAAATGTTATTATGTTATTAATGTGGTCATACCCATTATCAATGCCAGTTTTTGGAGGTAGTCAGCATGACCAACATCTTGTTAAGCAGTGCAAAATATTTAGAGGTTTACTCCATTGTATTGGATATTTATAAAAGTTTAATTTTCAAGAAAAGTAACTCTTCAGGACCCAAGACTAAGAAAGTGGCCCGACACCAAACTTAAGCCAATTTTGTCAAACAGAAAAAGTTCTGTGGCACATTTTGTGGCTTTAGTGTATAATGCTGACTAAAGATTGGTTATGTAAGGAATAAACACTTGGGTTTGAATCGAGCCTTCAACAGCGCTGCGGTGTACATAAGCTTGTTTGACTATAACCTGAGGCTGAGTTACAAGCTCAAACCAAAGAGCGTGTAGGTTTTTCTGCAGGGTTATGAGTCATATGATGGACATCGCTGCTGTCACATTCAATATGAAAGTCGATACTGAGATGTCATCATTCCTGTCTATCTTCATGACGAACGATGTATACTGTTGACTCATCAGGACTGGATATTGGCAGGTACATCACAAAATAAACATAACTCTTGGAGATACATATATACCAGGTGTTTCAGTATTAATTAATAATGAGTTTCTGCATGCTGTGAAGACAATGAAGCTGCAATCTCACAGGAATGTCAGTACTGCACTAAAATGTTGTCTCTGGTCTTAAATAAGATAATGTTCACCTAAGATTTATCCGATTTCATAAAATATGACAGTCCTCCAACTAAAAGACATTCTTAAGGCAAACTGTGACCAACAGTAAAATCAGGAACCCTTACAGCGCTTTCACACTTGGTTCGAGTATCAGTATTCAGGACTGATTCTGGGCTCGTTTAGGGGGCGGGGCTTACAATCGCAAGTTTGAAGAATTCCATCCAAACGGTCAAAAGACTGCATAATTCCAGACGTCACTTTTGTGCATGCAGATTTGCAAAACGGTAGGCACTAGGTTCATCCGTTTGCACTTTATTGTTTTTCTTTGGTAAGTGGTGAAGACCATCATTCAAAAAAAACCCCAACAGATCCTAAAGACGCCAAATACATATTATTTCTCAAGGAAAAAAAACCCAACAAACGCACACCACGCTTTTTAAACTGACTCTCCATCCCATACTTGGTTGGTGTTCTTACAAGATCGCCTAGCATTTTTAAAAATATATCCTAAACAGTACAACATCCTGATAGACCTTATTTTTGAGTTGTTATAAAAAATGAGCACTGCTAGCTAACCTACAACCTAAATACACCCTACTTCACTTTAAAATAACCGCACGCCCTGTTATTTTCTAGTGACCATTCATTCGACGCTGCTGTGAGAACGCTGTCTGCCTAGCAACCAGACGCTGAACACAAGCTAGCTAAGCAAGCTAGCGGAGGAGATTTGGCTAATTAGGGAATATCGTATAACTGTTGTATAAAAATATTTGTTTAGTAAAACCTAACGATGTGTGGGTCAAATCGTCCGAAAATGATTCGTATGACTAACATGAGACGCTAACTGGCATCACTTCCACCATTTTGTGAATTTTTTAACATTATAACACAAACTCTAAGTCAATTCTTGTAAACTGGGAAGACACTTTCCGTAGCCCAAGCACACTGGAGTCCAGAAGGAGCAGGCGAATGCTTCAGCTCGGCATGTCTCACCCAGCATGTCCTCTTTCAGCTCTTTCTGTTTCTCCCCAGCAACACACTCGCTGATGGACACGGGCACGTGGGCCAGGTCATGGCACCAGATGCCAGGTTTGAGGCAGACAACGAGGTGACGAGGGCCTGCGTTTTAACACCACGCTACGCCGGGGGGAGGAAGCAGTTTCACTCCCATGGCAACTGCGACAGGGCCGATTACATAAGTGGTGAAATATAAGAAAGAGGAAGAGAGGCTTTTAATAACGCACGAGAAGGCCGCTAGATATCCGACGTGTCTAATTAGAGGCGCGTGATATCACGATATCGTAACAAATAACATCACGTCTCTAAATAAAACTAGCTGTGTTACTATGTGACCGCTTTTTGAAGAGTGTGTTGTCACTTAACTCAACATTTCATGTGTTCTTGAAACTACGAAACTTTTTACTTTCAGCATATTACGCGTATCTAACAATAAATGCTTTTAAACACTCATCCGCCATAGCCTGAGTGTGGGGGAGGGAAGGAAAAAAAAACTAAATAAAAAATCAATGACATTAAGTAGTCCTCCATTTTCAAACACGTTTCTAATCCAATCATGTCTCTTCTTCCATCCAGGAGAGCTGGGAGACCAAACGCTCTTTTAGACCAGATGAATGACTTGCATTTAAAAGCGAGGATGAGGAAAAAGCTTTTGTGGACCATCACGTGTTGCGCGTTTTCCGTCTCCATCTGTCGAGGAGGAGGATCGGGTGGCGCTGCAGACGTGACGGACGGCTCCGGCGCACACGCCTCCTAATCCGCGGGACCCGTTTAGGACGGCGGCTCTGGGTAGAACAGCTCGCTTTTAGATATCAGGGCTACGGTGTTGTCACGCTCAGAATATATGTGCGCTATACAGTCTATTTTTACCGCTGATATATTTAACACGCACAATATCATCATCGTGGACGTTTCAAACTATCAGCAGCAGAGATATATTTATATTCATCACGTCTGCGATTCAGTAAAGTGCTACAGAGGACATGCGGCATGCGCTTTCCTCTTTACTTGATTTAATTTCATTTATTTATGAAGTTTACACATTTAAAAAAAAATTCCCTGTTGAAGTGTTATTTCCCCACCGTGATTAGATAATCAGCCCACAGTTAATTCTAATACATTCTAATTTCGCTTTCTCTGCAATTTTTTCACTTTTAATGGCTGGGCAATATGCCCCCCCCCCCCAAAAAAAAAAAAATAAAAAATAAAAAAATTAATTAAATATATAAAGTAAAAAAAAATAAAATAAAAATCACAAAATGCCAGCAAAACAGTAGTTTTATAAATAATATAAAAAAAATATTATTAAAAAATTTATTTAACAGATTTACTTTTTGTTTTTTTTAAGATTTAAAAAAAGTTTTTAATAAAAAATTTAATTTTAGACATTTAAAAAATATAGATTTTTTAATTTTATAAAAGATTAAATATTTTTCACACCAGCTGTTTCCATTGAGTGTGTAAGAGGAAAATTTAATAAATTAAAAAAAAAAGAAAAAAAAAAGATCACGATATCTTAGAAAAGCACATCATGGCACAACATCAACATATCAAAGTATCGATATTATATCTTCATAGATCACTCAACCCTAGATGTAAATCTTTTCCTACTTTCTTACTGATGTTAGTAAGTAAAGAGATGAAACGTCGTAAATTTCTGAGTCACTGGGTGACGCTGTATAGCAACACAACGTCATGTCCGGACTCTGGAGAGAAGGCGGATCGATGATGATAAAAAGCAAATCAGTGGAGAGATCATCTGGAGAGATCGACGCCGAAGAGCACCTGAGCTCCAAAGTCCCTCGTTCTAATGAAAATAAACACCAGAGCTGTCTATCACGTGACTTTGTGACTTATGCTGTGGTAGACGATTTTGTACAGAAACAAGGAAAAAGAGACATAAGAGAAAAAAAACGTGGAGGAAGGATTGGTTGGGCAGCGAGGATTGTCTGTTCTGCAAAGAGAACTGGAGGTAGAGTGGAAAGAAACATAGCTATTTTTTATATTTCACTAAGAATCAAGTCGAGTTTGTTTTTCTGTTTCTTAACAGCCATTTTGGTACGACATGACAAACCGAAGCTTTATGTATTATTATTATTATTATTATTATTATTATTATTATTACCGTGCTTAAGTTTTTGCTCTCGGCAGGGATCGGGAACGCGTACGCGTGACGGCAGATGAATTTGCTTTCCTCTCTGACTCTCATCGGCTGTTTCTCAGCGCTGTCCTTGCTACTTGTTGTAGCGCTACACGAGCGGTCGCCATGGGAACACACAGCGAGTTAGTAAGAGACGGGGAAATCAGGGCTAAACCGTGTAGCGTGCATTCGGA
>CM074971.1:14691786-14705658 GCA_037577455.1 Pangasius macronema | reverse complement strand
GTGAGGAGTGATACAGAGGTGCAGGCTACATGTCGTGGTCATGGTCATGTGACCTACTGTTGATCGAACGCAGTTTGTGTGGCCACGCCCCCCACAACAAGCGCTTGTAACAGAAACGATAATAAAAGCAATCAGTTTGTTTTAAAAGGATGTGTGTGTGGTACACGCGTGTAACGAGCACGCACGCGTCGTGAAGACACGCCCATCTCGGTGATTTCTACAGAGATCGCTTGTTCCAGTGTGAATTGAATTATAAATACAAATACAGTGTGTCTGGAAATTAAATACGATTTACGATTATGATCCATTTTATTTTTTTTTTGGTTTAACATACTAAAATAACTGGCACATATTTTCTGCTGTCCTAGTCATGATTACTCGTTCATCGTGAGCGGCTCCGAGGATAAATATGTGTACATCTGGAGCACGTACCACGACCTGAGCAAATTCACCTCTGTACGGCGGGACCGCAATGACTTCTGGGAAGGAATTAAAGGTAAAAATGAATGAAAGATGACCGTGAAAGTCAACGCTGTATCAAAGATAGCGCCATTTTATATATTTATATTAAATGGCATCTGCATATTTGGCAAAATAGTTTATAATCATCGCAAATTTTCAATACACCTTGTCTCTTGAGGCCGGGCTTCGAGGGTGGAACAAATATCCAACATGGCTGCCATCTGAAAATATTCTTCAGCCAACCATTTCTTTAGTCTAAAAGCTATCGTGATAAACGTTTTGTCTCGTAGCCCATAACGCAGTCGTGACGTCGGCCATCTTTGCGCCACACCCGGATCTGATCGTGCCTCAGGAGCCGGGGGCGGAGAAACCCGATACCGAGTGCAAGAGCAACGTCACGGACGAATCGGAGCCCATCCCTTCAGGTAACACTTGTAGCCATGGCAACCAGCATCGCACACAGCTCTTGTTGCGTGTACGATATTAAACTTCTGCCGCCTCTCTCTTTCTCTTTGCTTACAGGAGCTTTAAAAACAGATCACACGGAAGTTCTCCTCTCCGCCGACTTCACGGGCGCCATCAAAGTGTTCGTCAACGTGAAAAAATACTGAGCGCTTTTAATCTGACAGACTGTTAAAAAAAAAAAAAAAAAAAGAGAGAAAAAGAACGACAGCTTTGTTTTAAAAACAGAGACGATTCAACGAGTATCACTTTATTGTACGTCTTTAATCGGAGGGCTGTAAACTCCGCCTACAGCTCCTGCTTCGTCTACCAGTCGGCTTCTGGTGAGTGCTCTGAGAGGGGGAAGCGGGGTCGTCGTTAAGCCCCGCCCCCTGTACAGGGAACAGGGACCCAGGAAGTGGAGATGGTGGAGGAAAAGGATGGAAACTGAGGAACATATCCAGAACGCGACGCACTTCTTTTATCTTTCATCTTTCTTTTCTTTTCTTTGGGCAGACAGCGGTAATTGGTTTGAGTCACAAGCTAGAATGTCGTCAGTGCACCCAGGGATGAAATCAAACTCATGCGTAGAAACATAACACACAATGAGCCTCATTTATCAGTCTTCACATAAAGTTGTTTGTACAGAGAACCAAAATTCATTTAAACATTTAAAAATTTCGTCAGCGCCGATCTTCTCAAGCCTATGTTAACGAACACCATTTCGTCGGAAATTACCAAGCGTGTTCACGGTACAGCTGATTTACATTTAGCATTTAGTCACGCCCACACAACTCCATAAAAGGAGAAGCTTGCGGAAGTGACGGTGGCAAAATGGCGGCTAAACGGTGAAAGGGTGCCTCCTAAACAGCGTGTGCTCTAAATTTTCCAGTAATGCAGCTCAGCCATTGCAGTGCATCAGTACAATAGACACACGCTAACCTATCCACCTATTAGAGGGTGCCATTACTTTTGTCTTAATTGGACAGCTAGGTTTATCATCTTAATGTATGGGTTGCCTTTGGGATTGCTTTCTTATAAGTTATTAATTTGAAACGACCACTTTTTGTCGTTCATTATACTTGTGCGTGCAACAGCAACTCTTCGCCACTCGTACGTCTCCTCGTACGTAAATTTACACAAACCAGTAGGATATGGAACTTTTTCCGAACTGGATCGCGTATTTCCGGTGCAAACGCTCCTGCGAAGGATTTCCGAATAAATCTGTCCGTATCCGGTTTGATACACGAGGCTCGTTGCAGATGCGTCACGGCTCAACAGGAAACGCGATGGACAATTTCCACCAACAACAGAACGCCCACAGCGCGAGACTTCAGTATTAACGCCACCCGTAAACATCAACAGCGGAAACTAAACGAATTTCTCGTGCAGTCGCTAATAAAAATAGGTTGTAGGGCCACGTTAACGTCATGGAACAGGTCGACACGTGCACATGCATCGGAGTATTTATCAGATTCGATACGGTAGCCTGATCGTCTGCGTGTAAGATCGGTGATGAGTCGTAGCTAGCTTGCTAGCTATAGGAAAGTGAACAAGGCTGAGAGGCGCTGCAGTGTTATTTTTGTTTGTTTGTTTGTTTGTTTTGATGAATGCTGAATCTCAGCTGCGTTTTTGTCCCCAGTTTGCAGTTACCTTGTTATTTTTCGTGTGGTGTGCCGAGCTTACTCATATCGTTTCATAGTATGATGAGTTCAGAAGGAAAGTTCGGCGTCTACGTTGATCAGAAAACACTTTTTCACATCGTTGTTCTTGGGTTGTTGACGTGTTTGTGGGTGGAGATACGTGTGTTTTGTTTTGTTTTGTTTTTTTTCCTTCCACCCACATGACCAGAAAAATAGTTGAGACATCGTTATATTCAGCAAAAGTTTTTATGCGTTTGTTTGTTTTTTCTTCCCCCCGAGACACCGCAACGCCGTTGTAAACGTTTTCTTTATGCTGCTGGTTTTCACTTTCTCTCTGTGTTGGTTTTGTGTTAAATGTTATGTATGAGCCAAATATCATAAATTACAGCTTCATATCTGATCAGAGTGATGTAAGCAAGCAGCCCTGCGGACACACACACACACACACACAGATTCCTAATTCGTTCCTATTCCACACACATTTGTGTTCATCAGTGTTACTGTATGCTTGAAAAAAAAAAAAAAAAGGATTCACTCAAGAATAAAGTGTAATGGTTTTCCCATGTAAGATGAGGAGATCTCGGGTAAACGAGGTATTTATGTCGACATCCGTTATTATTATTATTATTTTTTTATTATTGTTTTTTTTTTCTTTTTCCAGTCTTCAGTAAATCTTTATCCTGGTCCGGGCTTCTGTGGTTTAACAGTTTGTTTATTGTAACGTCCTGGCTGCTGTGAACAGAATGAGGACCTGAGAGAAGGAGGAGGTCTGTTTTTTTCTTTTAAAGCACAAAACAACTTTTCAACAAATACTTGAAATGAAATGAGACTTTCACAAATTCAGTGAGATCAACTTGCTCCGCCTTTCTCACTGCAGGACACGGCGTATAATGAAAGAGTATCGTTAGTCACACACAGCTGAGCCCTCAGTCCTGAAATTAGCCTCTCTTTCTCCAAGACTCCGCCCTGCACTGACACTGCGCTCGGCCACGCCCCCTCCACCATTTAGAGTTTGGGGAAATAGAAGCAGCCATGTTCGTCAGAAAGTATTGAGGATTAGGATTGGAGGATTGGTCCAAATTTCTGGAGGAGAAGGAGGAGGAGACAGGATCGGTCAAACAGACCGGTATTAAGACAACCCGCTTCCCTTTCTTAAACATCTGCTGATGTGCGATTGTGTGTTTTAAAAATGAACATCACGTTTGACAAAGTGCGTAGGGTTAAAGGAAAGCCACTGAAGTGCAAAGTGGTGCTCAGAACGCAAGATTCCCGAACTACAGACGCTGGACAGTCTGAGGTTTCTTCACCACTGGTACACCAATTAATAAAAATAAAAGTCACGCTAATGAACGTGTGGAATTTGTTCCTCTAAAGAATTTAATCAAAGTGTTAGTACACCAGTCTACTAGAGCAAGTGGGCGGAGCAATGAGGGTCAGGTGTTTCTGATGAGGGTCGTATACACTTCTGTGCTTTTTTTTCCCCCCTTTCATCTAATGATAAAAGTCGGGTTGAGCCGTTCATTTCCCCGTACAGTGAGACTGGATTCCACACGGTCTGAGTCACAGTTACCACCAAGACCTGTTTATTGTAAAGACTGCGAGACCAATCATCAAATCTTTACAGAGGGACGTTCCTTAAAAGGACAAAACTAAGACACCTGTACAAATAAATGCTTTAACTTCATTTTACAAAAAAAAAAAAAAAAAAAACCTGGGCCGACGCCTTGTCTAGAATCGGAGCAGCCACGAAGAGGAGGATTGTGGGAGACGTACAGACAGTAACTCCTGGCCCGAGTCCAGTTGAAGCGTTACAGGGAGGGTGTGTGTGTGCGCGCGTGTGTGTGTGTGTGTGTTGAGCAGTTCGCGGGTGCAGTCCATCGAGCTGCTTGAGAAACAGAAGGTCACAGAGGTCAGTGTTTGCTCTTCTTGGACTTCTTGTGCGAGCGGTGTGGAGATCGGGACGAGGAGCGCCTGGACCTGCGCTGTGGAGACGGAGAACGGGAACGCTTGGACTTCCGCGGAGAACGCGACCTCGTCCTGAACGCCGAGAAACACAACAGATGCTTATATTAATCCATATATACGCACGCTAATATTATAATATTTCTGAATATTAGCACATATTGTGTAAGGAATAAAACAAGGTGTGGTGCTGTTATAGGGAAATAATCAGCGGCACGGTGGTGTGATGCCGTCTAGCACAGAGCACAGTTACTGTTATCGCGATGAAACGTGCATCCTGAAGTGTTTTATTCCTCTTACGCCGCGGCGAAGGACAAGAACAAATGACGAGTCATGGGTTTTAATCTTCTGACCAATCAAAATCGAGGCGTGTGTATCGTTAGGATTTCTCTACATAGTTATATGTAGCAAACCTGACAGCGGGAGGAAGTTCAGCACTGTAGCAAAGGCTTCAAGCAGTGAACCAAAGCAACACTAATGGGACAAAAACTAAACTGCTAAATGAATACCATTTTACAGGCAGTAGGAACGTTGTGGCCAATAAAATGCCAAGCAAGCGACATGTATGTATGTATGTATGTATGTGTATTAACCTTTTCATTACTATAGTGTGTGTGTGTGTGTGTGTGTGTTTGTGTACCTCTCTCTCTTGTCCTCGCCCTCCCGGCTCCGTCCCCTGCTCCTCTCTCGGTCCTCGCTCTTCTTACTCCTCTCTCGATCCCTCTCCTTGTCCCGCTCTCTATCCCGCTCTTTCCCTTTGCTCTTGTCCTCCGCTCTGTCTCTCCGCTCCTCCTTTTTCGCCTTGTCCTTCTGCTTGCTCGACGACTTCTCCCTCTTTTCCTCTTCGTCCTTATCGAACTCCTGTGAAAGTAGACGATTGTACAAAGGCATTTTAGTATATTTTGGCTTTCAGTTACCAAAAAAACCCCAAAACTGAGATAATTCCAGACGTTGCCGTAGTAACAGTCATCAGTGTGCCTTGGGAAAAGAAATGAACAGCTGGAGAGTTGGTTCAAGTTAAATATAATCATCAATGAGTGAGAAAATGTTCCAAAAAGAAAAAACCCAAATACATAAAGCTGATCTTGTGTGTGTGTGTGTGTGTGTGTGTGTGTGTGTGTGTGTGTGTGTGTGTGTGTGTGTGTACCTTCTGTAGCAATTTGTTTCTGTAGTGTTGAACTTGCTGTTGAAGGCTCATGTTGGATTTCTTCTGCCTTTTCCCCGACTCCAATTCATCCTGAAACTTCATCACCTTCACCTGACACACACACACACACACACACACACACACACACACACCTGTATTTGGCATAATGCACAAACTCACTCCTGCCTACTGATTACTGCTTTGCTGGTATTTCAGCCCACGCTTTATTTCTGAGTGTGTTTCGTCTCTCTCACCTCCAGCTCTCGGAGTCGGGTCCGCTTGCTCTCCGACATCTCGAAGTTGCGCAGGCTGCTTTTAAACTCCGCCCCCTCGAACCTGCTGGGGCTGGCCGCGTCGTCGTCGCTGCTGCTGTCGTCATCCGAGTCCGCTTCGTTCTCCTTCACGCCGCTGAGAGAGGTTAGACGAATTAAAGGTCTGAATGATTATGGAGCAGGAGTGTAAGTGCTCTAGAGCTTTAAACAGGCAAAGTGGAAAGTGCAGGAAAGTAGAGCTGAGAGACTTTTACCTCGCACTCATCTCGTCCTCGGAGTTGGATTTAGCTGCAGGATCAAACGGGAGAGTCAAAACTGAGCGGTAATGAGAGAAAGACGAAGGTGTGAAGAGAGTTTGTAGTTACCCGAGTGTTCCACGTCGTCCACTCGCTCCCACTTAGACAAGGCGACGCTCGGTAGCGTCTTATCCAAGCCTTCGTCCACTGAGAGAGAGAGAGAGAGAGAGAGAGAGAGAGAGAGAGAGAGAGAGAGAGAGAGAGTCAACAAGAGGTACGATTCTACTTTTAACCAGATTTCCAAATACACTCATTGCATCAATGATTAAGACTTTATCAAGTTCTCCACCTTAGCAAACGTATTTAGCTTTTTTCTTCTTCTTCTTTTTTTTGGGCAGGGCAATAATTCCACTCAGCTGAGCTGAATTTCAGACTTTAATTGAGAATTGTCATTTTGTTCAGTATAACGCAGCCGTGTCTTTAAAACGAGACGCTAACTAACGCTGAGAGTTTTCCGTCGCACTCACGCGGCACGCCGTCGATGTCGTCCATCGCGGGGCCGAGCGGCACGCCGTCGATGTCGTCCACGGGGACGCCGTCGAGAGACGATGGCTCCCAGGGCATGGGAGATCCGTCCAGGTCGTCGAGCGGCGTCCCGTCCAGTTCCGTCCCGTCCAGAGGAACGCCGTCTAACGGAGCGCCGTCCAAATCGGGAGAGGCGGTCTGCAAGAAAACCGAGTCAGCCATTTTGTGATACAGTTCTAGACGTGTTCAGTTTCAGTTTGAAGATCTTTCGTTATATTTATGTATATATCTATAGCGAGCATATATAATGAATAGAAGAAATGTTGACATTCATTCTGTTTGAATGTTGTACGTTTTTATGTAGATCTGGGCTAGCAGGAAAAATGTCAAATCTAGCTAAATATTAACAACAGAGAAAATAAAACAAATGAGCAATAGTGGCGGTGATCTCGAGTTGGAAGGTCACCTCTGTCCTTTCGGGCAGTTCCTCTCCTGGTTTGATGAGCCCCAGGAAGATGTTTTGCAGCTGGATCAGAAAGGATTCTGGGTAGATAGCCCAGTCCTCCCAGGCGCGAAAGCAAGTCATGATCCTTTGCTGGAGAAAGAGGGAAAGAGGGACAGGGAAAGGGAAGAGAACTCGTCAGCAAACCAGACGAGTTTAAATGAAGTGAAGTTGTTCCTCCGCGACTCCGCATTCACCTTGAACTGCTCGGCCTGCAGCCTGGCCTGGATGTTCCGGTACGCCTCGCCCATGTCGCTGAAGATCTGCGGCAGCTTCGACTCGAAGCTGCACACGAACAATTACACACCGTTTGTCGGAGCGTTCCCAAATTGCAGACGATTAAACGATGCACTCTACAGATTAAGGGACAGAGCTTACTATTTGCGGTAGTAGGATGCGTTTGAGACTTTGGCACTGGAGTTGTACAGGATGTCCGACACCAGATAAAGCCTCGCGACCTGCACGACAAGCAGAACGACAGAGCGGGTGAGGACTGAGCACCTACAAATACAAGCGGGATTTATATACTGTGTGCGAGAGACAGCGTCTGTGGTGTACAGGACTGTGTGTGGAGTAAACTTTGTCACTGTATGTATGACATTCACGGTATTTTACAGCTTGTAGGTGTGTCCAGTACAAGTTCCTAAAATATTGGTCGTAGCTAAATTGTAGACAGTGTTGTGGGGTGCATCAAGTATTTCATCAATTATTAACAGAGTCTATTAAAAAAAGGCCCCAGTTCAGCAAGTTTTTTAAACATGAACCTGTCACAAATCCTGTTCTGGCCGATCACATGCATTTATTAATGGAAATTATTTAGCTGAAGGCAGCTCATCAGACCAGACACTAGCTACAGGGGGAGAGATTTACAGTTATTTCAGAAACAGGAAGCTTGTCCCAGGCTTTTCATTTTATTTCTGCTTTCTGAACAAATACAGAACATTTACAGATGACTGGAGAGAGAGGTGTGTGTGTGTGTGTGTGTTCTCCCTGAGTCGATTTCTATGCCACTAGTCAAAAGTAGTAACATGGATAGTCTTGTTTATAGCCGTAAACTAAATATCTGGATCTTTGCAGCTGGATATTTACAAAATCCTAGTTTTAATTACACTCTTGGTCTGATGTACAATCGATACACACATAACTGCTCTACTGTTTTTTTTTTTTAAGACATTTTAATATGGTAATAAAACCCAGAAATAAATAATAAATTTAAAAAAAAAACCTTACAGAAAACATTGAATTTAAGGCAGTCAATCATTTGGATTTAGAGGTGTGTGATAAAGTTAAGGACTGGTGTGTGTGTGTGTGTGTGTGTGTGTACCTTCTTCTGCAGTGGTGTCTGGATCATAGAGAGTGACTCAGCAATGCAGGACACCACCTCCTCTGCAGCCTCCGCTCTCTCCAAACAGAAGAGCATGGCATCACCGATCTCCACCCTACGGGGGGTTAAACCCCTCAGTAACACCTCCAGCTGCTCCCTGTGTCTGACACACACACACACACACACACACACACACACTTGCATTACTGATCTCCCTCCAACACCTCCATCAGTTTCCCGTGCCGGGCTCCACGCGGCCTGATTTTACGTGATGTTAATGATACAGGCGTAATAATGTAACACATACTCAGGTTTGAGCTGCCCTTTCTTTAGCTCCTCCTCCTGGAAAGGGGAGGGGTCATCCTCAGGCTCCTCGTCTCCATGGAGATAAGGATTGAGGACAGGGGGCCTCCAGAGAGAGCCGCCCCGGAACATTCGGAACATTGACGTCTTCCACTCGCTCGGATTTTCACCCTGAGAGAGAGAGAGAGAGAGAGAGAGAAAGCAAGAGAGAGAGAGAGAGAGAGAGAGAGAGAGAGAGAGAGAGAGAGAGAGAGAGAGAGAGAGAGAGAGAGAGAGAGAGATAGATAGAGAGAGAGAGAGAGAGAGAGAGAGAGAGAGAGAGAGAGAGAGAGAGAGAGAGAGAGAAAGCAAGAGAGAGAGAGAGAGAGAGAGAAGTAAAAAATGGTGAAGAAAGACAGAAAAAGACAAATGGAAAAAAAGAAAGATTGAGAGAGAAAGAGGTGGAGAGACAGGGAGAGCAAGGATGAGAGAGATACATAAGAAGTAATCATGGGAGGGAGGGAGAGAGAGAGAGAGAGAGAGAGAGTGAATAATGGTGCAGAGAAAGAAATATATAATGGACAAGAGACAGAGGGAGAAAGATAATGTGAAAAAAGGGAGAGAAACAGAGGGGTGGAGAGAAAGGAAGTGTGAGGACAAGGAAGAATGACAGAGAGAGAGACCAAGAAGAAGGAGAGAAAGATATAATACAAAAGAGAGAAAGAGCATGAGAGAGAGAGAGAGAGAGAGAGAGAGAGAGAGGGACAGACAAAAATAAAATGAAGAAAGACAGAAAGACAGATATAAGAGAAGAGAGAGAGAGAGTGAGGTTTCAATCTCATGAAAAAGAAATGAAGTAGATGAAGCAGGTTTTCGTGTGTGTGTGTGTGTGTGTGTGTGTGTGTGTGTGTGTGTGTGTACCTGCAGTATAGAGAAGAGCTTCCATCTGTAGTACACATGCTCCTGACACTTATTATCAAACAGAAATCTGTAGAATGAACAGCACAGTGTGACTAAACAGAACAGCATCTAATTCATCTATAATTAACTGTAACAGATAGGAGGAAGTATTACTGTGTTCCCCAGTGACTATGGAATACAAGACGCTTCGCCCTACATCCTGTCTTCTTATAGAAAACCAGTTCACATAATATTTTTACTACATCTAAAGATGGTTTTGATGATGATGGTCGAGTTCCAGTTCAGCGTTCCCGCTACACTGCAGGAACTGAGACCCGTTATGTGAAATAACCAAAAGTGATGCATTCTGGCCCACTGCAAATTACAGGAAGTAGCTAAACACCAGTTGTGTGGTTCTTTGCTGAAGCAAGTTTCCCGGAAGTACAAGTCCAAATGTCCTACACCAAAAAAAAAAAAAGTTTCTGAAAAAAGCTTTTGAATTCTGAAAAAAAAAAATTCTTTCGAGTTCTGAAAAATATTCTGAATTCGGAAAGTTGAGATCTGAAAGATTTTGAGTTCAACAAGTTTGAGTTCTGAAAAGCTTTTCTTTTCTGAATCTTTGAGTTTGAAATAAGTTTTTGAGTTCTGAAAGTTCTTGAATACTGAAAGGTTGGGCTCTGAATAAAGTTCTTGAGCTCTGAATAAAGTTTCTGAGTTCCAAACAAGATTTTGAGTTCGGAAAAAGATTGAGTTCTGAATGTTCTTGAATTTTTTTGGAAATTTTTGAGTCCTGAAACTTTGAGTTTTACAAAAAAAAAAAAAAAAAGAGAGAAGGTTTGGCGTTCTGAATCCTTGTGTTTGAAATAGTTTTTTGAGTTCTGAAAAGGTTCTGAAAGATTTCTGAATTCTGAAGCTCATGAGTTTTAAATAAAATTTTAGAGTTCTGAAAAGGTTTTGAGTTCTTAGAGTTCTTGAGTTCTGCATAAAATTTCTGAATTCTGAACAAGATTTTGAGTTCTGAAAAAGGTTCTGAAGGTTCTTGAACTGAATGAGATTTCTAGTCCTGAGAAGGTTCTGAGTTCCAAAAACATTTGAGTTCTGAATCTTTGAGTTTGAAATAGCTTTCTGAGTTCTGAAAAGGTTCTGAAAGATTTATGAATTCTGAAGTTCTTGAGTTTTAAATAAAGTTTTGAGTTCTGAAAGGTTTTGGGCTCTGTACATTTTCCTGCGTTTTTGAAAAGGTTTTAAAGCTAACAGTATTGTACAACCCCATAACCCTCGTGTAACCTACAAGTACACTGGAATTAGGCAACATGCTGAAATTAAAACATTAAAACATAGAGCATACCATAAAACTGGGGAAAAAATCATCTTATAGCCTGAAAGGTGAAATATTTTAATAATAGAATACCAACAGTGTGACCTTATTTAACAGAAACGATAACATCCGCACACTCCCACACACCTGAAGTCTGGGTTGTTCTTCTCCCGGCTCATGATGATGGCCTCGAACATGGGTCCCTCTCTCACCACAAACTCAATCATCCTGTGGATGAGGCACAGCAGGTTCCTGGCCGCACAAAAGACAAAGATATGAGAGCATGAATGAGTGTACGCTCCTCCCTCCCAATCCCTCTCTCTCTCTCTCTCTCTCTCTCCCTCTCTCCCCTTCATCCAGTCGTCTATGGTTATGTCAGCTCTGTCTCACCCTGAAGGACCTCAAACGTCATTTCAGTTCCAAAATTAATACTGAGAGATGAGTGTTTAAGACGACTTTAAAGATCCTGGATTACCCTGATCTGATCGCATGCCCATTCGGTCCAGCCAGGCGATAAAGATCGCATAATACTTATTTTTTACAATTGTAATAATCGTCACGTATGAATCATTGGCAATATTTAAGCTGCCAAATGTATCTGAATGAGCAAACGTGGCCGTGAGCGAATCTCTGACGATTTCCCTCCAAATTTTAATGCAAAATTTGCGTAAAAACAGCAATTATATTTAATGTTTACTTTTTCTAAACGGTCAACATTTTAAGCTTGATTTGAGCAGATAAAGTGTGTGTGTGTGTGTGTGTGTGTGTGTGTGTGTGTGTGTGTGTGTGTGTGTGTGTGTGTGTGTGTGAGAGTGTGTGTGTGTGTGTGTGTGTGTGTGTGTGTGTGTGTGTGTGTGTGTGTGTGTGTGTGTGTGTGTGTGTGTGCGCGTACTGAAAGGCTGCTGCATGTTTCATTTTTAATCACTTTCTAATTATTATTACCTTTAAAATGATTTGTAACATACAAGATTGTACACAACTTTTATTTAATCTTTTTTTTTTTTTTGCTTGGTTTTGGTTTGCGCATTTTTAGCCATTTTCAGAAATTCAAACTTTGGAATTCTTAATAAATATAGTTATCTGATGTTACATATAAATTTGTCTAATATTAGCCAAACATACACTGATGCGTTTTGTTTCATGTTGGTGAACTCAAGACGTTCTCCGTTTTCCTGGACAGCGAAAAACCGAGTCGAGACAAAAGCCCACCGACGTAAGATAGGGTGAAGTGGGCGGGGCTTACAGCGTGTCAGTAAAGGTCTGCAGGTCTGAATTTGGCAGCTTTATTATCTATTGATTCGGGGATCTATTGTGTCCGGATTTACCGTACAGTCCTCTCTAACGTATACACAGTTTCTTCAACATTGCATGGGGTTATCTATGCCTGACTTACACTTTTGTGTGTGTGTTGTTTACACTGCAGCACTATAATAGTAATTAAAGTCATTAATTAAAGAGCATGTACTACCTTAATGTTAGTCATTGCCATCTGGGACTATTGTTCTGTCCAAGTGTGTGTATGTGTAAGTGTGTGGGTAAGTGTGGTTTTGCTGAGTCATGCTGTGATATTAAATGGATAAAGAGCGTGTACCTTTCTGATGGGATAACCACTGTCACTACGGCGTCGTACAGAGTCTGTTCGTGACGTCAAACCACGTGATGAAGATACAAACAATAACGTAAGTTTATGCTTGTTAAATAATAAAACCATACACAACACTGCAACACATCCTCACTGTCCTAATCCTAATCATGGCAAGGTTAGCGTTATGAGGTATGTGAAGTACAATTAATACCACTTACCCAAGGACAAATGCACTGGACAAATGATTAGAGCCAAAAACAAATAAATAAATAAAACTCTGATCTATTACATGGATTAATATAAGTAAAAGAGTATAGTGTGTCTAAGATGGCTTCATATGCCTGATTTCAACCTTTCATATATTTACAGGTTTCCTTGTAGTGCCTTGTTTCAGGATAATCAAACACTGAAGTAAAACTGCATTAAACTGCATCCAACCTACGCCGTGTTTCTACGGTAAAATTTCCAAGTTCGGAAATGAAACTATGCAAGCAGTTGAACTAGCCTTGAATAAATTCGTCCTACTTCTGATACTAATCCTTATAAAAACTTTATCAAGCACTTAACAGTACAAGGGGCGTGGCACGAGTGATGCCACACCCCTGAGCAGTGAGCGATTTTTTTTTTTACCTTGTAGAAGTCATCAGATGCGCGGCTGCGGGATTTGGAGAAGTCGTTGCGGAAGCGGTCTCGGGGCTGGGCGTTGAAGGGCAGGCCTGAGGGAGGAGGCGGGGCCGTGGGCTTCAGCACTCCTACAGGAGTGTACAGGGGCTGAGGCGGGATTCTCACGGCCTTCCCCCAGCCCAGCTTCATCTCAAAACCCATCACCGTTTTACCTGCAGGGAAATCAGAAAGAAAGAGGATGAACATACACTCCCACTGAGGAGGGGCAGGGTTCTGGTTTCAGATCTCAGACAGGTTCGAGCTGATCGTGTATATATATATATGCACTTAAACATGATTCCACTCCAAAAGGTAATGTCCTGTCAGATCCTCTCAGGTTAGTTTACGTTAGATAATGACATCGGGCAAAGTCCTAGTAATATCTCTCCACTCTGCAGCCACTGGATGGGACAGTGTAAAAACCTGATTGGCCAGGTATCATAAACAAGACGACTGTCTCCAACAATCCCAGTTCTGGACATCAAGACACGCCCACGCAGAGCCTCCTTCATTTCCTCTTCCTCCTCCTCCTCCGTCTTCTTCTTCTTTGGGCTTTTCCCTTCAGGGGTCTCCACAGCGAATCATCACTCTCCACCTATCCCTATCTTCT
>CM074971.1:14679240-14691757 GCA_037577455.1 Pangasius macronema | reverse complement strand
AAGAGAACCTCAACATCTTCAGCTCTGCTACCTCTAGCTCTGACTCCTGCCTCTTCCTCAATGACACTGTCTCTAAAAGCCTCCTTCATTTCCATATACAATCTTAAAGACACACGTCATGGCTGGCTGGCTGTGTGCACTTGAGTGAACGTTTAGCAGTAAAATAAACCTCGTTACCATCTAAAGCGGCCAGCGCCCTTTCTGCATCCTTCCGTGTCATAAAGGCCACAAAGCCACGGTTGGTCACTCGGGTCCTCTCTTCTTCCGTCCGAGGCCACATGATCTTAACGCTGGCTAACGGGCCGTACTTCCCAAACTCCTTACACAGCATCTCCTCCGTCATCTGCACGAACCAGAGCACACCATTATTAATCCCAATTATTAAGAACTTGTTTTATTCCACAGTGGAGTTGAATTCTCAATGCTGCAAATCACAGGTTTATATTAATGCCTACTTTCGTACACATCATTATTTCTACAGTAACAAATCACGCAGTGACTTGCGGTATCAGTAACTCACCCTATCCTGATTATTCAGTGATCAGTAATGTGAATATTGCGCCTACCTTGGGATTGATGCAGCCGATATAAAGGTTAGTTGTAGTGGGCACCGTGGGATCGTCATCAAATACTGCAAAGAACATGAAAAAACAAAAAAAAAAAAAGAAGTCTTTTTAAATATAAACTCAAAGTCTGTTACAATAAGAAAACTTGGGCTGATGATGAATTAACTGTGATTAACTCCACATAACTGAGATTAAATACCAAAACATCTGTTCTGTTGAATTTATGCCACCTTTTAAAATTATAAAAATACAAGAATAGTGTTATAAAGCACCATTTACAAATTTTACATAAGTAAATACATTTTACTATTAATGTTTTTGTTATTAAATAATATTAATAATTTGTATGCTATACATTTTTTTAATATTGATGTTGCATCAGGAATCAGTAGCATCATTTTAATTAAACACAAAAAATTATTTACTTAAAGTCTTCAGTGTGCAGAAGCTCAAAAAGCACTCAGTGCTGGAGTACTAAGAGTGTGTGTGTGTGTGTATATGTGTGTGTGGTCTCACTTGACCGCCGTGTTAACGGTAGGTCCAGATCGGTGTGCACTCCTCCTGGGTCGTTCTTCTTCCTTTTGTAGCGCTCCTCTCTCTCCTCCTGTATTCTGCAACAGAGATGAAGGAAATAGTTTACATAATAAAAAAAAAGCCCCATCCAAAAACACTACACAGCTTATTCATTATTTTTTTAAATTATATAATTATACTGTTTGATCACATCTATTATCCAGTTTTTCAGAGGAACCTGGGTTAGGCCAAACATTCCGGCAGCACTCACTTCCGCCTCACGTTGCAATTATTCCAACACAATAGAAGTGCTGAGAGAAACAGGAAAACGGCAGGTGTGTTTAGAAATAGAGCGCAACACTCACTGCTTGAGCTCCTCTTTAAATAGTTCCAGGTTACTCTTCTTCTTCTCTTCTGTTTTCTTTTTAGAGACCTGTAACGGGAAGAAAAACGCAGTATGAGAAACACGTACAATGTAACATCACAGATTTCAGCGCATTACATCAACATTACATAGACTTTTAAAATGGAGGCTGCCCTGCCTCTGTCCAACAGACCTTTTAGGAAATTCAAAATTACTGAAACCATACATTGTACAGGGTCAAAACCACGAGACTTGCACCACGAACAAAAAGACGTCCATAGATAGGCATAAAGCGTTCGTGTAGAAGCAGCACTTGCATTGCTAACAGTGTGAATGACTGAGGGTTCACAGTCTGCTAGAAGGGAGTTGGCCCATAACTGCAGACCCATAACTGCAGACGGGCCAAGTCTGGATGCCAAATACGGCCATCCAGCTGGGATAGCTGTGAGGAAGTTGCTTCAGTCTGTCCACCAACAAGGATCAAGGGAAACCATGGGATGGACAGCCACCATGGTGCAATCATATGTCTGTCAATCAAATGTCTCCCACAACAGAGGAGTCAGAGGAAATGCATACAGGAGACAATCTGGCCAATCGTGTGACAGAGCATCTTGCCCCAACGGACTGGATACTTCCATCTAAGGAAACCACAGTGGTCTAGTGAGTTGTGTTCGCCAAAGCAAATAGATCCACTTCCGTCATGCCGAACTCCTGCCAAGTGTCTTACTCTATCTGGGTGGAGCATAGCCAACTCCTGGACAGAGCATCTGCAGCCTGATTGACTACCTCCGGCAGATAAACAGCCCTCAGTGATGCAAACTGCGGAGGTGACCAGGTGAGGATATTGTGAGTGAGACTAAGCAAGCTCTCTGTTTTTGTGCCCCCCTGATGGTTCAGATTGAAAACCGGCCTGCCAGCACAGGAAGGAAATGTCTCAAGGCCAGAAAAACTGCACACATCTCCAGCAGGTTGATGTGATCCATAGACCGGTCCTTCGACCATTTGCCACTGATACCCCTGTGGTTCTAAACTGATCCCCATCCCATGAGGGATGCATGCATGGGTTGTTACCACCTCCCGACGATAGGGAACAATTCCTAAGGAACACCTGCTGTCAAAAAGGCTAGCAATGTCCACTGCTGAAGGGCACACACACAACTGCGAGTCAATACAATCCGTCAATGACGATGACGGGATGGATCCAACTGGAGGTTGTTGTTCCACACCTGCAGGGGCCTCAGGTGAAGCAGTCCCAGAGGAATTATAGAGGTGGCCACCGTCAGCATCCCAATCAGCCTCAGTAACACCCCATACTCGAAAGATGCCCCCAGATGAAACTGAGCAAGAAGATTTAAGATATCTGTTGTCCAAGACGGAGACAGAGAGGCACGCATTGTGACCGAATTGATTGTCATCTCAATGAACGTGATGGACTGCACAGGAGACAGAGAACTGTTTGCCCTGTTCACTACGAGACCCAACTTGGAGACATGGTCCAGTAGCCTGGTCCCTCATCTGAGCACAAAGCAACCAATCATCTAGATACAGTAGAATCCGCAACCCCTGGGACCACATGGCCGACAGGGCAGCCTTCATACACCTTGTAAACACTCAAGGGGCTAGGGAAAGACCAAAAGGTAGAACCCTTAACTGATAAGTCTGGTTCCTGAAACTGAAGCGTAGAAACTTCCTGTGATGCACGGCAGTGGAACATGAAAATATGCATCTGTCAGGCTGACAGCTGCGAACCAATCTCCCTCCATCGCCGATGAAGAGCGTTGGTCGTGCGCAACATGTGAAAGGGAAGCTTCTTTAAGAACCTGTTGAGTTTCCTCTAATCTAAAATTGGACGAAAGCCTCCGTCCCGCTTTGTAACTAGAAAACATGTCGAGTAAAACCCGTCCATCTGAACTAGGGGGTGAACCTCTATTGCACTCTTCTCTAAAAGGAATGAATTTCTTGAGACAGCTGCTGAACGGATCGGGTCCGCCACAATAGTCAGGATGCGTCCCGAACACGTTGGGGGCCAGCGTCGGAACTGCAGCGTATATCCATTGCGCAGTGTCGCCAACACCCAAGGATCTGACACTGTGCCTTCCCAATAACTCAGATGATGTACCGTAAAATGTCCAACCACCGGCTCAAGCATCTCAGGCCTTGAAGAATAAATAGTGATGTAGCGCAAGTGCATTCCAGGCTCTACATGCTGGCGTCTGTTTGGCTGGAGCTTCCTGTACCATTTGAGCAGATTTGCCTAACTCTGATTTGCATTCTCATTTTCAAAAACAGTTAGCATGTGCAAAACATTGGGATGTAGCTACAGACCTCGGTGTTAGTCGGATACTCACAGATCTCTTAGACTCCGTAGACGATGGCGAGACATTCTGAGATGTTGGAGTGAATTTCGAGGCGGGTCTGTAGAGTTTACTCTTCTTCACCTCCGCTGCCTCCTCATCTGTAAAAGAAAGAGGAAAAGCATAGAGGTAAATCATACAGCATAAAAGCCCTGAAGGGGGCATGGCATTTGTGTGTCATTCCCAGTCAAGGCAGTGTGGACTCATAATGAAGGAAGCATGGACTATATGTGTGTCAGTCACAGTGAAGGAGGCGTGACCTCTGTGTGTCAGTCACAGTGAAGAAGGCGCGGTCACTGAGTCAGTCACAGTGAAGGAGGTGTGGCTTCTGTGCCTTTCTATCGAGGTGAAAGAGGTGTGGCTTCTGTGAGTCAGTTCAGGAGACACACTGTGTGCGCCAATCGCAGTGATGAAGGCGTGGACTCCCACTTCTCAAAGCTAGCACTTTCATTAAAACCTAAATGTCAAACTGATTTTAAACCTAAATCGTTTTTATATTGCATCAACAATTTGTAGTTTTATTTAATCTGCAGAAGTAGTGCATCACGATACGACTGGAGGATATTTCTCACAGATCGTTTCCAGAGCAGCGCGGTATTTCACCTTTAGTGGCGTTCACAATTCCCCCTCGTACAAACGTCTTCACTCCGCTCTTCTCACTGCCATCGAAAGATGCCAAGAACTCCTCGAACACTTCAGCAGCCTTCTCTTCCTCCTGAGACAATAAAACACTTGACAACTACGTTCTGTGTAATCCTATAAAACTAAAAAATAAAACAAAACAAACAAAAAAAAAAAACTAGCAGACACCAATTCATGAAGCAAATTTAAGAAAAGGTTGTCCTGTCTCTAATCATGCACTGCTTCAGTGGAGAGATTAATTACATCAGACTTTTTGAATTCACCTTTTTCTTGATGTCCTCCTGCTCTTTTTTCGTCAGCACCCTCTTCACTCCCGTAGACTTGCTCTTTTTGTCTGCCATAATGACTGTAACTGAAAAGCCAGCGACAGATATCATCACCACCTCCACCACCACGCTGTCTCTTAGGGGATGAGGCACGTGCTACAGTTAAATCAGTATCTAATACTCATTTATTAATTCATTTTGATTCGATTTATCCTCAATGATATACAGTCAAACACAAAAGTTTGTACACCCTTAGGACAAATTTCTACACGTAACAACAAGACAAAGTGCGTTTGGTTTCACAAATATTCAAGCATTATTAGATTAACAAAAATGGTCAGATAGTATAAAGTATATTACAACATAATAAACAGAAAAATAATACCCTTATACCATGCTTAAAAGTTTGCATCCCTAATTCTAAACATCATTTGACTAAGAAATGAAACACTTGACATCGTGTTGTCATGAAAAAATAATCAACAACAGTGTGGTGTGATGAAGCAAAGGCACTGTTACTGTTTATTATTTTCCTATTACAGCACATGCTTTTTTAAAATCAACTTTTTTTATCCATTTATAGTCACAATTAATATTGTGGAACGTCCTTGAAATAAGTTAGTTCCTGTTGTCCACCCCTCCCCCGCCAAAACAACCTCAGCTTGTCATATTACTGAGAAACTGTCCTTTTGCGTGTCTGAAAACGTACTGACTGTTACAAAGCACTGACACTGGAGACTCCTTAGATAAATGCTAAACAAACGTCTCAAGAACACTCAATGATTATGACACTTTACTTTTAAATGTGTCTATGCAGAGTGTCTGTTGTACAAGTCTCCATGGCAGCTGTTACTATAGAAACAATAATCCATTAGAACAAGCACATATAATATAAATATAAACCTGTGATCTGGAGCTGCAACTATTGGCAGAGCTGCTTTTAAAGAAAACTAATCAACCCATCAACTTATGATCAGGTTTGCAGGAATAACAAAAGAATAAAAATAAAGATAAAGACCAGACATGTGTATTATGGGTGTACGTGTTAAAATGGGCAACTAATAAAGAATGCTGATCAAAAGATTTTGTAAATGTAAGTTAATTTGTCATGAACTGTTTATCCCCTTGGTAGTCCCATTAGCTACTTAGCAAGCAAGCTAGCTAGCTAACTAACTAACTAAATAATTAACACTAAGCTACAGAAGCTGGCGAGCTAAACTTTCCAGAACAGCACGAATAAATTCAAAATGCTTTATATGATTTTAGTCTGCACGATGTCCACTGCACATGCACGAGGAGTAAGAGGACTTTTGGGATGAAGAGATAGCTAGGTAGCTAGCTAGCAAGCTAATGAACCTAGCAGCCTAGCTAGCAACCAAATTCGCACGAGCCTACGTTTGTTTGATACTTCCGAAAAAAAACGCACGAATAAGGATGATGAATAAATATATACATATACATATACATATATAATTTTTATCGTTTATGTGCTCAAAATTAGTGCAACTTACATGAGAGGTTTCCATCAACAACAAAAAAAAATAAACCGTGGATGTTTTATTATCAATCCGCCATTTTGAATTGTCCTGAAATGGAAATCGCGGAAAGATGACGTCACGCCGACGCGGACCAATCGGAGGACAGCAACCTTCCCTCGCTGACGCCGGAAGTGAAAAAGCTGCGACAAGACGGAATTAGCGTCTGAGTAAGTGCTAGTCATGAGTAAACAAGTTTAACTGTATGTGAAAACGTGTGGGGAGGCAAAATGTCTCAGGAGAAGAAAGCGGGGCTGTTAAAAAGGACGTCGTCGTCTAAAAAGCCGCTGAAGGAGAAAGTAGTGTTGATGTACGATGAAATATTCACGAAAGTCGACCCTGCCAAGGCGAACCCTCGCTTCTGGGACGAGCTCTTTTTAATGAAGGTGAACCTGGAGTATCTGGAAAACAAGCTGGAGGCTCTGGATGGTGATGAAGTGGTGATGATTAAGGAAAACATCAACAGCCTGTTCCATCACTGCGTCCAGGCTTTGGAAGAAGACCACCAGATCAAAGTAGTCAACGCTCTGCAGACTCTTTGTGCACTCTTCAGAGGTGTGCATCAAAAAAACAAATCAGCTACTGGCTTCGATATCATTAATATGCTGGTGGGATTTGACAAAGCTGAGCTCAGGATGAAGGATCTCATGGAAAGCCTGGACAGTTTGCTCTGTGGAGACGGCTCAGAGAGCCTGAAGAGCCTGTGCCTAAAGTTGTTACTCTGTCTGGTTACAGTGACAGATAATATCAGTCAGAATACTATCCTGGAATATGTCATGATCAACAGCATATTTGAGGCCATTTTACAGATCTTGTCGGACGTCTCAAGCAGAGCACAGCATGGCTACGACGCCGTGGTTCTCTTGGCTCTCTTGGTGAACTACAGGAAATATGAATCGGTGAATCCCTACATTGTGAAGTTATCGATAGTGGATGATGAACCAACTTTGGCTGGTATGGGCATGGTTATCCAGCAGGCTCTTACAGAATACAACAGGCAGTACAAAGACAAAGAAGAGGACAACCATGGAGGATTTTTTTCCACGCTGACCAGCATGGTAGGCAGTATGTTCATCGCTGACGCAGACGAGAAGCTGTCGGTGCAGACTAATGAAGCCATCCTGCTCGCTCTCTACGAGGCAGTTCATCTAAACAGGAACTTCATCACTGTTCTTGCACAAAGTCATCCAGAGATTGACATTGCAGCGACGCCAGTCACGCCCACCCCCACTACACCTACAACCCCGCTTGGTACCACCCCTCCTTCTTTAGACGTGATGCATAACCCTGAGCTGCCGCTGGACCCCAACCTTCAAACGAGCAACCTGCTGATCACCTTTCTCAAATATTCCTCCATCGTCATGCAAGACACCAAAGACGAACACAGACTCAACAGCGCCCGACTGTGCCTCATCATCCTCACATGTATAGCTGAAGACCAGTACGCTGACGCCTTCCTCCACGACGACAACATGAACTTTCGAGTAAACTTGCACCGAATGCCGATGCGGCACAGAAAGAAAGCGGCGGACAAGAACATCCCATCTCGACCTCTCGCGTGCGCCGTCTTGGATCTGATGGTCGAGTTCATCGTCACTCACATGATGAAGGACTTTCCTATGGATCTCTACATGCGATGCGTTCAGATTATTCACAAGCTCATCTGCTATCAGAAGAAATGCAGGATTCGCCTGCACTACACTTGGAGAGAACTTTGGTCAGCCCTCATTAACTTGCTGAAGTTCTTGCTGTCAAATGAAACCATTTTGCTGTCCAAACACAACATCTTCTACTTGGCTTTACAAGTTGTCCATCTCTTCAACATGTTCATCACATATGGAGACACTTTCCTGCCAACCCCGAGCAGTTACGATGAGTTGTATTACGAGATCATACGCATGCACCAGGTATTCGATAACCTTTACTGCATGGTGCTCAGGGTCTCCACTAACGTCGGCCAGTGGAAGGAGCCAGCAAGTAAAGTCACCCATGCGCTGGTTAACGTCCGAGCCATCATCAACCATTTCAACCCGAAGATCGAATCCTATGCCGCCGTGAACCATATCTCCCAACTTTCAGAAGATCAGGTGCTGGAAGTGGTACGCTCCAACTACGACACGCTGACTCTGAAGCTGCAGGATGGTTTGGACCAGTTTGAGCGCTATTCAGAGCAGCCCAAAGAAACAGCATTCTTCAAGGAGTTGGTGCGCTCCATCAGTCTGAACGTGAGGAAGAATGTTTCTCTCAACACTCTGAGTCAGGATGTTCTTTTGAAGGAGTTCTCTTCTATATCTTGAGATCTTGACACAACCACACACCCGTAACCGTAACTAAGGGGGAAAACAATCAAGTCATTTTTGTCTGCTAATTTTCAAGTCTGTCCCCATGTCCGAGTTTTGCTGGAAATCACACCTTGCTTAACACCCAGAGCTGAAAGTGTTTGCAACTATTTTGATTATACTAATTTGCTTCTTCAGTATAAGGTTTTTTTGTTGTTGATTTTATGGAGCATTTATCAGTTTTCTTTTTTTCCACCAATGTATTTGATTCAGATTAAATCCATGTAATATGAGACACATATGCTTGACCCTGCTGTGATTTTTTTTTTTTTCTTTTCATTTTATCTGATTTTTCAAAATGTTAACTGAACAGATGAATCATTTTGACTTAATATCCAGAGTGCATTGAGTTGAACTAATAAATTCTGCTAATATTCTTAAAGGTTCTTCAGTTCAGAAATTCTGTTTTGTCTAGGTATTACATTTAAGAGATGTGAAGTTTGATTGATACAGAATACAAGAAAAGTTTTACATATATGTATACGTATATAAAAATGTCAGAAAGCACCCACCCCGACTACACCTACTATCCAACTTGGTACGTTCTCTGGACTTGATGCGCAATCATAGACACCAGCCTGGACACCAACCAGCCACTTGTTCTCCAAGTCAATCAAGACTTCATCATTCTTGTACCTATACCCGAGGCCTGCTGTGCTGACGACGTACTCCAGAGAACTTCAGACTTGGTGATTGTCACTCAAATGGCGAAGGACTTTCCTAAGGATCTGCTGTCAGAAGAAATGCAGAATTAGGCTAAAGTATACTCAGAGAAAACTCTGATCAGCATTCCTCAACTTGCTTAAACACATCTTTCACTCGACTCTGCCGGTTGTCCATGTATGGAGATGCATTCTTGTATACTCAGCAGTTCTGATGACCTGTATCACGAGATCAGATCTTTATCGCTTGTTGCTCAGAATCCCCACCAATGAGTAAATGCTGATGTGCTTGATAACGTCCGAGGCATCATTTACAATTTCAAGTCTAAGACTGAATCCTATTTGGAGCGGCGCTATTAGAGAGGCGCTTCAAGCCAGGTTTTTCTTTTCAGTGAATTCTGCTCTATATCCTGAGATGACTACCAACATCCCGTAACTATAANACCATCAATCATGTAACTACTGATTTTCAGGTGTAGTTCTTCTTGGAGTCACCGTTTAACACCCCAACTTGAATGTGTTTGCAGATCTTCAGTATATTTTTTTTGTTTTGTTTTGTTTTATGCAGCATTTATTGGTTTTCTGTTGTTGTTCTTGTATTTTTGCTTTTCTTCCCTGACTATGTTCATTACAAATCATGTTTTTGGTGTCCTGCTGAACTGCTTGATTTTATCTGGATATTGAAAAGGTTAACTGACTTGATTTAATGTACAGAGTTCATTAGTGAACTAACAAATTCTGACACATTCAGATTGGATTAATTTTTGATAAATCTTCAGTTCAGATTGTCAGTGTTTCCCGGGTATAATGTTTATAATGATAAACATTAAAATTTTTATGTAATGGTCAAAAGTTATTAAAGAGATTCATAAAATTTAAGCAAGCATTCATTCAAAATATGCATGGCGAGCTACTGTTATGACCCTTGACACATTGTGTTTGTTTGTTTGTTTTTTTTAAACCTACTACTCACGATGTTCACATGCACCATGTACTCTTTTCATTACTGGCATTACTAGATTGTCGTAGGAAAGAAATAAAAATTCAAACAGAAAGAAAAGCCTGTCAATGACTGGTTTGATTGTGTTGTGTGGAAACTTAGCTAGAATTTCATCCAGATGCTTAGCAGTGATCTCAAAATGTTTCAAATGATGCATGTAGCTGTTTGTATGGAAAGTTAGTGTAGTGGAAGATAACCCCAGGCCTTACTAATGAAATAGACCAAATTACGCATAAAAAACTGCTTTATGACACTTTATGCTTTATGACAACCAGAGAATCGTCAACTTTCACAAGGTTTCGTAGAAAACATTTGTATTTTTCACACATACTTGACCTCATACATAAGTGTAATTTAGAAATAAAAAGCAATTTAAGAGCTCAGAAGAAAATCTGATTGTTGCATGTCCAAAACCACACGCTGTTCATGCTGTATATTCTGCACTAGTTAGAGAGTTTTGCCATTTTATAAATGTTGAAATTAAGAAACACACTCCTGCAATCACACAATCCACTGCAGCAGGTTAGAATTCAAACCATAACCTGTGCATTACAGCTAGATATAGAGTCAATGGTCCAAACAATGGTCTTAAGCAATACCATCCTCTCTTAATGCACAGTTTCATACACAGTAATGGTCTGAGGCATGCTGTGAGTTTCGACCTAAGAGTTGTTTTGTGATGTTCTGGTTTCATTCTGGCAACAATGGGCAACCTAAATGGTGCCCTACTTCCTATGCCCAATAAATGGCAAAGTGGATTTTGGGTAGCAGCTAAGCAGCATCATGCAGTCAATTCAGATAGATTATACTGTCAATCCTCCATATCATTAGTATGCAGTGGAATGAAATGTTTCTTCAGGACTGTAGTGCAACACACAATACAGCAGCATGGTATGCTGGGTGGCATAAAGTGCAAATACACCACAGTGTGAGACGTGTGCACAAATACAGTATACAATAAGTACACAGGACGGTGCATGACAACAAAACTGTACTGTATGGAAGAAACCACTGCAAGGTTACTGTTGACTGTAACCTGGTGACTGTATCATGCAACTGCTTGGAGAAAATATGTAGAGGCTGTGCAGTGATGGGTCCTGATTAAATAGCATATTGCATTGCATTGTGGGACTTTAGACGGGCACTGGATAAGCTCCAGTATGCTACCAGACAGAGGGTACACAATGATTAAAAAAAACACACACACACATCAGAATCTATGGAAATGAAAAGATAAAAAGATTTTTTTTTAATCATGTGCTCACTCTCCCAGGATAGCAACTCCATTTAGTTGACTCTACACCATCCAATAATAAAATAAGTCCAGGTATGACTTAAGGGATTAGTGCTATATTTTGTTCCTGGTTCTGTGGTGCAATTCAAAGGTTGTGGGTTCGAGTCCAGTCAGAGTTGTAGGTTTTGTGGTGCAGATAGGAAACAGAAAAAACCCACCACAATACCCAATTGCACTGGTAAAATAATACAGAAGAACTTCTCAGATGGATGACTAGATAGATAAATAAAAATGAGGTAGATTATAAATCAAAAAGACAGACAAACAGTCACATAATAAATAAAAAGAAATAGACAGACAG
The DNA here is from genome assembly GCA_037577455.1 of Pangasius macronema. NCBI lineage: Eukaryota > Metazoa > Chordata > Actinopteri > Siluriformes > Pangasiidae > Pangasius > Pangasius macronema. Next base: position 14,679,921 of record CM074971.1, on the reverse strand, counting down.
ATGAGCCCATGAAGGTAAACCTGTGATTTGCAGCTGCACTACTGTCAGAGCTGCTGTTAATCTTCTGACCAATCAGATTGAAGAATTCACAGCTATTATATTCCTACAGTAAATATTTAATACACAGTGTATCACACCATATGCAGGTTTATACAGGAACTGAAATCACCGACTAAAGCATTATAAACATTCATAATGACATACTCTTCATGTTTTGTGCACAGTTACAGCGTGACTTTTACTCCTAAATTCTGTTACCTCTAAAAAGGTCACATTTTTTAAAAAATATAAAAAACTGAGTGTCTGTGTTTTATGCTTCTTAATTCAAACCCAATTTCCGTAACATGAATGCAGAACATGAATCCTAAATGAATAAATGTGATACCAGGGTCCAGAATTTGATAAGAATTTGCTTAAAGAATTAACGCTAGGAAATTTATTTATTTATTTATTTATTTATTTATTGTTTGATCGATCATTGCATACATGTATAATTAGGAACTAGTCATGCTGAGCACAGGGGGCGGGGTTATCATAGCGGAAGGGGCGGGGCTTCTCTCAGTTCTCTGGAGTGAAGGTGAAAGTGGAAGTAGCTCTCGACTCGGAACCAGAGCATCTGCGCCATTACACTTCCTGCTGTAACGGACTAAAACAGGAGGAATGTATGTGTGTAGACAGAAG
>CM074971.1:14664152-14679140 GCA_037577455.1 Pangasius macronema | reverse complement strand
TGTCATTTGTTCAACATTCAGTGTTAAGCAAATACTGTTCAACACTGCACACACAATATATATATATATATATATATATATATATATATTGTGTGTGCAGTGTTGAACAGTATTTGCTTAACACTGAATGTTGAACAAATGACAGTACAATGTGATTGAGGAGCTATTGGGACATGATTTATTTCTTATAGTCATTGTTCAGCCAAAGAAAATGAAGAAATGTAAGTTAACTAATTACCTTTTTTCCTAGAGACTAGCTAGTTAGCCATTAGAACCAAAATGTTAATAATGAGATCAAGAATACAAAAAACAAAATTCACCTACTTCATTTAATTTCTAACAACTGTTTTCTGTTTCTCCCTTTCTTTTATGATTTCTTAATTCTACATACTTATGTAGCTCAGGAGTCATGAAAAGGATCATGAAGGACACATTTGTAAAGAAATATGGGACTGATTTTCTCTTCTTATATGCTCACTTTTTTCTCCAAGGAAATTGGTGGTCTTGTCTTGATCCAGCAGTGTTTCAAGGACTTGTGCAATTGTACAAAGAGGCTATTGTGTATCTGCTCCGGATGCAGAAGATGGGAATTTCGCCATCTGAGCACAGGACATTTACCTGCTTCCTCAGTACCTGTTTGAAATTTCTGGAGATTCTGCACTCCGTAAGTATTTTGAGTGATACACTTTAAGTACAACACAACACATGACATGAACCTGTCCTCAAAAAGATGATTTAAGCCCCTGCTTAAGGGCCCCAACCATTTTCTGTCCCTATTCCTTAGCAATAGAGGAAGATCAGAACGGGGGCATTTCTAGAACTTTAAGGTATGAGGGGCTCAGCCACTATCTATCTAAATATCTGACCTGGCTGATATCTAAGAACAAAAGTGTGAAATGCTGTTTTGTTGTCAGATTGATGTTACTAGAGTCAGCTGCCCTGACTAATTATGCTCACTCAAATTATGCGTGTTTTTTTTTTTCTTCTCTCATTTACAGCCAAAAAGTTGAAAACGGTGCCCCTGGGTTTGACAGAATAAACAAAATATACCTTGGTGGCTGTCAGTATACTCTGAAAATCTGACCTAGTGTAAACCTTTGTGGGAAAAATTGCTAGTAGTTTTAAATACTTCTGTTAATAAGTACATGAATCAAATGATTTCTTATGTTGAAAAAGTATGACAGCCTATAGATTACAATATAAACACATGTACCAGTAATCTGGTTTTAATAGACTACATGCTGAAAGCTGCAGCCCCTGCCTGACTGCCATTAACCTCACTTTCTGACCTGTCTAAAATGAACAAAATGAATCAAAAAGAAAATCAATAATACTTGATTACAAAACAAGGAAATATATAAATATAAAAACTATTTTGTCTAAACATAGGATGTAGAAGATAGGGATAGGTGGAGAGTGATGATTCGCTGTGGCGACCCCTGAAGGGAAAAGCCAAAAGAAGAAGAAGAAGATTTTGTCTTGTGGACTATATGTAAACATCTGTCATGTGAAATAGCTTAATCAGGGCATTACTAAATAAAAAAACAAAACAAAAAAAGTACATTTTGCAGATTCTGCAAAGTACTATAATAATAATAATCATCATTATTTATTTTTAGGTGGTTTGAAACACACCAGTGTTGAGAGAACACACTAGGGGTGAGAGAATGCTAGTCATCAGTGAAAACCATCAGAGATTTACTCTAAGTTAAGAAATTACTTGTGATTCATCTTTTGTTCAGTAATAAGACTGAACAAATCACAATCAAGAAGCATGAATGTGGCTGCTTATTCACCATCACTGAAGCATTTCATGTAAACTTTTAAATGGGTTTTATTCCAATGAATATACTAAACCCTTAGCACTGTGAATTTAACCCTGACCACATCACAACCGTGTACATGGGCTGTTGTATATTGCAAAAGTATTTTAAGAGTTTTGTTATTTTGCAATTTCCTTCATGTTTGCATTGTTGCGTAATTCCATGATCTGTGAGTCAGGTTTGAGACATTCCCATCAATGACACTCCTGCCAGTCAAGTGGCTGGTGGCACTCAAAAAACACAATAAAAAAAAAAAAATTATAATAATAAAAAAAAGATCCGTGTCAGAAAAACAGAAGAACGGATGAAGGGATGAGGTACAGAAGACTGTACTAAGCAAGCTGAGTCATCCAAACTCATTGTAACTCATCAGCTTTCTTCCACAGAATACTGACTAAAGACTCCTCATGCTTAAAAGTAATCTTGAAATAAAGGTACATTACAAAACCAAGGACATTAAAATTCTAACCATGAATCCTCACATGATTTTTAGTTTCCCACCAAATGACTCACTACTTGAAGGCATTGCTCAGTTTCTATTGTTATCAGGTGCCAGAAAGTACAACTCGTGTTCTTGTGAGCACCACAAACCACTCGTCTGGCAGGAGAAACTAAATATCATAGTTAATGTGTCAGTGCTTTTCTATCAGGAAACCATCAAAAAACAAATGACTTCTTATGAAGTCTCTGAAACCTGTGATGTGGGTGTCATGCACATAACCTATGCATGGCACCCACATTAAAGGTGTTTGGATTTACTTAATGCAAAGGTAATTTCTTATGGGTTGGATCCTGAAATACAGTGAAATGCTTTCATTTGTTAGGGAGCATGGTGAAACACGAACATGCATCTTGATTATTTTCTGTTCTTATGACCTCTGGACTTCCTTCCTTCTAGAATGTTGTGTTTCCCTTTTTCCAGGGAACTGGTACATACAGTTTCCAGGGAACTGGTGCATAGAAATGCAGAGGCTATTCTAATATTTGTGACATTAACAAGAGACAGACTCATCAGAATTTTGCAAGATTAAATCCTTTAGTGGTCCATGTAAGGGAAAGAGCAGAGCCTACCTAAAAAGTTTCACATGCGTTGGTTTATAAAATCAGATTAATCTGATAAACTTGAGGTACAGCTACAAACCTGATGTACATTCAGACCTACTAGAATTCTCAGTCTGGACTTCATGCTACAGAGTTGCAGTGATCCACTGCACTTGAAAATCACTTCATCTGACTCAAAACCATCAAAAACAACAAAAAATGCTCTGCTAGTCATCATGTTCTTCTGCATAAACAATAGTATGAAGCTTCTGTGTAAAGTCAGAGGCTCCACTGAGATGTTTTTGAGACATATGGTAAGCTGAAGGAAACCAGAAATATCAGAAGTGAACATCCATCTCACATTTAAAAACAACAGTAAAATTAGCATGCAAACACACAATTGGAAAAGGTCATTTTATTTGAACTCCCCCCCCCCTCTTGTGACCTTTGAAGCCATTCATTTATTTCCTTGTATCCTTAAGAAATGTTCTAATACTTTTATACAGAGTTTTATACAGGAATGGCAAGTTGATCACAGAGGATCCAGGCATGCAAACAAAGTCATGTTTCATACAAAACATCTATCTACACGCATCTTTGTAGCAGTCATACAGTCCTGACAAAAATGTATGCACACTGACACCCGCTTTATACAGAATAATACAGATTTGCAAGGAAATTAAAAGCCAGTATGTACTGCACATGCTTGATCTCCAAACCATTTCTCTATTGTCTTAATTTGATGTGAGTTATGACTCACATCCTAAAACAATTAATTGGCTAATGTGCAGTACACTGATTCCTAAGAAAAAAAAAGTTAACAGCAAAGTACCTGAATATGGTTTAAAAAAAAAAAAAAAAGAAAGAAAAATGTTGCTTTAAGGAATTGTGAAACTGTATGAGGAATGATAGTGAAGTGAAGAAGAAAAAAATGGCAGTCTGTAGCTTGGCATTTCGGGGCAAAAGATATTCTTACTAGTACAAAACTGCATTATTACAATTGCATAATGCACCAACATCATAATCACAATCCAATGGTGCATTACACAGGTTATGTACAAATTATGTTCTTTACAGTGTAACAAAGCAATTCTCTTAGACATACATGGAAGAGAGAAAAGCAAGACTTGTTTTTAGGTGTCATCAAAAAATTATTTAGACAAGGAGCTGTAGCTGGGAAAAGATTTGCCAGTCGTAGAAAAATTACCTCACTATGTGCTTTTCTGAGAGGACCATAAGTTCATCTGCACTTTTGGAACACAGATCAACTGGTATTCATATTCACAAGTAGTTCACCAGAATTAATTTTTTAGCGAGTGGTTTAATATTTTAATGTTTAAAAAAAAAAAAAAGCGAGTACACTTGGAGCACTGAATTTACATTATGTTACGTAAAATCTTTAATCATGAAACCAGTTGTGATTATAAGTGCACGAAGTATTGTTTTTTGTAGTTTCTCAACATTGTAATTGAGGGCTATGAAGTAGCAGTGTGAGAATGGTGGGCATTTCCATTTCAAGTGGTCTAATACAGGTTGCTTGACCATTTTTAATTTTCCTAATTTTTGAGTGATTATCTCTATGTATTGCCATTGAAAAACCACCTTAAAAAATAACAAGGAAAAAAGGAAAAAGTAAGTCTCAAACCTGAAATGTTCTGCATGTACAGTTTTTTTATGGGGGCAAAAAAGTGCAATTTCTTTTAAAAATTCCCCTGAATATCTTTAAAATTTTCACAGAGANAGAATTCTGCTGTAAAAATTCTGAGTTTGAGATTCTTCTGCTTACAGAGCTAGGGCTAGTAGAAATCTGGAGAAAAACCTATTTTATTCATGCATTTTGAGTAATGAACAGAAGTAATATAAGATTAACAACTAATACAATTGAACAGTATTTTACAGTAACTGTGTTTATGATTGACATACAATATGGGCAACAGTGAAGCATGATCGATCACAGGGTATGAACAGTGTCAGTGTCTATCAATGTCTATCAGAGCTATGATGTTGTTCCTTCTGTGATAAAAGCAGTAACTAACTACAGCTCAGAAGTCACTTACTGCTTTTATCATGGGATAAACACCACCGCAGCTCTGTTTATGACACTGTTCATTTGTAAAACACCCAACTTAACACTTAAATTCCATATTTGGATAAAATCTATTCCCGCATACCAACTGAACACCTGTACCAACATAATAATAGGCCCTTGAGGTCCACTGTTCTGCAGAGATTAGCTCCAACACTAATCCAACACACTTGAACAAGCTAAACAATGTCTTCAGGACTACTAGAAACTTACATGCAGGTAAGTTTGGAGGTTGGAGCTAAACTCTGGAGATTTGAAGAATCTGAAGATAGATCATACATCACTGTTGCCGATATCAAATGTAGTAACATTTTAGACCTCTCTGACAAGCATATGATATTGTATGTCAATCACAAACATAACTACTGTAAAATACTGTTCATTTTTATTATCTCTTATGCTTATGTTACATCTGTTTCTTTCTCAAAAGGCATGAATAAAGTAGGCTTTTCCCCCAGATTTCTACTAGCCCTAGCTTTGTAACCAGTGGAATCTCAAACTCAGTGGAATCTCAAATTTTGTTCAGCAGAATGCTACTATAGAGGACTTATTTCTGTGGTCCCTACCAGAGATTTTCAACCAGAAAGTGAGGAGAATTAAAAAAAAAAAATTTGCACTCTCACTCCCAAAAAAAGAGACATCTCAAACATCAAATGTTCTGCATGCACACCATACTTACCTGTACTTTTACCCCTAAAAAAAGTTAAGAATGTGAAACCCTTCCCATTATAAATTGACCCTAAATGTGGAACTGTGAGCAATCTTGAACATTACAATTTGGCTTAAGTTCTAAGTCTAAGGAACAAGAATGTGCAAAATGTTTATATGTAAACATGTACTTTGTAATGTGCTCTAGAGATCAGTTTTTGTTCCAAGGAGCTAAGACCATCCTGAGCCGAGATACTGAGGTTTCCGTAAACAGCCGTATAACCAAATTTGGTGTATGTCATGACATAAAGATGGCCGTTGTAGTTAAACCAACTAAAATAATAATAAAAAAAAATTGTGGTTTTGCAATGCCAATACATAGAGGTAATCACTCAAAAAAATTATGAAAATTAAAAATGTTAAAAAAAAATAAACCTGTATTGGACCACTTGAGATGGACGGAAACGGTGGTAGTATATCTATGTCTAACAAATATAGTTTAGGAATGTTTGTTTATAAATTACTGAATAATTTAATCCTTATTAATTACTGAATAATTTAATCCTCTGCCACTCCAGTGTTTTATGGTATTAAATTAAAGGTTAATATTAAGATGTAATCAGATATCATGTACTGAAAACAACTATATACAGTTCTATGATCACTCTGCCAGGTTTTCTGCATACTGTTCCAGACCTAAAATGAAACACACTGGGACATTTCGGTCATAAAATGATGAGCAGATCAGTCATGCTAACCTTCAGGCAAAACAAGGCATAAACATCTACTTATTTTGCATTTAGGTGGAAAGGTGCTGAAAGTATTTATGTGGGCCATAAATAATAACACCTCAATCATTGCAACATGACAACATTCAGCATGGTTTTGGGGGTGGGGTGGGGGAAAGCGGGGGAAAATCATTCTTCAGAACATAAGACTAATTCATGGGCATTTGACTGGAATCCCACCTGAGCATTACAATGAAATAAAACCCAGAATAGCACATAAGGCATATTTCTGACGCTGGTTTTAAAAAGAGTCAGGGATGTAAAAAAAAAAAAGAAAAGCTGAATAAATACACAATAAATACATAAATAATTTCTTGAACTACTCTCTAGTAGTCAGGGGTTGATGCAGGTCACATCACTGTTTAAAAACCTACTTCATGTTTACAGTACAGGACAGAAGTATAAAGAACCAAGAAAAAAGTATAATGGTTAGTGAAGTTAAAACGATAAGGTCATGAAAAACAGATAGGAATAGCTTAGAAAGTTAAGACTCTGGTCACACTAATACTGTGATTTGCTTCAATTGTCTTTCCTTAAACTAGCATAGCTCACAAGCACACAAGATGCAATAAATTGTACTGTGTTTGATTTACTTTAACGCCTTGCTTGCATTTCCTACTCTAAGAATTATGATGTTGAAAGTTCCTATGTTGTGTATGTGTGAGTGCGTGCATATTTGTGTACTGTGTTTAACATCGACAAATCAAAAATTAAAACTGGACTAAAAACTGTGATGCAGGGCATAGATATATTTCAACTGAAACATTTTAACTCATTGAAATCATTATAGTCCCCATGATACTACTAAGCATTTCACATAATTTATCCAATTAAAAATGTTGATCCACTTTATCCTTTTTGAGTGTATGTTGCTCCGTCAGCAGTATTTTCTGTACATTCCATATTTTCTGCTCAGTAACAGTGTGCATTCAGGGAAACACACTAATCACTGACCATCTCCTCTCCTGTCCACAACTTAAAATCTGTGTTCTTCCTACATGTGTTGAAGGAATTCTTCCAAACACTTCTCCAATTTAATGGATTTAGTGGCTTCATGCAGGAGGAGGGCATTCTGATCGATGTGATAAAGTCAGCCCATTGCTCCATATCAGCCAATCAGTTGTTCGAATTCTTCCAGTCCTTATCCATGTGGGCTCTCTGGTATACGAGAGAATGGAGTGAAGGAAGATGGAATAGGGGACGAGAGATAGTGAGAGGTAGGGAGAGCAAAGTAAAACTTCCATTCACCTGTGTGGGAATGACTAAATATCATTTGTTGGGGTAGCAAAGCTGTCCAGTGGTTAAAGGAAATATGAGAGAGTGATAATTTTACAAATAAATAATGATTTTTCCCCATAAATATAAAACTCACTACCACTCTCAATAGTTTGTTACCAGTGTTACACAGTGTTTGGCAAGTGGTGTTGGCTAGTTTTGCTAATTTGTGTAACATTTGCGAAATGTTTGTATGGAACCAGATAGACAGGGAAAAATGCACTACCTTAGATGAGATCAATGGATAATATTCTATCTCTGTCTACTCTCATTTTCTCTCTGTCCCTCTCTCTCTCACCAGTCTCTCAGTAGCTCGTGTGGCATTGGACTAAGGCTAGTAGGTTTCAGACCTTTCTGTTGTGGCTTCTAGCAGGGATAATTAAGTCTGCTCAGAGAAAGCTTTCCTGTGGTCGAAGTTCAGAGGCTAAAGGAGAGGGTATAGCAGAGTGCTCAGAGGGACATAAGGCAGGATGGACAATGCTAGGGAATGCCCGGTTATCCTGTTTTTTTTTTTTTGGGAGCTTTGTCCCAGTTTGAGTGCTACATGGTGGATGTCTGAGTTGGCTTGGATGATGACAAATCCAGCAAAGCTTGAACGGTAACGCCCACTTTCACCAAACCTCTTTCCTCCAGAATGTGATGAGGCAAACACAACTTGTCCTGCAGGAGAAAACACAGCAATAGTGTTGAAGCCCCTCTTCTTGAATTCAAGAACCTTTGAACAATCCAACAATATATTATCTTTACCTTTTTTATAATAAGCACACACACACACACACACACACGTAGGCATTTGGACATTGAAATAATTATTGTTATCGTAGCTGTCTACCACAATATCTTGGAGTGCAGACCTTCAGCTTTAATTTGAGGGTATGAACGGTGTAATAATTAGCTTATAGGTGTAAATTCTTTCCCTGCTGAAGAAGAAAGAAAGAAAAAATGCTTCACAATAGTTGACCAGATCAAGAACACCGTAGTTGTGTCTGTGTCAAAGTCAACAATCAAAAGACAACTTCACCTGAGTAAATACAGATGGTTTACCACAAGATGTAAACCACTGGTAAACCTGTACAGTTCTGGAACAACATTCTGTGGACACTTGGGACCAAGATTACCAACTTTTACCAGAATGATGGGACGAGAAGAGTATGGTGAAGGAAAAGAACTGCTCATGTTCTGAAGGATACCACCTCATGTTATGGCATATATTTGGCCATACTGTGTCTGAATGCCAGTTACTCAATTTATTATTTCTTGTTTATAGAACTGTTGTTACTTAGCAATGCTGATATTCAGTACAACAGCACACTTGCTTGAGTGATATTGCTTAAATATACTATCAGGTCCATAAGGTTAGGTTTGGTTCAACTTCATTATCATTGTCAGAGTACGAGTACAGAGACAACAAAATGCAATTAAATGCAAATAACCATAGTGTCTAATGCTAATTAACGTTAGCAGCTAACGCTTAGAAGCTGAATTCAGCATATCTTCCTGATGGGAGACACACAAACAGCCCATGGTGGGGGTGGGAGGTGTCCTTGATAATACATCTTGCTCTCCACAAGCAACACTTTTGATAAATGTCTGAAATGTTGGGCAACTGTGTTCCAACTGTAGGGCAGGTTTCACTACACGTTGAAGTTCCTTCTGGTCACACACTACAGTCATTGTAACATACTGTGATGCCGTTTGTAAGGATGCTCTCAATGGTACAGTGATAGAAGTTTACCATGATCTGAGGAGCAAGGTGAGCTTTCTTCAGTGTCGTCAAAAATACAGGCGCTGTTGCGCCTTTTTAAGAGAAGAGGTGTTGAGGTTCCAGGAAAGATTAGCAGAGATGTGGACACCCAGAAACTTGACGCTAGAGACCAGCTCTACCTCAGACCCATTAACAAGGATAGAAGTGTGTTTGTGGATCCTCAAGGATTTCCGGTAGTCCACAATCAGTTCTTTGGTTTTCTGGATGTTACGGTCAAGGTTGTTATTGGCACACCATTTTACTACTATAGGTGCTGAATCTCTTCCTTGTAGACTATCATATAGTAATCTCTGATCAGACCAACCAATGTAGAGTCAAGTGTGCGAACTTGACTATGGAGTTAGAGGTGTGCACAGGTAGAGGTGAAAAGGGAGTAGAGGAGAGGACTCAGCATGCAGTCTTGTGGTACGCCAGTGTTCAGAATGATGGTGGAGGAGTTGTCGCCAACTCTTACAGACTGGGGTCTATTGGTCAAAAAGTCCAGAGTCCAGTTGCAGAGAACGGGGCTGATACCAAGACTGGAGAGTTTGGAGAGTAGCTTAGATGGACAGTATTAGATCAGCTTAGATGACAGTATTAAACGCAGGGTCAACATCAATAAATAGCATCCTCACATAGGAGTTGCTCTTTTCCAGATAAATCAGGGCAGTGTGAAGGGCTGAAGTAATGGCATCCTCTGTTGACCCGTTATGATGGTAAGCATACTGATGGGGATTCAGTGGTGGTTGTAGGCAGGATTTCAGATGAGAGAGGACCAGCCTCTCAAAGCACTTGATGATGGGGGTAAGAGCAACTGGAAGGAAGTCGCTGAGCGCTGTTGCAGCACTGTGCTTTGGCACAATAGTGGAGGTTTTGAATGCAGTCCATGAAATTGCCAACAATAATAAAGGTACCATCTGGATATTCTGTTTGTAGCTGGCTAATGCTAGCCCTGAGTTCTTTCATGTCTAATTTAGCATTAGCATCCAAGGGGACATACACAGCAGTGATTATGGCGCATTGAAACTCACGCAGTAGTTAAAGGGTCTACACTTACTAATGAGGTATTCAACATCAGCAGAGAAACGTGTCTCAGTAAGGACAGTGTCCGTACACCAACTTTTGTTTAAATAGATGCAAATGCTTCCTCCTCTGCCTTTACCAGGAGTCTGCTACTGTTCTGTCAGCTCCGAAAATTTTGCTTCTCTCTAGCTCAATCGTGCTATTTGGAGTGCAGCTGTTGAGCCAAGTTTTCGTGAGTATCATAACATTGCAGTCCATAAGCATTTCCTGATTTATCCAAAGCCTTGTTCGCCAGACACCTTACATTATCTAGAAATATACAAGGTAGGGCAGGTAGGTGAGGATTACCCTTAGCCTGCAGGCCTCCACATTTGCCCCGTCTTTGTTTATGGTTTCGTCACCGACGCCTGCTACTTCCGGTCGGATTGGCTGATTTACATGACCATGGTCTTTTGATAATCTCTGGAGGTAGCTGCAGGGAGTAGAAGCCATAGTCTAATGCAACGTCCATGCACCTAAATGCTCGAGATCTGGGGAGTTTGTAGGCCAGGGCAATACCTTGAAATCTTCATATTGTTCCTTAAACCATTCCCAAACAATTGGTGCAGTGTGGCAGAGTGTGTTAACCTACTGAAAGAGGCCACTGCCATCGAGTAATACCATTGCCATGAAGGGGTGTAAATGGTCTGCAACATTGTTTAGGTACGTGGTAAATGTCAAATTGAAATCTTCATGAATGCCAGGACACAGAGTTTCCCAGCAGAACACTGAGAGTGTCATACTCCACCAGCTTGTCTTCTTCCCATAGTGCATCCTGATGCCATCAATTCCCCAGGTAAACAGTGCAAATGTACCTGTGTCCTGTGTTATTAAAAAAAAAAAAAAAAATGGGACTAATCGGACCAGGTGAACTTCTTACATTGCTCCAAGATCCAGTTCCAATGCTCACATACCCATTGTAGGTGCTTTCAAATGGTAGATGGGTTAGCAGGGACACACTGACTGGTCTGCTGTTCCCTTCATCTGTGAGTGGTCATAATGTTTTGGCTTATTATTGTATATTTGTAGAGAGTGCTTCATTAATACTTTTAATAATAAACTTGCAAGAAATTAATTGGTATACCATACATATAAAACATCCTCTAGCAAAAGGCGAATGTTTGACTGTGTTTTGTCTGGTACAGTAGAATGAATGAGTCATGACATAAAAAAAAAAAAAATTTTTAAACGAACCCCACCTTCCCGCATACCACATTTTTGTTGTGTAGAACCATTTCACCATCACTGACAATGATCAGTTTATCAGAAGAGCAAGTTATCTAACTTCCCATAAACTGTAACAGTACCATCATTTCTGTAATTGTACTGTAAAAACTGTACTGCAGCATTATGCAATCGGCAAAAATCTTTTTTTTCCATCTTGCATGCTTACGAGTAGCACGAAATACACACGTACTGAAATAAAGAAAGCTGCCAAGTCTTGATTGATTATTCACCCTGTTGCTGTGTTGCTGTCACAACAATCAAACTCCGAGCTATGCATTCCAACAGGAAATGAATGTTCTGAATGACCTGCCCTTTTGCCGCTTGCTGGTATAACTTGCTGAGGTGTGGGTGATTAAGGAGTATTAATGGCACCCACAAAATCTTCACAAAATAAATTAAAAAATTCATAATTGAAAGAGAAATGGTTAAAGTGCAGTGTCATGTTGCATCCGGTTCCCCCAAAAACATGCCAGTAGGTGGATTGGCTAAGATAAATAGCTCCTAGGTGTGAATCTGTGTTTGCGTATTGCCCTGTGATTGACTACCATCCATTGTATCCAGGTGTAGTTCAAACCTCACACCCAATGTTCCTGGAGTAGGCTTCAGCCCCACCGCTACACTGATTAAGATAATGCATTTACTGGAAGTGAGTGTAAGTGAGACATGATTAAAAGTTAATGCTTACTTGCGGCACTCCAAGCTTCTTACACGCGTCCAGAAAATTCTCAACATTCCGCCGGCACTTTGCCATACTCAGCTTTGGCTGTGGATGGATAATCCATGTGCAGTTAACCCATGTAGTAATGTGGGAAACCACTTTTTGCTCTTTTACTGCAGTAACATGCTATAGAAAAATTAACTTAACACTATAAAATCTAGTAGAATCCAAATGTAAATGAAAGAAGAATAAAATATAAGACATGCAGTTAAAGATAAAGGAGATAACAAAAAGTGTCAAATCTTTAACACATGAAACATGTAACTTTTAACAGTGAACTGCAGTAGAGCTTAGATTCCCTAATTTATCTAGTATAGTCATGTGTAGACAATATTTCAGTTACACAGCTGCATATCCTCTGCTTGCCAAGCAATTTTTTTGTACTTTGTAATAATTAATGAAGCATATGATACTACTTCAGGGTTGTATCATATTCAGTATGAATGAATTGCAGCACAGTAATAAGCAAAGTTTCCAGAGAAACAGGATGTCAGAAAAGTCCTTCATCAGTGAGGGTGGGAAACTAATCCTTTATGACTTGTGATTTTTAGTGGCTATATTAATAAACTTTGTGTGTGGAAATTGAATGACTGCATGCTATAAATTTGAAGGTTTTATTTGAAAAATTATTTATTTTACTGACACATTTTTGATGGTTTTTGTAACATTTGTAGATGAGTGGAGGTTCCTTAAAGCAGTTTCAGTATCTTCCTGGAGGGTTTTGAAGTTTACAAGTACAATTTTAGCCACTGCGTTATTTGTACTATAATAAGTGAGCATCACAGGAAATCTCTGTCTTAGCAGGGTTTACAGTTCAGTGCATTGCTAACACGGATCATGGCATGGTCTGTAACTTTCCTTCTCAGGTATAAAAATACCGGCCTATTTCTTTACTTTTGGAAGAATGTCTTCATTCATACTGGAGATGTGGTTAAATCACTGTAGCTGTGAGTAAGGAATTAAATCTTTTCAGTATTTGGAAATCGTTTTACTCTAAGTAGGGATGAGAATCTGTAGGTTTATAATGGATTGTGGTTTTTGAAGAAGAAGCTTCTGTCATCATTGGCATGTCCAAAAAAAGGTATGCTCAAGCCAGTTGTTTGTCAAAATTTCATGGTAAATATTTTCAATCCATTTTCCTCAACCCGTGACTGTGTGAAAATATTTGGTAGAGTAGAGTATTCATAGAGGGATGTCATGCAATATTTTTTATTTTTTAAGTATTTAAGGAAATTAACTGTCAGATAAAACTATGGCACTCGTACATGCAAGCATTTTAAATGTTCTACAATCAGTCACCCATGACTCCTCGTTCATCACCACAGTTTTTTATTGTATCTCCTGGAAGAGATGCAATCAGCTATACACTGTGGAAACCAAGATAAGATCTGAAGGTTGATTGTTACTTTGAGCACCATTGTATCATGTTTTTTCCTTTCCAGTAGCGAGACACTTCAATATGAGCGGACATAGCATTAATGACATTGCTGTTTTCATTGACAGTTGTGGCTATGGTCGTCTACACTCTCCAAACTTAGGACCTCATGAATGTCATGTTACATTATTAACATCTACTGGTTTCACCTCCTACAGCTTCTAGCTCTTTGCTTGGACAGCTGATGAAACTTTGTGTACTATGCTGCAATTTTTTATTGCTTCTATAGACAGATACATAGTTAGATTTAAAAGTGGTCAGACTTACTACTGCTGGCGAGGGCACATGAATGCTGGCCACGGACCGTGGTCGAATGTGATTGGCCAGATGGCACAACACAACACCATCCATTAAAGCAGCACCCACATCATCAGGCAGCAAAACCTTCAACCTTGACTCAAGGTTCTGCAAAACCACAAATGGAAGCACATCCACACCCACATATTTAAGCCTTATAAGTCAAAACAAAGTGACTCCATTAAATTATAACATGATTAATTCACATGGGATTACGTGTTATCATATTAATAACCTCGAATGACACAAACATGAACTTTAATACGTTGTACATATATGTTAGCTTTTGCACACACGTTTCACTTGTATTTGGTGGCTACTGATTAACAGGGTTCAGACATCACTTGGTTAAAACCAGTGGCTTCACAGACATGCATTTCATGTTACTTTTGTATACCAAATAAATGGCACTTTTGAAAAATCTTTTAAAAATGTATTTAAATATAAACAACATAAAAAAACAAGTCAGACAAGCAAGACATGATTAAAGGTTTTTAATTATTGGAAAGTGTTTTCCAATTATTGGAAAATATATATCTTAAGAAGGAGACTGAAAGAGAACTCACATAGGCTTATCTCTGCTAAGAACATGTCCTTCTAATGTCCTTATCTCTCTTGTCGTTGCTCTCCGTCAACTTTTCCTTTTTAACATATTTGTAGGAAACTACATTGAATCACATTGAATACCAATACCTGATGTGTTTCTGAATTGTTTTTAATAGCGGGTCTGACATCAAATGCAGCAGATGGGTGTACGTTTTAAGCAGAAGTTCCCCTTCAGGAACTCGAGCTGCGTCGAAACGCTATGGGAACGCCCTCAGCGTGACCGCGCTCTGAATTAAAT
>CM074971.1:14650156-14663752 GCA_037577455.1 Pangasius macronema | reverse complement strand
CGTTCCCATAGCGTTTCGACGCAGCGTCTCGTTCCCTTCGGGGAACCATGGTTACATGCGTAACCTGGAGACGTTTCAGCTCTGTGTGAATTTCAGCAGATATTGGTCTAGTGTGAAAATATTGAGTAGTATGTTGTTTATACAGTGGTGCTTGAAAGTTTGTGGACCCTTTAGAATTTTCTATATTTCTGCATAAATATNTCACTCCTGAAAGTAGATAAAGAGAACCCAATTAAACAAATGAGACAAAAATATTATACCTGGTCTTTTATTTATTGAGGAAAATGATCCAACAGCTTCAACTCTGGAATGTTGGTGGGTCTCCTCACATGAACTAATTGCTTCAGGTCCTTCCACCACATTTCTCGGATTAAGGTCAGTACTTTGACTTGGCTATGCTAAAACATTAACTCTATTCTTATTTAACAGTTTTTTGGTAGAATGCCTTGTGTGCTTAGGGTTGTTATCTTGCTGCATATCCCACATTCTCTTGCGATTCAGTTCATGGACAGATGTCCTGACATTTAGAATTCGCTGGTATAATTCAGAATTTATTGTTCCATCAATGATGGCAAACTGTCCTGGTCCATTTGCAGCAAAACAGGTCCAAACCATGATACTACCACTATCATGTTTCACAGGTGGGATAAGGTTCTTATCTGTGAAGGATATGATTCAGACTTGACATACGCAGAAAACATTGTCTTCTATGATTAGACAGACCCAATGCCAAAGTATTAAGCTGAATAATCTGAATGATTGCACTTCCTGTGAAGAACATAATGATTGAAGGAGACTGAAAATAGCATAACACACACAAACAGGGCGTAGGTTGCAGGGTTATTACACACATACTTAAATAACCTCTCAAATGCCTGTCATTATGGAGGCATGCTCACAAGCATGCCACCATAAACAGGCAGTTGTATTGTACAGACATGTTTTCAACATGCCTGCCTTCTTTATTGCATTTCTACAGTATTACTTCAAAAAGCTTTGTTACAGAGCCAGCAATATTTTGCCCAAAGTTACTGTTCTGCAGTAATATCAGATCCTGTATTCATTTAAGGACATTGATTTAGAAATCCTGAAAAGATATTTACTCAACTGTATATATACTACATAGCCAAAGGTTTGTGGACACCTGACCATCGCACCCATATGTGGGTCGTCCCCAAACTGTTGCTACAAAGTTGGATGCACAAAATTGTATAGGAGGTCTCTGTATGCCTCAGTGTTATGATTTCCCTTCATTGGAACTAAGGGGCCCAAATATGTTCAAGTGACCTGCATAGGGCCCTGACCTCAACCCCACTGACCCCACACCTTTGGAATTAACTAGAATGCTGAATGTGCCGTATGCCTCCTCCCCCAGCAATAGTGGCTGACCACACTAATGCTGTTGTGGCTGAATGGGCAAATCCCCACAGCCACCATCTCAAAATCTATGAGAAATCCTTCCCAGAAGTGTGGAGGTTATTATAACAGCAACCTACTGGTTCGTGCCCCGCTCACGTTTTAGGCAGAGCCGTTTTGCAGTCCATCTCTGCACTTGGTTCCACTCCAATTCACTATATGTAATTTTTAGCATGAAACTATTCAGTCAAACTGGCTATTACAGTACTATTTTTTGAGTGCTGACCTGCCGCAAGAGGCGTATCTGTTCCATTTCCTCTCTGAGATGCTCCATCTTTCTCCTCATTGTGAAGCTGGGGTCTGTCGAGCCATACTCCTGGCGACTACTGCGGGAAAATGCTGAAACATGGATGACAAAAACTTAATTGCTTTTACACACACACACACACACACACACACACACACACACACACACACACACACAGATTAGCCCTAACATTAAAACCATTAAAATATATCCCAAGGGATGGGATATATTAGGCAGCAAGTGATCAGAAAGTTCTCGAAGTTGATGTGTTGGAAGCAAGAAAAATGGGCAAACATAAGGATCTAAGCGACTCTGACATGGGCCAAATTGTGATGGCTAGACGACTGGGTCAGATCATCTGCAAAATGGCAGGTCAGTGGAGTCCATGACTCGACAGGTCATAGCTGTTTTGGTGGCACAAGGAGACCTATACAATTATTAGGTGGTTTTAATGTTATGGATGATAGGTGTGTATGTATTTGTGTGTGTATGTACACACACACACACACACACACACACACAGTATATAAATGATGAACTAGGTGTGCCACTGATGTCAAAGCAAGTACTAGCAGGTTTTGTGTTGTCAGGAATACTTGTCTGATGAGAACAAACACATCAGCTCATAAACAACTCCAGCCATGATTTTATGATTTATGTGAATGTACACAATTTTTTAATAGTACACACCACTAGAGGCAGTGCAGTCATGTCCTTAAAACTTTTTTTCCCCCCTGCAAATTTATAATTAGAAACATAGTGTATTATTTGACCTAACACTTAGGAACAGAATAGTTCCACAGGATATAATAGTATAATAGTTCCATTCCTCCTAATGACCATACCTCCCATACGCCATCTACCTACTGCATTCTACGCCAATACTATAGTACATCTGATCTGTCCTGCACACCTTCTTGCTTTTCCTGCTCTTTGACACTTGATCGAGCTTATTAAGGGCTTAATAACTAGCAGAAGAGTTTAGTTTTGCCATCAAGGTTAATAAACTTGAAACCGTTTCATGAAGATAAAAAAAAATGCTGATGCATCCTGACATTTGAATGATATAAAAACAGGAAAACATCATCTAAGATGGGAAGTTCTATTCTGTGTAACGTCTTCCTTAGAATTTCCAAAATATGATGAGAGGTTGATAATGAACAATACAATAGCTAACCTCTGAACTATAGCTTCAGTGAACAAATTGCACAGTGCCAAAGATGCTATTCTCTAGGTCATCATGAGTGCAGTGCTGATGTTTTGGTCAACCATTTATAACTCAAAGTGAGTTCCACAAAACTTCCCATACAGGTTTCAACATAATTAAATAATTTTTTTTTTTAAATAAATTTACTGGCTTCTAAAGAAACAATAAATCCTTCACTTTCAGATAAATTGCCCACACTATTCCAGACTGGTTTTAGGGTTTATTATTATTATTATTATTATTATTATTATTATTATTTCTTGGAAATCCATCAGCATATCCATCAGCAATCATGACCTTCATTTCACTGAGCCAAATGAGGGTATATGCACAGGGCACATAAAAGAACCTCCTTTGATGGGTTCAGCTAAAACGACATGCAACAGCTAGAGCAGATTTCAGTGCCTTACACTCATGCACCACCTTGGAGACAAGGCAGGTTTTGTGTTACTATCAGATTTTGCAATGAACGAGGACAGTGATGTACAGTTTTTTCCCCCCTATTTTTTCCTTTTCCTTTTTATATATCTACTGTATATCTGGAAAATGACTGTTGTAACTGGCTAAAATACAAAATATAAATATAATGAGACCCTGAATATGAACAAAACCAAGAAACTCATAAAGGATTACTGGAAACAGACAAGACACACACCCTTCAGTATAAACAGAGCTACAGTAGTTAGGGTCAGTGGTTTTAAATTCCTCTGTCCACACCTCTTCACAAGAGATTCTGTCTAAGCCCCAGAGTCCTTAGGTCATATCCACATTGTTGAGAGCATAATAACTGGTAGAGATACATGCTGTTTTGGGAACTACACTGTTTGACTGAAGAAAAAAAAAAAAAAAAACTTACAGAGAATAGTATGTGCCCAGTGCAGGGGTGTACAAATTTATCCATAAAGGGTTTGTTTGGCAGCCAGTTTTCATTCCAACCAAGCAGAAGCCACACCTGAAAGTTGACTGAAGGCCAACATCAGTCAATTAAACAAGTGGACTCAGGTATGGCTCCTCCTTGTTTGGTCTGAAAACCTGCAGCCATGCCAGTGGTTTATGGATAATACAGCCCTGGGAACGCATCACTGGAGGTGAGCTGCTCCAGGACATTTACACCAGATGGTACCTGAAGAGAGGCTGGAGTATTATCAAGGCCACCTGAACCACAGCCTGTTTCCTGCCACCTGGAAGATGGTACTGCAGCATTGGGACATGCACATACAGGCTCTAAGACTATTCCTACAGGCCACAAGGCTGCTTTCACACTTGCCTTTTTTGTGTTTATTGATCCATGTTTATTTTTCTCACTTGTCCCCCACTTTGTGACCCGATTTGTCAGGACATCACATACATAACTCTTTTCTGAAAAGTTCAACTTTGGAAGCACGCTGCCACATTCCTGTATTACATATAAAACGTGCTTACAGTCGAACTAATGCACACAACACTAGACGGACACTAAATTGCATATTGTGCAAAGTGTAGAAACCCCACTACTCTACTGTATCCTACACCTTGTATATTTTATATTTTTTATATCGCTAATAAATCTATATCTATATCTGACACTGTTCAGTGTTTTCCCAATAAGGGAAAAATTAAACAATAAATGGATTATTACTTGCTTATATAAATACTCTTTAAAAGAAACTGGATAAATGAGACCATAAAACTGCAAATCTACTGAGTATAAATTCAAACACACTATCAAACCTTGTTAAATTTTTAAAAATAATTTTTAGGATTCAATGACATTTGGAGCATGGAAACTAGTCAAAGTGCAAAGATACAGAGTAGCTGAAAATCAAGCGTTATAGCATCATTAATTATAAAAAGCTAATAGTGTTCCATGTCCCCGAAGAGACCCTGAAACAGATGGGTGTACAGACTGACAGTGAAAATACACACACACACACACACACACAAAGATAGACAGACTATACCTGATCTTGGCTTCAAGCCAAAGACAGTCAATGTTGTGCTGAAGTCTGAGGAATGCATTCCCTCCTGCAATAAGCAAAACATTTCAAAATCTTGCATGAAATTTATCCAGCATTTTCTATATGGCTAAACAACTTTAAAAAAAATCATTACATGCATTTCCAATACAGACTTCAAACATTACATATTTAATATATACCAAAACACTTAAACCTTTAAAATGTTCATAGATTTTATGCAAAACTTCACTTGTCCTTTGGTGCCATAATCAGTCAATAATACATGAAATAAATTTTAGTGATATATTGCTAGGAGTCATATTTGTTTCCTCTCCCTGCGCTGTCTGTCTGACTTGAGATGATTGTGTTGATTTATGTACAAATTGCTAATTATCCGATTAGCTAGCAGGTTATTAGTTCTTCTTTTGGAAGCGGTATCTGTGTACTCTGTTTTATATACTTGTGTTTTATTGAATAACCTAGTGTTAAGAATATTAAAAAAAAGTTTAACAAATAAATCTGGTGAAGACAGTGAAGTTCAGATTTTATCACAGGTTTACATTAATCTGCTTGTTCTAATACGTTATTGTTTCTATATTGTTTCACAGGGCCTTGAATAAAAAAAAACATATAATAATTGATAATTATAATTAATAATTAGAGGTAAAGTTGTAACTAAGTTTCCAACACTGGAAATTCTTCAGAACAGAGGAGTTTGCTTTGTTGTTTCTCGATCACAATGTTTTTCTTATTAACTTCAAGAGAAAGAAAAAAAAAAGAGCGGCTGGTGAGGAAATGACTGTTTGTAGTTGCTATAACGTAAGTGAAAACAGGAAGTAACTTGTTTCAGAGAGGTTTCATAACATTAAAAATAACTATAAACAAATAGGCATGACGTTGGTCATTAATAAATTCAAATTTGTAATAATTGGCAAACTGCTATGGCAAAATGGGAAATAAAAGTCTTCAGAACCTGTTATTACTGGAAAAGAAATCATAGTGTTAACTTTTTTTTTTTTTTACTAATCTTTTGTATTTACCTTTACAAAATGAGAAGCATGAAACATGATGTTGTTCAGTTACACCCCATCAACCATGTGGCTTTCACTTTACTGTGGCGTGGGCTGTGTTTTCAGTGCATGGTGTCAGGTGATTTTATCAGCTGTATTGATTTGATCTCACCAGGTTTTCAAAAAATGTATGTTGTGAAATGCATCTATGGCATATATCATCTCAAAGGTGATACTCTTAAGAAGGAAACATGGATAAACTCCCAAGATATTGCCAACATTTAAGCTTTGTAAACAAGCTTAGGTGTTTTTAAATTCCATCCAACACTTAATGTTTCTTTATTCATTTTCATAAAATGCACACATACATATCATCTCACCTCACAATCATTCTCAGTGGAGTTTCTTCGTGCACTTTGGCACTTGTACTAAAAAAAAACAAAACAAAAACAAGAAGGAACAATAAGAATTTTCTTCATTTCCAAATTCAAGCAACCAAATATGTCATTGGATCTATGCCAAAAATCTGAATTGTACTGGAAAACTAGCTGCAAAACAATGTTAGCCATTGTTAAACCTGTCTTATTAAATGTTTATGTGCACAGTAAAGGCCTTGTTGCTTATAATATAGATTTTTTGGCTTAGAATTGATCTTTCTGCCTTGATGGCTTTCCACATTGACAAATCAAAAATATCACATGCACCATCCATGTGCCATGTACAACAACCAAAGTATCTTATTTACCACTTGGGGAAGCAGCACTGTTCAAGAAAATAATAGAAATCTAAATTCCTCAGTGCCCACTTGAGGAAAATTGTGGTTAAAAATATTAGATGCATCTAAGATGAATACTAACATTAAGACTATGCCATGAATCTTTAGAGATTGGTTTGGAGGTATTAGAAAACTCTAATATGTTCAGTGTTCTTGTTGCAGCTTTATAGGAGGTCCATTCAGAATACTGCATCATGAACAAGACAACCAGGAATCCTCTTTCGGCTGCTCCCATTCAGGGTCCCCACAGCTTATCACCCGGCCACATATTTATTCTGCGACAAGTTTTACGCTGGATGCCCTTCCTGACGCAACCCCCTTTCCAGGCTTGGGACCAGCACTGGGAGTGCACAGGCTCATGTAGCCCTCCAGAGGCTAGAGTTGGTTCCCTGCCCGGAAATCAAACCCAGGCCGTGGCAATGAGAGCACTGCAAGCTAACCACTAGCCCACCAGGGAATTTCCCATTCAGGTGTATGGGAAGAAGAAAAAAGATAGTGTTGATAAACCAGAGTTTGATGAAACAGAACATATAGGTAGAGATAGAGTTGGAATGTAACAGTGTCTGCTATTGATAATGATACCAGCTCTGAATACTAACTTCCAAATCAGTATTTCATCTACAGTTGTTGCCACTGCTGCAGAATCTAACAGCAAAGCATATCTGAAAATCCAATATGCGATATGGAATAAAACCAGAAGGTTGTCCATGGATTGTGTGATTATGGTCAGACATGAAACAGTAGAATATGAATGCAAATTACAATTCCTTTGACCTAATCAAACCTGCTGGAAGAAATACTTACAATGTGAACAGAGCTTTGATTAAAGAAGTAGTAGAACTGGAATCGATGGGGATGCCTCTGCTGCCAAGAAGTCTAGTCCTTCTTGTTATTAATTCGTATGCCCCAAATACCCTTAAAATATACTTCAAACATGGAAGACACTATTGAAGAAAAACTATTTCAGTATTTGACTTTTCTCTCACCTTGACCCTGTTTGAATCAATTCCAAAATTGAAGTAACGGGAAAAAAACAACTAATCTTATAAATCCTGAACTACTTTTCCCCCCCAGTAAACCTCCAGTAGACTACTTCATCAGCTGTTACCAATATCTTTATGCTCATATTGTAGCTATCTGGCAATTCCTGTTAAATGTATTGGTTAATCCTGTTTCGCATCATAGCTGGTAGAAAGTAAAAAGTGAAAAAACAAAGGAACACATTCATAAAACAAACTTTAATCAGTATAATAAATATCACCTAATAGTCCATATAATAGTCTTTTAAGGATATGGAAACTGTTATTTATTGCTTTTATTTCGTCTGGACTGGATTATTGTAATTGTAATGTCTACAGTTAGTGCAAAATGCAGCGGCTAGATTTCTGACTGCCACTAGGATGTGCGCTAGCATTTCTCCTGTGATGGCTTCCCTGCACTGGCTCCCACTTAAATGCAGGGTTCAATACAAAGTACTTTTAATGGTTTTTAAGGGTTTACATGGATTTGCACCAGAATATATTACTGATCTTCTACAGCTGTTTCAAATGCCTAGACTTTTAAGATCTACACAGGGTTTTCTTTTAAACGTCCCAAAGTCACGCTTGAAATCTAAAGGAGATTGTGCCTTCTCTGTTGCAGCTCCCCATCTGTGGAACAGCCTCCCTGTCCAAATAAGAGCTTGTGCTGAAAATGAATATTTTCGTACTCTGCTGTGTATAACTGTCTTTAATTTTATTGTAATTTGTTTTTCATGTGTTTATTGTCTATGTTTTAAATGTGCCTGTATTGTAACTTTGGGAGTTTAAAACACTTTGGTCAACTCATGTTGCTTTTAAATGTCCTATATAAATAAATCATGATTGATTGATTGATTGATTGATTGAGGGTTATATGCGGTGACGATGGTTTATTTGGTTCACTGAATGCAGAGCAGAAGAATGAAAACATCAAAGTTTCAGAATATTCCACAGTGCTAACTAAAATCACAGCCAATGTGCACATCACAGAACTCACAGTCGCAGAAAAGAAGACAAAAGACAGCAATTTCCTGTAAAAGCCATATTTGTTTGTCATGGCCAATGACAAATGCTGAGACCTGGGAAGACCTCTCATTGGCTGTTATTGCTGGTGGACTAGTAATGAAGTTGGTGGTAGTGCTGCAACAAGGGACATATAATGCACTCTCAAAGCCACAAACACATAGTAGTAGCAGTAGTAGTAGTAGTACTGGCACAAGGACTTAAATTTTGGAGTGCTTGTTATAACTCTCGTCACTTGTTCTTGTGCTTGGAACAGTCTCAATTAAAAGTCTGTGTTTATATAAGTGCATGTCTAGCTACCTTTTGATGCATTAAAAATATGCCTCAGGCATGAAATATGACCATTTTTGAAGCATGTGGCTGGCACAGCATATTGAAAGCTAACTTTGGTAAAACATTTAAGATGGTTAACTTGAAAGCTCCTGTCAACTTATTTTTAGAATAAAAAATTTGTCAAATTTCCAGGAACCAGCATCACATAACAGTAACATTAACTGACTACTAATCAAGGTGTAGTATGGGAAAAAAATTTGGCCCAGCTACTGTGAGATGTTCTTAAGGAACACATATCCCGTCAGTCAAAATGATTTATAAAGGAATTTCAGAGCTTGCAAGGCCATACAACATACCTGCTGACAGTTAATAAATTATGTATATAGAATTTAGGCCAAGACAGATTAAGAATAATTTGGACATACCATTTTTTTCTGTGATAATAAACAAATTACTGTCTGTGACAAATTACTGTCTGTGTCTCCTGACAAATTGAAAAATTTTGGTCGCTAAGTTGGTTAACTATCAGACTGCCACTTTAGTGGTAGAACAGACAAGTATTCACCCTATCATCAGGAAATCACAAATTTGAAACCCTTTGATGTCACACAAGCCACAGGAGCAAAATTGGCTGTGCTCTCTGGGTGGGAGGGAAGGCATACTTGGCTCGCTTTTCTCTGAGCGTGTTGTGTGGCCTGTGATGCAGCATAAGCAGCCGCTTCAAAAGATGCGGTAGCTGGCTTCACATGTCTCTGTGGAAGCACCCTCCACAGTTGTTAGGTATTGTGTGATGGGGAAGAGCTGGCTGGTGGATAGGAATTGCCAGATGAAAAAAATGGGAGAAAATGAAGGAGAAAAGCAACAAAAAACTGGCTGCCATTACAGTGTTACACACCTAAATAATATCAAGTCAGTGCTGGACCTGTGGTGGTCCCTTTCTTTTGAAGAACAAGGATGGGCCATAGTCAATAATTAAATGCCTAAAACCTACATCTACTGTATATGACAGTCTATGTAAAAATGTAAAAAGAGGTGTAGCTAATAAATTGTTCAGTGTATGAGAGATCTCAGTGTATTAGAGATAAAAACATGTAAGTGCATGGCCCTGTAATCTCACGCTCAAGCTGCTTTTTCTTTCATTTCTGCGCACCTGGTGGATAGTGCCACTTGGATACAGTTCTCATGCTGGTGCCATACAGATGATGAGAAAAGTTAAAATAATGTTTTCCCACCATCACATGACCAATTAATCAGTGTTGCTTAATAGGAAGTCTTGTCTGTTTTGCAATTTATAAATGTGTTAGGCCTACACCAACGCTAGTTCATTACGTGTCAGTTTGGTATATCTCATAGTCTAAATTAAGTCCTGAATGGGGTCTGGCATGGAGGATGTGACTCCTTAATATCTAATTAAGCTCCCCATACAATAATTATCATTTATTTTCTGTTACTTAGATAGGCCTCCCTTTGCCTTGATAAAAACCCAAGGATTCATGTTTTGTCCTATTAGTTTTCTGACAAATTTTCATAATTCCACTCTCAATTCAGCTTGTATGTGGTTTTTAATTTGGTGTTTCCCCAGCAAACTGTGGGATTATTTGCAACAGCATTCCCACTTAATCAGTGGGCTTAAGGCCAGATTTTGCAGGGAGGTCAAACTGTCCCATTGTTCCATCAGGCTCACTGAACAAGTCACACACAGGTTTGGATGCATTCTACAGCCTTTATCCTGGAATGTGAGTGTCATTGACGTGTTCTGCTTAGACTTGAAGCACAAAGTCAGCCTCCAACAAACTGACAACGCCCATGTTATTACATTTCATTACATTCACATGAGTGATAGACATACAACACAGACCGCAGCTTCCCCCTTGGATATCTACCTTGGACTTTTAAGTTATGAATGTAAGGATTTGTGTGAGTGGTATTTGCATAGGTGTGTTTTTTGTGTGTTTCTATGCTAGTTTACACTCCTGATGTCTTATACACTTAGCAAAAAGTCTTAACTTTTGTTATGGAAACTGGCCAAGAGTTCTGAGCCCTGCACTTCGATCAGCAATGTGAATGTGTGTGAAGTGGCTGGGAAATCTGTTTGTGTGTGTGTGTGTGAGTGAGTGAGTAAGTGAGTGAGAGAGAGAGAGAGAGAGAGAGAGAGCGAGAAAGATATCATATTTTTCCTTGCCTTTATAACGGCATCAAATTCTTCCACTCGGAACCACCCTCTTTATTCTTTTTTCTCCTCTTTTCTCCACACACTCTCAGATGATGAAACCTGTCTTGGCTCTAACACTGAGACAGATTTTAAAAGAACATTTGTACAGCAGCCAGCTTCACCTCCACTGAGGACAGCACCGCACTATTAAAAAGTTTAGACCAAACATAGAGATTTCATCAGAGATCAAACTGATTTGAATGCACGCATGTCTGCACTCAGTTCTACACTCAGGACATTTGGCATGAGCTCAAACTGATTTGAATGCACGTATGTCTGCACTCAGTTCTGCACTCATGACGTGTCCACAGTTGTTTCTAAACATAAAATACTAAAAAGGCAATGCAAAATGGCATTATGTATATTATCTTATTGATTTTCAGCAGCGGCAGTGAATGAATGAGAGCAGGGGCTGATACCAGCCACTCCTCAAAAGTGTTTAGGCCAGTGCAGTATTGGTTGTAAGGAATCTATGAGATTAACTGCATTTCCCATAGTGAGGTGGAAACATTGTTTATCAACTGATGGATGAATGTAGAAAATGAAATGTTCTAGTGTTTAGCTCCATCAAAATAGCTAAACAGATGGGTCGGGTTCAGCTTCTTTTCACTTTTAAGTCCCTACAATGGAACTGTTTTTTATAGAATCTACTACTAGATTTTTGGATTACTATTAGTGAAAAATCTGATTTGGAAGAATAATTTTGGAAGTATTATATTGGTTATATTGGCAATATATATGAATATAATATAAATCTAGGTCTCAGTTCTCGTGTGCGTGTCTGTGAATGTGTACCTTGAGGTAGTCCTTCCTCAGGTATTTGTTTCGTCGCCGGTCATCATTCTGGTTTAGGATGGGAGGAAGCTCTGGCCATTTGGGCTCACTGTCGCCGTTCTCAGACTTCAGACTCCCATCGAACGAGCAAGATAAAGAAGGCTGAGGGGGAAAAATGCCGGTTCAGACTAGCACTTAGATAGCACCTTCACAATCATATAATCAAGCGTGTGATGGTGGTGTGCCATGGTAAGCAAATATGAAGTAGGTACACCATGAAAGTTATCAAAGTATACTTTGATATCAAAGTATGCTTTATAGGTAGACAAGCATTTTCCTTGTAAATAAAATTGCTACTGGACAGTTTATCAGGGAAATCAGTTCTCTTGTTTGGACATGTGCTCATATCTAGTAGCCTTTTGAAATGATGGCTATTATGAAATGATGATAAAAGGTTTCTTGGCTAATGGCTAAAATAAAATAACAATGGTTATGATGATGATATTGATGATGATGATAATGAGACCTCAGAGAAAGCGGTGTCTTCATCTGTGAGGTTGCCATCCTTCAGACAAGACACACGGACAAACAAAAGGAGAAAATAATCAAACAGGAGAATGTGAGAGAAGGCATTGGAGTAAGACAACAGTTTCTGAAAGACTATGGTACAAATTCTAGCAAGAAATGGCAAAACAGTTTATGGGAAAGTAAAGAAGAGCTGAATGATTTGCAGGAAACTGACATTAAGCAGTTTCAGGGAACATGGAAATATGATAAACGTGAGAGCTGCAAAGCAAGGCATGTAAGCTGAGCGAAGCGTGCAGTCAAACTTTACCAGAGCGTGAGAAAGTCTTCCCAGTGACTGGAGCTACAACATGCCCACTACAAATACTACATATCGCAACCATTGTCCTCATTGGCCTTCTGAGCCAGCTTAATGGCAATATGAGAAATATTTTTGAACCTAGAAGTCCATAGCTGCTGATATCACTGATGTCAGGTTTGCTAAAAAATATACATTTCACATCGCACTTATTCTCCCAAGTTTTATTTAGCTGAAGTTGCTTTAAACTCCACCTCTTTGGTTGTGGTTAACTAGCTAACATTATGTAGCACTGGCGTTGTTTCGATTACATGTATGTTAACATGCAATACTCTCATTACAACCCCACTTAAAAGTGCCTTCTATGTAGTAATCTTTTAGATAATAATATAGTGAATCATAGTATGTCATAGTATGACAAAGTTAATTTACCCTGAAAAAGCTGCTGGTTTTATAAAACAAATCTGTTAATATTGTTCTAAGATAAATCATTAGTCTTTTAGATTTAAAAAAATAAAACAATTCTTACAGAAACTAAACTCTTATATGCATGGAGCAGAGTTGGAGTGGCAACTTTCTCTATGTTTCATGCTTGTTACTTTCACTTAGTAAGCAAAGACTGATTTTCGTCTGCTTCTCTCCGCTCACACTCTTGACACAGTTGCAAGAGGTCATGTTGGCTCAAGAGGTTTCTTTAATCACAATCATTAATCTTTTGTTTTAAGTCTGGACTGCTAAAATTTTGAATTAACTATGAAATCCGTTATTATTTTTGTTTTATTTTAAGAAATTGGTATTAAATACAAATACATCAGTGGTTAGCACAAAGTGGAAAAGTTGGTATTTATCCAACTTTATTATGTACACTTTTGCATAAAAA
>CM074971.1:14613990-14648446 GCA_037577455.1 Pangasius macronema | reverse complement strand
AAGAAAACATACAGGCAGACTAAGGAAGATGTCAAAGCATCAGGATAGAAAACTCAAAGCAATATGCCTTGAAAATATTGGATTGGGCCTCATAGTTCCACTGAAAGGAAACTGTAATGCTACAGCATACAAAGACATTCTAGACAATTGTGTGTTTCCAACTTTGTAGCAACAGTTTGTGGAAGAACCACATATAGGTGTTATGGTTATGGTGGTCCACATACTTTCGGCCTTATAGCATATTTGTGGATATAGCATTTACTGGTTTTGAGCTTTGCCTGTTTGGGTGATTATATTCCCTCTGGTTACCAGGTCTACATGTGATATAACCTGTGCTGTGTACCTTTAATTTGCTACCTTTCATACTTGCTAGCTAACCGAGTAATCGAATCTTGCTTTCGCCTTATAAAGCATATAATGTAGCTTTCTTTAAAAATGTGCAGTTGGAAGCAGATACCATAATGTACAGGTATTAGCATTAAGGCTGAAGGTTTGAAAGTTGATCTGTTTGAGCAGAGTGTACAGATAAGGAGGTGAGAGTGCTGCTGCATCATTCTCTTTTTAGGTACAGATGAACTGAGGGGTAATGCTGCTTTCAAGTCCTCCTTGGTATTTTGTGCATGCAAGTTTGTCTTTATTCAAATTTTTTGTATCACCAACTATGCAAATTACAACTGTACTGAACAGTTAACATGCAAAATTACCACTTAAATCTTACATTTTGCTGTAGGCATTACATGGCCTTTTTTTTTTTATTGACACACCCCTATCTTGAAAAGTCAAAAAGGTTCCCAAGTACTTACGACACTGTTGTGTCATTCAAGTGCTCTCACCTTATGATATGACATTTCTGACAGGACTTAAAGGCAGCATTAATCCCATTGCACAACTATAAATGTGCATGACAGATGTATGAAATCTGATGTGGTGCCTGGAGATGCATTCGATATGTACGGCGTAAACAGCCTTGTGTTTCGGCTGCCCACTCTTGATCAAATCATTTGAGACAGGTGCAAGAACCAGGTGTGAACAGGGCCTAAAAAACAAGCTCTTGTTGAGCACTTCCTTTCATCTGGTACTCAATAACAGTCACATTGATCATCAGTCACGCTGGCTGTTAGTAAAGTTTTAAACGAGATCTGATCACCTATGCACTGAAGGTAGACATTACTACATTAAAATATATTATTTGGATGATGGTCCTTTTTCAGCACAGCAGTGACACTGAAGTGTGTATATAAATATTTTTTTATTTTTTATTATTGTGTGTGTGTGTGTGTGTGTGTGTGTGTGTGTGTGTGTGTGTATTACACCAGTTGCCTTTCTTGTGCAACCATCCATGCACATACCCACTCACGCTTTATATGTGGGTATGTGAACATGCTATTATGACTGTGAGTTTTGATGTGCATTTTTTTTTCGTGTTTGTCTCTGTGTATATGGGTATGTGCATTAACACAAAAGGCTCATTCATGCATTTGGGTGGATACACCTACACATAGATAAAGACACACTAGGGCAAATAATCATGACCCACCCTGGCATCCAAAAACGTGAGCCTACACACAGGTGCACAGACTCATGCAAGTTTGTGCATGTGCAGTTCCACACACAGGACAACACAAACACACACACATACACGTACACACATACACAGGTCTCCACCTCCAAATGCAAACAGATGTACATGTGCATGCTCTCTCTCTACCTGTGTGCTCTCCCTGCAGCCCTCCTTCGGTGGATGAGGCTTTCTGCTCTACAAATTAAGGATCGCCTCCTGAGGTTATATGATGTGTGATCACAGATTGTGTCCCAGCATTGGGGTGCATGAATGGGGGGAAAAAAAGAGTGATGTGACCAAAGATAAAAGGAGAGAAAAGAGGAAAGCATGTAACATTTGTTAGTAAGCGAATGTAAGAGGGAGGAGAGAAGTGAGATGTTCTCACAGCGCGAGTTTTTTATTTATTTATTTATTTTTTCCGTGATGTCAGGGGCCTGGGGCTTCAGTGTATCCACCTACTGTCAGAATGTTTTTGGGATATGGGAGGACACTGGGGAACATGTAAATCGTCACACACAGTAAGCTGAGCCCAGGATTGAATCAGCAAAAAGCTAGAAGCCAAAAGTAAAAATTGCAAAGGTGGTTGTTATTTTGATGTTATACATTAGTAAGCTCCCACATCCAATAACATCATGTCACTTAAACTGGTAGAAACAGTTTTAACAGAAACAGAAGATAGTGGCCTCTTAATCCAGGAGTTGCCTAGTGTCAGTGGAAAAAGGGTTGTCTGTGTGGAAAGAACTGACAATGAAATGATGTAATGAAATAAGGAAAAAGGTACAGGGATGTGAACATTCCAAATGGGTTAAGAGCAACTCTGTGTGTGTGTGTGTGTGTGTGTGTGTGTGTGTGTGTGTGTGTATGTGTGGTTCACCTGTTCTGTTGCTCCTGCTGCAGCAGTTGCACTGCAATCTTCCTAAGATCCAAAACTTCCTTCAGCTCATCATCATCTTCCTCAGCAAGCTGTTCTTTCTCAGAGCTGAGAGAGAGAGAGAGAGAGAGAGAGAGAGAGAGAGAGAGAGAGAGAGAGAGAGAGAGAGTGAGTAAAGGGGAATGTCATGATGCCATCTTTTAATACATCCACTTTATTACCATCCTGTCCATATTCATATACTGTACACATTGGCCCAATATATTGAGCCTCCACACAATCGAACACAATCGTAAAAACAATACAAGTAAGTCATACACAGACACCGTTTTTTTTTATTTTATTGAATGATAGCCTTAATATTATATTCTTCCACTATCATTTCTTCAGAAGATGATTCAAGAAATTAATTTTGTTTGTTGTGTGGAAAATGGAAATCCCCAACGAAAGGAAATGCAAACCCATTGGTGGATGTTTATCTGTAATCTACGGTGCTCCACCTTTTTCCCAAGAAGCTTCGCCATTTTACGGGAATCGTGTACGATATGCACTGGAACTTATGTTGCTTTGGTGGTTCACACCAAAGAGAACGAAAGTGGGACTTGGCAAAGTGATTTGCCTGTGGTAAATATTTTTGGTTACGGGACTCCATGGAGCATGAGTAACTTTGGAAAGTCATAGGTGGCATCGTCATTTCCTGATGGCCCTCACTTCTTTGGAATATATTATAGTGGTTTGTTTGAGTTTACCAGTGAATCAGTTGGAACATCGATGGATCCCAGAATCGCTATAAAAACTTCGGTAATCTACAGAAGGAACCCACAGGGTCCCTTTTTATCTTAAATATGTAAAAATTTACTCAAAAGATTCATATTCAAGAAGTCATTATTTAAAACAATGAAACGTGTTCCAAATGGTTATTTGTTCTTATATCTTAATGCTGTATATCAATTCAGATGGTCAGTTTTTATGTGAGTGTCACTAGATGATAATAAAAAGAAAAAAAATTATCTGCTTGCAAGACACACAATTGCTTGTGTTCCTGGAATTGTGGAGACCAGATGTTCTCATTACCACAGTAGTATTACTAAATTACTCAAGAACTTGTGAAGTTTATATGCCTTTATTTTACTTGCACGCACACACTTGTTTCTAGATTCTCATTGGCTGAAATCTTCAAGAGTCTTAAGGATACTGCCTCATGAGGACCAGAATTTTGGTCCCCACAATGTCTTTGATCAATATGAGGATGCTGGGCAACACTTCACATTAACGGTTCCATATTAAAAATGGAGGTCAAATTTTAATTAATTTATACTTAATAAAGTTTAAACTAGTGGCACACTTTCTCTATTTTGGTATTTTTTTTTAAGTGACGCAGTAGCACTTGCATCTCTTATCTATTGCCCTTTTATATCTTGTGTACCTGATTGCATTTTAAATATCTGTTGGGATGCTTGGGATAAGTTAAGATATTAGTTATTGCAATTCTAATAAAGTGATAAGCAGATTTTCTTATACAAATAAACAAAATGGAAATGTCTGATATTACCCTAATGATCAGTTATTTATATGATGTATTTATAGGTGCACTTTAGCTCCACTGTGTAGTCCTAGAAGGTCTTCAGCCTTCAGTCTTCCTGGCCATTTACCTTAGCCTTCACATAGTGAGTTGTCCTACTGGGCTCAAATATATGATTTTACAACAAGTTATCTATTGATCCACAATTTAATACATACATACTACTAAAGTGGCTTTGACAATAAAATTTTCATACATATTCATGCACAAATGCAATGAACTGCTTTTGATAAAGATATTCTGCTGCCGGCTGATCTCGGCTCAAACATGCTTGAACCCCATAAATGTCTTGGTTGTACTTTTCTTTTGGTCGTCCTTATTTTTCTGCCAAGCTCCTAGCACACTATGTTTGACTAAATTGTCAGGGTGTGGCCCCTCACAGCTTTCAAAGAAAATATGTCAACATATCATATCATATGCTAACAGAACCGTAAATCCATGGTCACTTTCTAGCACTTCTTTATATGAGCAAACCTTATCATTTCACTGGCACTGAAATGATCAGCAGTAGGCAGGTGGTTAAGAGTTATTGAGTATATAAAACCATTATCAACTGTTAGATTAGTTAACTGATATTCCAGATACAGGTAGATAGCAGGAGAACAAAATTATTAGTACATGACTGTTAAAACCAAATTTTAATTTATTATCTTTTTTTATGAATGAGGTAAGAGGATAATGGAGCCAACAAGTAAGTAAAGGTTATAGCTATCAGTTCAGCACAGTGCAAAAAGCTTGGGAGTTGTTAGCGTTTTCATGCCAGTGCATAACTAAAGAAGTACTTCAGATACCAAACATGTCTTGGCTACTGTTTGGGTTGAAGGAAATACATTTTTCCTTAGTATAAAGTGCTGTCCCCTTGGAGAAAATATTAATCCACACAAGAATCCAGACAGTTTGTTTTTCTCCATCACCAGCTGTCAAGTGCTTCTGTTCTTTTTCTCCACAGACAGTGTTTGTGTGAGTGAGTGAGTGAGTGAGTGTGTGTGTGTGTGTGTGTGTGTGTGTGCGTGCGCGCACTGAGGTCACACAATTCTTGAAGCAAATGTAGATTTTCCAGGTAAATAGAAGAGCAACATTTCTTAGGAAGGATGCGTCATCCTGTCTTATTTGACCTGTCTGTGCACGTCTGTCTCTCTCTCTCTCTCTCTCTCTCTCACACACACACACACACACACACACACACACACACACACACACACACACACACACACACACTTTCACATTCTTGTGGAAACTTTCTTCTATATCATGCACACTTTCTTGCACACCCAAACACACCTTTTTATATTTTCCTCCCTTTAAGAAGAGGTATAAAAGTGAATTTAGTGTTTTTAGATCTGTAAATAACATATCATTTCAAAAACGGTGAATCCCGAGGCTTTTGTTTACACTTGTAAGACTGAGGAATAGACTCAAAGCTTATCAGAGCTGCTTCTTGAATGAATCTTGCAATTGAAGGCCAAGAGGAACGGATTAAACAGGTGCAATCAGATATGGCTCCACATGCAGCCACGCTGGCCCATTGTGAATGAGATAGCAATGAGACATCCCTAATATGTAGCATATTTCAATGTTTTCATTTCATTGTAATTCACCTTACAGCCAGCAGAGGGCTAAACTTTACAAAATGTTCCTTTAAAACTTACATCCTAAGGGTGGGTTTCTGGAAACCTTAGTAATCCTAAGTACTTCATTATCTCATTCATAAGAAATGTTCTTTAATTAACAAATGTCAATTAAATCCTTTGATAACTTCTGTAGTACATAAACATATTAATAAATTAATGAGTAACCTGACCCATTGGTTATTCACTAAGTGCCTCGTTATTCAGAGTTTGCATGCAGTTCTGCCTCAAAAAAAAGGCAGAGGCCACTGATTTCTACACAAAAATTATCACAGTTATAAATAGTGAGTGTGATCCAGTGCCCTAGTGTAAGCTTTATTAGTGGATTCATCCATGGCACAGTGGTGTAGTGGGTAGTGTGTCCACTTCGCAGTGCTAGTGTCTTAAGTTCGAGCTTCAGCTCAAGTGACTGTCTGTGTGAGGTTACCCATTGTTTTATTAATCATGTTATCTGTACAAAAACAAATCAACCAAACTGCATTTAAATTCAATTCACGTGGAACCAACAAGTTATGTGTACGAGAATGTAAAGCCCATTGTGATATCACTAGCATTTCAGTGGGAAGGTTTCTTAGTTCAAATTACGATATTTTAAAAAGTACATTTTGTCACAAGAACAATTACTTAATCACACCTCTCTGAAATGTTTCAACATAAATCCTGTAAAACTGAGAAAATCTCAATTCATAATACTCTCTGTCCTGAATCACAGCTCCATGTTGTGCACTTACATACAAAATAAATGGCCATTGTTTAGTTGCCATGGGTGTCGCTAGGGTGAAAGCAGAGTTAGAAAATCACCACACAGTTGAGGAACTAGCTGACATAAATGCATTGCCAATGTAAATACGATGTCCTTGCTTCTCCAGGGACCCCCACTTTGCTTCAGCAACGTAAATAACAAAGCACCATTATCAAAATGATTATATCTATTATTGGGTTCGTATAGTTAGTATGGCGGTTATCCTGTTTGACCAGTCCCTTGTACTGAATGGCTTTAATCCAAATCTCAACAACTCAAAAACAAGCAGGTCTACAAATGATGCCAACTTGGACCTGGTATATTTTGTAAATTGAAAGGTTAGAAAGCTCAATGGCCTTCCCTCATTAGCCAGAATATTACTGTACACATTTAACTAAAGTTCATGGCAAAAATATGTAATGGAAGTTCAACAGAAAAAAATGCATTTGCTGTCAGTAATGACAGTCTAATGGAAATGTGGGACCGTTAATAAAAAATGATCTTTTGTTGGTGGAGAATGGGTACTGTGCACTCTTTATGGCGCTACCTCTTTCCCCATCTCACATAAAGGAAGAAATGAGATCACCAAGTCTTTAGAAGTGCCTTCGGGGCTCAACAGCCAGACTCAATGCTATGTTCGTTCAGGTAATATTAGATGCATGTCTGTTTCAAGAGTGAGAACAAGTTAAGACTTAATAATAATGATGATGATAATGAGGAGACAGACCATCTGATTTGAATGAGTATTATGTTCAGCAGTGCATGATGGAGCAGGTTAGTGTCAAATTGCTCATCACTCCACATCTGATCACAAAATATAGTTCATTATAATATATCTGTTATTTCTCAGTGTAAACATACAAGACAGTTGTGCACTTTAAAGTTGGCACACTTAAAACAGTAGAGAAGTGTGAAATTTGAGACACAGCTGCAGTGTGCTGGTTGCTCAGCTTTAGACTGCATCTTCAACTCCCTACTTGAGGGTTCCCTCCTGTAGGGTTTGTTTGTGTGTGATACAGAGATAATGAGAGAAGTAGAGTAAGGGAGGCAACAGGGACCCTAAAAATGCATTGTGATATTAACAGCAGCAGGTGAAATTTACATTACAAATTTTGTATGTGTTTGAGTGTGTCTTACCCAGACTCCTCCTTCCAGTTCTCCTTGTCTTTGCTTTGGTGTGTTTTAAGAACCCTCTCCAGCTCCTACAGTGTCAAAAAGAGGGAGAAAAGTGGGTTTGTTTTTCCATCATGCCAATAAAGAGAGAACTGAGTGAATGAGGGAGTGTGTGTGTGTGTGTGTGTGTGTGTGTTTCTGTGTGTATTAGACCTTAATACAGGTGATGTAAGGTGTGTTCTGCTGCATGTCAGCCTCACAGAGAGCAACGTCTTCATCTGGGTTTGGGTCAATGAAGTCATATGGGTCCTGATCTGCTCACACACACACACACACATTGTATGTGAAATTATTTCACCGAATGATACCAAACTGAGTCTTGTAACTCCAGTGCAAAACTAAAGCAAACGTCACACATTTGTGTACATATTGTCATTGATTATGAAAAGCATTTTCTAACCCAAAATGAAGTTTCATATTTCTGTATCAATGTTTCATATGCATAAACATATGCATTGCTACCTCTATTCGAGTCCAGTTTGCAGAGAAGAGAGTGGGCTTCAGCCCGCGCCGTCTCCGACACCTGAGAGTGTAGACTGATAGTGTCGTCATCCGAGGGCTGAAGAGAGAGAGAAAGAGAGTGAGACAGACAGAGAGAGAGACAGAGAGAGAGAGAGAGAGAGAGAGAGAAGAGGAGGCAGAGAGAGCTTTGTTGACTTGCCTAGTGGTCCTACATGTACAGTCCCCTCTGAAAGTATTGGAACAGCAAGTCCAATTCTTTTGTTTTTGCTATACACTGAGGACATTTGGGTTGTGTGTGTGTGTGTGTGTGTGTGTGTGTGTGTGTATGTGTGTGTTTATACCTCTGTAGTAGAGAGTCTCTTATCACCGTTGTCACTGCCAATACCCGAGTCAGGTCCATGGTTCTTACTAGGGTAAAAATCCTCTATGCTGCACACACACACACACACACACACACACACACACACACACACACACACACACACACACACACACACTGCACTGTCACCTTGGATTAAACATGACGTATTCATTTTGTTGTTCAATCCGAGCACATTATAAAAAAGTCTGATAATTACCTAGAAGCTGGTTTAATATTTGTGATATTACATTATAATGACATCATATAATATTATTTTATATTATATAACAATGGATTTCAAATTCTTAGGAGGATTTCCTTAAGGATCTGTCTCAGTTTTACATTTTATATTAATATTATAATATACAGTAACAAGTTTTTGAACAGTGAGTATCAGCTGAAACAGAATGTATTTAGTAATTAATAAATGAAGAAATAACAACAGTTTATGAGAGTGGATGCAGTTTTTTTTTGGATGTCTTTTATTTTTACAGAACACTGCAGCTTTAAAAATACTCTGTAGTCATGTAGTTGTTAGGCCTGGGGCAACAGTACATGACAGAGGGCTCTCTTGGGGCAAAGCCATAAAGCGAGCATGTGTGCATACCTGTCTGTTAGCTGTTGTGCTAAACACCGTTTGCCCGGTAAGGGCAGATCCAGCGAGTCAGGCTTCTTCTCCAGCCTGCATGCCTGCATGTTTAAATACTTAAAGATATGAATCTTTCCCTTCAGACAGATCTGAAAGCAAAGCAGAGCCAGGTGTTAGTGACGAGCACTATTAAACTGTCATGTCCATCCCAAGTCTGTCCCTTATATAGGCAGCATTTTCTCTCCTTGACATACTACAAATCTCACTCACTAATCTCTCTTGGTCTGAATTTATACCCCTTTAAATGATATTTTCCTGTGTGTTGTACTGAAGTATTGTTTGTGTGGATTTCCTCATCTTGCCCTAGTCTGGTTTTGACGCTGATCAATCTTTTTTTATTTATTTATTTTTTGGGTGTGAGCTTGGATTACTGTCTGTGCAGAGTTGCCAGTGTTCGTCTGGGTTTCCTCAATTTTCCTCCTACCGTCCAAAAACAAGCAGATATATGGACTGGACAGATTAAATGTCCCATCCGCCGTGAATTCTCCCACCTTGCACACCTAGCGTTGCTGGGAGAGGCTCCAGATCAACTGCCACCCGCACCAGGATAAAGTGATCAGTGAAGATGAATGAAGGGACTTTATGGTCTTATTGCTTTATAAGTGCACACTGAGGACATCTGCTGGTCAGATGCATATAAATGCATTTAAAAAAATAAAAATAATCAATCGTTACTTGCTCATGGTGTCATTTAAGGGTCAATTGTAATATCATGATATAAGCATGTGAATTTTGTCTACAATACCAAGTCATCTAATGGTTATATTTTAATCATTTATTACACCACAGCAATGCTGAATTCTCAAATCTGATTGGTTAGAAGGTGTTATTTAATTTTCTATAACAGCAGCTTGCACTTTCTCTAATATGTTATTGTTTCTATAGTAACGGCTCACTCACAGGGACATGATACACGATGGATATTTGACATAATCTATGCCTAATAATAAACTATCTAAATCTTTTAAAAAAACATTGTTATTAATCAAAACTGTATAATCTCTGATACAGACAGAGGATTAAAGACCACTCTTAAAATGGCAGGTTTTTTGTGAAGTGAAAGAATGAAACTATGATAAATCATGTCAGATCTTTTCCCACGTTTAATGTGAAATTGCTAAGTATACAACCTGGTTGCATAAGTGTGCACACCCCTAAACTAGAACTTTGTCGAAGCACCTTTTGATTTTATTACACCACTCAGTCTTTTTGAATAAGTGTCTATCTCGACTTGGCAACATTTTCCCACTCTTTCTTGCAAAGACATTCTAGATCCGTTAAATTGTGAGGGCATCTCCTGTACACAGCCCGCTTCAGGTCACCCCACAGATTTTTTTAGGTCTTTTGGATTCAGGTCTGGGCTCTGGCTAGACCATTCAAAAACACTGATCTTTTGGTTAAGCCATTGCTTTGTTGATTTGGATGTACACTTTGGGTCACTGTCATGCTGAAAGGTGAAATTCCTTTTCATCTTCAGCTTACTAGCAGACACCTGAAGGTTTTGCACTAAAAATCTGGTACTTGGTATTTCATGATTCCCTCCACCTCGATAAAAGCCCCAGCTCTGGCTGAAGAAAAGCAGCTGTAAAGCATGATGCAGCCGTCACTACGCATCACTGTGGGTATGGTGTTTTTTTGGTGATGTGCTTTTTTTTGCACCAAATTACTATAAATCTGGAATTGCTCTCATCAGACCATAACACATTCTGCCACATGGTTGGGGTGATTTATTTGCGCTTGCATGTTTTTTGTGAGAAAGGGCTTACGGGCTTAACTTTTTGCACACTACATAAAAACTCTTACACTGCACAGCTCTGTATATTTCTATACACAAACAGATGCACTATGTGAAACATTTTGTTTGTTTGTTCTGTTTATGTATATTCATATTTTACATTACATTCCTTTAAGGCTGCTAAATGAGAGATTGCGGTTACATTGAGAGAGTAATCAGTAGTTGTCATATATTCCGTATATGGTATATATGGTATATCTAATGTTTTGGAAATTCTTTTATACTTTTCTCCTGATCAAAATATTTTGACAAGTGAGATACCATACATGCTTTGTAAGATTTTTTCGAGGACCATGGCTTCAGGAGTCAGATGAAACCAAGGAGATGTCAAGAAAATCCTACAGAAACAGCTGATTTTTATTTGGGGTTAGAATCAGAATAATTTCATTGACAGCTGTATGATAATTACTTCTGAATATGAGATTGAATGTGATTGGTTCATTCTGAACACAGCCACATCCCCAATTATAAAATTTTATTTTCCTTATTTTTCCCTAATATGTTTCTGAATGTTTTTCACTTTATTTGTATCCGTTGTAATTTCACAGTGAGGGTGGAAAAGGTTCTGACATGATTTATCTTGGTTTCATTTATTTATGTCACAAAACCTGCCATTTTAACAGGGGTGTGTAGACTTTTTAGATCTATTGCAGGTCTATACTTATTACTTTACTTAAATGTTAACTACATATAGACTTCAGAGTTCATTTTTAGTGAGTAAAAAAATGAATCAGTCTCAAAATCTAGGCAGTTCTCCAATCTGGATGGGTGATTGGGCTTCCTCACAGACATGAGAGGCCACTATATATTTTTGAATGATGATATATAACTTCATAAGCCACCTGATCAGTCTGACTGATGGAGAGAGAGAGAGAGAGAGAGAGAGAGTTAGACCATCCTTGGTATTGTCATGATTCAAGCAAGTAATCTGAGAGGACTCTGAAAAGAATCATAGTATATCAAAATCATAGTATATTATGAGCGGTTCTTCATTCAGAATCTTACTGATAACCTTGAACCCAATCAGGAAGCTTAAATGACTTTGTGAAACCCAACAATAAGACCACCAGATGACGCCAACACACCCTGATAGACAGCATCTCTGAAAAGTGCTGAAGGATCTCTCATTGGAGTTTGTGCTGAATACAGGGCTTACTCTAGCTTTTAGGAAGCTGTTTTGCGATCTAACTACAGTCTGCTCATTTCATCAACTGTCAGACAATGAGAAATACACATACGCACAGAGAAATCATCAGTCACACACACACACACACACACACACACACACACACACACACACACACACACACACACACACACACACACACACCTGTGCAGGAGGGGACTGCATGGGGTTGTTGTCAAGAACGATGTGCTGCATCTGGCAGAGTTTACGGTAAGTTGGAGGGATTTCTGTGATCTTATTACAGGAGAAATCCAACCTGATCAATGGCAGATCAGACAGCTCTGAGAGAGAGAGAGAGAGAGAGAGACAGAGAGAGAGAGAGAGAGAGAGAGAGAGAGAATATAATTCATGAATAAAATAATGTAGAGTGAGTATAATAATGTAGAATTCATGAATATTTTTGTATACAGTGAGATGCTGGGGTGTCTGAGAAGGGCACTTTTTGGCTGAAGCTATATGGAGTTTTGAATGTGTGTAGTATTATAATTATAAGTCTCTCTCTCTCTCTCTCTCTTTGAGATTACACAGTGTGACAATATCATCATACATGCTAGTATAAAGCCTTCCTGTGCTAATAAAATAAACATTGCAGTTGCGGCCATGCAAAGAATTGTGTGTGTGTGTGTGTGTGTGTGTGTGTGTGTGTGCGCGCACATCTTCATCCAAGTACGCTTTCAATGGCTTTTTAGTTAGTACAAGTAGTTAACTAGTACACTTTTCTGGCCATGAGTTTCAGAATGTTGAAGGTTGTGATCTGATTGGCACTACCGTCCACTGATTTGCAGCAGAAAATCACAATTTTTCCCGCAGGAACACAACGAGGTTTTCAGAATAAAATATTTAAAAAAAACATCTTTTCAAAATTCCATCATTAAAAGTTAGTAAGAGTTTTGTTTGACGTAGTTAGCAGTGACTTAAGTACTGTGATTGTCTACCAGCCAAATCAGTCAGTAGGTGGATCTTGGCCACATTTAGTGATGGACCGTACCAAACTCTCTTCTTCTTCTTCTTCTTCTTTTTCTTCTTTTCCCTTCAGGGGTTGCCACAGCAAATCATCACTCTCCACCTATCCCTATCTTCTGCATCCTCAACACTTGCACNTACTCACTCTCCCTCCTCTGAACATGTCCAAACCATCTTAATCTGGCCTCCCTAACTTTGTCCCCCAAACGTCCTCTAGTGAATGCTAAAAGTCTGGCTTGTGATATTACAATGACATTGAGAGTGTTTGTGTGTGTTTGTGTTTGTGTTTGGTGTTTGGTGGGTGGGGGGTTTGGTTTACCATCAGGAAGGACTTGTATACAGTTTCTTCTGATGTTCAGTTCTCGTAAGGCATGGAGTTTCCCCATCTGAGTAGGAAGCACCTGAATTTCATTACAGCTTATGTCCTACACACACACACACACACACACACACACACACACACACACACACACCAAGTCATTACAGCTTCCTTCTTGGGAACATGCTTAATACTGCTACAGCTTGATACAGTTGGTTATCATAAGTCAACCTGCCACGACATTTCAAAAAGTATGCCTAAAGAGCATATTCACTATATTTACATTTGGGGTTACTGAACACACTGAACTTCCATGCCATATTATCACAGATGCACACACACAAACACACACCAGTTCCATGAGGTCTTTGGCTTTGCCAATATCGTCCGGAATAGACAGCAGTTTGTTGTTGCTGACCACCAGGACACGGAGTGGCAGATTGAACAGGAACTTGGGCAGCACAGACAGTTGATTACGACTGGAAGACATCGCAAAACACGCAATTCATCAGTTACTCACACAATTAATCAGTACAAGCACAAATTAAGCTCTAAAAATTTATTTAGTTATAAATTATGTAGTCAATCAGATGTAATATGTTTAGTGACTTTATCACTACCCACCTGATATTGAGGTATGTAAGCATCTGTAAATTAACGATGGCTTCTGGAATCATCTTTATGCAGTTGTGGTAGAGGTTGAGCGACTCCAGCGGTGCAAACATACACACTTCAGGAGGGATCTCTCCAAAACGGTTCTTGGATAAATCTGAATGGAAACACGTAGGAATACAGCATGTTAGCTTGGTTTGGTGTCAATCAGGGGCCCTTGATCAATATCCTGGGGGAATTTTCAAGGTCCCAGCTGACACGGGGCGGAAACTCTGAGCGCGGTTGCCAGATTTATGTATTAAAAACAATGCAATGGCTGTCTAAACATTGTATTAAAATCCAAAATCATCACTATTACAGAAGAGTCCAATAATCTAATATCAAATAAGAAAGAAATAACAGGGCTCACTTCTTTAAATGATCACATACTGGAAGACCGAATCCTAATATGAACAATATTAACTACTTGTATGGAAAATAATACTGGGCAATATCATAAAATAATATCAATATCATGATTAATTATGACACAATATACTTTTTGGAAACATCATACCTATTTGGATAAAATTTGAAGGTAACGTTTTGTACTGATGTTTAAAACTGTAACATTATAACATGTTATCTATTCATACTTTAAGCATACATTTTTTATTTCTCCCATAAACGTTAAAGAGCTATATTCCAGCATACTACATACCACAGGGTCAATGTTAGGCCCTCAATAGTTTTGTGTGTATCTCTGCATCTTGTGCAGATCTGATGATCTATTCATGCCTGATAAGGCAGACGGTTTTTGATTGATCCCCTTCTCAGACTAATCAATCCTTTTGGTGTAAGTTGTGGCTCTTCGTCCTTCCTCGTTTCAGGGAGGACAAACCTCTCGAGACTACTGATGAAAGTGTGCTTGTGCGTCATGTTACAAATGCACACGCTCTCACACACATACACCGGTTAATGCTAGGCAGCCATTGACTATTTAGCTTCCCATGAGTCAGAGAATTTGCAGATAATGGTAGACAGCTAAGTGCACATCTGTGGCTTTCAGCAGTGACATCATTGGCCGGTATAGTGACAGGCACATCCGATCGATCCGCTCTGATATATGACAGGCAGCTAAAAGACGATTTTGTAAGGATGCATAAGGATGTCTGATTCGCACATTCCATTTTCAAATACTCCTCCCAAGCCTTGAGAACAGATTCAAGGTTGTTTATATCAGGCTGGAAATTAATCCATCTGCTCACTTTTGGAACTAAATAATGCCCTATATTTTCAGCTAAATCATAATAGATACCTATTTTATCCACTTCGTTATGGCATCCATATAGATCCATAATGGCCTCACCATGTAAATGCTCTAACAGATGATTAGCTCTGGACTGTAGAGAAGGTGATGAAGGCTTCTAAATACACAGGTTGAATATCACACACACACACACTTTACATTTACAAGATTTTACAAAGAGGAAAATTTAAATAATATATATAAACATATGACAAACTGGTGTGTCTCTAAAGTTCCTTTAATTTTTGATTTGTTTTGTTTCCCATGATCCAACACTCTTCTTGAACTCGGGAATATCCACTGTATTAATCGCAAGACTATTAACAAGCTGGACAAACAGCTTATTTCCAATTCTG
Organism: Pangasius macronema; assembly: GCA_037577455.1. Classification (NCBI taxonomy): domain Eukaryota; kingdom Metazoa; phylum Chordata; class Actinopteri; order Siluriformes; family Pangasiidae; genus Pangasius; species Pangasius macronema. The sequence continues at coordinate 14,632,898 of CM074971.1, read as the reverse complement.
AGTTTGTTCGAGAACTGTTTTCCCATGATGGACCTGGAACAAATGAGCCAATGAGATAAAAGTGTGTAGCATCAAAGTGACCCAGATTTGTGTGAACACAACAACAGTTACCACCCAATGCTGTGCCACGCTGCCTGGCAACCATTTCTACCCAGAGGTACTGCTTGGGCCTTGCTCTACTGCTATTGGCTTGTTTGGGTGAGGGACTTGTGGATATCCACCTTCACAGACTCATTATCAAAGAAAAAAACTGTTTTATATCAAACCTTTGATTACTCTGGAGTCTGAACCCAGATTAGGTTGTATCATACACAGGTGGATTCCTCTGGCTGTGTATTATTATTATTGCGGAAGACATTATTATAGTTAAGATGCCATCCTTCCTCCTACTGCAGTCAATATTTAGTTCTACACTTCCATTTAGTGCAAGAACTCAATGCTAATAAATTGTACACTGTTCACCTCCTAGCATGACCAGTGGCAAGACACGAACACACGACTAAACAAACCCTAAAATATACTCATCTACCTATCTTAATCATCACCAGTAATATAAATCTACTCTGACATATATGCAATATATGGCCAAATGTGTGTGGACACCAGACCATCACACCCATGAATGGACCTTCCCAAACTGTTGCCACAAAGATGGAAACACACAATTGTCTAGAATGTCTTTGTCTGTTGTAGCATTACAGTTTCCCTTCACTGGAACTAAGACGCCCAAACCTGTTCCAGTATGACAATGCCCCTGTGCACAAATCAAGCTCCATGAAGACATGGTTGGAAGAAATGGTGGAAGAACTCAAGTGAACTCAGAGCCCTGACCTCACTAATGCTCTTGCGGCTGAATGGATACAAATCCCCACAGCCACGCTCCAAATTCTAGCAGAAAGCCTTCCCAGAAGAGTGAAGAATATCATAACAGCAAAAGGGGGGACCAATTCCATGCTAATGCCCATTGTTTTTTGAAATTGCCAAATATGGGTGTGATGGTCGGGTGTCTACATACTCTTATTGTTCGTGGACGTCATCTTCACGGCTGCAGTTTTAAGACAAATTACCACATCTACGTATAAGATATGCAAGTGGACCAGATGCCAATCCAGACTTTTAATATCAGAATCAGATCGTTACCATCAAAATTTTAAGTACAATAAACCAGGCTGAAATAAAATACAATAGGTACAGCTACAAACAGAAAAAGTATTAAATAATAAATACATAAAAGTGGTGCAGATAACTGCAAAAAAAATAAATAAATAACAGCGGCCTGTAGGATAATATACAGGCATGTGAAAGTCTGATTCACAGCCAGATTTATTTATTTCCATTTAGTGCTTTTAGGAATGCTTATGGAATTCTGCTGTTCATGATGAGAACAGGCTGGTGGCCTTATGTAATGAACGAAACTCTGTTACATTCCAGTGCTACTTTCTGGGACAATCTGTGACATTCCGATCCCAGGTACTTCAAAAAGGAAAAGTCATACATCTTACAGTGTGTTACAGCATTCAGAGTTGAGATAAGTACACTACATTGTACTTATCCCAACTCTTTCAACTTTTCAGCCTGTTATTTTGTACTCAGTGTGTGTGTTTCTAAATCTCTCTGCTGTACTTGGAAAGCACTAGTCAAAGAGAAACCTTCCAGCACAGTCATCACACACACACACACACACACACACACAGGCACACACAGACCCAGAGCGAATTTAGAGGAACAGAAACTGGCCCTGATTCTAAAGAGGCTGCTGTCTTTTCTTTAAAAACACACAGTTGCATTACAAACAGTTCAGTCTGAAGAGATCGTCTGGAACACTGATAAACATCTTCCTACAGGCTGTCCAGTGAAATGTCATCATTATATTGTGAACATTCTGACATTATATTTTGAAAATTTTGACACTCACAGTTGCACTGGCATTTGTGGGTCACACATTAATGAGGATATAGAGATATTCTCCAATTAGCTGCTTAATACATTCATAAAACGTAGATTTGTGTTCACCCAAGGCACCTGACCCGAGGCTGTACCTCAACAAAAAAGATGTATTGGCTGAAGGTTGGTGAAGATTGAACTATTGGTTAAATGTTGACAAATGATATGTAAGGAATGAAACACTCAGTGTGGTGCTGTTAAACAATCTGTGAAACAAGTTAGGTCCTGTTATCACTTGTATTACAGCAGACATAAACAGTCATTCCCTTACCAGCCTCGCTTTTTCTCTCTCAGCTATTAAGCCAAAAAAAAAACAAAAAAAAATGCAGCTTGCTGTAATGCAGGCCACCACAGCCCCAGAATGCCACCAGAGGGAGACATAGAGCTGCCTCTTGGCATTTAGTGGCAACTGACTCCACCTGTGACCTTTTTAAGGCTCACCTATTTAAGGGCTGCTTACAGGCTGCTTAAATGCTTAGTCTTTAGGGTAAAGACTAAGCCGGTATTGGCAAGTTGAAAATTAGAGCTGTGCTCTGGCTCTTTCTTCTGTGTTGAGTTGGCCTTGCCTTGTCAACCTATCCACCTTCTTGAGTATTTGGGTTNTGGGTTTCTTTGTTTTGGTTTGCTGTAGGGTGAGTGTCAGGCCTCATAGCTCTTACTCCTAGCTCACCTTTTGAATTTAGTCCTCCTCGTTGGAGAGAGTGTGTTGGCCTGTACTTATCTGCTCCCCTTTTTTGGAGGTTTCTGTTCATCCTCCTTATCAGCTCTGCACTTGGATCCTATCTCTTGAGTACTAGTTGTGGCTCATTCAGTTTGCCCAGATCTCCTAAATCCTGAGGCCTAGGTTTTAATCTGGTGTGGGGTGAGTCACCATTGCACATATATCCACGAAGAGTAAAATCTTGCGTCCCTTTCATGTCCATTTGCCTCAGTTTCAAAGCAATGACACTGGAGACTCCTTCCTTAAATGTTAAATAAAAGCCTCCTTACAGAAAGCTTCACATCAGTTTAAAGCTATGCATGTTTTATAATCCGTTTACTTACAGCCTCCACCATACACGTGCCTGTGTACGTTTACTGCAGTGATAACGTTTTAGAGTGTGCACATTAATAAAAACCTCTAATTTGCCTGGCAGCTGAAACTACTCAGAGTTGCAGTCAAAGCCATATGCTGATCATCCTCAAGATGTTATATTAACACAACAGATCTAATAACATTACAGTTCTTGTGCTTTTGTACAACAGCATTTTGTGAAGGTGACTTTCCCACTGTACAAATATCAGAGATGGATTTAGAGACCGAGTGACCAGGCCTGAGGGAAAAGCAATCTAAAGGTAGTGATAAAATGAATGTGAAGTGTGTGTGTGTGTGTGTGTGTAGCCAAGTGACTGTAACTGATGAGAATTTAAAGTGACAGCAATGTTTCTACTCTACTGTGTGTGTGTGTGTGCATGACTGCATGAGAGATGTACAAATAACTGATTACAAACAATTTTTATCTAATCGAATGTGTCAGTCCACCCTTGACACACTATAAAAAGAAAAAAAACTGGTGGCAAAACAACCTCCAATGATATCCTAAAATTCCTCCTAAATTCAATCCTGGTATAATCAGAAGTTGAACAAACATTGGACTGATCAATCATTTAGAATTGCAGAGATAAAAAATTTCCCATTTGGAAAAGCAGCATAAATTAATCTTACCTCAAAGCTTCTTCCTTTTGGATAAATTTGAAAGCAACACTCTCTCAGAAAAGCAACTCTATAATTCTGTGCAGTGTACTAGGGATGCAACCGAATACAATTATTTTAGTCAGAATGAACCGACACAAATATAGATATGAATCCTTCAGGATGCAATAAAAGGTTTTTGATTTAATTTGGGCACAAACGAGCAGATATGAAGCTTGCGGGACAAACAAAACCCATGTTCATTAACATGACCCTGCCCCACTGTTCATTCCTTTATTTTTAACTGCCAGATCAGGATCCTGGTGGTTTTAAATTGGCATGCTAATTTGTTTATGTTTTGAGAAATGGAAATAAGTTAGTTGGAAAATTTTGTGAGCAGGTACAAATAACAGTAAACTGTGAACATCTGATGTAGCTGAGGTTGAGGAACTGTCAGACCCAGAATTCACACATCATGCTGACACTGCTGACATTTCTGCACCTTGAGTTGCTTCCAGTGATTGCAGGGGTTTGGTGATTTAATTTCTAAATAAAGAAATAGGTCATGTCCATTTCAGACCGAATAAAAATAAAGACACTGATATTGTTCATGAGATCAGAAACATGGTGGACTGACCTGTCATTCTGAATGAGAAATCGCAAGACAAGTGTTGTAAGACTCACCCCCCACCTCAGTGCACACACACACACACACCACACACCCATCACTGAGCATACAATGGGATATGTATTCAGATTACCTGATTTTAATGCTCAGCGAGTATGGTAAATTTGGGAATAGAACGCGCACACACACGTGAGTTCCAGTGAGAAGAGCACAAGAGATGTCAGCAGACTGCCTTAAGGTCTTCATCAGAGGAGAATGACTCACATTTCTCTCTCTCTCTCACTCTGACACACACACACACACACAAACCCATGCTGTCACACATGTGGCCTATGAATAATCAGAGTAGGCTTTTTATCGCACACCTGCTGTATGTATTTCTGCTGCTATTCTTATTCAAATAAGCCTTTACAAACCCCCTAGAGTACGAATGAGTGGATTTGGGCGGGCGCCAAGTATTATCTAACTTGCTAGAGTTTTTTAGCTAATTTGTAACATGGTACAGAGCGTCATATAACTCACCTGCTATAAATACGTCACCTTGTGGTTAAACTTAAGTATAAAAGATAAAGATGCTAAGCATACTCAAATAATATCTTTCATCTAATGCTACTTACACTCCATCACCCTAAAGGGTCTCTTTCAATTGTGCCTTTTACGGAAACGTATGTATATAAGGGTTCTGTTTTAGAAAAAGGTTCCAAGGAGAACCTTTGAGTTTTAGGATGGAGCATGCGCGGTGTGTGTGTGTGTGTGTGTGTGTGTTTCTCGCTCGTCGGCCACCCGCCTCACAGGGAATACCACGGACTTAAATTATAGCCCAAGGGGGTCCTCATGTTGCCATGGCTACGGCTGATTGATCATCAGAGAGTGAAAAGGTAATTAAAGAGGAGAGAAGGTGCTATAGGCCCGATAACACACACTCCCACACACGTGGTACATTTTATAAAAGTAAATAACTTTATACTAGTCGCATCAGATTTGCTAGTTCTAGCTGACATTTATGTCTGTTATTTGTTGATGAAAATGTTATTTCTGTATAGTTTGAGCAGAAGAGTGAATTAAGTACTTTATGTTTATATTCTGTTAAGGGTCATTAATAAACATTTTTCATCTTGGTTTTCGTCAAAAAAATGAACACTGACTGCAGAAAAATGACAGAAGCTAGCAACTGCTATAAAATTTCAGCATTTTCATAAGACCAGAGAGAGACTGAATGTAAGTGAAACTGAAAATGCAGTTTAAATATATCTCTATGAAACACATATATACACACACACACACACACACACACACACACACGTAGGTCCATCAGTCAGCATTCTACATATGCTATTTATACAATCTGTGCTCACGGTCTACTTTCAGATCGAAGCAATTTTTCCGGAATGGTGCAGACAATAACACAGTAGTTGAAAAGTATGACCAATTAGAAATAGAGAAAGAAAAAACGGACGATGTTCGTATGTAACGAACACTATAAATACCAAAAAAAAAACAAAAATAACTAGGGAAGTGAGAGTCAGTGAGGGCAAACAGAATTAATTCTCAAGTGCTAATTCTCAAATCTTGTTCTTTACCGAGAAACAGACACCCGAGACTGTACAGTAAAAGCCTGCCTATTACTCGGGTCTCCCCGATGAATCGCTCTTCTGCATTTGCAGAGCCTAGTGAAGAAATGACGCATGTAAACACACTTAATGAAGTTGGTAATGAAAGTGTGGGAGGAGGACAGTCAAGTAATTACTTCATTCCCACCAAACAGCCACTTAGCTATTCTCACAGTTACTCTGCCATCCTTCAAAATAAAGCTTCTCGAACTTTCGCTCAACCTGTTTTCCAACAATGCAGTGCTGGTGCTGGTTCATAAACCCAACAAACTTTTTAAGGAACCAACCAGTGAAAACAGGACACCTGAATATCAATGAACAACCATATAATCAATGAATGGCATCACAGTATTGGCTTCATTGTTACTCTGTTTGGACAAAATTCCAACAACGCTACAATGGCAATACAATTAACATGAGATAAATATTATTATTTGTCTGTACCGATTGCATAAATATTCCCAGAAATGTGATCTGTTGTCATTTGGGTTGACGAGGTCATGAAAATAAGTTGCCCGAGTTGTCATGGCGATGATGTGACACCCGTCTTCACGGGTTCTTGATTCCAAATCAGCATTTTGCTTATGGAACCATATCAAATGTGGTGAAAAAGCATGAGACAGTTCGGGATTCTACATTCACAACCACTACAGTCCTCCCATAACATAATAAGGATATGGTGAATATCGGCATATGAATGGATTACGTCCAGATGAGGTCTGATACTGACATTCATTTCTGCCCTTATATCCATCCTCTCCTCCTCTCAGTGGGGAAGAAGCAGTCCTGGCTAAAGTAAAACTAATGACAGATGTGTTTAGACTGCAGACGCCTGTCTATCTCAGCATAATTCCCTCTATCCAATACCATCTGTGGCCAAAACCACAAGAGTGAAAAAAACAGACTGACAAGTATGAGACATGAAGGAGGCGGGCATTTGATAAGGAGAAATCAACATACATGCAGGAGATATGCATTTCTTTTTTTATTTACCTGTACCAGCCAATTCTGTTTATTCTAGGCTGCAAATCAACTGTATTTTACATTTTTTGCACAGTTTTATAGAGTAGACTTCAAGGCTAACTGAATCAACATCATGGATAACACGACCTAGGGAGGAGTTTTACAGGCACGGGCTCCCCAGTTTGAGACATCAGTCTAGAACGTTCCCCAAGGAAGATCAAATTCAGATTGCCATGGAGTTCATACTTTCAACCTACATTCAGCTAACATACTGAGACACAAGGACCTAGTACACTGAATCAATACACTGGGCAAAGCTAACAAACTGAAACACAGGACAAAATTCATACAGTATGAAATATTCATACAGTTTAAAAAAAAAAAAAAGCTAGCATACGGAAACTTAAATCAGTCTTGTGGCTGGATAAAAGAATCCATACAGTGTACAAATCACAATGAAATATCCCTATTTAACCGCCTGTATAAAGCTAGTATACTGAATTTGATTCAGGTCAGATTCAATACATTCCAGTGGGAAAAGTGTCAAAAATGTTTTCCAGAGCAAAGGGCAAAAATGTGCTAGAATCGCAGAGATGCCTAATCGCACTACGGCTGTCAAATTCTTTAAAAACTTACATTCCAACTGTATTCACTTACAAGATTTTGGTATTCATTTGAATATTAATTAGCCTATAATTTTGTATACCCACAAATCCCAGAAGGTCCCAATTGTGTCAATGACATAAAAAGAAATGATCTCATCATAACGTTTAATCCAACACAGTACACAGTGAGGCCAAATCCCAAATGGCTTTGTATTCACTATATACACACATTATGTGTGTGTGTGTGTGTGTATGCTCACTACATAAGGTGTAATAAGTAGGTTGTTGAACAGCATTCAACCACTGAAAAAGGGTGACTCCACATTCGTTTAAACTAGACATTTCATACATGTTATTTATTTGTTTTTCATACGGTTTATTTTACGAAAAAATGTGGTTCTTTCCAACATCAAGCAGCAATAGATAGCTATTTAGCCAAAAAATGTGAAGGAATTGTTGAACAATAAACGTACAAATTAAAAAAAAAAATCATAAGGGAGCACCTGTGAAAGAAGGATTCTCCCCAGCTATTGTGCAAAGCTAATGCCACCCAAATAGGCTTAAAGATTTTAGCGAAAATAACACTCGGAACAACAAAGGCCCACTGGGCTTCATTTTATCATTTGTAAATGCTAGAAATCAGATTTTGCTCCATGCTTAGTTACACAGAAGAGACAGAGAGAGAAAGACCTAAAGGGGGGTTGATGGAGCAGAAACTGGAGAGGAGGAGTGTGTGGGTGTGTTGCTGCATCTCTAAGCGTTCACCAGGGTTGTTGTTGGTTGTTAGGGGACTGCTGGCATTTACAAGTCATATACCTTCTGATTATTCTCACACACACACACACACACACACACACACACACACACACACACACACACACACACGTCTATCACTTTGAATTTGGTACTGTGACCTTTTTTCTTCTTGTGTTCATCCCTCTGTTTTGGTTTGGGCTTGGAAGCAGAGTGTGTGCACGAGTGTGTGAGTGTGTGTGTGTGAGTGTGTGTGAGGAAGCAGTTTGAATGTGAACACATGGTCTGCCCTGCTGCCAGCTCCTTCGGTCTCCACACGCCTATTGCTGAAGATAACATGAAGACGTTACTTATCGCACCCCAAATCAGCTCACACATGCACCCACCCACACACACACAGCCAACAGATACTGTCCTAAGAATTTATTGCCTAATATATGACTTCCAAATATGACAAAACCAATAACCAATAAGAAACAAATAAGACAAAGTTACACTCTGGTTAATGTGATTCCTCCTAACTGATTAACATATAAGAATATTTTGGTGCTTTAACAATAATTTTGGTCAGTTACACTCTCTATACAAGTAGCTTTTCCAAGGAAAAGAAAGAAGTCTGCTTACTGGATTAACTAAAGGAAATGAAACAATCCCTACACATTACAGAGAATCCACCAATCTTCCAAATCCACAGAAGAATTTCTGTAGCAATAATGATGATAATTTTATTAAATTCCACTGTTGTAACCAGAATTTCACTGAATTCTACTGATGTCATGAATATAATTTCTATGTCAAAAATGATGTCAAAGGGAATTTCATTGAAATTTACCACTATTACCAGAATTTCATGGAATTCTACCACTTCCATTTAGAGAATTTAACTGAATTTTGCCACAATAACAAGAATTGCAATGAATGCTATTACTATAATAAATACTGTACTGAATTCTACTGATGTTATAATGAGAATTTCACTGAATTTAACTGCTATAACAAAACTTTCACTGAATTCTGCTGTTATGTCAAATAATTTCACTGAATTCTTGATGTCATGAAGAGAATTTCACCAAATTCCTACTTAAATGTCATGATTATCGTCTTTGGATTCACTGATTTTATGTAGAGTATTGGTGGCAGAATGAAATTGTCTGAAACACTGGTTCATTCTCAGATTACATTTGTGTTCATAAGGAAACCTTTTGTAATGCATGAATTCTGTGGGAAAAAACAAACAAACAAAGGACTACATTTATGGGTCAGGTTCACAATTTCCTGTTTATTATAAACATGTTCTAATAGTTGATTACACTGAATTAAAAATGAATTATTATTCCACAATAAACCTGCCAATAAACATGATAGTCACTGAATGGTGGATTGCACACCTTCAAATGTTATGACACTGCTCTATTGGAGAAACAAAAAAATGGTGCACAGACAACCAGATGTCAGCGTCAGAGAAATCCAACTGTTAGTTGGATTCATTTAAATGTTCAGAATTGATTCTACATGAAGAAATCACACAGTTGAATTTTGTTATTCTACATTTTATGAAGTCTCTAAAGCTCAGAATTCAGTCAGGAATTGTCATAAAAACCTTCTTTGGAATTTGGAACACTGAACATTCTCTCTGAATACATCCACTGTGCTGTGTGTGTGTGTGTGTGTGTGTGTGTGTGTGTGAGTGAATAGTCTTCTCAGATCACATGCTCCAACAGGCCATATCAAAGTAACAGACACTTCCTCTCATCCACACACACTTGGCTAAAATAATCTCAGCTAAGCTCAGATGACTCCACATCCAAGTGAAGTGACTTTGTGGCCAAGTGTGGTGACCCATACTCGGAATTTGTGCTCTACATTTAACCCATCCAAGTGCACACACACACACACCCAGAGCAGTGGGCAGCCATTTTAGCTGCAGCACCCGGGGGATCGGTGCCTTGCTCAAGGGTCTCACCTCAGTCATGGTATTACATCATCATCATCACTCCCCCCCACCTACAATCCCTGCCGGACGCAAGACTTGAACCCAAGACCTTTGCGAAGTGGAAGCCCAATGTTCAGGTTGAGAGTCCGGTAATCCGGTGCTGACGGGGGACCGTCGAGGAGAGTTCGGACAAACAAAACTAGTACAACCAGTGTTTTTCAATGCTGTGTGTCCTGCTGCCTGGGTGGGTTAGTCCAGGAAACACACTAAATGTGTTTCTTCCAGCAAAAATCCTGAGAAACACTGTTTTATATAATTATTTTTTTTCCTGAAAACCTCAAACCAAGTACTTAATGTATCACTCTAGAACTGTTAACTGGGATCTACATTTTTATATCTGATTCTAAAGTCTATCATGTACAGCACTGCTATAAACCCCATTGCTTTTTCATTAAGAGAATTCCACCTAATTCCACTGTTATATTATAACAAGTAATCTCGCAGAATTCCTGTTTTATCATTAAAAGAATTCCACTGCCAGTATGTCACAAATCGATTTCCTCAGTATTCCGTTATGTCAAGGATGATTACACAGAATTGCAGTGTTATGTTATAAAGAGGATTTCACTCGTCTGTAAGAAAGACACCATCACTGAATTCCAATGTTAAGTCATAAAACAAATGTAACACAATTCCAATGTTACGTCATAAAAAGGATTCAGCAGAATTCCAAAATTAAGTTTTGAGTATGTCAAAGAGAATTTCATGGAATTCCATGGAATTGTTACACATCAGAAACACGAGTTTACTGACTGTCCTCATTACATCTGATTTAATAACGACTACTGGTATCAGACTGTAATAGCTAAAACACCAGATTAGATCTGACATACCATGCATATGTATGATGTTGACTAACTTTTTACAGAGTTGATTAGCTATGTTAAGGTTATTATTTTCTATCTTAAACATGTTAAGCTGAGAAACAATAATGTCAAACAGGTCATCCTCACAGCATCATCATCATCATCATCATCATACAACATTTGCCTTTGAAAAAATAAATCGAAACATGCATTCCTGTTTAACAGAGCCGAGCATTTTCACATATCGCAAGAAGACAGTTCAGTTAAAGCAGACTCAGAATTCAAAGTATTTAACAGGGATTGTGTGTGTGTGTGTGTGTGTGTGTGTGTGTGTGTGTGTAATACATTTTAACACAGTGTCATCTGTGCTAAAATGTATTCATTATTACAGAACATATGTTTCAATCAGTGACTCAATTTATTATAGCCTTTTCCAGACACACAGCTTGCAAACAGAAGCTTATGTTCCCAAAACAAAAGAAAAGGAAGTGGAGAGAGAGAGAGAGAGAGAGAGAGAGAGAGAGAGAGGAAATCCATTTCTAATTTTTCTCTGATTTATGGCATTTTGTGTTGACATCAGCAGGAAGTCCTTATGGCAGTGCTGCTGCAGAATGAACATTTTCTCTAGGCCAGCTCATTTCAAGAGATTTATCATCTTTTACAAAGTGAAATCAAACAAACAAGAGGTTTATTTTCTACACACTGGGGGAAGTGTAGTTTTTAAAAGGAGAACTGTAACAGGGATGGAAAAAGGCACATTCCAAAACAACTCTAAAATGCCATCTCTTCTTTTTTTAACTGACAAGACCACAAGGTTGTGTCTGGATTTTTTCAGCTATTGCAGTAGGAATGTGTCCTCAATGATTGCGTATCTAAGCCAGAAAACACATGAGGGGAGAAAACAAACATTGCCCCGTGTGAGGCTCGAACTCACGACCTTCAGATTATGAGACTGACGCGCTGCCTACTGCGCCAACGAGGCCTGACAGCAGATGCTAAAAATAGTCAGTGGTCACCTTTTCAACTCATGGCTCACTCAGCAGATGAACCAAATAACAGGAATGTTGTTTGTTGTTCATACAAAATTTGACAAAATTTGTTGTTAGAATTTGACAAAAAAAAAAAAACTTTATTAAAAGACGACAGCTTTCTGAATTCATCAGCTATATCAACTACAAAGACCATAACGCCCAGTGCTCGGGTTCAGAGGTGATATTTTACAGCTTGGCTAAGCATATCTGATCGAGCGTAATTACCTCAGTCTCTAGAGACTCCCACACAGTGTGTGTCTGAGAGTGGGTGTATGTGTGTTGGCCCATGAAGGTCAAACAGGCCACAGCTGAGGCAAGTCTGCCGTGAAATTGTGTGCTACGTCAACATAAAGACAACGGAGATGGTAACCATCCTTACAGTATAAACAGACATTTTACTGAACGTGAATAAGAAATGAATTGATTGTGAAAAAGGAATTTATTTGGTGAAATGATCTTTTCCAACTGCAAAACATAAGTGGGATAGGACAGATTACTGCATGGGAAGTAGGACTGTGCTGCAATAAAACTGTTAGCTCATATCAAATGTTTTGTAAATTTAACCAAGAGGACAAACTCCATCGGATAGTAATACATAGTTTTCATACTTTCATTATAAACAAAACTAAGGGGGACAGGCTAAGCTTCTTTTCAACACTGGAACGTCTTTATCTCAGGAATGTAAATACAGCCTAAAAATTACTCATCTATCACCCATCTAAAAGACCAAAAATATTTTTAAAATATCAGTGATTAACAAATACTGACTAAATATAAGACTAAAATTAGGAGCTGCAGCTTGTTGTAAACCCAAAATTGCTGTTGCTGAACCAGAATTAACCAAAATATATATTAGAAGTACACTGCAAACAATTTAGCACGTGAAAATGTCTTGAATACAGACAAACGTATCTTATTTTTTATTATGAAATTATAACAGAACAAATATAAGATAATAATGATAAGCTGACAGCCCAGACACATAACTTGCTTGTGCCAGCTAATGCTAATAATTATTCCACTAAGAAATAGGCGTTATGGTGCTGAGATAGACACTTGGAAAAAAAAATGTATAGCAACAGATGGCAAAAAAAAAGAAAAAAGAAAAAAGAAATTATTATACAATGCCTCACATCTAACATTTTATACTGTTTGGACTGTTACGTACTTGTTTACAACCAGATGTTCTCACTGTTAAATTTAGCGTAACATAGCATGACAGGCAGCATATGCAGCTAGCTGGCATCTGTTTAAAAAAACATAGCCATTATCTTTTTAACCTAAGTTGCAAAGTTAGCAAGTCACTGCAGGTAATTTACTATTAAAACTGAATACTGAATTCTGATAATGATTAGCATGACATTGTGTGTTTAGAGAAAAGGATATAGCAGTTTTAGCAAGGGTTTAGTCAGAGAAACAAAACTTAGAAACATCCCCTCAGAATAAATAGATATGGATAGTTCCTGCTGAGGCCATAACCACATCCTCAAAACCTCTTTTGTAGCACTGAATAACTAAAAGGATGTCTGCTCAAAAGAACTGACTAATCTACTGGACAAGGACATGGATAGTGGCTTGGAAATTGTTTGTTTTGTTGCAATTTGTACCTCGTATCTGGATAATGAAAGGTTAGAGTAACCAGCCAAATCATAATTTCAAAATAGGACATCTAAACAACGATATGTGAGATTCAGTTAAGTTAAATTTCCATAAGAAACCAAACAGCTGGTCTCAAAACAAAAGAGAAGGATATTTATCTTCTACCATTTATGTAGCATTATTCCAACAACCACCAGTACAACAATATTAACTAATCAAATTCAGAGTTGCGTCAGCTCCCCACCACATGATTAGCTAATTATAGAATGAATATTCTTCTAATGCCCAAACGGATGAGAGATGAGAGAACATAATATAGCTACAAGTTTTCAGCCATTTATTCTGTGGAAATGCTTTAAAGCGCACGGAAGAAATGGGGGTATTTTCACTTGCTAGCTATTGCTAGCTACAGCGTTTATGTTGCGTTTAGGTGCTCTCAAGCTTCTGAAGTTTTGCACATAATTGTTCTTTCAGGTGATAAAGATGAACATCAACATGATACAACTCGATACACACGTTTCTGATTTATAATTGAGCTTTACTGTTTGATCATTGCTGAGAAAATGAAAGTTTTAGTAACTTTCTCCTGAAGAGAATAAGGCAAAAAAAAACAAAAAACATCTTGCCATGTTATTGAAAAACTGTAATACCTTCTCATCTGAAGACAACTTGCAGAAAACTTCCGTTTAAATACCTTTACACGTTTTAATCCATTCATGTGCAGTGTCTACCATACAAGTCCCTGTGTAAGTTGTTACCATAGAAACGATAACATATTAGTGCATTACTATAAACCTGTAGAATAAACTACTCTCAGAGCTGCTGTTATATATATATATATAAAAATCCTTTTGACAACAATCAAGAATTCTATAGCATGATCGATGACTTTTATATATAAACAATATTAAAGGGCAGAATTTTGCTTAAAATCACGGGAAGGCAGTGTCGGTTTGCTATTCACTCAAACCGGATTTCTAAAAAATTATCGTAAAATTTTTCTTTTTTTAAACTGCCAAAAAGCATAAGAATAGAGTATGTGCGATTAACATAACAAGTGTCCACTTTAAAGAGCAATGCACTTCAAGTGTAATGAAAATAGACACACAATTTAAGACAGTGCCATTTACGGTGATTTGCCACTTCGTTTAAGTCACAAGTCTTTTGAGATGCTCCAACAATTTAATTAATAACCTCGAGCTGCAGAGCGGCTGTTTAGTTACACAGTGAGGTCAGTTATATGAGCGTTTATTCACTAATCAGTGTTAACTGCTGGCCAAACACTGTCTCCCACCAGCCAGGAGTACTAAGTAGGTCACTGGGACACACACAAACACACACACACACACACACACACACACACACACACACACACACACAGTCTAACTACATAGAGTCTGAAATGCTCTGGTGCACAAACACTTGCAGTAACAGGTACACGAAAGAAGTCACAAAGAGAAAGTACACTTCGCATGTTTTTAACCTAAACCAATGCCTTTGTATTTGTGTATTTGTGTGTGTGTGTGTGTGTGTGTGTGAGTGTGTGTGTGTGTGTGTTTGCACAGAGAAATCTGCTGTTGAGTCAGCATCAGGCTGCTTCTCTGTCATGAAATCACTTCCTCTTCTGATAGTCTGGTCTACTGAGACATTTATCATCATTTCCTCTAAACACACACACACACACACACACACACACACACACACACACACCTGCCAGATATCCTTATTATGTTTTGCTAGTTACTGTCTAGACATCACTGCAGCAAAGACATGATTCTACGCCTAACCCTGAACAGCAACCTTGAACCTTGATGATGTGTAAGGAACAAAACACAGTAATCAATGATGGTGGTGTGACGGAGCCTGATATGAGGCAGAGTTACTTTTACCACCCCTAAGATGATTATTTTCCTATAACAGCACATCCCAAAGTGTTTTATTCCTCTTATTCCACAATAACGTATCAACAGTTTTTTATTAATTAAATGATTAATGATTTTGGCCATTTATAGTCACAAAAAAGCTCCTTTTATCATTTACATGATAGCAGCTACAACCTATCATTCCCTCCCCAGCCACTCTTTTTTTCCCTCTTTCTTAGTGTTAATAAGATTAAAAAATTCATGTTACAAAGAAAACATAAAGTGGAAACATTTTCCCCTGCTGGAAAACTTACAGTTACAAAGCACTGACACTGGAGACTCCTTCCATAAGTAAATCTTTTACAGAAGACTTCAATGTTTATACGTTTTTCTTTGTTAAACAACAGCACATTTTTTATTTGTTTATTATTCGATTACTTAGATTACTATAGACACGATAACCTATAAGAACGATTGCATTAATATACATGTATATCTGCGATCTGCGATCTTGGCATTATGGTCAGAGCTGCTGTTATAGAAACGTAATCAACACCTTTCGACCAATCAGAATTGAGAATTCAACAGAACTGTGATATAAGTGTGTGTGTGTGGGGGGGGATCACAAAACGTAGTGCTCCCAAGACTAAATTTAGAAGACAAACAATCAGTAACACAAAACTAGCAATACTACAAAATACAACATTAATCTGACGACTGTTCATTCCAAAACTCTGACAATAAAAATAAGCTCTGTCCAGTGAGCTAGTTACATTATTGACATGTGCATGATATTCGAAGACCACACTGTGACAATTTATGTGTTAACCATATAAAACCTTTATATTGCACAACCCTACTGCAACAAAACACAGAAATACAAATCATACACTTAACCCTACGTCAATGCTTATGTATTACAATACCATAATATTGTGACATTCAATACTACATCATTTCCTATACAGACGTGAAATGAAAACTATCTTTGATCTTTGAAACTGTAATGTTTTGTAGGTTCTCACTAGCAGAGAAACCTTAGATATCGTCATGCGTATTGTGAGAAGGTCTTTATGTATCAGAATATTTCTGCCACATCGTCCCCCTGATACTAAAAATATATATATCAGACATGTCTATTAAGCCGGATTAGGGTCACGCGACAGCTTAAATCTTATTACAATACAGCACAAGGCTTCTGATTGCTCATACCGTGTGGCTTGTGTGATGCATCCGTGCACGGTTTAAGGGGGGGGGAAGGGGGTGTAGGTGGAGGAAAGGGCGCTGATGGCCCGTCGGATGCCGTTATAGAGGCAGCAGCATCTTTTGTCTTGCGTTAGAAAGCGCGCGGCGTTCATTCAGGCATTTCAGCCCATTAAACCTCATTAAAATGATCGATAATAAATGTGGACGGAAATGCGAACTGCACTCGATGCACGCGCATTTGCCCCCGACGCACGCGCTTCAGCGCTTCATTCATGTCTAGCAAAGCGACAAAAATAACACGCACAAGCACTATTCCGTTAACCCAAAAATAAATAAATAAATAAATAAATAGCTGCTAATATTTTTCCAGGGTCTAGGATTAAATCACTTAGCCAGATTGTAGCCAATGAGACCCTCTGAAATAAGACATTAATGGTTTTCTATTACGCTATTGTGTCACGCATGCTAGCATGCTAACAAGGGGAAACTGGGGGGAAAAAAATAAATAAATAAAAAAAATCACGCGTGCACGGTTTAATCGGTGCTCAGGAGTAGGAACGTGGACCGGACCCACCTGCATGCGTGGTGTCCGTGAGATCGTAGCTGAGCCCCGGGTAGTCGCGCAGTTTCCTCCCGCTGATGTTCAGCACACCGGAGCTGGCGGCGTCCTCGAGCGCGCGGTCCAGGCTGCGCGCGGTGTGCGGCGGCTGGGGTTGAGGCGGCGCGCCGCTCGCGCTCCAGTGCGGTCCAGCCGGATAGTGATGGCCCTGCAGGACCGCCGCGGCTGCCGCTCCTCCCTGACTCGCCGCCATCTTCTTAAAGGAAATATATGCTCAAGATAATAACGAGGGTTTTTTTTTTCTTTTTTTTCTTTTTTTGAGCCGCTCCGCCCCACGCGCAGAGGACGGGGAGGGGGCTGGAGGATGATGGGTGGGAGCGGAGGGAGGGAGGGAGGGAGGGATGGGGAAGGGGGACAGGTGCTGTGGATGGTGGTGTGGATGAAAGCAGGATTTCTTCGCCATGCATCATCGTGTCTTCTGTGCATGACTTTCCATCACATTCTACCAGCTGGACCATTTTTTTTGATCATCTGATTACATGTTTTTTTTCTTTGATAGTGTTAGCGTGCATGTGGTTCTCAGATAAACTGAATGCCGGTGTGGTTCTCACCAAAATGCTATTTTAATGACACCCACTGCAGTGAAGAGCAAAGGCGTTTCATCTCTTTTTATGTGGCTCGCGGTTAAAATCGAACAAACCCGCACTGACTCAATGGCGACATCTGGTGGCTGTAAGTGTTACAGCAATTACAGTATCCATTGTACCTTTGTAACCACTAGTGGCACTGTAGAGCAGTGGTTCTCAAAGTGGGGTCCAGGGACACCTAGAGCAAGGGTCTTCAGTCAAGGGCCGGCATGACTGCAGGCTTTCATTCCAACCAAGTAGGACTCACACCGGATCTCACTAGTTTTAGTTTAGTCCCCCATCAACTATCAAGTGTGCCTCCAGTATTGTTGTAAAGCCGGCAGCCACACTGGCCCTTTGTGGCTAAGATTGAAGACCCCACTGACCTAGAGTGCTAGAGTTGCCCTAGAGGGTGTTTGTAGCATTATGTTTTTAAGTCGTCCGTCCATGCATCCTTCAAGATTCCCGTTAGAGCAGTATCTCAAGAACGAGTGGTTGAATGTTTGTAGGATTGAATGTTTATAGGATTTATCATTGTAATCAGCAGATGATCTGATTAGAATTAGGAATTAATCCAAACGTGATCAAGGTCACAACAAGGTCAAATGTCTTTCTTCCTGTTTCTCATACATAGATGTTATTTGCACCTTCATAATCAGCAACCCAATTGGCTGTCTATGTTTTTTTGTCATCGGTTCATCTCTGGGTCTGTACATGCGTCTACCCAATGCTTTTGTTAGCATGATATCTCAAGAATGATTCGTCGAATGTTTCTAGGATTTATATGTAATTATCACTGTAACCAGCCGATGATCTGATAAGAATTTGGAATTGTTCTAAACAGGAACGAGGTCAGAGAAGATCAAATATCTGAAATAGTTTTTCTTCAATAGCTTCCTTCATGTTTGAAGTTTATTTTTGATTGGGCAGTGGTAGCTCAGTGGTTAGGATGTTGGGCTACTGATCGGAAGGTCATGAGTTCAATCCCCAGCACTGCCAAGCTACCACTGCTGGGCCCTTGAGCAAGGCCCTTAACCCTCAACTGCTCAGT
>CM074971.1:14601601-14613966 GCA_037577455.1 Pangasius macronema | reverse complement strand
TATTTTAAGTGTATTTCTGGCATACAAATTAGGAACAAGACTAGACTTCTTGGTGGTGGAGGCAACCCCATCAACGCCACTGGTGATGAGTTCTACTTGTTTTTGTTTTTTTGTTACACTGGTGGAAATCACAAACCAACATGATGAAATGCATTACATTTATTATCGAGTTCTTATAATTATAATATTAATTATCCTGTTTGATTGCTCACTTGATTTGAATGGGTTTAATCCAAACCTCAATACCTCAAAAACAGGAAGCCTGTAAATAATGTCAGCTTATACTAAATGTGTTCTGTTGATAAAATTTTCAGGATTTAAAAGCTCCACAACGCCAGTAAATAACCAAAATGTGATCAGGTGAAGGCAGCAGTTACATTCACATCAATATTCTGATATTAATCAAAATCTGCAATATTCTAATTAGTACTGAGTATGGCAGAAATTTGTTTCATGTAAACACCTTATTCAGAAAATCCACTGAAAGCAGATATATGTGCACACTCAGTCTGCAAGGAATTGTGGGTGCTAACAGATGCTTAGCTGTAGGCTAGGTATTTAGGAATGGCAACTCAGGCATTTTTACAACAACTACGTATACAGGAAGATTCTGATTGTATTCAGAATTGTACACATTGTATTCAGAATATGTCTGCAACCCGAATATCATTCTTAAACAGAATTTGACGTGCATGTTAACGTAGCCAGTGTCAGTGTCAATGTCACTGTCAGTGTTGGGTCAGTGGTTAAAGGCTCTGGGTTACTGATCAGAAGGTGAAGGGTTTAACCTCCAGCACCACTAAGATGCCACTATTGGGCCCTTGAGCATGGCTCTTAACCCTCTCTGCTGTATCCTGGTTGACGCTGCACTCTGACCCCAACTTCCTAACAAGGTGGGATCTTCTTCACAAGAGAAATTAAAAAGAAATTAATGGAAGACGTTATTATCTAGGAGAGATATTCACATGCTAGAAAAACGCTAAAGTTCAAGCAATTAGCAGATCACATTGTAGAGCAGCACCTTCCTGTACGTTTCAGTTTCTCAGGAAACACCTCCCCCCCATCTCTGTGTACACACAGTGTATATAGACACACTTTCCTGTGCTGCACATTTCAGCTGTTAGAGCGTGTGCTATTTTGGGCTGCAGGCACGCGGACTCGTTAATTCACACCACATGAGGGCGAAGCACTTGTATAGCAGCGTTTCCCGAGTAGCTCAACACGTTCACTTTCAGCGACGTGACGCGAGGAGCTCTGAGCCTCAGCCTGGGCGAGCTCTCGGTTTGACTCGTCTGCAAAACACCAAACGACATCTTGCTTCTAATCGCCTGAACTTGCATAAGCGGCAGCGCGCGCGTCTAGAACCGGAGCACAAATGGGAGACAGCGAGTTTTCCGAGCCGATGGACGAGTCTCAAGCCGACAACGGAGCGGACAAAATCGACATGTCACTCGGTTAGTGTGATTATTATTGTTGTTGTTGTTGTTGTTATTTAATTTTTTTTCATAAGTGAAGTCACGAGTTTGTTTTCGTAATCAAAATCGCCGTTGTAGTTTTCGCTTCCGCATTGTGCACGCGCGAGACAGCGCGTCATTAATCAGCTGTCGCTCTGTAAAGCACGCGCTCCAGTTTTTTGTTTGTTTGTTTGTTTGTTTAATTCATTAATGTTTTGTGTCGTTCCTCTGAACGCGATACGAGCGAGAGTATCGAGACTACAGTCATGAAGTTATACAGGGAAGAAAGCTATTCCGAGTGTTTGTAAAAGGAGAAGCCAAAAAAAGGCTATTTTTTTTTTAAAGTCATGTTTGTTTACGCTGTAGTTTATTTACAGCTCTTATAGCGCGAGCTAAGTGGCACGAGCTGTATGCGCTCAGTGTGGCTGAGAGGGAAAAAAAACCTGAGGTAAAAACTTTTAACTTCTATAACACTTTTCAAAACATATCCTGAACTCTCCATTGCGTATTTCCGGTCTGTCATCTGCGTACCTCAGCCAACACCTGTTCCAGTTCATTGAATCAACAACTGATTAGTGACTCAGCTGTTCAACCCAGAACACATTTGGTTTAAGGCTTTCTCCCCAGAATACTTATTTTTTTTAAGGTGGAGTAGATTTAATGCTCCATTTGTCTTTATTTTAAACAGTCTTTCAGTCTACCAGCTGGTAAAGATGGTCTACAAGTTTAAACCAACCCAACCTGTGTTTTGGCAACTGTACTGATCAGACTAAGCTGGACTTCTCAACAGGCTTCTGACAAAATTGTAAAAAATTGTTTTCAGACTTGTTCCATGGGTGTTTGTAGAGTTATACATCCAAAAAAAAAAAAAACCCTTGAGTTTTGTTTTAAATATGTTTCGATGGCCGCAATATGACCGACACCTGTCACAGTCAACAACTGACCGTGACTCGGCTGTCCGTAGGTCACAACCCCTGGAATAATATTCTGGATAATATTCTGACAAAACAACTTGTCTTCAAAGTTCAGCAGGTTTTATCTATTTACTCTGAAGGCATGGTGTTAAAACATTGCAGTGTTGAAAGGTTAAAAATGTCTGACGTTTACAGTTTGAAATGCCTTTTTGTGGATTTAAGAGTATTTTAGCATCCTGAGGATTTTAATATGGCCTACACACTTTAGGTGAAAAGACAAACAACTCTTCTTCAAAACAGCTTGTCATTTAAATCCAGCGAGTTTATCTTCTTGTTTGTCCAGATAATACATACAAAGAAGACATGGTGTTAAAACACCACAGTGGTGAAAGGTTAAAAGAAAAAATTTAACATGTCTGCAAACCATTGCTGATTTTTGTGGAATATTATGAGTAATTAGTAATAATTTACCACTTGTGCCTGTCTCCTGAGGATGGCCTGCAGCCTTAATTTGGAAAGACAGTGTGTTTAATACTAAATAATAAGGGTTTCATATTTACATAGATAATACCTAAACAGAATACCAAAACTGCTGACAATTTGACTTGACACTTTACTCTTTCATTATTTACTCCTCCTGAGAAGTTTTAAAACATGGTTTGAATTTAAAATATTATGAACTGAAATTATTTATAAACCAAAATAAATCTTTTGGCAGTTATCTTCATATTTATTATTTGCATGTTTCAGTGTTGAATGTTCACTCTCACATGACCTTTGTGAAGAACACCTCTATGATGATATGAAGGTCTTGTCCAGGTTCTTCATTGCCGTTCTGCTTCGACT
The DNA here is from genome assembly GCA_037577455.1 of Pangasius macronema. NCBI lineage: Eukaryota > Metazoa > Chordata > Actinopteri > Siluriformes > Pangasiidae > Pangasius > Pangasius macronema. The sequence goes on along the minus strand of CM074971.1, from coordinate 14,610,752 downwards.
GCTTTTCAGTTTTACAATTGCGACCTGATTCTAGATCTTCCTCACATTGAGTTGCAAGCCTTTGTTAAGCAGATATCTTACACCACTATTATTTTCAGCCTGTAATGTGGTATTTAATGTGAACTGAGGTGCAGACTAACTGTTTTCTTCCTCCTACCCTCCAGATGAGATCATCAAGCTGAATAAAAAAGAGGAGAAAGCAAACAGAGCTGCGAACAGGGCAAGAAGCAGGCGTGTTACAAACAGGAGTAATGTACTGAAGAAGCTTAACCAGACACCACAGGCACGAAGAGGCCTCAGACGCGGTTCACTGCAGTATCAGGGTACTGAATTAACATTACTCTGTCTGTCTGTGCAGAATGAAATGAAAATGGGCACTTTTGACCCAATTTATTTATGGTTGCATTGCTTTAAAATCTAAAGTGATGACCTAGGAGATCAGATGGACAGAAAGGAGAGCTAAGAGCTAATTATTTGCATTATTTCAGGGCCAATCAGGTCACGTGGTCTGAACAGGAGCAGAGGTTTGGGCAGACAGAGCGGCCTGAGTCCTCTTAACAGAGCTAATACTAAGGTTAGTGAGAATGCATAACATCACTGGCAGAAAAATACAGACTTTATATGATATTTGTAAAGCATATAATAATGTGGATGAGTAGGTGGTATGAATATAATGAACTGAATAAAGAAAAGATGTACCGTAGATCATATTACCATCATACTAAAAGCAGCAACAACATGAAAATGCAGAAAGGAGTTAGTTTAAAATAGTGAACTTTTTTTTTTTTCCAGACAGGAGAGCAGCAAGGTCAAAGCACAGACTCGGTGAGAGGCTCGTTTCGTGGGCGAGGAAGAGGGAGAGGAAGAGGACGAGGAGGATTGAGCAGGTATAAGACTATCACATTTATGTATACATACACAAAACCACCCACTCTTCTACATTATAAGGACTCATTTGAAATCATTTGATTCAGCTGAAGCTTATATATTACAATGAACTAAATATTGATTGCTGTGTTGTTCATAATGTTGTAGGGGAGCGTTGTCAGCGAGAGGTCAGCGAGTTCCCCAGAGAGGTGGAAGACCATTTGTATTAGACAGAGGGGTGAGTTGGTTTATGCTGATTGCTTAATCTGTCTTTTCCACACTAATCAAAGCAATAAGATTTGATGGATTGATGTAGATCCTAATTACTATATATATTTGTTTATAGTTCACTGCTATGAGAGGCACTGGCAAATTGGAAAGATATCAGAAAATAAGAAGGTATGTATATTTAGACAAAAGTAAATGCGATGGAAGGTCTTAGTGCACACCAATGCATAATTCTTCCATTTCTCTCTCTCTTTTTTTTCTGTCTGCCTTCTCTCTCTGCATAAAGTCAGAGAACTACATCTACTCCCGGCACAACGTTAACAGTGTCACTGCCCAATGCAAAATCACCACCTGTGACTCAGTGAGTTTCTCCATCATTTATCATTTTACATTTTGAAAAATGTTTAAACAGCTTGGTTGCAAAGTGATTTAGAAAATAAATGTGTGTTTGAAATATGTGGTTATGACTGTAATGTAGAATTAGAAAGATACCATTGTAATAAATAGCAAGACACAATTAGGAATAAGGACATGTGTGGTTTTGCCACCCTGTAGAACTTGTGAGAGCCTTGGATTAGAAATACAGTCACACTGGCAAATACTCATGTGTCATCTTCTTCGTCTCCCATGTTGTGCAGTTTTATTGTTTTTCCTAGAGCACATGTGCTTTTTTATGCTTTTGATGCTGATTTTCAGAGTGCTGTTGTTGTGGTCAATGATGGATTTAGTCCTACTTTCAAGAGGTGGCTTTCTTTGTTTGAGCCATCCACTAGGAGGGTGTGTGGTTGGTGGTGAGATGCTGGAAAGATGACGAGTTATTAAGCAATAATTCCTCCATCTGTGCCTTGGGGTATGTGTACAGATACCCTGCTAAACCATTTTTAAACCATGATTTCTGTCAATAGCAATTTATCTATATGGAAAGGTACAAGAGGAGCCAGTAGCTGTTTCAAGAGGCAAAGTTCTCTGCCAGCATTGGCAGAATTGTTTGTGGTATCACAGGAGGCTGCCCCAAATGGAAATGGGGTAGCTGTTACTTGCATACAGTGGGGTCCAAAAGTCTGAAACCACATTGAAAATTTGTGATTTTTTTTTCTTCTTCAATTAAAATTGGTAATAAACAGAAATTTTGGAATTTTTTAAATATTTAAAACCAAGAATGTAAATGTTCAGTATTTTGAATATTTAATATGTAAGCAAATTTGTGATATTGACCATGTTAACTTCTTTGTACAAAATGTCAGATTTTCCTTGAGTCCGTGACTGTTCAGAAGACACCAATTTCATGTTAAATGAATGAATTTTACAAACTTGTGGAGTCCATGCCAACTCAAATGTGCTGTCATTATATCAGAAAGGGAAATACCAAATACTAAGAAATGTTGAAATTCATGTAAATATTTCTGAATTGGGCTACTGCTGATGCTGTTGTTCATCTTTCGGCTGCTCCCGTTAGGGGTCGCCACAGCTGATCCACGTATTTGTTTTGGCACAGTTTTTAGGCAGGATGCCCTTCCTGAAGCAACCCTCCCCAATTTTATCCAGGCTTGGGACCGGCACTGAGAGCGCACGGTTGCATGCCACCCCAGTGGCTGGGGTAGGTTCCCTGGCCGGGAATCAAACCCAGGCTGCAGCTTTGAGAGCACTGTGGCCTAACCACTAGTCCTCCAGGGACCCAGGCTACTGCTGATAATATAATTTAATTTTAATTATCACATTATTAAATTTACTAAATATTAAATTAAAAGAGAATGCAAAATAGAAGCATTTATCAGACCTATGGATCCCACTGTAGGTCTATGAACAGCATTTTGCACCACTGGGTTTTCTGATCCTGAGTAAAGCTTTTCTTTCTTGTATCTGCTAGAAATTATCACAAAGTTAGATTTAGACTACCATTCTCTTATCTTCAGGGGATAGCTCCACTCCTGTTTTGTCCTCTGTGAGGAGTACTGAAGGGGCCTCACCAGGACTGGGATACTATTCCTACAAGCACCAGCTACACTTGATGGAGCCCTCTATGTGGCCGAAAGCAGCGGGCACCTCCCAAGTGTTGTTGTATACACAGACCACGGGGAACAGTGTACTTGGCTTTGTCTGGAAACAGCAGTGATGTTGAATTACAGTCACTGAACAGGCCCTGAGGTTTACAGGATTACCTACATGGAATGTGCAGTCTGCCAACCATAACCTTCCTCCTGTAGTCATGTACATATCAAAGTCTGTTGGTATGTAGTCATCCTGGAGCACTGGGTTCAGAGTCCATTACTGCTGCTGTGAGAGATCCTCCTTGCGTTGTCGGTCCCAATTGATCTGCTCTTTTCTCTGAGGTCAAAGAGCAGTAGTGTCCTTCTGCCAAATTCAGCTTCCTCACACTTGGGCACCTCCACCATGTGTGCATGTAGGAGGTGCCCTGTAGAGCCTGATTTCCTGAAACCCTCTCTAAATGATAATTTCTGTATTTTTTGGGGGGGTAAATTTATAAGTTGAATTTTAGGTATATTGCTAAGATTATTCTGATTCTCTTTTCCGTCTAAGAGTGAGGCCTCAGCGGGGTGGTACAGTGTTGAGGGGCAGGTCATCTGAGGCAGTGAGCAGCAGGCCAACACCCAAAGGCATCCCTCTGCACTTCAATTACAAAGCAACCACCAACCAGGTATACACACACACACACACACACACACACACACACACACAACGAGCTACTGCACAATCACCTCCAATTATTTGGTTTGGAATATTTTGAATAAAATCTTGAAGTATAGCATTTATTAAAGCAATGAACAATGTACAATGGCGCATATGTAAACCAGAGTTTCTCATGATTTCTTGTGGTTTTGTCACATGGTACATTTAAATGTTATATATTTACTTCAAATTTCTTTATTGCGATCTACAATCATACCAATTAAACACCATAAACCTTGTCTAGTTAGCGTCAGTCTGTGAAACTGCTGCAGTGTTACACACAGTTTTGCATTTAGCTTGTGTCATGTTCAAAAGCAAGGAACATTTTGGAAGGAGCATTTTCATCTGTTGCATACTAAGAAAATCTGTTACTACTTGTTCAATTTTTATTTTTGTATTTCTTGCAGACTCAGCTGTCCCTGAATGAGCGCTTCACTAGTTTGAGGATGAGAGGGCGAGGCCCAAGATTAAACAGAGAAAGTGGGAGGGGTCGAGGGCGGGGACGAGGAAGAGGAGAGATTAGTGGAGGAAGAGGTGGAGGAAGGGGTGTGATAAAAGAAGGCCCAGCTATGACAAGAGGAGGAAGAGGAAGAGCTAGAGGTGGAGGGAGAGGATCAGGCCGAACCGTCTTTCTCCAGTGATTCCAGTTGCATGACCTGAATGCAGTAATATTTCACTACAGTTAGGGAAGAAAGGAGCCCTCAGTAGGGCATATGTGTCTTTACAATCACAGCCTGGAGGATTGCTCTATTTTTTTTACTATGAAACTGGAGAAGTTGTTTCATAGCCGACAAGCCACAGTGTTAAAAGTTGACATTAATGTAATTTTTTAAATGTTAATTTTAAGCCCTGATTTTTAAAGCTTGTATAAGGGCTCACATTTGAATGTTCTTAAATTTGGACATCACACCAAGCCTCAAAATTCAAAGTGCCTTAACACTTATTGTAAATAAATTTTTGTTTACATGGTTTGTATTTGGGTGTTACCAATCTTACAAAAGTGTTATATATACAAAATAAAAAAATGAAAAGAAAAAAAAATGCTATCTGGTATGATTTACAGACATATGAACCTCAATTAAAGTAAGCTATTTTAAAATAACATCATAAATATTTTTTGTGATATTTATACCTGCGGAGTCATAATATCTTTATTTGTTAAATGTACTCAGAAATCTGACTTGGTAAATTTACATTAGAACATTCAACGTATGTGCAACGGCATGCATCTTACAAACATATGAGTGAGCTTCATGATCGTAAATACGCAGATAATAGTAATATTGTCATGATTACAGTTTGTTCACAGTCATACCATCTTTGTGACATAGTAATGGGAACGTAATGGGTCTTGTGGGGAACAGTCACATGTCCCCCAAGATCAAGATTGTCAGATAATTATACTTATACTTAACATAACATAATAATACTGTCCAAATAATAATAATTGAACTTCTTTAAACCTTTCTAACTCTGCTGAGCTCTAGTATCACTTTTATAAATGTCGGATTCATGTTCTGCATTCATGTTACAGAAACTGGGTATAAATTAAGAAGCAAAGTCAGATACACTCCAGGCACCAAAGTAAAGAGTAAAAGTGACATGGTAACTTTGTAGAAAACACGAACAGTATGTCATTAATGACGTTTATAATGTTTAATAGAAGATGTCAATACCTGTAAGCTTTCAGTTCCTGGAACTTGACCAGTCATAACGAGCATCTTTCTCTCTAACATGATGGAGATGGGTGGATTGGTGTGTGAAATCTACTGTGTGTCCTTGAACAACAAACGAGGTTCAAGCCACAATTGGTAAAATTTATATCTATTTCATTAGACTACAACGTAATTTTTATTGCAAATATTTTAATACACTATGTAGAGTATTAAGTATTTACTGTAGCCAATCACCGATCGTGGTCTCCATCCATGACTGTTATCTCAAACAACTTAATCAGGATATACTAATTAAGATTTCAGGCATGATTTAAAAAAAACAACAACAAATTATGTTAAAAAAAAAACATTATTTTTTTACAATGAGTAGATCTGTTAAATCATCACCTTAGGTTCTGTTGTGAACATGTTGGCTAAAACCAGTGACGGTATTTATTTGGGGGGGGGGGGGGTAATCTTTCATAGAATTTCTCAAACATAAACTGTTCATCATCATAAGACAACAAGTGTATCTGGAGGTGAGCAGTTATTAATATTTTGTTTTGTATCTCCTTGCTACTAACTAGATGGCACACGATCAATCAATTTCCATTCTCTCTTTTTTTGGATTTATTTCTGTGAATCTGTTAAAATTCAATATAAAATAAATAATTGTTAAACTGTTTCTCAGTTCAGTTCACTGTGGATATGTCAGTGTAAAACTGTGTCCCTTGAGATATCAATTTCAGGTACTGTAGTAAAGAGTAAAAGTGACACAGTAACCATGTAGAAAACACGGACAGTATGTCATTGGTGTTTGTTTGTTTATGGAGTCCCCAGTGTCATTGCGTTGATGATAAGCTGTTCCTTTAACTTTTCTTTCATGGCAGATGTTCTGCCCCATACATGTGCCATTGCTGTCCCTGGTGATGGCAAAACTCCAAGCTTCATTCATATTAAGTGTGGGTGACATCTACTGGCAAAGATGATGTTGTACAAAATTGTCTGTAATGTTGATTATGTTTTACAGCTGGCAGGTCAGACACTGTAATGTACATTTTCCACCCTTTCTATGAAAAGAGTGCTCTTCTTCTTCAAGTGCTTCATAAATAAAAAATACTGACTAAATAATTCACTGATGCCACTTGCCATATTGTGTGTAGAAATGCTAGACAAATGCTAGCGTTTATTTAAATATACAAGAGTTCCTGGCCANTCTGATCTTCATTCCAGTTCCACTGAAAGACATCCTGAGCTTCTCTACATTTATAACCTAGACTAATGATGAAACTCTTTACCTACAAATTTCATCCATCAAGTTTTATACATATAGTATATATCAATCCTATTTTAAATTATAAAATTTGATGATGATGATGATGATGATGATGATGATATTATTATGATGTATGACTCCAGAATTTTGATCAGGATCAAGCTCAGGAACCTGGAGCTGTGAGGCATCAGTGAACCTTCAGAGACATCATGCTACCTCAGGTACAGTATATATTCATGTTGTAAATCTAGTTTTTTATTTTGACCTGGTCACAGATGAATATTCAGGCACAAATGGTGAAATTGCAGATGTTTCCTGGCTCTAAACCGAACATGACGTGTGACATTAACTCTCAGTACAGTGTGTTGGAGCAGTTAAAGGATACTGATAGAAAGCTGACAAAGAACAAGACACACAGTTTGGTCTCCTGTCCTCTTTTACATGTGGATGGATTTATTAGATTATTTGCCACTGAAATTAACATATATAATACTTAAAACAAATGAGATCACAATGTCAATAGTTTCCTTGTCAGATTTATTCAATGAATTGAGGCAACAAGAACATTTTCATGATGCAGTGATTAACACAAAGAGTTTAAATGTATAAGGAAAAAATACATTTTTTCCCACCACACAACAATTTTCCAGTTTTAGCCCATAGCCTAGTCTAGCTTCTATTGTCTTGCTGCCACTCACAGACATAACCTATATAGATGTCTCATTCAGCGGTGGTTCACCGTATTCCAGTGTTGATAACAGCTAACTGTTTGTAGTAAAGCTACAGAGGAGACGAATAGAGTAGTTTTCACTGAGACCAAAGACAGAGATTTTTCACCAGACTTTAAAATTGCAGAATCAGTGATTATAGATATAGATACAGATATAATCAGTACAGGTACAAGAATAATCACACGTCATCATTCATAATAATAACATTCAATCATACTGCAATGGCATATAAATGCAAGCCAGGCTGAAAAAAGTTATGACCCTATTTCCTACAGAGGCATAAGACACACTGCACATCTTATTCTAAACCAGTTTTTGAAGTACATCTTTTTCTTGAATCTGCTGCGTGTTTTTTCCAGTTGCTTCCGAGATCTCTGCTTTCTCAAGCTGTTTAACTGCCTTTGCTGACCGGCTCAGTTGTCTGTTCCTCTGGCAAGTTTATCACCTATCTGTTCTTGCTCCTCTTCATTTTGCACCTGTTCCTGTTGTGGAATATTGACTTCCTTTCCCAGTTCACTCTCTTCCTCCTTCATCTGTATCTCCTGTACTTCCATAGCTGTTTTCCCTAATTCATTTTTTACCCCACTTAGCTGTTTGTCCAGCTCTTCACCTGTCTCATTTTTCACCTGAAGTTTCTTAAGTGTTTCATTCGTTTTCATCAACACTGCATCTCCCTCAGAAAGACTCTGTTTATTAGTAACTAAATGTTCTTTAGCCATGTTCTCTATTTCTGTATTTGTATCTTTGGATGACATGCTTTTCTCTTGGGTCAGATTCTCGTTGTTATTCTGTTCTGTATTCTCATTCCCTATCTGTCTTTTAATCACCTCTACCGGTTGGTCTTTATCTTCCTGTGAGTTACTCTCTAATTCCAGATCACATTTTGACCCAGGTAATTCTCCAATCCCTAGAAAAAAAAACCCCCACAAATTTATGTGACAAACAGACAGACAGACATCCTGACTGATTGAATGATTGATTGATTTAATCTCACACTCACCTGTGTTTGCAACTTCTTCTTCGTGTTCTTTCTCCTGTGAAAATAGTAGGACATTAACATACACATCTCTATAGGACAGGGGCAAATAATTAAATATACACCAGGCAGAACTTGCTTACTCTTATGAATACGCAACAATGGAGATTTTTTTTTGATTTTCTAATTTAGTTTAATTTAAGACCTTGGACCTGCCGCACAACCACTGGGTCAGGCTTATTGAATTTTATTTGTATCATACTTTTTGTCTATGCTGCTGTCACTAACGTATCATTCAGTGGTGGGCCACCGTACACCTGTGCTGATAACAGCGATCTATTAAGAGTAAAATTATAAAGGAGATATTGTAGACAGAAAGAGCAAAATTTCTTACTAAACCTAAAAATGACAGATTGTACACATAGTCATTATATAGACACTCTTATAATGACACAAAATCATGCATAATGATAACAATAAGAATCAATCATGGAGCCATAAAAATGCAAGCTAGGCTGGAAAAATTAACATTCTTTTCTTTTCTTTTTCCAACAGATCATTGAGCACACTGCATATCTGTTTCAAATGTTGTCTAATTCTCTTTTAACTTCTTTTTGTTCTTTTTTCCCCAATTCCTCTTTTACCTCTCTGACCAGTGTGTCCTTCTCTTCCAGTGTCTTGTCCTTCACCTGAAGTGTTTGTGTATTTTCTGTCAGAAGTCTGTCTTTCT
>CM074971.1:14581737-14597220 GCA_037577455.1 Pangasius macronema | reverse complement strand
TATTTTTACTGGTTTCCAGCTCTTTATCTGTGTTCTTCAGCTGTGTTTCTTTCTCACTCAGCAGTTTGTTCTTATTCGCCAGTCGTGTGTTTTTCTCTTTAATCTGTTCAGTGGCATTTTGAAGTTTTTCATTTGCTTTAACTAACCCTGCATCTTTCTTAGAAAGAGTCTTCTCAGTAATCTCTAAAAAGTTTTTAAAATCATTTAGCTCTTTATTTTCCTTATGTATTTCATTCTGCCGGTCCTCAAGTCTTTTCTGCATTATCTCCACAAGTGTTTGTGCCTCCTGTGTGTATTTTTGATTTAGTTGCTGATCTCCCTCATGTTGAACATTTTTGCTTTCCTGTGCCTCACTAGTCATCTTCTCTGGTTTTGTATTTGTATCTTCGAGTAGTCTCGCATCTTTCGCTTCATTCCTTTTTGCTAGGTTTCTCTGTTCTAGATCTGAGAAATTGTATGGAACAAACAGACACACACACACACACACACACACACACACACACACACACACACAGAGATTGACTCATTGATTGATTGATTGATAGTTTTTTTTTTTTTTTTTTTACATTACTAGCTCAGTCAGCTTGACTATAAGAAACAAAATCTGTAACACTCACCTGACTTTACACCTTCTCCTTGCTTCCTTACATTTTTATATAGTTCTTCCACCTGTTAAAATAGTAGAAGACTTTAGATATACAGGGTCAAATAATTACATATATGTGGGGTAGATGTTGCTTGTGTTATTTAGTGTAAGACCTTAAGCTGCTGCATAGAGCATCGGGTCCGGTGGATTATATACACTTTAGAACCAACTGTGCTAATAAATTTCTATAGTAATGATAAGAGTGCTCTTTGTGTGTCTATGGAAAAATACTTGATTATTATAATTATGCTTTTATGTAATTATCTATGTAATAAAATAAATCCAGAAATGTAGGTTTATTTCTCCACTCTGTTGTTTTGTGCTGATTACAAATAAATCAGCACAAATAAAAAAGTGCTTGTATGTGTTATAGACATAAGGTATAAAATAATAGATGTCATATATGCCTTTATTTTTTGGTAACACCTTAAATATGAATCGTGGCTGAGCATGAATGAGCCTAAAACATAATATTTGCTTAAAAAAACAATGAAAAGTACCTGAGATTTTATATATTTTGAAGTTGTGGACAGTGATTCCTTATTTTTCCAGCACTGCAGTAATCCCTGATCTTCATGGAACAGACAGTCGACTGCGATCATGTTTTTTCTGTTTATGATTCTCCAGCTCTCTGGTACAACACACTCTGGATTAAACGTGTGATGGAGCACCACCAGAACAGCAGGTTTGGTTTCTGTATAAAAAAAAAACAAAACATACCAACCATTTATTCACTATATAAGTGAGCATATATAATTCAGCATATATAATGCATAATTAAAAAAAATATATTTAGTGATAACCTGAAATATTCTGAAGCTTTTTCACTGCTGCTTCAATTTCAGTTCCAGCTCGTGACACGATAGGGCAGAAAACCAGAATGAAATCACACGCATCCTCTGTATCCACCACCTGCAGAGGTATCTGTTCTTTAAGACGATCTATGAAGTCGTTGTGGGAATTAAGTGTCTTTCCAGTTGTATATATCCAACACTTTATATCTGTGAACAAAAACAATTTATTATTTTTGATAATGTATTAAAGATAAATTATATTACTATAGTTACTATAGTAACTTAGAGTTATTATAAATTCCTACACTTTAAAAAATGTTCACTGGTACATGATTCCCAATAACCAAATTTCACATTTATAAGCTCTTAAAATAATGTATGAAACTCATCAGTAACAGAACTGAGCAAATCAGGACAAACCTTTGTTGAAGCCACACTGTCATTTTTAATATAATGACAAAAGCCAAGGCTCAATCTAAGAGTCTTTAGAAGCATAATGCATTTATTCAGCTGTTCTTTATGGAGAAGAGCCAGAGAATTTACTCTATTAAACATCTCAACCGAGGAGCTTCCAAATAGGACTGTTGTACCTAAATGATCATATAAATATAGCTAAAGAGGACTTTGTTGCTAACAGAGTAAGAGAAAAAGGAAGAGTAGAAAGACTGTGCAAACACATTCAAATAAAAGTTGAGCATCTAATGTGATATGATTTTAGCAGAAGGTTTGTCCAACATAATTTGTCAGCAGAGAACCCTGCACATGATCTACACAATTTTTTGCCCAAACAGAAATGAGAGGAAGGATCCTTTATAGGATCTTTATAAAAGGATCAGTTTTGTGTCTGCTGTTCCTGAATATTTGTGATTGTCTTATGCTCACTTGGCTTTGTAGAAGAGTTGAGGCCCTGTGGGAGTAAATGATACAGAGTGAGTTTTCATACCTGATGTCACGTTACATTTGAAAAAGTGGAAAGATGCTGTAATGTCTGTCTTACACTGCATGATTTCATTATTAATTGATCATTACATGTCACACTGTACAAAATAATCCTGATAAAAACCCTTTTCCAGTTTCTATAACTGGCTGTGTGACAACATGTGTTCTCCATGTCAGATTATATAATAAAGATCCTCTAACAATAGATGTGTGATTAGAAAAAAAAATGCCCCAAATGACCGCTATTATTGCTTGTTACAGTCCCTTTTTTAGCACTAGGAGACAATGTTGAAGGAGATAACGTTGTTCCACGATTGCACAACATCTAGAAAGGCAAGCAACTCAGTTGAACATCAGGTGAAATTATAGTTTTTTTTTTGTTTTTTTTTAAATTGTTCACTCAAAAGAGGTCAATAGTATTTCAATGTAATTTAAAATGTATGGAGTTATAAATGGGGACTTTATGAAGATTAAGATTTGTTGAATTGCTGATGGGACTCTGCACAACCTGCCTCTATGAACGAGCTGCCGCTGTTAGTCACTGCCTTTTCAGTACTGTAATCTGTCTACCATGCAGTGTTCGTTGTTCTGTGTCCTTGTAATTTGTTGTGCATTGATAATAATCTATCTATCTATCTATCTATCTATCTATCTATCTATCTATCTATCTATCTATCTATCTATACAAATGATAACGTATTAGAAGGAGCACATTAATATAAACCTGTGATTTGCTGCCAAACTACTGTCAAAGCTGCTGTTATAGGAAATTAGAATCAGGAATTATAGTGGTATATTAATACTTAAAATAGACTACTAAGTTATGATTTTTAACAAACAACAAAAACAGTCAGTGCACCAATCCTTTAAGTCCTCTAGCTAATGAACAGACATGAGCTTAACCCTATTTATCACTTTGTGACATCTTACCTGAAAAATTGGAGAAACCTCTGGCACTGAGACTTTCTGGATTTTTTGTAGCAACTAAAACATCAACAGAACTTAGTTTTTTTTAAATTTCAAATAACAAAGACTTAATTGGGCAACATTAATACTGATTAAACTAAACTCTCAAAAATCTTGTGTCTTCTTTATCATAAATAGCTGGATATCTCATAGCTGCCTATTTGCTATATGTTTATAAGTGGTTTATTGATTTGACACATTTGAAAGAGTGGATCTTTGACGGGCTACAGATGTTGAAAAGCCACTGAGTGGTGCTTGGATTTATGCTTTTCAAAATTGACCCTTATGCCACAAAAAATCACAGTAAAAATGCATAGCAGAGGCCTGGTGATGTCTGTACTCTCTCCATCCTTCCCAACCTTATGTACTGTATAGCAATTTTTACATCTGTTTTGAATTTTATTCACGCTGCTCGGAACATGAATGTTTTTTGTTCTTATTTCTTATGTCTATAGAAAATTATCCTGAAAAATTGACAAGTGTAGAGAAAAGATCTCTCATATTTTTGCTTTCCTGTGATCTATGTGATTGTAGCTGATAAGAGTGCGTCTATGTAAAAGCAGAAAATGCATAAGTAGGAGTTGAGAGAGTTTCTAATGAGGGTGAGCAGTGGGCACGTCTAATGACGTTTGTTGTCTTTTAGATGCTGGGTGGTGGAAATTAAATAATTAGTAAGAAAGTTGCATGTATGTATGTATCAGAATGTAATGTCACCTACCACACTTACATTACATGTGATGTGATAAGCAAATCATTCTTCCCATCAGTAATAGGATAACAGATTTATTTACTTACCCCTGAGAAAGGATCTGTGAAAAACAACATTTTAGATGAAACAATATAAGTTAAAACAGAGAAAACCTGATGTATAATTAGAGTAACTTATGAGCGATCTCTGCGCTTTTACTAAAACTCTCTCAGTCCTGCGCTATGTGTGTTAATTTCAGAGACTGTACACTGGGATGTTAAGGGGTTAGCATGCACAATTTCAGCCTATAAAATGATGATGTGAGCCAATGACACCATTTTGAGCTCTCTGATACAGGTTAATCTTCATTCAACTTATCCAAAAGATTTTATTCCAGAGCTACACAGGCTCTTTATGTACTTTTTGGACATGCCTAAGCCTAAATACTGGATAATATTTTTTGATCAGGTCAACAAATTTTTTCATGATTTATACAATATTTAATCATCCACCAATTTTATGTTTTATCAGTTTGCTATTTTTAAGTTTCCTAATTTTACTAAATTAGTGCTGATGCTGTAGGGGAACTAGCAGGTGCTGACAGGCTGGTGTCAGGGTGGTGCGACTGTAAACCTTACTCCAAAACTGTCATACTCCAGACTCCAAAACTATCATAAGGGTGATATTTAGACTTGCTTATAGTAGGAGATGTTTCAGATTAAAAAAAAGATATATAGTTGAGGTCGGTAGCTATTTCATAACATTTCTGGACAGATCAGGACAATAAATATGCTGCACAAATAAATGTAGCACAGATGTTTCAATAATGCTGTTTACATGCTGAACTGATTGTTAAACAAAATCCCACATAAAAGCTTTATAAAACTATTTCTGTTAAATTCTGCCATTGTATACTGGGGAATAACAGTCTTTAAACATCTGTATATTTGACTTACTGCTGAATCCAGATGCCATCTTAGTATTACAATAGGATCAGACTAAAAGAAATGCTACAGAGAGAGAGAGAGAGAGAGAGAGAGAGAGAGAGAGAGAGAGAGAGAGAGAGAAAAACACAGAACCAACAGTCTCATTATACAGATACACATATACACTAATGCATTATACATATAATATCTATCTAAAACATGATTTAATATATTTAGGAGTATTATTTATACCAGTCTGTCTCTTTTCTTCCTACCTTTACTGCTTCTCATAAACCCTCTGCTGCTTTAGATGAAGTGATACTTAAAAATAAAGTGAACGTGAAGTTCTTTCTCTTTCACATTCATTGCAATGGTGTTGACGTGAGCGTTTTGAGCTGAGAGCTCCGCCCCTCCCCTTTCAGAGCTCTGCTCCCCCCCCTCCGAGAAATCTGCCCTCTGACCCCCCAAACACACACACACACACACACACACACACACACACACACACACACACACACACACACACAGAGCTCCAACTCCCCTCCCTTTCCTGCTTTCACATTAACAGTCTTCTCCACATTTCACTTACAAGGACATACACATCACTTATTTAAAAAATAAAAATAAAAAATCTGCTCTCCATTTCTGCTACAGAGATTAGATATGATTTAAGAGTTATGAAACAATTAGTAATTATTTGGTGGCCTATTTCAAACTACTTTCAACTTTGATCAAATGTTATTATTCAGCAAGCCCACAGTCACAGTGCTTCCTGTACACAGCACAGTGAAGTGTGCACTTTCCACATCCTGTGCAACCTGGTGACAATAAGGGGACAGAGGAACAAAACACTGTTTATAAATTACTGGGAAAGAGGTTCAATCTATACCATTATACAAGAGATGTGAAACAGTACAAAGGAAAACAAGAAAAACTACAGCTTAGTCATGGAATATGTTATTTTATCCACCTGCTTTGCTATAATCTCTTGTAGATGGTTATACTTTAAACATGATCTGCAGGATACCCACTAACATAAGGCGCTTGTATCAAACTGCACAAGCTGTATTTCATATCACTGCAAATGAGGGAATTGATGATTAAGCTAAATGTATATATATATATATATATATATATATTTATTATTATTTATCATCCCACTGTTGTCTGAGCAAAGATCATGTGAACTGTTTGCAGTTAAAAAGTCTTTATTTTGAGGGCTGAAGACATGTATAAATTCACCTGATACAGCAATTCATATCAGCTTCAGCTTCGTTAAACACTGGTAAAAGCAGGAAATGACTAAACAGACTTGTGTCAAAAGCATAACAAGAAATCTAGTGGCCACTAGTGGCTCTCAAAAAAAATATACAGAGAGAGAGAGAGAGAGAGAGAGAGAGAGAGAGAGAGAGATCCTGTGGATCCTAAGTTTGTCTCCACCCCTGGCACCACATAAAATTCCTGACCCCTTTAAAGTACAGTCACTCCCATGTTTTGCTTCAAGATAATGGTTAGCCCCTGGGTTATTTAGATTTCCTGTGCATATTACATATCTATGTTCTTTCACTCTGTCCCTCAACCTCTTTTTTTTTTTATTTATAATGGTTGATAATTCAGCAGCAAATTTATTCAGTATGAGACCACTAGCATGAACTAATGATTCACTTTGTTCTGGTTTGTTGTAAAGTTATAACTTTACAAGTGTCAGTATGACACAAATAACATAATAATTCAAGTCAGATGCAGATGAATTATATTTGTTAATGCATATGGATTACTTGTCAGGTTTGTTTTCATTCAAAGCAGCCAGAAACAAAGCAGTGCTTTCACTTTGTCATATCACGCCTAGTCACACCATGTGCGAATCAGACAGCAGGTCAGCCTGGAAATACTGACCAAAGATCATTGTTTATACATTATAAATGGGTAAAAAAAAAAAATGAACCAAGCCTCTTAGGGGATTACATACAGTTTTGTGTGGGAAAGAAAGTAACATTAAAGTCATGCACCATTGGCTAAAAAGAAAGTTTTGCTTCCAGTTACTTGTTCATAGATTTTATTTTTATTCCTATTGTTATTCTTCTTATTATTATTTCCTTTTTATCTCAACTCTATTAAGTACATATATAGATAAATTCTATTGTATATTTCATTTTTCATTTAGAGATAGAAACAGGTCTTTGTATACATCTCGGCATCATATTATCATTAAGCTATGCAAGGTATTCACTTGTCGTACACGTGTTGTTTATTAAATTTCATAAAATGATATTTTGACAGATATAGTCTACCTCATCAAACTGCAACTAAGTAGTGCGATCTACAGATGAAGCACAAGTGCATGTCACTTTCCGTTACTGTTATCATCATACCAAGCAGGTAGCTTTATCAGCTTTGCCACTGGTTGCAGCTTTGTCCGATATTTGACTTGTCCTGTGCTGCATGGACACATACATCTGCTTCAAGAAATACTTGAAATACACCCTGCCAGTGTGTCTCCACAATGTGATGTCCAGAGGGGAATGGCAAGCTCTTTACTCAGGCTGAAATGAAAACTTAATTAAAGATATCTGATATCCTTTTCAGCTTTTATTCATTTTGTTACTCAGAAATGAAACACAGTTTATTCTATTAGTATTCATTTATTAATATTTATTTAGTACAGGTTAGAGTTACAGATTTAACTTTCTACATCTAACTAGGTATATATGGTATACCATAGCAATTTAAATATTGATTAAAGAATAAACATTGTTGTTCCCTTACCAGCCTCTCTTTTCTGTCTCTCTCTTGTGAAGTTAATAACACAAAATGAAATGCAGATTGTTATAGAAAATAAACCTTTTGACCAAACAGCTTCAGGAATTCAACAACACAAACATATAAACACCAATAAAACACAGCCATTTAAGTAATTTACTAATGTACTGTTAAATTATTTTTTGAAATTAAGCAAGGCTCAACGGTTGGGTTGTTTCATGCATCAATATAGAAACAGATAAAGGAGAGAGTTCAGCCTAATTATGAAATATCTCCATATTAACAAAAGACATAAATCACACGAGAATCATCACATCCTAATGTGCCCAAAGTAAAGAGAGCAGAATCAGAATGTATATTACACCTTTATCAATTCTATATTGTATGCAGCATGAACCTATGCTGATATAGGAGCCTCCCCCTCCCTTAAATAATCTTCTTCTTCAGTCCAGTTGTTCCTTCTTTATTTTCATGTCTGTCTCATCTGCCCTTCTTCCCTTTTCTATATGAAAACAAGAAACACACAGAATAAATATCTTAAAAATAGTAAGTTTTTTACATCCTTCATTACAAATTTACATATATGTGCAGCTATCAGTCGTACTCATCAGAATTCAGATTTATTCACACACACACACACACACACACACACACACACACACACACACACACACACACATATATATATTAAATGTTAAAAAGTTGTAGGTTTTATTTCAGCAGATAATTGCGGTCCATATGTTTTATGACTTACTTTTTTATTCTTGGTTTTGTTCTTTTCTGTGAAGTAAAAATATGATGCATGTTAATATGATGCTACAGTAAGCTCTGTTCTGTTGAAAGGTTTTACAGCAGCAGCAGGGTGGTGTGATGCGAAGTGGAGTTACTGTTACCAATATGCAGTTCATTTTTTCCCCCTTTAACAGCACACCCCAAGTCTTTTATTTCTCTTATATCACAACAATCTGCCAATGATTACATTGGTTATTTGTTATATGTAAGACATGTCATACTTTTTATATGTTTACAGTTACATTTAATGTAACCTATCTTACAGCAGCTATAAACAGTCATTCCCTCACCAGGCTCTCTTGAAACTAATAAGACAAAAAAACATAGCTTGTCATCTTATCGAGAAAGTGCACGGCACAAGGTCCTGAGGACTTTCAACTTCACCATAAAAATGAATATATGTTTTTCTTTGTTAAATAAAAGCATGTATTTTATCCTTTATTGCTTGTCTTATATTATGTAGATCATCAGCCATACAAGCCCCTGTGAATTAGCTGTTATTATAGAAACAATATCGTATTAGAACGAGTGCATTAATATGCACGTGTAAAGAGCTGCTGTGATAGAAAATTCAGCAACAGCTATTGACCAATCAGAATTAAGTATTCAACAGCACTGTGGTATGAAACACAATCATTTATGCATATGCATTTATGTGTATTATGAGTAAACAAATATGATTAATATTAATATGATGCAAAGTCAATCATATTCTGTTAAAAAGAGCAATGCAGTATGGTGATTGTTAGTGGTACATGAGGCTGTCTTGACTTGGTGAAAACAACAACAACAACAACAAAAAAGCCAATTCCACACTGTAGCTAGGACTCCCGCTATCAGACAATCGCCAAGATTCAGGAGGTTTGTGGGGTACCACTTACTAACAAATTTGGATACTGGTTTGCAAATTATAATAGCTATCTTCTTGGTCAACATGGTCAACTTTAAGGTAATTACTTAGTTGGATTTAGAGAGTGCTTTATTTAGGCAGCAACATTATGTTATTTTTCACCGACAGATGGATTACATTTATTTAAGGTTGTATGACTTACTTTTCTCAGACTGCTCCTGTTTTTATGTGTTTCTGTGGAGAAAAATATGGTGCATGTTAATATGATACATACAATGCATACTGCACTTAGATAATGGGGCTCTTCAAGGACTATTGATGGGCTCAATAAATAATGAAGTTTCTTACTGTACCCTGAGGAACAACCAATGAAACTTCAAAACTCTCTACGAATATACTATTTATATCAAAATCACCAATAAACTACAGAACTAAAGTCTTGGCTCAAATAACACGTTTTTATGCTAACTGAAGTAATATGGAAATATGAACATTTTAGCCGGTACCATGATGAAATGATAAAATATTTTAGACTAGTCACTAACTTCTGCTGTTTTGTAGATTCTAATGTCTTTACATTAGCACAGAGCAAACAGCTGGATAACTGACTGTACTTCAGGCTACATAACACAACCTTGAGCCAATTTGCAACCTTTTTTATCACATCATTCAAAACCACATGTGTAATTTTGAAATGTGATTTGTGGTTATGCACATATGATGTTTGTGTGTTAGTTCTGTAAGAGTAAAACATAACATTTTCTCTAGGATGAAGAACATGAGTATTATTTTTTTTAATAATATAATAATATTGAGCAAATAGAGATGTATTAAACTGGACTAGAGCTTGGAAAGTTAATGGTGTATAATGAACAATAATTGAACATACCACATCATGGAGCCAGTCTGCAACCTTCTTTACAGCTTCAGCATTCTTGGGGCACTGGAGCAGTCCCTTATCCTCGTGGAACAGACAGTCAACAGTGATAGATTTTTCTCTGTTCACAGTTCTGCTGCTGTCTAGTACAATGGTCTCTGGGTCAAATGTGTGATGGAGCACCACTATTGCGACATATTTGTCTGTAAACAATTTTCACAGAATGCATAAAGTTTTCTCAAAAAAAAAAAAAAAAAACACAAGCAAATCATATAGAAACAGGATCAAATGATCAATGCTATTATAACAAACCCTTAAAGGCGTCGATTTTTTGCAGTGCAGCTTCGATATCAGTCCCAGCTCGGGAAACAATGGGGACATAATACAGAATCACTTTACACTTCTCCTCTGTAGACATCTTCATAGATTTTCTTATTTTTTTAAGTCCTCCTGTAAACTTTTTACAAGGTTCTTGTACTTTTCCAGGAATGATTGCAAAGTATTTCACTATTTTAAAGAAACACAAAACAATTGATTAAATAGAGTTCACACATACTGTATTACGTTCTTTGAGTACATCAGAGCAGCATTAAAGGAAAACCCCACTCTGAAACATGTTGAAATATTTCTGACGTGTTTAGTTGTTCTGGTGCTAGCTGGTTAGTTGTTGTTTAGTGTTGCATTTTCCTTAGAGAAAAATTAAAAAATTAATGAAACTTAATTTTAGTTAAAATGACACTTAATAAGAGTGTCATTTTAATTTTAAAAGCTCCTAAACATAAGTGATAGCAATGAGGTTTCAATATTAGCGCATATAAACAAAAGAACTAAAGCTTCTTTTCTCAGTCACCATGTTACAGTGACGTTTAATAATATTTATTATTTATTTTATTGAGAATTCCAGTGTAGTGGAAACAGCAAACACTGGACTCAAACATGGTGCATTTGTACTGAGTTACAGCCGACGCTCGACTCAGTTAGTTAATAGTTTATAAGATGCAGAACACAATGGTGTTGACTGCAGTATTAGTATAAAAGATGACGTTTTGGAGGCTGAAGTGCTTTGAGCTGAGTGAATTGATTTCAGGGAGGCATGAGGAAATATGCTACATAAAATCATTGTGTTAGCTGTACAATTATAAGTCTGACATGCTCATGTATTTTGGGGCAGATGCCAGACAGCAGGAGTAGCCTGATTTACCATCAACCATCTGTACTATTTGATATAGAAAATAAAATAGCTTTATGACAATTTCACTGAAAATGATATAACATGGTAATAATACTATGCAAATTTCTTTATAATACCAGATCTACCCAGAAAAATGCATGATTCCAACTGATTAATCTGATTTCTCACCAGAGTGGCTGGTAGCCAATAAAATGTGATTAAGTAAAGTAAAGGAAATGTTTGTTTGATGTAGATTTTTTATAAATACCTTAATAGAATAATTGCTGTGCAAAAAAATGTTATGTGAGTCATGTTTACTGAGCTGTTCTGTATCTATGTTATCATGAATAAGCATTTAGAACTATCAAAAATATTTCAGGGGTTGAAACCTGATCTTCACCACTGGAATTAAACTAAAGAACTTAAGGGCTGCTGCAGGTAGTCAAACAACACTGGGGATTAAGCAGGCTTTAAACACACCATATGCAGTCTTACTATTTAATAATAATAGTTTCAGCAAAATAAAGTTAATCTTACCTCTTTTCCTAAACATTATCTATAAAAGAGACCAAAACAATCACATGAGGAAAATTCTTCATGAAACAAATGTCGACTGAAATCGAGAAAAATGTTAGCTTACCCAAATGTAAGTGGATTCTGTAGCCTAGTGTTCCTTCTGGCAATCTAAAGGGGGAAAAAAATCGCTCACAATCTTTTAATAGTTGTTTTAGATTAAAAGGGATATAAACGCGAAAATGAACAAAAAGCACAGCAAGTTACTTTCACTTTGATAAGCCACGCCTCCTGGCTTGTGACGCATGAACTTCCGTGAACACACACCGGCAGCCTTAGTGTTTCTTTACGGGAAGTGTCACTTATTCCGGGAATAACAAGCTGTGCATCTGCAAAACGCGTCACTTATTCTTATTAATAAATAAATAAATAAACAAATAAGTGCCCGAAAGAACTAATATCATCCGCCAGTAATATAAACTTGAAATTAGTTTTATTTAAAATGTTTAGAAATAAGTTGAATCTATGTCGTTCTGAGTCGCATAATGAGATACATTTGGTTATATTTAAGTGGATCATTATCATTAAAGAACAGTAATGGTAATGGTTTTAATGGTTAGCTGTTGGTTTGTAATGGTATTTGTAGTTCAACCATTAGAATTACTGTGATCAGATGTGGAAAGGTTAATTCACTGAAAAAGAAAAGACGCAGGACGTGAAAACGGTTATTTTCATTTGGCGCCTATTTTATCAAGGTGAACTTTGACCTGTGAATTCACGAGGCCGTCTTGTGAGCCAATCGAAGCCAGGTGGGCGGGGCTGTGGTGGTAAGTAAAATGGAGTAGCAGTAACTTTTCCCTTGCTGTTTTCATACTGCTGCTTCTTGCTGCAATAGCCGTCTCGTCCACTGATATTTGCTAAAGGTTTCTGTGGTAAAAGTGTTGGTTATTTCTGTCTGCCTGCTAGAAATGAATTGTCTAGAAATGTCTTGCTAGAAATGTTGACACGTCAGTTTTGTAAACATAGTATTAATTCATTACTCGGTGTTTAATGATGTGGTAGCTTAAAAGCAGGTACTCGTTTTGTACACCAGATGGAACCCTAACACTGGCTATAACAACACTGGGTTGGAGAAACGTGTCGTTGGCCTGACTGGTATGATTTAGCACGCCTTTCTTGTTTCTATTGTTATATTCATCCATCCATTTTCTGTACCACTTATCCTGTACTGGGGAGTCTGGAACCTATCCCAGGGGACTCGGGGCACCTGGACAGGGTGCCAACCCACCACAGCACACAAGTGTACACACACATTATGGACAATTTTGAATAGCCATCAGCCTACAACATATGTCTTTGGAATGGGGGAGTAAACCAGAGGAAACCCCCAAAGCACAGGGAGTACATACAAACTCTTCGCACACAGGGCAGTGGTGAGAATCAAACCCCCAACCCTGGCTGTGTAAGGCAAACATACTAACCACTAAGCCACCATGTGCCAATTGTGATTAGACTGAAAACACTCGATGCATCCTGACACTCCTGACTGTGATAATTTTTCCATTTACCCCTTAGGCACTTGTGGACCACCGTATTTTGGGAATGTCAAATTTGTGAAACTGATTACACAGTCATTTGGAGGAAATCCACTGAAGTTGTATTGCATGAATGCCATTCATGACGCACACTCATTAGTGTTGTGCTGTGTAGGCAAGCCTGCTTGTTTTCTTCGCCACTGGAAAATAGCAATTAGGGTTTGCCTGTTTTTCGCTAGCCGAACCACACGGTGTCCTCAGGAGCCAACCTCAGGTACGGAAACACAATGAAGTGTGTGTGGGTTCTGCTTAAGGACTAGAGTGTAGGATGTACACACACACATACACACACATACACAGTCTGTCCCTTACTTTCATGAAGCCTGGCAGGTGACTTATCTCTAGACATCAGTCTGGAAGTGAGTCTCTGTCTAGACACACACACACATGTTTGCCTCACTAGAGTTAGTGCTATTCGTTACCTAAATCTAACCTTTTTTAATAAAAGAAAAAAAGCAGTTTTCCTTATGGGGGATCAGCCAAATGTCCCCACAAGGTATAAAAACATATGTGCACAAACAGACATACTCACACACCTTTGTTAGGAGCTGTTACAAAAGAAAGCCACAACAAAATTGGGGGAAAAAAAGACACAAGACCCATTTCCATTTTTCTTTTCTTTTTTTCATAAAACAAAAAGACATTGTCTACATCACAGGCAATAATCATGAAGGAATTTCTGAACTGAACAGAAATTTCTATCATAGCCATGCCATATAAGCCCCATACCCACCCAAATCCCAACTGATTCCCCTTATACACACAAGGACACACCCCAGACCCTATTAATACTTTCTTTAGTCTTCTTTATACATCATTGTCATTGGATTCTTCATTAGTACCAGATATACATGAATAGGATAAATCTCAATAAACAGTAACCTGATTGTACATATCAAACCCTTTTTTTCCCATCAAATGGCAGGTGCTTTGAGAAAGCCATAGCTTTCTTTCTTTTGCTTTTAATCTTTTTTTTTATTATTATTACTAGGATGTCCTTTTTTTCTGGAGTATACATCGGCCATATTTCTACATCACACTCAACCATGTGTTTTTTTTTTGTTTTTTTTTTTTTTTTTTTTGCTTCACAGAACAAAGGCCAGAGACACACAAATTTCTACATACAACCAGACTATAAAGGATCTTCAGACCCAAACAAAATCTCAGCTGTTCTAGGGTGTAGACTCGGCCAGAATTTGGAAAAATGTTCTAAAATACAGAACTGGATTCCAACTGTTCTAGGATGCAAAGCTTTTTTTTTTTCAGCTGCCATGGTTTGTGTAAAAGCTAATACAGACAATAAGGCAATAAAAGAGAGATTAAACAAATCAGACAGTGGTCACGCACACATCAGCGCAAGAGCAAAGAGTACAAGAAAGACAGACATGGTCTCACACACACAAACACCACATACACGTTTATGTTCAAGATGCTCTGTTTGTTTCACCGGCCAGCTCCTGTGATAGATTTAAACAGGCTTATGTATAGAAAAAAAACTCTTAAAAGGGTCAAAGGAGGTCTTTAAGACATGACCCCATGTGTACGTGTAGCAGCACCACCTGGCCCTGTTGCTAATCTGCGGTAGAAGGTATTTCAGATATGCTGAATAAATTGCATGGCAGAGTGGGTCTTTCTGTAAAAAAAAACAATTGAATGTATAGAAACAATTTTATATTTGGCATTTGTAATCAACATAACCTTGTGTCAGAGTTATTACATTGCATGTATTTATTTGGATATTTTATATAATCCAAGAATAGAGCTTTTGAGGGTTAAACGATGCGCTCACTTCCCTTACAGAAAAATCATACACATTTCAGATGGTTTTACCACATGTGATTTTGTGTGTGTGTGTGTGTGTGTGTGTGTGTGTGTGGGGGGGGGGGGGGGGGGGTTTTTTTTTTT
This sequence comes from Pangasius macronema, assembly GCA_037577455.1. Taxonomy (NCBI): domain Eukaryota; kingdom Metazoa; phylum Chordata; class Actinopteri; order Siluriformes; family Pangasiidae; genus Pangasius; species Pangasius macronema. Next base: position 14,581,798 of record CM074971.1, on the reverse strand, counting down.
AAAATAAAAAAAAAAAAAAAAAAAAATATAAAAAAGTGTTTAAAAAAAAAAGAAAATTTTA